>CM017570.1:8140049-8597057 GCA_007844125.1 Sinonovacula constricta
GCTGGGTGCAGTCTGACCAGGATCTGGACATGTTTGTACAACTTTACCAAATAGTACAGTTCCAAATCAACAATCTCTGAGTGGGTGCAGTCTGAGCAGGATCTGCACATGTTTGTACAACTTTGGCAAATAGTACAGATCCAAATAAGCCAGCTCCTGACTGGGTGCAGTCTGACCAGGATCTGGACATGTTTGTACAACTTTGGCAAATAGTACAGATCCAAATCAGCCAGCTCCCAACTGGGTGCAGTCTGACCAGGATCTGGACATGTTTGCTCAACTTTGGCAAATAGTACAGATCCAAATCAGCCACCTCCCGACTGGGTGCAGTCTGACCAGGATCTGGACATGTTTGTACAACTTTGGCAAATAGTACAGATCCAAATCAGCCAGCTCCAGACTAGGTGCAGTCTGACCAGGATATGCACATGTTTGTACAACTTTGGCAAATAGTACAGATCCAAATCAACCAGATTTTGGCTGAGGGAAAGAGAGTCGGATAATAATCAACCAGCTTTTGGATGGGACAGTCCCATCAGAATATGTATGTATTTAATCAACCATGGCAAATAGTATAGACCCAAATCAGCCAGCTTTTAGTTGGGGCGGTCCCATCAGGATATGCCCGTATTTATACAACACTGGCAAATAGTATAGACCCAAATCAGCCAACTTTTGGTTGGGTCAGTCCCATCAGGATATGCCTATATTTATATAACCAAGGCAAATAGTATAGACCCAAATCAGCCAGCTTTTGTTTCGGACAGTCCCATCAGGATATGCCCATATTTATACAACCATGACAAATAGTATAGACCCAAATCTGCCAGCTTTTGGTTGGGACAGTCCCATCAGGATATGCCCCTATTTATATAACCATGCAAATAGTATAGACCCAAATCAGCCAGCTTTTGGTTGGGGCAGTCCCATCAGGATATGCCTGTATTTATACAACACCGACAAATAGTATAGACGCAAATCAGCCAGCTTTTGGTTGGGGCAGTCCCATCAGGATATGCCTATATTTATACAACACTGACAAATAGTATAGACCCAAATCAGCCAACTTTTGGTTGGGACAGTCACATCAGGATATCCCCATATTTATATAACCAAGGCAAATAGTATAGACCCAAATCAGCCAACTTTTGGTTGGGACAGTCCCATCAGGATATGCCTGTATTTATACAACCATGGCAAATAATATAGACCCAAATCAGCCAGCTTTTGGTTGGGACAGTCCCATCAGGATATGCCTGTATTTATACAACACTGACAAATAGTATAGACCCAAATCAGCCAACTTTTGGTTGGGACAGTCCCATCAGGATATCCCCATATTTATATAACCAAGGCAAATAATATAGACCCAAATCAGCCAGCTTTTGGTTGGGGCAGTCCCATCAGGATATGCCCATATTTATACAACACTGACAAATAGTATAGACCCAAATCAGCCAGCTCTTGATTGGGGCAGTCCCATCAGGATATGTATGTATTTATACAACACTGACAAATAGTATAGACCCAAATCAGCCAACTTTTGGTTGGGACAGTCCCATCAGGATATCCCCATATTTATATAACCAAGGCAAATAGTATAGACCCAAATCAGCCAACTTTTGGTTGGGACAGTCCCATCAGGATATGCCTGTATTTATACAACCATGGCAAATAATATAGACCCAAATCAGCCAGCTTTTGGTTGGGACAGTCCCATCAGGATATTCCCGTATTTATACAACACTGACAAATAGTATAGACCCAAATCACCCAGCTCTTGATTGCGGCAGTCCCATCAGGATATTCCCGTATTTATACAACACTGACAAATAGTATAGACCCAAATCAGCCAGCTTTTTGTTCAGACAGTCCCATCAGGATATGCCCATATTAATTGTGTATTGTTTATTAGGTTTATCGTCCCACCAACAGTATTTCAGTTATCTGGAGACGGTTTCCACTTGAAGCAGATATAGTGCTGACTTTACTGTGTATAGCAATGCCATGAACACCTGGCAATATACCACACCCAGTCACATTATCCTGACACCAGGCCAACCAGTCGTGGAACTTCCCTTATATTTGCTTGAGCGTTAGCAAAGGAGCTCTACCATTACCATTTTTAATGGCTTTGGTATGTCGCGGCCCGGGATCGAACCCAGGGCCTCCCATACCTGGAGCCGATGCTGTACCGATTGCGCTACCACAGCAAATAGTATAGACCCAAATCAGCCAGCTTTTGGTTCGGACAGTCCCATCAGATATGCCCGTATTTATATAATCACGGCAAATAGTATAGACCCAAATCAGCCAGTTTTTGGTTAGGTCAGTCCCATCAGAATATGCCCTTATTTATAAAAGCATGGCAAAGGGTATAGACCCAAATCAGCCAGCTTTTGGTTCGGAAAGTCCCATCAGTATATGCCCATATTTATATAACATGCAAATAGTATAGACCCAAATCAGCCAGCTTTTGGTTGGGTCAGTCCCATCAGGATATGCCCATATTTATATAACCAAGGCAAATAGTATAGACCCAAATCAGCCAGCTTTTGGTTGGGTCAGTCCCATCAGAATATGCCCTTATTTATACAACCACGGCAAATAGTATACACCCAAATCAGCCAGCTTTTGGTTCGGACAGTCCAATCAGGATATGCCCCTATTTATATAACCAAGGCAAATAGTATAGACCCAAATCAGCCAGCTTTTGGTTGGGTCAGTCCCATCAGGATATGCCCCTATTTATATAACCAAGGCAAATAGTATACACCCAAATCAGCCAGCTTTTGGTTGGGACAGTCCCATCAGGATATGCCTGTATTTATATAACCAAGGCAAATAGTATAGACCCAAATCAGCCAGCTTTTGGTTGGGGCAGTCCCATCAGGATATGCCCATATTTATACAACCATGACAAATAGTATAGACCCAAATCAGCCAGCTTTTGGTTAGGACAGTCCCATCAGGATATGCCCTTATTGTTTATTGTTTATTGGGTTTATCGTCCCACCAACAGTATTTATAAAACATTGGCAAATAGTATAGAACCATATCTGCCTTCTCCTGGCTGTGGGCAGTCTGATCATGATCTGCAAGTATTTATAAAACATTGGCAAATAGTATAGATCCACATTAGCCAGCTCTTGGCTGTGGGCAGTCTCATCATGATCTGCAAGTATCTATCAAACATTGGCAAATAGTATAGATCCAAATCAGCCAGCTCCTGGCTGGGGCAGTCCCATCAGGATATACACGTATTTATACAACCACGGCAAATAGTATAGATTCAAATCAGTCAGCTCTTGATTGGGGCAGTCCCATGAAATATGTATGTATTTATATAACTTCGGCAAATAGCATAGATCCAAATCAGCCAGCTCCTGGTTGGGCCAGTCCCATCAGGATATGTACGTATTTATATAATTTGGCAAATAGTTTAGGTCCAAATCAACCAGCTTCTGACTGTGTTTAATTTGATCATGATCTTGATGTATTGATACAGCTTAATCAAATAGTATAAATCCAAATCAGCCAGCTTCTGGCTGGAGCAGTCTGATCATTTTCTGAATGTATTTATAGAACTTAGTCAAATAGTATAAATCCAAATCAGCCAGCTTCTGGCTGTTGGCAGTCTGATCGATATCTGCACATATTTATACAACATTGGCAAATAGTACAGATCCAAATAGCCATCACCTGGCTGTGGGCAGTCTAATCAGGATCTACATATTTTATTCAACTGTGGCACATGGTATAGACCCAAATCATCCTGGTCTGATCATGATCTAAATGTATTCATACAACTGTGGCAAATAGTATTATATAGATCCAAATCAACCAGCTCCTGGCTCGGGCAGTCTGATCATGATCTACACTTACTATTTGCTGAAATTCTAGCATTAAATCTAGGCTCGTTACATACCTATGTAAGAATATGAGAAGAAAAAAGTATGTTATTGATACATGTAACAAGCTTAGGGTTAATTTAGTTTTTGTTATTGTTGTTTTTGTTGCTGTTGTTGCTGTTGTTTCTATCAAAGCAAATACTGATGACAAAGAAAAATAATGTGTATATGAAGCTAGTTAGCTCTGACTAGGTTGTTTACATAATACCAGAAGTAGAACCAGTGACGTAAAGCTTATTTGATATATAAAAGTAGTTACTTTTGTCTGTGACTGTATTTTAAACTGATGACATTTTCAGGTTAATTTGCATCAGTGTAGTCACGCCAGATTTTAGGAGAATTTAAATTCTACACTCCTATGCTACTGATTCCACCTTGGCTAGAACTGCTTATGTGACATAAGTAGGAGAAAATCATTTAGCCAGTACTCGAACCCTAGACCCTTAGCTGACCGGTCACCAGGAGAATGCTAGATACCGACTAAATTATTGGGCCGCTTACACCTTATCTCCCAATCACCTGGTTACATACACCCCATACATGTGACACAGTGTGTAAAAAAATGTGCAGGGTGACTTGTGCTCGAACCTGGAATCTTCTCGTCCTTGTTGACTGACACCTACTGATCTAATGGGGCCAATTACAAATTATCTCCTTATCCATCCGCAACACTTATGTTATAATCTGTAGCAACTATTACAGATAATATTGTTGATTTGTATACATTTTCTTTCAGATCGACATTTCTGATGGATTATTCACAATTATTTCTCTGTTATGTATGGTAATTGGATCTTTTATCATCAGTTAATTGTAACATTGTCTACTAACTTTTGTTACTGACCATGTTGATTAATGAACTAATTCATTGATTGTTGCATATCATTCAACACATGTTACATTTGTTAATAACCCAGATTACTTCTTAGACATCTTCTTACATTGGCATGCAAAGGTGCATAACCAATATGTGTTTACTATTAGCAAGCTCAGGGTTAAAGGTTGTATTCATTAAATAGCTTAGGGATGTGTTTTTTTTCTCCTATCAGTACTTATAGTAATATATATCCTTGTCATAAAAATATTGGTCTACTCAGGCATTAGTCTGTGGTCTTCCTTCACCAAATAGCTGTACATCGCTACGTTGATCACAATTGATCACTGCAATGTTTCCAAAAACAAACAAATAAAACACCAGCAAAAACAACAACATTGTCCTTGGGATGGGGTTACTCCTCCATTTATAATGAAAGGTTCTTGTCCACAATGCCATGTAATGGTTATTGTCCACATGTGCACATTTTACTAGTTGTTGGTGGTGTATTCATCCAAGAAGGATGTATTTTCATCCATCCATAAAGTGTTGGGGTAGTCCTCTGTATATGCACATGTTACCTGGTGGGAGGTGGGGGTATCCATAAGGATTTTATATGTCCACCCAGCCATGTGTGTTTGGATAGTCCTCTGTATAAGCACATTTTACCTGGTGGTAGGTGGGGGTATCCATAAGAACAGTATATGTCCACCCAGCCATGTGTTGGGGTAGTTCTCTATATATGCACATTTTACCTGGTGGGAGGTGGGGGTATCCATAAGAACAGTATATGTCCACCCAGCCATGTGTTGGGGTAGTCCTCTGTATATGCACATGTTACCTAGTGGTAGGTGGGGGTATCCATAAGGATGGTATATGTCCACCCAGCTATGTGTTGAGGTAGTTCTCTGTGTATGCACACTTTACCTGGCGGTCGGTGGGAGTATCCATAAGGATGGTATATGTCCACCCAGCCATGTGTTGTGGTAGTTCTCTGTGTGTGTATGCACATTTTACCTTGGTGGTAGGTGGGAGTATCCATAAGGATTGTATATGTCCACCCAGCCATGTGTTGGGGTAGTTCTCTATATATGCACATTTTACCTGGTGGTAGGTGTGGGTATCCATAAGGATGGTATATGTCCACCCAGCCATGTGTTGTGGTAGTTCTCTGTGTATGCACATTTTACCTTGGTGGTAGGTGGGAGTATCCATAAGGATTGTATATGTCCACCCAGCCATATGTGTTAGGGTAGTCCTCTGTATATACACATTTTACCTGGCGGGGGTGGGGTATTCATAAGGACACTATATATGTCAACCCAGCCATATGTGTTGGGTTAGTCCTCCGTATATGCACATTTTATCTGGCTGGAGGCTGGGGTATTCATAAGGACAGTATATGTCCACCCAACCATATATGTATGGGTAGTCCTCTGTATATGCACATTTTACCTTGAGGGAGGTGGGGTATGCATAAGGACTTTAAATGTCCACAGAGCCATATGTGTTCGGTTGGTCCTCTGTTTATGCACATTTTACCTGGCAGGAGGTTGGGGTATTCATAAGGATGATATATGTCCACCCAGCCATAAAGTATGGGGGTATGCATATTAAGGACTTTATATGTCCACTGAGCCATATGTGTTAGGAATAATTGTACACATATGCACAATTTACTGTTTTTAGCTCACCTGGGCACAGTGTGCTTAAGGTGATCTTGTCTGATAGTTCTTCCACTGCCTTCTGTCATGCAGCATCAACAATTTGCTTGTGAACAGACCGCTGGCTCGAGTTTTTATCAAATCTTATCAATCTTGGTCAGTATATTTGTCTGCAAGAAATCGTGGATGAATTCATAATTGGGTAATGTGGGGTAAAAAAACTAGGACATAGGTCAAATTTTAGAAGAGAAAAATAAAAATAAATTGTGAATAAGCTACAGACCACATTTATGACCCAAGTCTGTCGTGTCTCAAGTCAAACACAATGTAGGTAATCTTTTCAATTTAAAGTAGAGTTGTACAAAGATGTCATGTAAACGTGAAGTATGCTCAGCCCTAAAGAAAGAGAAAAGAAATGTTGCTATATTCACTTTATTTACAGCGCGTATTTAGCAATTGTTGTGTTTTGAATAGAAATACAATTATATTTTACAGGTCGTCCATAGCCACAAGTACATCCACTATTGATACAGAAACAGGGATAAGGAAACTAAACCAGCCAACACTCTTACTTAAGAAACCAACGTCCTATCATCATGTTAAAACGACTGCCATAATTATAACGAGCAACTTTATTTACTTCATTACTAGTATCCTGACTCCATCAGTGTCTTCCCAAGAAAAGCGGACATGTACATCATCATTTCTCATTTTATCTTCTGACATCCGGCCTCAGTCCATCTTAGCCTGCAAGAGGGATTGACAGATCATGAACAACTTTATTTTCCACTCCATATTTTACCTTCCTGCCTCCCTTCCGTGGTTTCCTGCATGGAAGACTGGCATAGGATGACCAATTTCATTATCGACTCAATAGCAGTATTGTATTAACTCTTTGCCTTCTGCAAGACGAACTGGCGAATCATGGTGAACATCCACGATGCCTTGAAAGTCAGCAGCCAGATCAAGACCATCATACTCCACTCTTCATTTTAACACCCTGTCTACATATGGTTTACCCTGCAAGGCGGATTTAAATATGACCAGTATCATTTTGCATTCTCCATCTTCACACCGTGCCTTCATCATGTCTGTGCTACAGTGAAAGGCAGATTTAAGTTGATGTCACTCCACCCATCATGTGCTGCTTCACCACGACCAGACTCCAAATTCATGTTATGATGCGAGGCGAACGAAGATGAACATACTCTTCCAGTACCCGCCCTAATTTTATCATATAAATAGGCCTAGGCATTCATACGACATGTCTCCATGTCCCTCCTATTAAAACGCGGTCGCCAACTTTGAAACCTGCAAGGCTTAGGACTACAACTGCAGGGCCAGTCGAAGCCGCATACAACAATACCAGACCGTAGTCCTTTTCACCATGCAACTCAAACTCAAGATTCAGTGATGTCAATCTTCAGTTTATGTCTCTTGGACCGGTTTAACCTAAAGTTACTATTCAAAACGTACCGAAGATTCAGGGAAATCACGACCCTCCAATCTACTAACATCCAGCTTCAGTCTTCGACGCCGTTTACTTTCCATGCATGAATATTGATGACCCCGTGCTTCACTGTACAGAAGACAGCATTGTAATGCAGAAACATCATCCAGCTGCACGTAATCTACTGGCACCCAGCTGTAATCTCCTCCGTCCTGTTCAGAGTCTGTAGTTATGTCAACAGCAAACCTCAATCCGTGTTCTGCTCCAATTTATCAGTATCAGCGTGCAGCAGCCTTCCTAGAAAAGCAATACACGTAAGTCATGTTTTTAAAATAAATCGAAGAAGCCTATTACGATCATTACTCGGACGAGTAGTAAGTTAAAGTGGAGGAAGAATCATGACAATACTACCGAACTGGTAGAACCTAATACAGGTAGAACCGCCGGCACTGTCTTTTATTACCTTTTGTTTCACTTGAAACTGTGTATCGAAGTGGTTGTTGTTGTTGTTTTGTAACAAATAACAATGTATACGAATGTGTTTATGTTCAAATATATTCGAAGAATATTTGTAAATATAATACAGTGGTGCTTTATTTTTCTACTTCAGACAGAATAGAAGACAACAACTGATATAAGACAAACCAGGAAAGAGTCGTTTGCTAAAAAGGTAAAACATGCCTAGTTACCTAACAAATCACAGCAAAGAAATATTATAAAAGCTTGAAATCAAAAATGCTACAGAAATGTAATGTTTGATGTCATTTATTAATGTACAATCTAGTTCTGAAATGATTGTTTGAAATGATTTATTGATCAACGGCAAAAAGGTTGGTCCAAAAGGCAAAATACAGCTTCCTTTGTATGTAGTTATTTATGTAGGCAATTTGCAGTCTTTAAAGTATCTGTATCGATGTTAAAACAAGTGTATTATTTTATGTTAATTATGTGTCATATGGTTTAAAGATGGTATCCGACAGTTTGCCCATATCATATACATATAACCACTGCTTTGCGGACTTTGGGAATATATTTTTGTACTAATTTATACTTTAGTCTTAATAAATACCATTTTGAACATTAACTGAATTGTTAGACGGAACTAAAAGTACCCTGTATGTGTATTTTTTCCAACTGTATAAAAATCAATAGTGGTCTCTGCTTAAAATAGATATCTTAGTCAGAGGCGACTACCCGGATGATGCGATCGCAAAAGTACGTCGTCACTTGGCTTTCTGAGTTTAAAAATAGATATCTGCAACTTGCCTCAGATAGGAAATACCTGTTTGCAATGACAGCTGATGATTTATGCTTCACTGTTCGCACAGATCTAGGATATCATTGAACAGTATTTTGCACTTTTCAGGTAACAATGACACATTTGGTTATTTGAGAAAATAAATTTTGGCCTAAACTGTTGGACACCACTTTTAATATGAAATATATTGAACTAACCATTTGTAAGAATACAACAGCCTACTATGTGTATACTAGAACAAAATCACATTTGTCTGTTAAGCCTCTCTACGCTCTTTAAGCCAGTGTCTCTAGGAACTTAATTATTTTTCTACAACAGCACCAGATTCAGTCGCCGGCCTGCATGTGTCAACCTAAATCATTTCCAGATCCAGTCAGTGGCCTAGACAACATCTCCAGATTCAGTCAACTATTCTAACAAGTCCAATGGGCCCACCCTTTACTGTGATCAAATGATGGACTGTTTGAACGGTTTAAAATTATAAAACAGTGTAGTATGAGTGATCACCGATTAAATATTTTATACATTTTCGGACAGTTGGCATACATACTTACAATTGAAGATTGTGAAAGTACGTCCATACGTACCCAAGTTTATCACATTTAAATGACACAGTGCTTAAGATGATTTAAACACATATTATAAACATCTCGACATACGTCAATTGTGACAATAGTATTGATGTCTCCCTCTTTGTTTTCAAGGGCACCAATAGTCGATCGGTAAAATTGCAGGCGTGAAACTCCTCTGATTTCTCTGCTTGTCAGCCAGACACAGGATGAAATAAGGTTCCAGCTGTGTGCCGTTTGTTTTACTTAAACATGTATCTGTCATTTTCTTCTACTAAAATTGCATTGACGCCCCATAATTATGTCACAGCTGTTCATTTCGAAGACAAATCGTACTCATATTTAATAAAGCTGACAGCTGCATGTATATGTAGTTAACTGACATGCAAATATTTGTACTTTATTCTTATTTTTGTACTTTAGTTGTATTTATTGATTGGACATTACCAATATTTTAATGACCTCATCAATATTCATTATCGTGACTAATGATGTTATACCATGATTCATACATAGCAGAACCAATGATGGTGAATGTGTAGAGGACGTTATGAAGTCATACAGCGGACTGTGTTAGGAGCCTGAAGAATAAGATGTCAGGGCAGAGGTAGGCGTGATAGACTTATAAGGTCACTTTCTTCAAAGATCCTCCAATGACATGGTCACCAGAACCAGAACGAGCAATGCTGCTGAATTTGTGGTTAAGTAAAGACGCAAATAATTCATATTATATAATTTTTGTCTTTATTAAAGATAAATATGTATTACACTGTATATTTGACAATAACAAAGTCATTTTAATTGTACATCCCCACCTTGCAACCAATTCACCATTCAGCTTCCTGCATGTGCCTACTACACCATTACCAGATGTAGCCAACAATTCTGACAAGTTCAGGGAGTCTTTACTTCACTGTCTGTCTGAAGTTGGACAATTCCAACAGTTTGTCATTATAATAGCAGTACCATTTACATCCTCTCAACGTTGCTTCACTTATCCTGTGTCGGTGTTTAGTTGCTGCATTTACTATAATAGGAAGAAATGAACACCATACGTAGACACATTATACTGATATGACAGGGATTGTGGAACTCACCTTGTTTGAGTATAAGAAGAGTTTGTCTTTCGAAACAATGATGCAAAACGTACAGGACCAAGAACAAACGCACTACCTATTTCGCTACCACAGCCGGTCAAGAATGGTTTGGAATTTCGTAAATACCTATATTGTTTTACACACGCCAAGCTTATTTACAATGTATACAGATTTACTAGTATAACTATTAATGACGGCATGATATGCGTAACATGAAAACATTTTTATACACTTTTTGGTCAGCTTTTGTAGCTGGCAAACACAATATATAAAGCCAAAATATAAACAAATGTAACGAATGGAAACAATAAATTAATGATTTTGTTATTATCTGAATTGTCATTAAGTTTATCAACACACCCTGTGTGCACTGTTTAACAATTTTGTCAACATATGTTTCTTTATTAGGATACGGTTGCTATCATGATGACTGTTTTAAATTTAAACATTCTATTTACATTGCAGACTTAGATGATAACTGGATGAAGGACATCATGGAGACATTCAACGGGCAAAACGTGCTAAGTACGTAAGACTCGCTTAGGCACTTTTGAAAAAAGTTAGTGTAATTCTAATAACATGATCGCCGAATGCAGCAATGTCCGTAAAGTTCTGGTTGGCTCAAACACGCGTGACCGGTTCTACATATGATATGTAGTTCTACATATAATATGTACGCTTTCAATCTTCTTAAATCACTTGTTATGTCCCTAATTGACTAGAGTTCCAGGGTTCCATCCAGGACCGCGACAGACCAAAATCATTATTAACGATACTGATATTTATTATAGCACCCTTGCTGGCGCTTTAAATGCAAACCTAAGTATAGCTGCATATGTGGTTGGCCCGTTTCTAGGACAATGTGACTGGGTGTGTTATAATGCCAGGTGTTCACGGCATGCTATGCACATTCTCGGTAGCACAATATCTACTTCACTTGGACACCGTCTTCTAATTACTAGACTGTTTGTTGACGATAAACACAGTAAACATGTCATAAATTCTATGTTTTAAGTTGTTTATTTAAAATAAATCAGTTGTAAAATTTGAAGTACATTCATGCAACTTTAATTGAGAACACAATCTATGTATAGCATTCTTTATTTTAACATACATGTGCCAAAGACTGAACGAAGTAATATACTAGTTTGTAAGTATAATTGCTTCCAGATTATTAAAGACAACAGATGTCATTGTTTTTTTTATATTAGAATTTCATGACGATACTGATGTGCATGGTGGAAAGATGAAGCTGAGAGGCAGTACAGGGTGAGGCATCGCAATCAACTTCTGATGGTCTGCTACAACTTCCGGGTTTCCTCAGGAATGGCCATGCAACGCCGGTGTCGACTACAGATACAAACATTAAACTGTTAAACTAAGGACAATGAGAACTTATACACCTTTACCTTGTAATAAAATAACCAATATAAAGTGTTCACAACTCAGCGTTTCACGCTTAGAGAAAACATTTTCTAATGACAGTGTTTTACGTCCCATTAAAAAGTGATACTTTAGCTTACATTTAATTGCAGCATCATATTCCAAAGAGTAAAAGATGCAAATGCGAACGCAATCTATCGTCAGGAACACACGCTCCATATCGAAAAATCGCTATTGCTTTTACCTATATTTGTCTAAGATGCGTCGTCAACCGGATTCTATAATGGCAGCAAGACAAGTATTGAACACACTTAAATGAAAGACATTAAAGTTCAAAGACAATATAGACACTTTAGTACAAATAAAGGAAGTGAAGGTTTGAACGAAATATAACGTCACTTTAAGCACGATTTTCACAATGACGTTGGTTTCATACAAGCACGTTCTCTCTTAGGGTAACACATCACTTACTGAATGCTTCTTTAGTTTTAATGTGTCCGTAGATGGGTCTTCAGAAATCATGTAACCATAACCAGATATTCAATGTGCAATGTTCAAACTACCTTGCACATAATATATTGCTAAAAATTGACCGTGATTTAGATGTAAATCAAATTCGTTTTTACCAAGATACACCTTTAGTTTTACTGTGTATAACATAACAGCTCTACTTCCACAAGTTTAAATAATGGCATTTAGACAGTATCTCATTTTCTGTTGTATTTAATGAAGTTGCTCTTTAAAGGTACAATTAGCGATATTAATAAATGCTGTATGTGAAGTTAATGAAAGTTATACTATCATAATTATATGTTGTGTTAGTATATCAAGTTAGTGTTGTAAAATCATACACTATGTCGAAAGTTGGATATGTTCAATACGCATGATTTTGTTAAAAATGTTTACATTTCTAAGGACTGGTGACGTAATTATTGAGTGTAAATAAGAGTTCAATATATTGGATAAAAGCATTATTGTGTAATCATGCATTAAAAAGCAGAGGGCTTACATCAATAAAACATCATAATTACTACTATAATAATCTAGCTATATGAAGATATATTTCTTGTGTACTTGTCTTGACCAAGTCTTTTTTTAAGGTGGGTTTGTTAAAGCTTTGTATAGGTCAGTAACACGTAGAAACGCGTGATCTGCGATCATATGTATTCAAATATAATGTCACTTTTGACCAACATGTAATGAAATGCTTTAAATGTGTATTGTTTTCTAAAGATATTATTGCTCACTGCAATACAATATTATTTTAATCTGGTCGCATTAATACACAATAATTGTTTATATTGTAAATGCTATTATAGCCGCTGACTTTAGTTGCTGTTATATGCTTTTTGTGGATAGCGAGTAATTTCAAAAAAAGCATTGTTAATATCATAAAGTCCTGCATAAGGCAAGTGGGCTGAAGAAAATCAAATTTAAAATGACTCAATACCATGAAAACAAAACCTTTAACCCAGTCATTGCCATATATGCTTAATTTTTTTATTATTTCGTTATAAATGGAGTAAGTACTAATTTTGTGAATGTTTTTAACATTAAAGTGAACATGCATCAACAGGGATATTGTACATATCACAGCTGTATTACTATATTTAGATCGAGTAATGCATCTCCACTCATCAGATGTGTTCTAAAGATACGCTTAATGAAAAAATTGAACACTATAGATCAAATTAAAACATAATCAAGGGATACAACTTCTACATAAATAAAAGTTATGTAAAATAATTAACCAAAGTTATCTCCCTTAAGATCTGATTAAAAGTATGAATTAAAAAACAAAGCAACTAGAGTTGGAGAGCCGTTGAAAATGTTATGTAACAGTTTATTTAACTGTGAATCCATGTAAACTTGGATAAAATACATGCATTGCTTATGTCATATTATGTACATTATTTGTTACCTTGGACAACATGATTTTGTATAGGACTTGTGTTTACTTACAATGTATCAATTGTATATTTTATTGTTTACTTCAGTTTTATTGTAAAGTGCGTGCATCGCAGAATGCCCATAATATAGTCAGACATCTTAACTGAATGTTTTTGTGTTTTTGTTTGTCTTTATACATTGATCGAAGTGGTATCATGCTTATTCAGTACAATAATCATATTGATAGAGAAACAACTCGTTTACAATTCAACACCATTATTATCTTGATGGAATAATGATAAAAGAAACGTTGATATTTGACTTATGTTATGATGAAAGTGTCTTATATAATATAAAGACACGCGGAAGTGAAGAAACGCAATATTAACGAATGCCCCTTCAATTTAAGTTCAAGTTGTACAGTTTAGTATAGTCAGTTTTTCTTGACTTGAGTTAACTTTTATTGGCAGAATAACATATACTATAAACTTGTCGATGGAATATGTTGATTATAATAAAGAAAATAGAGTGGAAAGTTAACTATGGAATTGCTTAGATATTTGTTCTAACAATACATTACCGGTGTTTTATGGTTTAAATAGTAGAGAATGACTTAAACCAATACAAATATAGCGATATAACCAGACGTTCCGTTTCTTTTGTCATTACTAAAGATGCTTTATAAATGTACAATTTGTTTCTATATTAATCGCGGTGTTGTAAACTCTTGCAACATGAATACATTGTGAAGTTCTTAAAACCACAATGTTGATGCTTTGATGTTGACAACTAATGTAGTGTTTGTTTTATACAATTTATACAAAATTTGGTTAATCATTCACAATGAGCATGCTTTATTTCATATTATGTATATTTCATGAAACATGTTCTGGTTCTGCTTGTGTATTTACTTAGTGGTAATTAAATTGAATTAGTTTTATATATCCACTCTAGTTTATAACTCAATTGTGTAAACTTGCGAAAAAAAGAGAGAGTGCTAAAACTGACTGATACTACTACTTTATTGTTTGATTGTGTAGTCCTTGGGTATTTGTCTTGACCAATTCTGGTTTAAAGCCCAAAGTTTTGTGTAGGTTTACAATATATAAAACCACAACATCTTAATAAACTCAGACTGACATGAAGAATGAAGAATTGTTAATGGTGTAAATGTCAGTATAACTTTTTAATTTAGTTGCTTCCAAGTTACAAAGTTTATTTCGGATAAGTACACTAATAGTGTTGTTCACATATTATAAAGCGTGAATCACAAGTGTTGAAGAGAAACAATGAAATATGTGATTGTTTAGCAACAACAAGGAACAATAAAGGCATGCAGTGTTAAAAACATGAAACAATGTAATGATTGTACCTTAAATCCTAACCGTATTTGTTAATTTCGTTAACGATTTGGTAAGCAGTATTTCCATTCAAGTTTTCATGTTCAAGTGTGAAGTAATGTACATAACAAAACAAAAAACGCTGTTAGATTTTATCATGTCTTTACCTGCACACTAATGGTGATCAAAATTGTAACATAAGCACACAAATAAGTTATGTGACAAATTAGACATACGCAAGGGAAACAATTGCTACATACATTCAGGGGAAAGAACTGCTACGTAAATAAATATCAAGTGAAATAAATTTGATTATCTCCCTTAGAATATTTCTAGCATGACATTTACAGGGATACACATAACTAGTGTCATTGTTTGATTTCCCTGCACATCGTTTATACATAGCTTTTTATGTTAAATTAGAAATATATTGCAACCAAACATTACACCTGATTGTTAAAAATAGGCAAACGTTTTTGAGATGATCTAATCTGGTCACATGTATGCTCAGCGACATGTCAATATTAATAACTGCTGTGATAGAACGGGAGGTCGCGGGTTCAAACCCCGCCCGGGTCAAACCAAAGACTTTAAAGTTGGAAGTAGTGGCTTGCCTCCTAACGCTCAGAGCTAAAGGGACAGCATTACGCCTGACTCGTCAGTGTCAGTATAATGGACCGGCCGGGTTCAGTCCCTGGGCACCTCATAATGTCCCTGCTCTATAATGATAGAAATGTCGCTGCAAAGAATTGGCAAAAATTCCGGCAAATCCCTAACTTCTGTGATCATAGTCTCTCTATGAAGCCATCATCTGATAAGATGCTTCTTCTATATTGACATAAAAGTGGCATGTATTTCTGACAAGACATAAGTGTTTAAAATCTTGCTTGTCTCAAATAAAACCCCATGTTTTAAAACAGTTTGAAGGATGCATAGTTTGATCAAGTGTACATTAATTTATGTCATTTTGCTTCATAGCACTTTTTATCATAACAGACATCTAAAATATGTGCAATAATTTTGTGAATATATTTCTAATCAACACACACAAATAATATGTTATGAATACCTGTACATTTTGTGTATATGTTGACTTAATCTACTGGGCATAAATGGTTGATAGAAATACCAATTTGTATACAGTCATGATTATGCTGGCGAACCAATTCCTCTTGATATTGAATCTGTTTAGTTATGTTCTAGGAGAGTGAGTTTTGTTCACTTAGGCGATTTTCGGAATAATCAGTTCCATGCGTGTCAGTATGTGATTTATATTAAAATACAGTGCGCATACAAACTCATATGAAGTGAGAAACGTATTGCGACTTGTATCCTGTTGGTTTTACATAATGACATTGCCTTAATAGCCATTCAAAATTAACCTTTCAAAATTGGTATTTGTGTTGATATGTAGCTGGTTTGTTTATGTTATGAATATAGACACCATTTAAATCATTTTTTTCAACATGAGACCATTGATATAATAACTTATTGTATTTTTTTTCTGTATTGCAGTACATTTCTTTGTGGTATTTTAATTATAATTATAATTGTGTTATATTAGTGCGTATTTTAATCTGTATTACTATGTAGAGATATATATTGTACTGTTCTGCGAACGACGATGCTTGTTCAGGGTGTAAATATGATGTAAATAAATAAATAAATTGTAAAGAGGAATATACTTTATTTTATTTTTTCCCCTGTTGCATACATGCAGTTTACAACAAAACCAGTCACATGATAGAAATTATAATCAAGGGCAGTTTGTTTATAAAGATATTGGTCAATGTGTTGGTACTTTTTACGTTTGAATTACATATATGTTTATCATACATTTGTAAGAGTGACGCATCATAAGTGCTAAATACGTTGATGAATAAAAACTAACATTGTAAAGTACAAACAGATTTTGATTAACCCTGTGTTATGTCATAACAGCTCCACATCATTTGATACCAATTCATCCGTTTCTGAGTGGTTGACTTCTCTCACAATGTTCTTTTGAGTTCCAGCCATATTAACAACCTTCTAAAGTGTGGAGTTCAAGTAAGAGTAAACCATTTTTCAAGTCTTCCAGCTGACCTGTCCTACCTCGGTGGGTCTATTTCTATATTATCCATGTCTTCCTTAAACAATACCAGCTGTAAGCGTTGATGCTGGTGAACCGTACCAGTATGTTAGAACTTCTTCCCATATCGGACTCGATCGATGCTAAATGTTTAAATCATCTTTATTACATTGCTCATGGTGTATTTATTAATTAAAATCATACAACATAAGTTAAGGCAAGCTCATTTATTTAAATGATGTTATACAAGAATGAAAAGGAAAACTATATATACAAAGTAATTAACCACTTCCGGTGCACATTTATGCTTACCGCCCCTTCTAACCCTGATAAAATACGAGTGCTAATTCGGTAAACGGTGTTCTATTTTATTTATTTATTTATTTATTTTTTAATTTATATCTAACTTTAACATGCTTACCAATTGAGATTACTTATTAGCAACGGAACAGTCCATAGCCAGAAAAAAATTGTTCTGAACGGTTTATTGAGTATGCCTCGTAAAATCTGACTTAAATGCAATGTAAAGATATTAACGATTTCTGTAAGTTCCCGCAAATCTAAAAAAAATAGCATCTCCAGTGCTTTCAGCATGCAGGAATGCCTTAATAGCATCTCTGAAGTGTTTAAGACTCTGGATAGGGTTTCAAATTCAATCCCTTACCCCGTCACGATAAATTTTCAAAAGGATCTTATTAAAGATTCGAATGTTTAATTAACTTGCATACGAGACACGTTCAACACACCAAGAAAGCATTTATAATATGCTTGAAGTGTTCTTGGTCAAGAGGTTAAGTTTATAGACTCAGGATAAGATGGTTCCGAATTCAAACCTTAGACCCGTTATGACAAGTTTGAAAAAGATATTGTTAACGATGTGGATGATCATTAAAAAGAAACACTCCAAGAAAGCATTTATAACATAGTTGAAGTGTTCTTGGTCAAGAGGTTAAGTTTATGGATTCGGGATCGGAGGGTTCTGGGTTCAAACCCTAGACCTGAATGAGATTTATTTCTTGTCAAGACCTTTATTACACGAACATTTTGCCAAAAATAACAAAATGTGTTCGGTCTAATTATTATGTCCTTACACCAGATTTACTAGAAAGTAATATCCATCTTGGACAATAAGATAAGTTTTTTTATAGTATTTCTTTGTTGAAGGACAAACTACATGTACCTCTCACTTGACAGCAACTTATTCTTTATGTCAGCTCAGTGTGTAATTATAAACCACAGTAGCACATACTTAGGTAATAACATTGCTTTGTTACAACATTAGTTCCATCGGGATTAAGAACATACTAGATCATCTTGTCTTTACTGTTTCTCTCATTTCACTTTGAATGTGAGTAGTTGTTTAAGTTAAGGAAATATTAAACATTGTTTTTTGTACGCATGATACTATGTTCAAGAAGAATACTGTCTGAAAATTAATTTTTGTGTTATGTGGGGCTGCTGCACATGTTCAATTTCTGCTTGTACATTTTAGTTTCATTGTTATTTATAACAATTTTGGCAACTTTTTTTCTATACATGTAACTTCTTGGAAAACATATTAAATGGTGTCAGATTTTGCTTTTTATTTTGTTTTTTATTTTGTTTTAAACAAACATTCTATGGTCTCAATACGTTATAGATCTACATATACTTAAATTTCTCGAGATTTTTTTTTATAGCATACTGATATTCAAAACCTTCAAATAAAAACTTTTCAAATATGTCTTTGTTAAGTGCTCCCATATTGCTTTAACCTGTTCCAGTTTATGTGTCGCCTTTGCTGCTTCGCATCAACAACTTTTCTTGTAAGAGAATGAAACAGTTTGATCTTATTGCATCTGGGTTTACATTACCTCCCTTTACTTGGACACGTTTGAAAATATTTCCAAAATGTTGCGAATGGCTTAAAGCGTCGTGTTGTGGGGCAACAGATCACGTGCGCCAATCAGAAAGCGGCAGGTGCGCTAAAAATTAATATGGCCGCTCCCATTGCCCCAAACCGTTGTGTGTAAATATTTACTTTGTTCACCATATTGGTTTTGCCGTTCTCTCTTATTTGTGTAAAATGTTTGATCATTGTGTATCAGTGTCCGTTATGAATTGATTCTGTATATTTGTAAGACGGTGTAGAACCCGTAGTTTGTGAAGAAGTTGCAACAAACTTTTATTGACTTCTTCTCTACGCGTGTGTTTGGAGTATATTTAGGCTTTAGAATTCGTCAACAGAGAAAATAATAGTGCTGAGTTGAATGGTATTGCAGTTGTAATTCACTTCTTACAGTAAATTGGGAATTTAATCCCCGGAAACGGATATTGTCATTATTAGGTAGGTACTTTACTAATTGCATAAAGTAATGTCCAAAAACTTTGTAAACTTTTTTTTTTAAGCTTAAAGTTTATTGATCATTGTTTTACAAGAATGTGACGCTGTTACTCTGTTCATATTAGAATTGTTTTGATATTGAAGCATTAATTTGCACAAGATAAAATCAAAGTAGTTTAAATTAATTCGAATGTCTTATGTAGTCAGTATTGACTTTTGGCAGTACAAAGTTGAAGTTAGAATTGTTTTGATATTGAAGCATTAATTTGCACAAGATAAAATCAAAGTAGTTTAAATTAATTCGAATGTCTCAACTATTAGAATGTTGTTTTAAAGTAGAACCAGTACAATCTAGTTAGAAGTCTGAGCTGCATCTGTTGTTATTTTTCTAAGTTTTGGCTCTAAAACAATAAGAGTCATTGTGCACTGTAGCAATTACTGTTCCTTCCTATTTTGTCTATCCATGTCAGTAAATAAAATTATGGTTCAATAATATTTGAATGTTTGCACTTAAAGTTAAAGTTCTGTATTGACTGTAGTGCTTAAAGGCACTTCCAATAGCCTTGCTTTTGGGTTTACCCTTTAGCGACATGGTTTAGTGCCTAGACTACTGATATGGCAGACTGGGTTCGAATCCCCGTTAGGACCAGGATTATTGTCTCCTCTGAGATTTACTTTAGTTCTAACTGTAGAGTGTTTAAATGAACTTGTGTATGCTCATACATGTGATTTTTTCTGAGGCCAAAGTGGGAAATTTTCACTTGCAAAGTGTAAGATTTTTTTTATTTTTATATAAACACAGAAGAAAGTTACCTGTTTCCAAGTAAAGAGATTTCTGAAAACATGTAAAACACCAAAAACACTGCTCATTTTCAAATAGTTTTAACCCTTACAAGTAGGAGCCCCCCCCCCCCCCCCCCCCCCCCCCAATTATAGTCCATCCCCTCTAACCCTTTCACCACCACCACCACCATTTCTTTTTACTTTACATTGGACTAGAATTCTGAAGTGAGATGTTTATAAGTCTTTTATGAGTCGCGAGTTTAGATGGCTGCATTTAATCCTTAACACATCTCAGATCTGTATTAATCCATTTAGTTTTTTTATCTTTTTTTTTTTCTGCAGCATGATAATCCATTTAATTGGAAAAAATAATGTGTTATGCTGTTGTCCTCAATGAAAACCCTCAGAACCCACTGCTCTAATAGTTTATTGCTCTATCATTGAGCTACCCGGGACAAACAGAGCTAAAGTAAGTCATAATCAAAACAGGAAAAACCTGATTTCTCAGTGCAAAAATCTAAATGTAAAAGTCTTTTCCAGACACACATGCAGTAGATCTTGTTACTTTTCCAGACACACATGCAGTAGATCTTGTTACTTTTCCAGACAGACATGCAGTAGATCTTGTTACTTTTCCAGACACACATGCAGTAGATCTTATTACTTTTTCAGTATCAACAAATTGGGGCTTACTGTTGTTAGTACATGAAATAGCATTAAATAGATTTTATTCAGAACTTTAGGAACGTTTTTCTCATGAGCTTAAAAATCCATTCTGTTTTTTCTGATACCTAGATTTGCACTTGTTTTATTCATAATTTTGAGATACTTTGCTGTGGGGCTGTCACGATAGTCTTAAAGCGTACTACGATATATTATGATACATACATATAGAGCGAATTGCAATATGTACCTCAAGATATTGCCATATTTGATTAAACTAATATAAGGTGCTTTTCACCCAGTTATAATACCGATCCTAGAATGAACTCCTCTAGCATGTATTCGACATCCAACTACATTTTAAGTCAGTTATCGGCAATCATTTTTTATTTATATGAGCATCTTTGACTTTGGATGCATAAAATGGTGGCACCAACCAAAGTTTACAATATATCATAAAAACTGATATGTTCATTGTGTATCGCGGTACTGTATTGACTTTACCCAGTATTGTAATATACTGGTATACAGCGACAGCCCTACTTTGTAGAAACAAAAATCAAATGGAAAGCTACACTTTCTGTGTGATAAAACTACATCAATTTAACAAGGATTCAATAAGTAGGCAGGGCTTTTGTTCCTTCTTTAGTAGGAGACATGATACCACACCCAGTCACATTATCCTGACACCAGGCCAACTTGTCATGAAAATACCCTTATATTTGCCTAAGCGTTAGCAAGGGAGCTATACCGCTACCATTTTTAACGGCTTTGGGATCGAACCTGTGGCCTCCCTTATCTAGAGCCAACACGACCAAGTGTGCTACCAAGAATATTATATTGGTAACAAATAAAAAATTTTTAAATACATCACAGCTACCAATTATAATCATTATAGCGATATCCAGAAATTTGGTGGAGGAAGACCCCAGAAAAAAAGCTTTTCTAGGTATAAAAAAATGCAAAAAAAACAACAACATAGTTTTGTTTTTACAAGGGTGAAAAACAATTCTTTAGTTCATTGCTGAAAAAAATAATTACATTTTTTATTTTTTCCTGTGAAATATGGGAAACCTAGATGGGATCGTCTTCTATTGATGCATCAAATAATGGACATGTAGCAGAAGAAAGTATTACTGTCTTACAATGATATTTTTAGCCTCTACTGTCACAATGAACAGGGCAAGGAGTTACATGCAGCAATTTCCCCCCCAGATAAAACCTTGCTAAATTCATTAAATTGTTGCTTTGCTTTCTTGCATCTAGACCCCAATCTAAAATCAGTGACTACAATTTTTAACTAGCCATATCTTAAATAGCATTATAAGAAACTGTATCTGTTTTTTGTTTTTTCACAGTTTGTCCTTAGTGTGTTGGTAGGTTCAGTCTTACCAAACTACAAATATAATCGAAATAACTGTTGACCACACTTAGCAAAAGATTTCAGCCTAGTGTTAACATGTTAGTATTTCAGAGAGAAGTATTGGTTAATATTCAAGCATCAAAACTAGCGGTATGTGTAGACATCTTCCCTTGGTCCCAAAGAGGGAGACTTAGGCTCCCAGAGCGGGAGATTGGGGTGCTAGGAAGGGATATTTTCCCGGGAAAATCGAAAGAGATCACATGTCTTTATGTTTAATTTTCAGTGTGCCCAAAGCAAAGTTACGATTTGAATCTTCCAGGTAAAAATACTGGATCAGGTTCAGCACTATTTGATTCCAAGTCTCTAGACAATATCCATGCTTAAATGACAGTACATTGTATCAAAAAGAGTGCAATTAATATTTTTGTGCTCACTAGGTCTAAGTATGACTTTATCTGTTACAGAGTTTAACAAAAATGACCACTGTCATTCAAAAAGAACCTTTTATGTTTATGAATAAGTACCCTTAAAAAGAAGTGAACCCTTATACATGTACTTAAAAAAAAGAAGAACTGAGATCAAATAAACCCATATACATGTTTCTTTGCATATACCGGTACAAAGGAATGGTATCTTATGGAAAAAACACTTAAAAAAGAGTCTTTTTACAGATAAAAAAGTCAATACACATTTTAAAAGAGACATATTCCAATTAAAATCAAATTAATTTTCCACCAATGCTAACCTTTAATGGACATCACTGCTTTAAACCATGGGTTAAATATTTTTGCTATAAAAAAGACAAAAATTCAATTAAGCTCTAATTGATTGCCCATTTACATTCACAGTTTGATTGCAGGGTCAATGTGTTACACTCTGTGTATTGATCTATGATTAACCCCGGCATTAATCCCGATCAGGTAATCCAGTCAGGTCAGAATATTGACTGATCCCTTACAGGTCAGAATATTGACTGATCCCTTACAATGTCCTTGTAATATGGCTTGTGTTCTCAGCTGGATATTGGTGCCATGAACTATTGTTCTTGCTTTATTTGTTGATTATCAATTATTATTCAGTGCTCCAGATAATATTTTTGGTCAATTAGTTTTCACTACAAGATTTTCTTGACTAACAGTTTTTTAAATATCCGATCAATTTCCTAGATGAAGCCATTGCGCTAATCATGCAGGGTGATTTTTACCCTAGCACATCATGTGGCATACCTCTGATTTGACTGCTTAATTAATATGTAATCTAGATTAAACGTTGCACCCGTATCTATTACCCTGTAAGTTTAGCCCCAACTGATGTGCATGTACATTTCTGCCTTGATATTTTTTACTGTAAACAAAACGATGAGGAAATCGATTGTAAATCATTTTCAACTTCCCCAAATTGTTTTAGTACAATAAGATTTTAATTTCAATTCGTTTTACATCAAAATCAATTTGTAAAAATGAAAAAACAATGCTTATCTGGAGCACTGATTATTTCTTTTGTCCACCATTTTTTGGTGTTGTGCTAAGGCAAAAAGATGTATTAATAATGACTGGCTAGCAATTAGTGTTTCACAGTAGTATGATTAGATAAGTTTCTAACCTTCTGGTCTGAAAAATTTGTGCATTGCAGCTCAATGGTTAAGTTCAACCCAGCAAGCTATAAGACATGTTTATCCCTAATTCGATTGGTTGTCTTTATCCATATGTTAGATTGGTATTGTTTATCCAAACATTAGATTGAATACCAATCTAATGTTTGGATAAACATTACCAATCTAACATATTGTTTATCCATACATAAATTGAATTAAAGGCTGACTAAAGGTTGTCTCTGACACTTTACTTAGTTCATATACAGAACCACTGCAGGCCTACATGTTTGTGGGGTTCACGGCAACCACTGCAGGCCTACATGTTTGTGGGGTTCACGGCAACCACTGCAGGCCTACACGTTTGTGGGGTTCACGGCAACCACTGCAGGCCTACACGTTTGTGGGGTCACGGCAACCACTGCAGGCCTACACGTTTGTGGGGTTCACGGCAACCACTGCAGGCCTACATGTTTGGGGGGTTCACGGCAACCACTGCATGCCTACATGTTTGTGGGGTTCACGGCAACCACTGCAGGCCTACATGTTTGTGGGGCTCACGGCAACCACTGCAGGCCTACATGTTTGTGGGGTTCACGGCAACCACTGCAGGCCTACATGTTTGTGGGGTTCACGGCAACCACTGCAGGCCTACATGTTTGTGGGGTTCACGGCAACCACTGCAGGCCTACATGTTTGTGGGGTTCAAGGCAACCACTGCAGGCCTACATGTTTGTGGGGTTCACGGCAACCACTGCAGGCCTACATGTTTGTGGGGTTCATGGCAATCCCTGCAGGCCTATATGTTTGGGGGGTTCACGGCAACCACTGCAGGCCTACATGTTTGGGGGGTTTACGGCAACCACTGCAGGCCTACATGTTTGTGGGGTTCACGGCAACCACTGCATGCCTACATGTTTTGGGGGTTTACAGCAACCACTGCAGGCGTAGGAGCCATTAACAGGGCCTTCCCCTCAGAAAATTTCTCTAAAATCATGCAGTTTTCTCCCAAAAAAGTAACTTTACATAAGGGTTTTTTCATTCCTATTTATGGAAGAAATTAGGCTATTTTCCCCAGAATTATAGGGCACGGGCCCCTTTCCCTGAAAAGTAAAAAAAGCCTTGTGAAGTGAAGTGTAAGTAAACTTCTATATAACATTCTTTTTCTTTTTTTTTTGAAGGTAAAAAAGTAATGAAAAAGATAATTTATTCCAGACCTGCAGACCTGGGAGCACAGAAGGCAGATTGCTGTATGCTAAATTTGTAAAATGTGGTAGCTTGCTTAGTATATGCTCCATTAAATATTTGAGAACCATACGGATTAGTCAGCTTGATGTCAGAATAAAGCGACAGGGTGTGGTATTATGCCATGTATTAACAGCATGCTATTCACAGTGAAGGCAGCACTGTATCGGGGTCCTAATAACCACTGTCACCCGATAACTAAGGACAGTTGCATGGCTGGTGTCTGCCATCACTGTAGTCACATGGTACCCTTATATGTACACTCAACCAAATATAAGGACAGTTACATGGCTGGTTTCTGTCATCACTGTAGTCACATGGTACCTTTATATGTACACTCAACCAAATATAAGGACAGTTACATGGCTGGTGTCTGCCATCACTGTAGTCACATGGTACCCTTATATGTACACTCAACCAAATATAAGGACAGTTACATGGCTGGTGTCTGCCATCACTGTAGTCACATGGCACCCTTATAGGTACACTCAACCAAATATAAGGACAGTTACATGGCTGGTGTCTGCCATCACTGTAGTCACATGGTACCCTTATAGGTACACTCAACCAAATATAAGGACAGTTACATGGCTGGTGTCTGCCATCACTGTAGTCACATGGTACCCTTATATGTACACTCAACCAAATATAAGGACAGTTACATGGCTGGTGTCTGTCATCACTGTAGTCACATGGTACCCTTATATGTACACTCAACCAAATATAAGGACAGTTACATGGCTGGTGTCTGCCATCACTGTAGTCACATGGTACCCTTATATGTACACTCAACCAAATATAAGGGTAGTTACATGGCTGGTGTCTGCCATCACTGTAGTCACATGGTACCCTTATATGTACACTTAACCAAATATAAGGGCAATTACATGGCTGGTTTCTGTCATCACTGTAGTCACATGGTACCCTTATATGTACACTCAACCAAATATAAGGACAGTTACATGGCTGGTGTCTGCCATCACTGTAGTCACATGGCACCCTTATATGTACACTCAACCAAATATAAGGACAGTTACATGGCTGGTGTCTGCCATCACTGTAGTCACATTGTACCCTTATATGTACACTCAACCAAATATAAGGACAGTTACATGGCTGGTGTCTGCCATCACTGTAGTCACATGGTACCCTTATATGTACACTCAACCAAATATAAGGACAGTTACATGGCTGGTGTCTGCCATCACTGTAGTCACATTGTACCCTTATATGTACACTCAACCAAATATAAGGAGAGTTACATGGCTGGTGTCTGCCATCACTGTAGTCACATGGTACCCTTATATGTACACTCAACCAAATATAAGGACAGTTACATGGCTGGTGTCTGCCATCACTGTAGTCCTATGGTACCTTTATATGTACACTCAACCAAATATAAGGACAGTTACATGGCTGGTGTCTGCTGTCACTGTAGTCACATGGTACCCTTATATGTACACTTAACCAAATATAAGGACAGTTACATGGCTGGTGTCTGCCATCACTGTAGTCACATGGTACCCTTATATGTACACTCAACCAAATATAAGGACAGTTACATGGCTGGTGTCTGCCATCACTGTAGTCACATGGTACCCTTATATGTACACTCAACCAAATATAAGGACAGTTACATGGCTGGTGTCTGCCATCACTGTAGTCACATGGTACCCTTATATGTACACTCAACCAAATATAAGGGTAGTTACATGGCTGGTGTCTGCCATCACTGTAGTCACATGGTACCCTTATATGTACACTTAACCAAATATAAGGACAGTTATATGGCTGGTGTCTGCCATCACTGTAGTCACATGGTACCCTTATATGTACATCAACCAAATATAAGGGCAATTACATGGCTGGTGTCTGCCATCACTGTAGTCACATGGTACCCTTATATGTACACTCAACCAAATATAAGGGCAGTTACATGGCTGGTGTCTGTCATCACTGTAGTCACATGGTACCCTTATATGTACACTCAACCAAATATAAGGGCAATTACATGGCTGGTGTCTGCCATCACTGTAGTCACATGGTACCCTTATATGTACACTCAACCAAATATAAGGGCAGTTACATGGCTGGTGTCTGCCATCACTGTAGTCACATGGTACCCTTATATGTACACTCAACCAAATATAAGGACAGTTACATGGCTGGTGTCTGTCATCACTGTAGTCACATGGTACCCTTATATGTACACTCAACCAAATATAAGGACAGTTACATGGCTGGTGTCTGCCATCACTGTAGTCACATGGTACCCTTATATGTACACTCAACCAAATATAAGGACAGTTACATGGCTGGTGTCTGCCATCACTGTAGTCACATGGTACCCTTATATGTACACTCAACCAAATATAAGGACAGTTACATGGCTGGTGTCTGCCATCACTGTAGTCACATGGTACCCTTATATGTACACTCAACCAAATATAAGGGTAGTTACATGGCTGGTGTCTGCCATCACTGTAGTCACATGGTACCCTTATATGTACACTCAACCAAATATAAGGACAGTTACATGGCTGGTGTCTGTCATCACTGTAGTCACATGGTACCCTTATATGTACACTCAACCAAATATAAGGACAGTTACATGGCTGGTGTCTGTCATCACTGTAGTCACATGGTACCCTTATATGTACACTCAACCAAATATAAGGACAGTTACATGGCTGGTGTCTGTCATCACTGTAGTCACATGGTACCCTTATATGTACACTCAACCAAATATAAGGGCAATTACATGGCTGGTGTCTGCCATCACTGTAGTCACATGGTACCCTTATATGTACACTCAACCAAATATAAGGACAGTTACATGGCTGGTGTCTGCCATCACTGTAGTCACATGGTACCCTTATATGTACACTCAACCAAATATAAGGACAGTTACATGGCTGGTGTCTGCCATCACTGTAGTCACATGGTACCCTTATATGTACACTCAACCAAATATAAGGACAGTTACATGGCTGGTGTCTGCCATCACTGTAGTCACATGGCGCCCTTATATGTACACTTAACCAAATATAAGGACAGTTACATGGCTGGTGTCTGCCATCACTGTAGTCACATGGTACCCTTATATGTACACTTAACCAAATATAAGGACAGTTACATGGCTGGTGTCTGCCATCACTGTAGTCACATGGTACCCTTATATGTACACTCAACCAAATATAAGGACAGTTACATGGCTGGTGTCTGTCATCACTGTAGTCACATGGTACCCTTATATGTACACTTATCCAAATATAAGGACAGTTACATGGCTGGTGTCTGCCATCACTGTAGTCACATGGCACCCTTATAGGTACACTGAACCAAATATAAGGACAGTTACAAGGCTGGTGTCTGCTGTCACTGTAGTCACATGGTACCTTTATATGTACACTCAACCAAATAAAAGGACAGTTACATGGCTGGTGTCTGTCATCACTGTAGTCACATGGTACCCTTATAGGTACACTTAACCAAATATAAGGACAGTTACAAGGCTGGTGTCTGCCATCACTGTAGTCACATGGCACCCTTATATGTACACTCAACCAAATATAAGGGTAGTTACATGGCTGGTGTCTGCCATCACTGTAGTCACATGGTACCCTTATAGGTACACTTAACCAAATATAAGGACAGTTACAAGGCTGGTGTCTGCCATCACTGTAGTCACATGGTACCCTTATATGTACACTTAACCAAATATAAGGACAGTTACATGGCTGGTGTCTGTCATCACTGTAGTCACATGGTACCCTTATATGTACACTCAACCAAATATAAGGACAGTTACATGGCTGGTGTCTGCCATCACTGTAGTCACATGGCGCCCTTATATGTACACTCAACCAAATATAAGGACAGTTACATGGCTGGTGTCTGCCATCACTGTAGTCACATGGTACCCTTATATGTACACTCAACCAAATATAAGGACAGTTACATGGCTGGTTTCTGTCATCACTGTAGTCACATGGTACCCTTATATGTACACTCAACCAAATATAAGGACAGTTACATGGCTGGTGTCTGTCATCACTGTAGTCACATGGTACCCTTATATGTACACTCAACCAAATATAAGGACAGTTACATGGCTGGTGTCTGCCATCACTGTAGTCACATGGCGCCCTTATATGTACACTCAACCAAATATAAGGACAGTTACATGGCTGGTGTCTGCCATCACTGTAGCCACATGGTACCCTTATATGTACATCAACCAAATATAAGGACAGTTACAAGGCTGGTGTCTGTCATCACTGTAGTCACATGGTACCCTTATATGTACACTCAACCAAATATAAGGACAGTTACATGGCTTATGTCTGCCATCACTGTCGTCACATGGTACCCTTATATGTACACTCAACCAAATATAAGGGCAATTACATGGCTGGTGTCTGCCGTCACTGTAGTCACATGGTACCCTTATATGTACACTCAACCAAATATAAGGACAGTTACATGGCTGGTGTCTGCCATCACTGTAGTCCTATGGTACCTTTATATGTACACTCAACCAAATATAAGGACAGTTACATGGCTGGTGTCTGCCATCACTGTAGTCACATGGTACCTTTATATGTACACTCAACCAAATATAAGGACAGTTACATGGCTGGTGTCTGCCATCACTGTAGTCACATTGCACCCTTATATGTACACTTAACCAAATATAAGGACAGTTACATGGCTGGTGTCTGCCATCACTGTAGTCACATGGCGCCCTTATATGTACACTTAACCAAATATAAGGACAGTTACATGGCTGGTGTCTGCCATCACTGTAGTCCTATGGTACCTTTATATGTACACTCAACCAAATATAAGGACAGTTACATGGCTGGTGTCTGCCATCACTGTAGTCACATGGTACCCTTATATGTACATCAACCAAATATAAGGACAGTTACATGGCTGGTGTCTGCCATCACTGTAGTCACATGGCACCCTTATATGTACACTCAACCAAATATAAGGACAGTTACATGGCTGGTGTCTGCCATCACTGTAGTCACATGGTACCTTTATATGTACACTCAACCAAATATAAGGACAGTTACATGGCTGGTGTCTGCCATCACTGTAGTCACATGGCGCCCTTATATGTACACTTAACCAAATATAAGGACAGTTACATGGCTGGTGTCTGCCATCACTGTAGTCCTATGGTACCTTTATATGTACACTCAACCAAATATAAGGACAGTTACATGGCTGGTGTCTGCCATCACTGTAGTCACATGGTACCTTTATATGTACACTCAACCAAATATAAGGACAGTTACATGGCTGGTGTCTGCCATCACTGTAGTCACATGGCGCCCTTATATGTACACTTAACCAAATATAAGGACAGTTACATGGCTGGTGTCTGCCATCACTGTAGTCACATGGTACCCTTATATGTACACTTAACCAAATATAAGGACAGTTACATGGCTGGTGTCTGCCATCGCTGTAGTCACATGGTACCCTTATATGTACACTCAACCAAATATAAGGACAGTTACATGGCTGGTGTCTGCCATCACTGTAGTCACATGGTACCTTTATATGTACACTCAACCAAATATAAGGACAGTGACATGGCTGGTGTCTGTCATCACTGTAGTCACATTGTACCTTTATATGTACACTCAACCAAATATAAGGACAGTTACATGGCTGGTGTCTGCCATCACTGTAGTCACATGGTACCCTTATATGTACACTCAACCAAATATAAGGACAGTTACATGGCTGGTGTCTGCCATCACTGTAGTCACATGGTACCCTTATATGTACACTCAACCAAATATAAGGACAGTTACATGGCTGGTTTCTGTCATCACTGTAGTCACATGGTACCCTTATATGTACACTCAACCAAATATAAGGACAGTTACATGGCTGGTGTCTGCCATCACTGTAGTCACATGGTACCCTTATATGTACACTCAACCAAATATAAGGACAGTTACATGGCTGGTTTCTGTCATCACTGTAGTCACATGGTACCCTTATATGTACACTTAACCAAATATAAGGACAGTTACATGGCTGGTGTCTGCCATCACTGTAGTCACATGGTACCCTTATATGTACACTCAACCAAATATAAGGACAGTTACATGGCTGGTTTCTGTCATCACTGTAGTCACATGGTACCCTTATATGTACACTTAACCAAATATAAGGACAGTTACATGGCTGGTGTCTGCTGTCACTGTAGTCACATGGTACCCTTATATGTACACTGAACCAAATATAAGGACAGTGACATGGCTGGTGTCTGTCATCACTGTAGTCACATGGCACCCTTATATGTACACTCAACCAAATATAAGGACAGTTACATGGCTGGTGTCTGCCATCACTGTAGTCACATGGTACCCTTATATGTACACTCAACCAAATATAAGGACAGTTACATGGCTGGTGTCTGCTGTCACTGTAGTCACATGGTACCCTTATATGTACACTCAACCAAATATAAGGACAGTTACATGGCTGGTGTCTGCCATCACTGTAGTCACATGGTACCCTGTTTGCCGTCACTGTCAAGATAATGTATTTTCACATCATACCATAAACCTATGTGTTTTTTTGAAATTCCATCTTTCAGAATGAACTGAGGACGGTTACCACATCAACCATAAAACCCCACCCACAATCATGATGAACTACGTGGGAAGCATTTCGATCATCGACCGTGGTGATGCGCCTGCCAAGGCAATAATTGAGAAGAACACACGGTCACTGGCACAGCGCGTGGCTGATGAGACGAAGGAAGAGCTGGATAAAGTCATGGATCGAGTAGATAATGTAAGATTTTTTATTTTGTTAACTTATACAATTACAATACACCTAATGGAATTATAAATAAATAAATATATATATATATATATATATATTATTATATACTTATATTATTTATATATATATATATATATATTATTATATACTTATATTATTTATATATATATATATATATATATATATATATATATATATATATATATATATATATATATATATTTATATATTTATAATATATATATAATATATAAGTTTAAATGGCATAAAGGTCATTGCTAATATTGACATAGATGGGAGAATAAGATGACAAAGGTATTACTTATTTTCAATATAAATTGATCTAAAGTCACAAACTGATTTATTTAATATTTACCAGTTTTATTGCTCTTGTACAAAATCCAATTAAAGATAAATGTAACAAAGACAGTATATTCTTATTGGGAGCATAAGAAACAAAATGTATCCTCAAATTATGATGAAACCATTCCCGGTAGCGTAATTGGTAGATCGTCGGCTCCAAGTACGGGTGTCTTGGGTTTGATCCCGGGACGTGACATGCCAAAGTCATTAAAAATGGTAGTGGTATCGCTCCCTTGCTGACATTGTTGATGGGATGATAAACCCAATAAACAAACATGTTATTTACAGTGAAGGCAGCCTTGTATCTGCTTCATGTGAATGCTGTCTCCAGATAACAGAGGGATTGGGATTTGTTGGCATTTTTGCCAATACTCTGCAGCCAATTCCAATTCCAAAGTTTATTGTACAAAAGGCCTCTGGCCCATACACAAATAACAAAATACATACAAATACAGCATAATGTTAAGTAAGGTGAAAGTACATGTTACACATTAAACACATTGTAACATTACAAGTAAATTTGTAGATAAGCCTCTCTTTCTTTCAAGGCATAATACATGTACATGGCAATATTTCTAATGATGCTTACTTTATCTGATGCCATTAAAATATAAAACACATTCAATGGAAGATTATTATTGACATTTGGCAAGTATTTTTGTCTTATATATATAAAGCAACGTTTCTATCATTATAGCACAGGGGCACTTATGAGGTGCCCAGGGACTGAACCCGGCTGGTCCATTATACTGACACCGACGAGTCAGGCGTAATGCTGTCCCCTTAGCCCCGAGCGTTAGGAGGGAAGCCACTGCTACTAACTTTAAAGTCTTTGGATGACCCGGCCGGGGTTTGAACCCGCGACCTCCCAATCCGCAAGCCGATGCTCTACCAATTGAGCTATTGTGGCCGTCCCAGATAACATAAATACTGTCGGTGGGATAATAAACCCAATAAACAAACATGACACCATCTGATATAAAGTCTGATACACCAACTCGGACAGAAATCACAGCTTTTGACAAAACACTGATCCCCATATTTGACAGATCAATTACTTTACTGTACTAATCTGAACATATGAAGCCTTTACTAAGTCCCTTTGTCTTAATGTTTTTAGTTATATAAGTACATGTTTTAAGCTATTTGTAAAGTTGAATTAAAATCTGGTAACGTTTGTTTTCAGATCTATGTCTCGTACGAAATGTCGACCCAGACGATGTTTGAGCACCCTCGGACATCGTCCCCAAATATAGAATATCTGGAAGACATTGTGAGTAACAGTTTTTATTTTTAAAATTATTCGAGTAAATTCAGACAATGTAAATTTTACATGATTATTTCATTTAATTTTAATACTGAAATACTAAATGATTTCATATTACATTCACCGCTTGATTAATTTAAATCCATTTCAATATTTCAAGTTCATTCCATATCCACCTTCCATAATTATCCATCTTCCATAATTATCCATCTTCCATAATTATCCATCTTCCATAATTCTCCATCTTCCATAATTTCAGGCAATGTTAATTGTATGTGTACATCTTGTTTATTTTTCACCCAAAACCTAGACTTCCCTACATAGGCAATAAACTGGTGCATTTACACAAAACATGCTGCCTAGCAACTTAAAAAACACTCTATAATTTAACTCATTGCGTTAAATGTGTTGAATTACAAATCTGTCATTCCTATATATTTGCTTTCAGAAAAAAAAAAAGTTTGGTCAGATAAAAAGACCTGATATTGATTTTGCATTTGCTATGAAAATACTTCATTTAGTATAAATGAATAACATTGTGTGTACTGAAATATGAATCACTGATTCATGAATAACTCACTGTTTTCACTGTTTTCAGACATTTACACAGCGATAACAATAATTTATATTTGTAAACTTCAAGTCAGTTTTCCAACCAATTGAACAGGACTAAATCAAGGTCATGTTATTATGCCATATCAGATTACTGGTTCCAATTGTTCATACTCGGTCTTGATGGAGTTTGGAAACAATTCTGATCGAGAAAGGTCATTAATCAAACAGTACTGTGAAATAGAGTTCTACTGATTAATGTTGCCTTCTGTAATTATTGTTAGGGAGATAGTCATATGTCAGATTTTTCATTTAATTTAGAATAGTGTAAGTTTATCAATTTAGAGAGTACCAGACCTGTTAGCGCGATCGGTAGAGCCTTGGCTCCAGGTATGGTAGGCCCTGGGTTCAATCCCAGCCCGCAACATACCAAAGTCGTTAAAAATAGTAGTGGTATAGCTCTCTTGTTAATGCACAAGCAAAGAAAAGGGTAGTTCCACGACTGGTTGGCCCGGTGTCAGGATAATGTGACTGGGTGTGGTATCATGCCAGGTGTTCACAGCATGCTATACTATACAGCACTATATCTGCTTCAAGTGAACACCTTCTCCGGATAATTGAAATACTGTTGGTGGGACAATAAACCCAATAAACATAAACAAATTATGATAGTCATGGTTCTACATGTTTTAGTCCGTTCTGCTTGTAGCAACTTTTCCCAATTTTACACTTTTTACAACATGAAAATCTTAAGATTATAGTAAAGGCTCAATTTTATACTTTTTACAATGTTAAAATCTCACTAACCAAAAAAGTTATTTTCCTAAAACAAAAAGAGAAAGGTTGGTTCTCATCTGGCATGGGTTAAAACAACAATAATTGTTTAATTTAACAAACTTTCATGTATTGTTACACAGTCAAATAAAAAAGAAAAATGATTGAATTTTTGTTTCTTGGACTGATATGAATAATGTGAGACAGAAAGAAAGATGAAAGAAAGAAAGAGAAAGAAAGGAAGGAAGAAAGAAAGAAAAAGAAAGAAGAAAAAGAAAGTAAATTAAAGAAAGACAGACTGAGAAAGAAAGAAAAAAGAAAGAAAGAAGAAAGAAAGAAAGAAGTGACAATGAAAAATATATCCCATAATAACATTTTACAATTTGCCCTGATTGAACCTTTGTTTGAGGTTAATGGTATAATGGCTGGCATATTCCGTATCACTTTATTCATAGCGGATTTATGTAGACTTTTCAATGGCCATTTAAACATAACTGTAGGTTAGAAATAAATTGGATCTCTTTGTTGACTTTATAGGTGGCCTATTACACAATTAACTCCTTTTAAATTTCACTTTTATTAATTGTGGGGCAGGTTGATGAATGTTGGCTTTTATAGTAATGGATATGTTGTACAATTTAGTTCGGGGATTTTTTTTTGTAAATTGCTGTGAATAATTGACATGTAGAAAAATCAGGGAATATTTATAGTTTCAGAGCCTTGGTGTGAGTTCAGCCTTAATACAAATGACATAATTCAAAATTCGGCGCCGTATGACCTATCAAGTGTTGGTGTGCCGTAAAACCAAAATGCATAATTCAAAAATGATTTATACAATATATCTATATATAGGGATATATGAATGTTTAAACAACACAGCTTTAGGATTAATATCATATGTACCTTGTCGTCTTGTACACATATATTTAATCTTGTTAGCTATTTATGCCAAATGCAATAACTATTCTAGTAAACAAATAAAACGCTATTTATTCCAGTAGAATACAACAATTACACATTTATAATTTAATCGTGCTAGGTGGCCAAGCGGTTAGAGTTGCTGACTTTAAACTCCTTATCCCCACACTGCTTGGGTTCGAGTCCCGGTCAGGGTGAGAACTTTCATGTGGAGAGATTTTCCAGCTAATCTGCGGTGCGCCGGTGGTTCTACCCAGATATAAATCTGGGGTCTTCCACCACCAATCAGCTGGATGTCGTAAATATGACCATAATTGTGTTGGTGCGCGCCAATATGACCATAATTGTGTCAGTGCTCGCCAGTATGACCATAATTGTGTCGGTGCGCGCCAATATGACCATAATTGTGTCAGTGCGTGCCAATATGACCATAATTGTGTCGGTGCACGCCAATATGACCATAATTGTGTCGGTGCACGCCAATATGACCATAATTGTGTCAGTGCGCGCCAATATGACCATAATTGTGTCGGTGCGCGCCAATATGACCATAATTGTGTCAGTGCGTGCCAATATGACCATAATTGTGTCGGTGCGCGCCAATATGACCATAATTGTGTCAGTGCGTGCCAATATGACCATAATTGTGTCGGTGCACGCCAATATGACCATAATTGTGTCGGTGCGCGCCAATATGACCATAATTGTGTCAGTGCGTGCCAGTATGACCATAATTGTGTCGGTGCACGCCAATATGACCATAATTGTGTCGGTGCACGCCAATATGACCATAATTGTGTTGGTGCGCGCCAATATGACCATAATTGTGTCAGTGCTCGCCAATATGACCATAATTTGTGTCGGTGCACGCCAATATGACAATAATTGTGTCAGTGCGTGCCAATATGACCATAATTGTGTCGGTGCGCGCCAATATGACCATAATTGTGTCAGTGCTCGCCATTATGTCATAATTGTGTCAGTGCACGTCAATATGACCATAATTGTGTCGGTGCGCACCAAAATGACCATAATTGTGTCGGTGCGCGCCAATATGACCATAATTGTGTCGGTGCACGCCAATATGACCATAATTGTGTCGGTGCGTGCCAATATGACCATAATTGTGTTGGTGTGCGCCAATATGACCATAATTGTGTTGGTGCGCACCAATATGACCATAATTGTGTCTGTGCGCACCAATATGACCATAATTGTGTCGGTGCATGCCAATATGACCATAATTGTGTCGTTGGCGCCAATATGGCCATAATTGTGTCGGTGCATGCCAATATGACCATAATTGTGTCGGTGCACGCCAATATGACCATAATTGTGTCGGTGCATGCCAATATGACCATAATTGTGTCGGTGCATGCCAATATGACCATAATTGTGTCGGTGCACGCCAATATGACCATAATTGTGTCGGTGCGTGCCAATATGACCATAATTGTGTCGGTGTGCACCAATATGATCATAATTGTGTCGGTGTGTGCCAATATGACCATAATTGTGTCGGTGTGTGCCAATATGACCATAATTGTGTCGGTGCGTGCCAATATGACCATAATTGTGTCGGTGCGTGCCAATATGACCATAATTGTGTCGGTGTGCACCAATATGATCATAATTGTGTCGGTGTGCACCAATATGACCATAATTGTGTCGGTGTGTGCCAATATGACCATAATTGTGTCGGTGTGTGCCAATATGACCATAATTGTGTCGGTGTGTGCCAATATGACCATAATTGTGTCGGTGCACGCCAATATGACCATAATTGTGTCGGTGCGTGCCAATATGACCATAATTGTGTCGGTGTGCACCAATATGATCATAATTGTGTCGGTGTGCACCAATATGACCATAATTGTGTCGGTGTGTGCCAATATGACCATAATTGTGTCGGTGCACGCCAATATGATCATAATTGTGTCGGGGCCGCCAATATGACCATAATTGTGTCGGTGTGCACCAATATGACCATAATTGTGTCGGTGAGATGTAACAAAAGACAAAACAAATCAATCATGCTATTATGCCAATGCGATAACTATTCTATTAAGAATAAAAAGTTATTCATTCAATTAGAATATAGCAATTAATCATATATTTAATCTTGATAGCAATTTATGTTTAAGGCACAATTTCAGGCAGTACGGTTACCACATGATAGAATTATGGGGGAAAGTTATCCTTTGTGCCAATGGGAATTGGGAATAACTGCTACAATTGATTGAAATGTACCCAGATTTCTTTTAAACTTTGAACAGAAAAAGCAAATTTTTGTAGATTGTCTAACTATTTTGCCATACATTTTTCTGTCCCATTCAGAAAATTCACTGTTTCAGTTTTAAAAACAATGTGACAATCAATTTTTTACCAGATATAAAATAAAATGTGTAGCTTTTGCAATAAATAAGTTTTTATACTATATTTTCACAGCATGTTCTGGACTTTGTATGTTAGTGTGAACTGTGTGATTTTTTTTTCTACAGTCTTATTTTGTGTATAAATGTATATTATTCACTCATGTTCTATCTTTAAAGTTTGGAAATCTGTAACAGTTTGTCTTATTTTAACTTTTTATGTGAACTTTTTTGCAGCAGCAAATGTAATTTGTAAACTATTCCTGCCTTTTGTTGTTTTTAAATAGTTTCTTTTGTTAGTGATTATTCTTACTGCAGTGAATTTATCTCTGTGCTTTCTTATGTACTGAAATTTGTTTTTTTTCTATCTTTTTTTATGATTGCTGATTTATTCAATTGACAGCACATTTTAAAACTATTGTTATTGGTGGATGATGTCTGGATTGGTTATAGTCGCTGACTTGAAACTCCTCAGCCCCTCACCACGTGGGTTCAAGTCCTAGTCTGGGCGAGAACTTTCATGTAGGGAGATTTTACAGCTAACCTGCAGTGCGCCGGTGGTTCTACCCAGATATAAGTCTGAGGTCTTCCTCCACCAATAGCAATAGTTGAATGATATTCCCTTAAACAGGAATAAGGAACTATACTTGATATGCTGGACCTTTACATTGTAGCAACAGACCTGATAGCTCAATCCGTAGAGCATCGGCTCCAGGTACGAGCAGCCCTGAGTTCGATCCCAGGCTTTGACATACCATAGTCGTAAAAAATGATAGTGGTATAGCTCCCTTGCTAATGCTCAAGAAAATATAAGGGGAGTTCCATGACTGGTTGGCCTGGTGTCAGGATAATGTGACTGGGTGTGGTATCATGCCAGGTGTTATCATGCCAGTGTGCTATACACAGTGAAGGCAGCACTATATCGGCTTCAAGTGGAAACCATCTCCAGATAAATTAAATACTATTGGTGGGATGATAAACCCAATAAACAAACACACTATACACAGTGAAGGCAGCACTATAGCTGCTTCAAGTGGACAACGCCTCCAGATAACTGAAATACTGTTGGTGGGACGATAAAGCCAACAAAGATACACACTATATACAATGAAGGCAGCACTATATGTGCTTTAAGTGAACACCGTCTCCAGATAAGTAAAATACTGTTGGTGGTCGATAAATCCAATAAACAAACATGCTATTCACAGTGAAGGCAGCACTATATCTGCTTCAAGTGGACACCATCTCCAGATAACTTAAATACTGTTGGGGGTTGATAAATCCAATAAACAAACATGCTATACACAGTGAAGGCAGCACTATATCTGCTTCAAGTGGACAACGTCTCCAGATAACTGAAATACTGTTGGTGGGACAATAAAGCCAATAAACAAACACACTATATACAATGAAGGCAGCACTATATCTGCTTCAAGTGAACACCGTCTCCAGATAACTTAAATACTGTTGGGGGTTGATAAATCCAATAAACAAACACACTATACACAGTGAAGGCAGCACTATATCTGCTTCAAGTGGACAACGTCTCCAGATAACTGAAATACTGTTGGTGGGACAATAAAGCCAATAAACAAACACACTATATACAATGAAGGCAGCACTATATCTGCTTCAAGTGAACACCGTCTCCAGATAACTTAAATACTGTTGGGGGTTGATAAATCCAATAAACAAACATGCTATACACAGTGAAGGCAGCACTATATCTGCTTCAAGTGGACAACGTCTCCAGATAACTGAAATACTGTTGGTGGGACAATAAAGCCAATAAACAAACACACTATACACAGTGAAGGCAGCACTATATCTGCTTCAAGTGGACACCGTCTCCAGATAACTGAAATACTGTTGGTAGGACGATAAACCCAATAAACATACACTATAACTGATCATTTCTATTAACAGCAGAAAAAGCAAATCGAAGGCTTTTCAAAAAGCCATTAGGATGTTTCAAAATTGAAATTGTTGCCTGTTTTTTCTTTACAATTACCAGTTGTAAGAGTGGACAATTCATAAAGTGTTTGTTCAGACAAGTTCAAAGTCAATATTGAGAAGAGATGGGCTGCTTGTAAATGTCTAATTGACAGCAGTATTTGTACATCAATATCTGGACCATTCATTTCAAGAGGTTGACTCTTAAGTACATGTGGATATGGATTAAGCAAAACCACAATCGGTCGAGCATCGTCTCCAGGTATGGGAGCCCGTACCCTGACATACCACAGTCTTATAAATAGTAGTGGTATAGCTCCCTTGCTAATGTTCAAGCAGATATAAGAGTAGTTCCACGACTGGTTAGCCCGGTGTCAGGCTAATGTGGCTAGGTGTGGTATCATGCCAGGTGTTCATGGCATGCTATACACAGTGAAGGCAGCACTATATCTGTTTCGAGTGGACACCATCTCCAGATAACTGAAATACCTTCATTTGGAAAATGGGGAATTGAACACTTCAGTATAAAATATTTCTTCTCTATCGATTTTTTTCGTTAAAGATTATTGATTATTACTACTTTGGATTTATAAACAACAAAAAAACTTATCTGGATTTATAAATAACAGAGATGTTAATTAATTCAGTTTATTCTATATCCATGTATGTCTTCCTTCTGTGATCATTCTTACAGATTCTTGTTTCTGTTTGCACCGTACTCGAGCTGCTGGGCGTGTACTCTATTATTATAAACAATGCTCTTATTATAAACAATGCTCTTATTATAAACAATGCTCTTATTATAAACAATGCTCTTATTGTAAACAATGCTCTTATTGTAAACACTTATTATAAACAATGCTCTTATTGTAAACAATGCTCTTATTGTAAACAATGCTCTTATTGTAAACAATGCTCTTATTATAAACAATGCTCTTACTATAAACAATGCTCTTATTATAACAATGCTCTTACTATAAACAATGCTCTTACTATAAACAATGCTCTTATTATAAACAATGCTCTTGCATGTATAGATTTCATCCTGATTCAAATTCGTTAACGACTTTTTGTCAAACATTATTTGTATCTGAGCTGTTGAGATTACTGTCCCCAATAATGTTATATATTTGGACGATGTACTGTCCAATACAGCTATGTACAGAATGGTCACATGGTACAAATCGACTGCTTTGATTGGTAGAAAAAAATTGGATATAGAATGAATAATGTTGATGTTGCATGTAAAAGTAAGCAAATAATTAAGATGTTTTTTTGACTAGTAATATACATAGCCATGGTAAGGTTAAGTGGCTTTATAAATGATCTGTGATATGATCATACTGTACATTATTGGACTTTAAACAACAATTAGACATTGTATAAGAAAACATTATCACATGAGGGGGGAGGGGTAGGGGTAGAGACACTATTGTATAATGTTGTGGTGTAAGGAAGTCCAGTACCATACTGCTGTGAGTAACTGCCCTTTAAGGCTCTGTGGTGTAAGGAAGTCCAGTATCATACTGCTGTAACTGCCCTTTAAGGCTCTGTGGTGTAAGGAAGTCCAGTATCATACTGCTGTAACTGCCCTTTAAGGCTCTGTGGTGTAAGGAAGTCCAGTATTATACTGCTGTGAGTAACTGCCCTTTAAGGCTCTGTGGTGTAAGGAAGTCCAGTATCACACTGCTGTGAGTAACTGCCCTTTAAGGCTCTGTGGTGTAAGGAAGTCCAGTACCATACTGCTGTAACTGCCCTTTAAGGCTCTGTAGTGTAAGGAAGTCCAGTATCATGCTGCTGTAACTGCCCTTTAAGGCTCTGTGGTGTAAGGAAGTCCAGTATCATACTGCTGTGAGTAACTGCCCTTTAAGGCTCTGTGGTGTAAGGAAGTCCAGTATCATACTGCTGTGAGGAATCAGCAAGATTCACCAGATTTGTTTATCTGCTATCACAGCTTTCCAGTAGGTCGTCAATTTTGTATGATTAACTTGGACATTCAGCTCATAAACACCATAAAGGTTGTTATATCATGAAGCAAATATGATACTGCCTTCACTGTGTTAGCATGGGGCTAAAAGATTTGAACATGAAACCCACAATATATTTTGTTTACTTTTTCTACCCTTTAGAAAACTAATGGATATGCAGTATTCTTTTTTAACCGACCATAGTCCATAAAGTCAAAATAAAACATTTTTTCATTAAAGCCATAATATCGAGAAAAAAAACCATAAGCCATAAATGGCACAGAAGATTGGTCAATACAGTAGTGATTGACCCCTCATTGGGTCTGACTTGACCCCTCATTTGGCCTGACTTGACCCCTCATTGGGCCTGACTTGACCCCTCATTTGGCCTGACTTGACCCCTCATTGGACCTGACTTGACCCCTCATTGGGCCTGACTTGACCCCTCATTGGGCCTGACTTGACCCCTCATTGGGCTTAACCTCCTTAGACCTGACTTGACCGCTCATTGGGCCTGGCCTGACCCCTCATTGGGCCTGACTTGACCCCTCATTAGGGCCTGACTTGTCTCCTCATTGGGCCTGGCTTGACCGCTCATTGGGCCTGGCTTGACCCCACATTGGGCCTGGCTTGGATCCCTCATTGGGCCTGACTTGACCCCTCATTGGGCCTGACTTGACCGCTCATTGGGCCTGACTTGACCCCTCATTGGGCCTGACTTGACCCTTCATCTGGCCTGATTTGACCCTTCATTGGGCCTGATTTGACCCCTCATTGGGCTTAACCTCCTTGGGCCTGACTTGACCCCTTATTGGGCCTGACTTGACCCCTCATTGGGCTTAACCTCCTTAGGCCTGACTTGACCGCTCATTGAGCCTGACTTGACCCCTTATTGGGCCTGACTTGACCCCTCATTGGGCTTAACCTCCTTAGGCCTGACTTGACCGCTCATTGGGCCTGGCCTGACCCCTCATTGGACCTGACTTAAACCCTTATTGGATTTGACTTGATGCCTCATTGGGCCTGACTTGATCCCTCATTGGGTCTGACTTGACGCCTCGTTGGGTCTGACTTGATGCCTCATTGGGTCTGACTTGATGCCTTGTTGGGTCTGACTTGATGCCTCATTGGGTCTGACTTGATGCCTCATTGGGCCTGGCCTGACCCCTCATTGGGTCTGACTTGATGCCTCATTGGGCCTGGCCTGACCCCTCATTGGGTCTGACTTGATGCCTCATTGGGCCTGGCCTGACCCCTCATTGGGTCTGACTTGACGCCTCGTTGGGTCTGACTTGATGCCTCATTGGGTCTGACTTGACGCCTCATTGGGTCTGACTTGACCGCTCATTGGGCCTGGCCTGACCCCTCATTGGACCTGACTTAAACCCTTATTGGGTCTGACTTGATGCCTCATTGGGCCTGACTTGACACCTCATTGGGCCTGACTTGACCCCTCATTGGGCCTGACTTGACGCCTCATTGGGCCAGACTTGACCCCTCATTGGGCCTGACTTGACACCTCATTGGGCCTGACTTGACGCCTCATTGGGCCTGACTTGACGCCTCATTGGGCCTGGCTTGACCCCTCATTGGGCCTGGCTTGACGCCTCGTTGGGCCTGGCTTGACGCCTCGTTGGGCCTGACTTGACCCCTTGTTGGGCCTGACTTGACCCCTTATTGGGTCTGACTTGACGCCTCATTGGGCCTGACTTGAATCCTTATTGGGTCTGACTTGACGCCTCAGTGGGCCTGACTTAAATCTGCATTGAGTGATAAGGGATGGTTGACACCCTTCAAAATCATGACATAGGCTTTTTTACAATTTTAATATAAACATTGTTTTGGTTGCATTGTATGGTATGGTATACTGGCACTATAGCATGAATCAATCTTCATGTATTCTATAAAAAGAGAGGAAAAAAACACTTATTTACAAGATATTTGCCCCAAGCTAAAATACAAGTGTATTACAGTTTAAAGACTGTTTAAAGACTGTCTAAAGACAGTTTAACACATTCATTCATAGATAATCTATAATTGTGAAAATTCTCTTGACTTTGTTGTTTTTCTTTAATAGAGATAAAGGAATTTTAATAAATGTATGTTCAACTTGTAATAATAGATTTAAGGCTGCACCAGTCTACACATAAACCCTTAGTCCTGCAGATTCTGCTAATGATTGTGAATGGTTTGTAAAGGCATAAAATGGTGTATACATGCAGGAACGGGATAAAAGCCTATCTAGTAATAATAGTGGGCATATATTTCTCTTACTTCTATTTTTCTGCCATTTGTCTTATTTGCTTTTGCCTGTAAGAGTTTCTTTGTCTGCATTGCGATACAAGAAGTTAGTGAGGTTTCCTGGTTTGTATGAACACTTCTATGTGTTTAATGTAAGTCTCAGTAGGTCAGCCCAGTTACTGGATATACAAGTAAATAGTAGGGGTCTGCTGGTTTGTATGTGCACAGATGTGTTTAATATTAGTCTCGCCTATAATCTTGCTGTCCTTGGCTGAGTGATAAAGGGATGGTCTTCCCAGACATTTATATGGGGTATTCCCCACCCAAAACTAGCTGGATGTTGTTATGGTAACCATAAACTTAAAAAACAACACAGTCTTTCAGTAATTCAGAAATATGAAAAAAATAATGCTCACTTGAGAAATACTGGATATATTCAGCAATTTGCCACGAGTATCACACTAGGCACTCCTGGTCCCGGGCTCAAAACCTGGCCACAACGTGCCAAAAGTTTTGTAAAAATTGTGGTTAAGGTTCTGGACCTGTAATGGTGACCTTCCACAATCCTTATAATGATACTGTTTCTTGAATCTGTACTATAAAACACATCGTACGGTGAATTTTTAAGGAAGTTTACTGTTTGTAACTCAAGTTATGTACATTTTTATGAAGTGACCCTTGATTTTCAAAAACACCGTAAATTGTGCTGGAACAAAAAATGAAAAAGTACCATTTTTTAAAATTCTACTGTTATATATTTAAATTTTAACCAATTTTTCTGTTACACAATAATGTCATGATAAATCAGAACAATAAGATCACACTTTGGATAAATACTTTTAAAAATACAGAACTTTGAATACATGTACCCCGAGCAAAAATCCAAGTTTGTTGGGTGTGTTTAAAAATTTACTCTATCTATAAAAGCAAATATCTCAAGTTTGAGGCTAGTTAGACACATACAACTAGTTTTAAAATTTTCTGCAATATGGACTGCCCATAATATGAGATTTTAAAGGCATTTTACTGTTCCTAATAAAATTTATGAGAATTTATAAAGGTTACTATAATGAAACTGCAAGAGAATTTGTAGCGAAAAATAACGTCAAAATGGTCAATTACAGATTATACTCCTTTATACAAAAAATCACCTACAGTTGGTATTAGAGATGGAAATATGTATGTAAAACTCTGCATTATTACATGAAAACCTTCTCTTTACTGATTTTGGCTGGCTTGAGGGAAATATTTGAAATTAACCACTTTACACGTTTTTCGTAAAAAAAATCCGACAGTTTAGGAATAACTGAGTCAAGCACTCTTTTGGTATTAGTGACACTTGGTTGTCCCTTACAATTTTGACCCCTGAACACATTTAAAAGTCCATCCTGGCCATCCCGAGAAAATATTAGTCGAAGGTGAGCGAGCGTCAAACCATGTCGCTAACTCTCGCGGTTAGCATGTGAAGGCAAATTTAAATCGCAAACACAAGATGAAATAGTGCATTTTTCACCTGTACACCATCACAATTGTTATGATCCACGTCAACTTTACATGACTTTGTTGTCGGTAAACCACTATTTTTACAATATCGCCCTCTACGATCATGCTGTCGAGCTCCCGGTTCCCTCATTTTTGAGAAATGGGTAACCCAATGACGTCATGGAAAATCCATATCACGTGGTGAAAAACTACTAAAAATAGCAAATATGAAACTTTTAGACGAATGCTATTCAAATAAAACCGGATCATACCGAGTGCCGATGTTTACCGAAGTTAGTTACAGGTCCAGAACCTTAACTTATTCAAATATAAGGGTATTTCTATGACTTGTCGGCCCAGTAACGAGATATAAGGGTTGTTCCATGACTGGTCAGCCCAGTGACAGGATATAAGGATAGTTTCGTGACTGGTCGGCCCAGTGACAGGATAATCATACTGAGTGTGGTATAAGGTGCACAGGTGTTCAGTGCCAGCTTTTCACATTGAAGTCAGCACTCAGTCTGCTTTAAGTGAACATCATGTACAGCTTATAATGAAATGATTGGTGGTTTGAATGATATGACCCAACAAAACAAACATGAGCCCCACATTGTAGAGAACGATTAATTTATCACCAGGATTTAACCCCTCGACTGCTACATTTTGTTCCATTGAAGCAACAGTAAAGACATTTAGCTAGAAACATTGGTAGCAGAAAGTGCAGACCCTGATCAGACAACTCTGGGTCTGTTTTTGGATTTATACTTCTTGCCTAGGAGTGATTCGTTCATGTTGATAAAGTCTATATAAGCGAGAGTGTAAGTATGGATGCAAGATTTACAGTGAATAAAGAATAGAGAGATTTGTATTGAACAGCAAAGCATTGTACGCCCCAAACAATGAATAGATTGTCAAGTGTTTGTTACAGATATAGGAGTGTACAATGGACAATACAACATTTCAGATACCTTAAATAATCTAAATAATGCTAAGCCTTTCTTTTTAGAAACAGTTACATGTTTTTAAGGTTGATGAAAAAAAAGAAAATGATCAAAAGATTAATGATCAAGAATATAGACATAAAACACACAAAATAATAAATGTTTTATTTAATATTCAATAAACAGACATCTTCCCTTGATCTCACAAAAGGAGATTTAGACTCCCAGAGTGAGAGATTTGAATTTGAACACACATTAAATTGACTGTGTGACTTATTTCTATTAATAAAATAGTATGTCAGGTAATTTAAGCAAAAAGAACTGCTTTAAAATATATTTCATTTTATAAATTAATTTTTATGTGTAAAATATTAATTTATCTAGATTTACATTATCTGGTTTGGTTTCAAGTTTGTGACCGACAAATTAAACAACATTACCATACATCATAGTGTCAACAACACTTACTCATTATTAAAATGCTCCTATGAAGGATAAAACATTAGAAAGCGGGCTAAATATCAGAGTCATGTAGACGACTGCCAGCTGAATGACATGGGACCTTCCTGTTGAGGTATGGGAGTCTTGTAGACAACTGCCAGCAGAATGACATGGGACCATCCTGTTGAGGTATGAGAGTCTTGTAGACAACTGCCAGTAGAATGACATGGGACCATCCTGTTGAGGTATGAGAGCCTTGTAGACAACTGCCAGTAGAATGACATGGGACCATCCTGTTGAGGTATGAGAGTCTTGTAGACAACTGCCAGCAGAATGACATGGGACCATCCTGTTGAGGTATGAGAGTCTTGTAGACAACTGCCAGCAGAATGACATGGGACCATCCTGTTGAGGTATGAGAGTCTTGTAGACAACTGCCAGTAGAATGACATGGGACCATCCTGTTGAGGTATGAGAGTCTTGTAGACAACTGCCAGCAGAATGACATGGGACCATCCTGTTGAGGTATGAGAGTCTTGTAGACAACTGCCAGTAGAATGACATGGGACCATCCTGTTGAGGTATGAGAGCCTTGTAGACAACTGCCAGCAGAATGACATGGGACCATCCTGTTGAGGTATGAGAGTCTTGTAGACAACTGCCAGTAGAATGACATGGGACCATCCTGTTGAGGTATGAGAGCCTTGTAGACAACTGCCAGCAGAATGACATGGAACCTTCCTGTTGAGGTATGAGAGCCTTGTAGACAACTGCCAGCAGAATGACATGGGACCTTCCTGTTGAGGTATGGGAGTCTTGTAGACAACTGCCAGCAGAATGACATGGGACCATCCTGTTGAGGTATGAGAGTCTTGTAGACAACTGCCAGTAGAATGACATGGGACCATCCTGTTGAGGTATGAGAGCCTTGTAGACAACTGCCAGTAGAATGACATGGGACCATCCTGTTGAGGTATGAGAGTCTTGTAGACAACTGCCAGCAGAATGACATGGGACCATCCTGTTGAGGTATGAGAGTCTTGTAGACAACTGCCAGCAGAATGACATGGGACCATCCTGTTGAGGTATGAGAGTCTTGTAGACAACTGCCAGTAGAATGACATGGGACCATCCTGTTGAGGTATGAGAGTCTTGTAGACAACTGCCAGCAGAATGACATGGGACCATCCTGTTGAGGTATGAGAGTCTTGTAGACAACTGCCAGTAGAATGACATGGGACCATCCTGTTGAGGTATGAGAGCCTTGTAGACAACTGCCAGCAGAATGACATGGGACCATCCTGTTGAGGTATGAGAGTCTTGTAGACAACTGCCAGTAGAATGACATGGGACCATCCTGTTGAGGTATGAGAGCCTTGTAGACAACTGCCAGCAGAATGACATGGAACCTTCCTGTTGAGGTATGAGAGCCTTGTAGACAACTGCCAGCAGAATGACATGGAACCTTCCTGTTGAGGTATGAGAGTCTTGTAGACAACTGCCAGTAGAATGACATGGGACCATCCTGTTGAGGTATGAGAGCCTTGTAGACAACTGCCAGCAGAATGACATGGGACCATCCTGTTGAGGTATGAGAGTCTTGTAGACAACTGCCAGTAGAATGACATGGGACCATCCTGTTGAGGTATGAGAGCCTTGTAGACAACTGCCAGCAGAATGACATGGAACCTTCCTGTTGAGGTATGAGAGCCTTGTAGACAACTGCCAGCAGAATGACATGGGACCATCCTGTTGAGGTATGAGAGTCTTGTAGACAACTGCCAGTAGAATGACATGGGACCATCCTGTTGAGGTATGAGAGCCTTGTAGACAACTGCCAGCAGAATGACATGGAACCTTCCTGTTGAGGTATGAGAGCCTTGTAGACAACTGCCAGCAGAATGACATGGAACCTTCCTGTTGAGGTATGAGAGTCTTGTAGACAACTGCCAGCAGAATGACATGGAACCTTCCTGTTGAGGTATGGGAGTCATGTAGACAACTGCCAGCAGAATGACATGGAACCTTCCTGTTGAGGTATGAGAGTCTTGTAGACAACTGCCAGTAGAATGACATGGGGCCATCCTGTTGAAGTATGAGAGCCTTGTAGACAACTGCCAGCAGAATGACATGGAACCTTCCTGTTGAGGTATGAGAGTCTTGTAGACAACTGCCAGTAGAATGACATGGAACCTTCCTGTTGAGGTTTGGGAGTCTTGTAGACAACTGCCAGTAGAATGACATGGAACCTTCCTGTTGAGGTATGGGAGTCTTGTAGACAACTGCCAGTAGAATGACATGGAACCTTCCTGTTGAGGTATGAGAGTCTTGTAGACAACTGCCAGTAGAATGACATGGAACCTTCCTGTTGAGGTATGGGAGTCTTGTAGACAACTGCCAGTAGAATGACATGGAACCTTCCTGTTGAGGTTTGGAAGTCTTGTAGACAACTGTCAGTAGAATGACATGGGACCTTCCTGTTGAGGTATGGGAGTCTTGTAGACAACTGCCAGTAGAATGACATGGGGCCATCCTGTTGAAGTATGAGAGCCTTGTAGACAACTGCCAGCAGAATGACATGGAACCTTCCTGTTGAGGTATGAGAGTCTTGTAGACAACTGCCAGTAGAATGACATGGAACCTTCCTGTTGAGGTATGGGAGTCTTGTAGACAACTGCCAGTAGAATGACATGGAACCTTCCTGTTGAGGTATAAGGGCCTTGTAGACAACTGCCAGCAGAATGACATGGGACCATCCTGTTGAGGTATGAGAGTCTTGTAGACAACTGCCAGTAGAATGACATGGGACCATCCTGTTGAGGTATGAGAGTCTTGTAGACAACTGCCAGCAGAATGACATGGGACCATCCTGTTGAGGTATGAGAGTCTTGTAGACAACTGCCAGTAGAATGACATGGGACCATCCTGTTGAGGTATGAGAGCCTTGTAGACAACTGCCAGCAGAATGACATGGGACCATCCTGTTGAGGTATGGGAGTCTTGTAGACAACTGCCAGCAGAATGACATGGGACCATCCTGTTGAGGTATGAGAGTCTTGTAGACAACTGCCAGCAGAATGACATGGGACCATCCTGTTGAGGTATGGGAGTTTTGTAGACAACTGCCAGCAGAATGACATGGAACCTTCCTGTTGAGGTATGAGAGCCTTGTAGACAACTGCCAGTAGAATGACATGGAACCTTCCTGTTGAGGTTGGATGAAGGGGATTTGTTGGCCAGTCACTTTGGAGAACGTTCAGGATCCCCAGCATCACTGGACAAACCCAGAGGAAGGTGATATCAGACATCAGTAGACAGACAGAGACAGCCTCTCATTGGCTGTGGGTAAAACAAGAGCAGAGATTGGAAGCTAACTGGTTCCGAACTGATCCCGATCTATTTGGTTGGGGCCGAAACGTCTAATGATAGAGGAACCCCACCTGTTGGCATACCTCTGGAGGATGTTGTGAGTTGTGCCGAAATGTCTAATGATGGAGGAACCCCACCTGTTGGCATACCTCTGGAGGATGTTGTGGATTGTGCCGAAACGTCTAATGATAGAGGAACCCCACCTGTTGGCATACCTCTGGAGGATGTTGTGGGTTGTGCCGAAACGTCAAATGATAGAGGAATCCCACCTGTTGGCATACCTCTGGAGGATGTTGTGGGTAGTGCCGAAACGTCTTATGATAGAGGAACCCCACCTGTTGGCATACCTCTGGAGGATGTTGTGGGTTGTGCCGAAACGTCTAATGATAGAGGAACCCCACCTGTTAGGATACCCCTGGAGGATGTTGTGGGTTGTGCCAAAATGTCTAATGATAGAGGAACCCCACCTGTTGGCATACCCCTGGAGGATGTTGTGGGTTGTGCCAAAACGTCTAATTATAGAGGAACCCCACCTGTTGGCACACCTCTGGAGGATGTTGTGGGTTGTGCCGAAACGTCTAATGATAGAGGAACCCCACCTGTTGGCATACCCCTGGAGGATGTTGTGGGTTGTGCCAAAATGTCTCATGATAGAGGAACCCCACCTGTTGGCATACCTCTGGAGGATGTTGTGGGTTGTGCCAAAATGTCTAATGATAGAGGAACCCCACTTGTTGGCATACCCCTGGAGGATGTTGTGGGTTGTGCCAAAACGTCTAATGATAGAGGAACCCCACTTGTTGGCATACCTCTGGAGGATGTTGTGGGTTGTGCCAAAATGTCTAATGATAGAGGAACCCCACCTGTTGGCATACCCCTGGAGGATGTTGTGGGTTGTGCCAAAATGTCTAATGATAGAGGAACCCCACCTGTTGGCATACCCCTGGAGGATGTTGTGGGTTGTGCCAAAACGTCTAATTATAGAGGAACCCCACCTGTTGGCACACCTCTGGAGGATGTTGTGGGTTGTGCCGAAACGTCTAATGATAGAGGAACCCCACCTGTTGGCATACCCCTGGAGGATGTTGTGGGTTGTGCCAAAATGTCTCATGATAGAGGAACCCCACCTGTTGGCATACCGCTGGAGGATGTTGTGGGTTGTGCCAAAACGTCTAATGATAGAGGAACCCCACCTGTTGGCATACCCCTGGAGGATGTTGTGGGTTGTGCCGAAACGTCTAATGATAGAGGAACCCCACCTGTTGGCATACCTCTGGAGGATGTTGTGGGTTGTGCCGAAACGTCTAATGATAGAGGAACCCCACCTGTTGGCATACCCCTGGAGGATGTTGTGGGTTGTGCCAAAATGTCTCATGATAGAGGAACCCTACCTGTTGGCATACCCCTGGAGGATGTTGTGGGTTGTGCCAAAACGTCTAATGATAGAGGAACCCCACCTGTTGGCATACCTCTGGAGGATGTTGTGGGTTGTGCCAAAACGTCTAATGATAGAGGAACCCCACCTGTTGGCATACCTCTGGAGGATGTTGTGGGTTGTACCAAAACGTCTAATGATAGAGGAACCCCACCTGTTGGCATACACCTGGAGGATGTTGTGGGTTGTACCAAAACGTCTAATGCTAGAGGAACTCCACCTGTTGGCATACCTCTGGAGGATGTTGTGGGTTGTACCAAAACGTCTAATGATAGAGGAACCCCACCTGTTGGCAAACCTCTGGAGGATGTTGTGAGTTGTGCCAAAACGTCTAATGATAGAGGAACCCCACCTGTTGGCATACCTCTGGAGGATGTTGTGGGTTGTGCCGAAACGTCTAATGATAGAGGAACCCCACCTGTTGGCATACCTCTGGAGGATGTTGTGGGTTGTGCCAAACGTCTAATGATAGAGGAACCCCACCTGTTGGCATACCTCTGGAGGATGTTGTGGGTTGTGCCAAAACGTCTAATGATAGAGGAACCCCACCTGTTGGCATACCTCTGGAGGATGTTGTGGGTTGTACCAAAACGTCTAATGATAGAGGAACCCCACCTGTTGGCATACCTCTGGAGGATGTTGTGGGTTGTGCCAAATGTCTAATGATAGAGGAACCCCACCTGTTGGCATACCTCTGGAGGATGTTGTGGTTGCGCCAAATGAATTATAGAGGTAACCCCACCTGTTGGCATACCTCTGGAGGATGTTGTGGTTGCGCCAAAACGTCTAATTAGAGGAACCCCACCTGTTGGCATACCTCTGGAGGATGTTGTGGGTTGCGCCAAAACGTCTAATGATAGAGGAACCCCACCTGTTGGCATACCCTGGAGGATGTTGTGGCTTGCGCCAAAACGTCTAATGATAGAGGAACCCCACCTGTTGGCATACCTCTGGAGGATGTTGTGGCTTGCGCCAAAACGTCTAATGATAGAGGAACCCCACCTGTTGGCATACCTCTGGAGGATGTTGTGGGTTGTGCCAAAATGTCTAATGATAGAGGAACCCCACCTGTTGGCATACCTCTGGAGGATGTTGTGGGTTGTGCCGAAACGTCTAATGATAGAGGAACCCCACCTGTTGGCATACCCCTGGAGGATGTTGTGGGTTGTGCCAAAACGTCTCATGATAGAGGAACCCCACCTGTTGGCATACCCCTGGAGGATGTTGTGGGTTGTGCCAAAACGGTTAATGCTAGAGGAACTCCACCTGTTGGCATACCTCTGGAGGATGTTGTGAGTAGTGCCGAAACGTCTAATGATAGAGGAACCCCACCTGTTGGCAAACCTCTGGAGGATGTTGTGGGTTGTGCCAAAACGTCTTATGATAGAGGAACCCCACCTGTTGGCATACCTCTGGAGGATGTTGTGAGTTGTACCGAAACGTCTAATGATAGAGGAACCCCACCTGTTGGCATACCTCTGGAGGATGTTGTGGGTTGTACCAAAACGTCTAATGCTAGAGGAACTCCACCTGTTGGCATACCTCTGGAGGATGTTGTGGGTTGTGCCAAAACGTCTAATGATAGAGGAACCCCACCTGTTGGCATACCCCTGGAGGATGTTGTGGGTTGTGCCGAAACGTCTAATGATAGAGGAACCCCACCTGTTGGCATACCTCTGGAGGATGTTGTGGGTTGTGCCGAAACGTCTAATGATAGAGGAACCCCACCTGTTGGCATACCCCTGGAGGATGTTGTGGGTTGTACCAAAACGTCTAATGATAGAGGAACCCCACCTGTTGGCATACACCTGGAGGATGTTGTGGGTTGTGCCAAAACGTCTAATGATAGAGGAACCCCACCTGTTGGCATACCCCTGGAGGATGTTGTGGGTTGTGCCAAAACGTCTAATGATAGAGGAACCCCACCTGTTGGCATACCTCTGGAGGATGTTGTGGGTTGTACCAAAACGTCTAATGATAGAGGAACCCCACCTGTTGGCATACCTCTGGAGGATGTTGTGGGTTGTACCAAAACGTCTAATGATAGAGGAACCCCACCTGTTGGCAAACTTCTGGAGGATGTTGTGAGTTGTGCCGAAATGTCTAATGATAGAGGAACCCCACCTGTTGGCATACCTCTGGAGGATGTTGTGGGTTGTGCCGAAACGTCTAATGATAGAGGAACCCCACCTCTTGGCATACCTCTGGAGGATGTTGTGGGTTGTACCAAAACGTCTAATGATAGAGGAACCCCACCTGTTGGCAAACCTCTGGAGGATGTTGTGGGTTGTGCCGAAACGTCTAATGATAGAGGAACCCCACCTGTTGGCATACCTCTGGAGGATGTTGTGAGTTGTACCGAAACGTCTAATGATAGAGGAACCCCACCTGTTGGCATACCTCTGGAGGATGTTGTGGGTTGTACCAAAACGTCTAATGCTAGAGGAACTCCACCTGTTGGCATACCTCTGGAGGATGTTGTGAGTTGTGCCAAAATGTCTAATGATAGGGAACCCCACCTGTTGGCATACCTCTAGAGGATGTTGTGGCTTGCGCCAAAACGTCTAATGATAGAGGAACCCCAACCTGTTGGCATACCCTGGAGGATGTTGTGGGTTGTGCCAAAACGTCTAATGATAGAGGAACCCCACCTGTTGACGAAACTAGTTGCAGTGGTTCGCCTTTGTTGCAAATATTAGAATATTTATATTTATATTCATATTCATATCAGGAATATAGTCAAAAGATATACACAACAATAAATCTATTTATCTTAAAGGTGTTATCCGACAGTTTGGACCAAATATTGTTTTCTCAAATAACCATTTAAGTCATTGTTACCTGAAAAGGTCCTGAAAAATGCTGTTTATTGCTGCCCTAGTTCTTTGAAAAGTGAAGCATTACACCCCAATCATGTTCACAATCAGGTATATCCTATCTGAGCCACGCTGCAGAGATAGCTAATTTCACGCTGAGAAAACCATGTGACAACTTACTTTAGAACCTATTATATCGTTATCTCGATAGTCAACGCTGTTGGTATCCATTTTAAACAGAGGTCACTTTCTTCCTTATTTATAAATTTGAAAAGAACGAACATTTAGAATGTTTTTTTTTCGCAATGTGTACTGTCTCACATATAGATAGTGTTAAAATTGTCTTTGCTGAGACTAAAGTTTAAGTTTATGTAGAATTAATGCATAAATTGCCAGAAACCATGGACCAGTATTGTGGCATGCATTTGGTGTAAACTGTTGGATGCCAACTTTAACAGGTCAGGTGAACTTGTTTCATTAAGGATGAATGATCAAGAATATGGACACAAGATGACACAAGAATGAATATATTTTATTTTAGATACTTTTAATTAATTAATTATTGGTAATTAGGGAATGTACATTAGATAATTGATCTTGACTATAAACATAATATGCACACAACATGGAATGTTTTTCTGTAGATAATCTAAATAATGTACAAATCAGGTAGGGAAGGAACCCAACTTAAAGTTTATTTAAAGGTTAAATTTCTTAACACACTGATAGATTAAGAGAGATAAGCAAGACTAACTGAGAAGAGAGAGAGAGAGAGACAGAAGGACAGAGACAGAGAGATAGAGAAACAGAGAGAGAGAGACAGAGAGAGAAAGAGAGACAGATATAGAGAGAGACAGAGAGAGACAGAGAGAGATACAGAGAGAGACAGAGGGAGACAGAGAGAGACAGAAGGACAGAGACAGAGAAACATAGAGAGAGACAGAGAGACACACAGAGAGACAGAGAGACACACAGAGAGAGACACAAGGACAGAGACAGAGAGAGACAGAGAGAGAGAGACAGAGAGAGAGAGATACAGAGAGAGAGAGACAGAGAGAGACAGAGAGAGAGAGAGACAGGGAGACAGAGAGATAGAGAATAAAAGAGTAGTAGAAGAAGAAGATGGCAAAAAACAGAAAGAAAAGATCTTAAAAAGAAATGTAGTTGGTTTAGAAGTGACAACAGGAATCTGACTTGCAGAGCGCCGTTGGTTCTACCCAGACATTTGTCTTGTATCTTCGTCCATCAATTACTTGTTGAAATTCACTGCTGCCCAACGTACAGCATATGTCTATTTCTAACCACTAGCAATGCTGTTATACGTACAATGTACTTCCTGTTTACTACTATTTTTGAGTGTTTACGGAATTGCTAATTTCCTATAAAAGTATGACCAGAGTTACTTCCCTTGACAGTTACTTACAGTGATTTTTCATATTTTTGAAGGTGTAGAAGTGAAATACCAAAGAAAAAAGGAAAAGTTCTGGATTTTTTAAACTTTTTTTATATTTTGGAAAGTCCATAACATTTTTATATCATATGATAATTATTAAATATATTATTCAGAATCCATGTTTAATTACCTTTCTAATGATATATAGTTTTACATATCCAAAATTATAAGCGATTTAGCGACGTATGGCATTTTCAGGAGATTTATAGAAGATTCCTCCGCATGATTTGGGGAAAATGGCTTAGCAGCAAAATACAAAAACAAAAGAAATAAAAAAAAAAACAGGAATCTTTGAAAATTATTGACCTCTTCAGGGGTTTTTTAATGAATATTTTTCAAATAAGTAACATCCTTAACATTTATGTAACATAGGGAGAAAAATGTGCAGCCAGTCCGGGACTCAAACCCGGGACACTTCGCTTACAGGGCGAATGCTCTACTGACTGAGCTAACCGGACCGCTTACATTTATTTATGGGGTATTTTTTTATTTCAGCATTCATTTCATAGTCTCTCTGATGTAAGTACTCTCTACTTGCACACTGTACTATTTTATGACTATTGTGTTGTTATTTGTATGTTTCACAAAGTAAGTTTATGTTGTTAAAATGTTGTTGTTTTGGTGCCAATTATGAATTGTGGAATTCTGATGTTGTTAAGTTTATGTGGTACATCAACTTTGAGATGTCTGTCATTAATAGATTTTCCAGTCTTATGTATTTTATGTTGTTCACAAATATATACATATATATATGTGTATATTTTATCACAATACAAATTAACACTCTGGAACTAATTATACCAATGTTAATAATTTTTACTATTTTTGTACTAATTGAACTTAATTTAACGTTTTAAGTGTCACAAATTTAAATTTGAAAAAAAGTAATATCTTAAAATTAACAATACAATTATTGCAGCTTGATATGGATATTTCTTTAGCTAAGTAAGTTTTTATCTGCAAAAATTGATTTTGTGGTTATTCACATATTTGCCATGTTAATCTGGTAATATGTGTGCTATAAAAACATTTTGAACTTTCTTGTGGGCAAAAACGATTTCATTGCTGTCTACAATAGTTTGTACTTTTCATCAGATTGTGCCAGTTAAACAGTTAACAACCCAAGTGTTCCTTTTTACACCTGGACATAGTGGATGATTTGTGAAATTGAAGCGTGACAAGGTTAAACAAATTTATGTGAGCTGTAATGACTGTTTTCATGTGACAAACTTCAATCAGGGCCCAATTATGAGAGAACCTGTGTGTGTTAATTGCACTCCAAAGCTATAGGGAGTCTAGTGTGGCAGCTCACAGGCCCAGATATCTGTCAATCAATGTTGTCAATCAATATTTTGGCAATTACTATACAAGTTATGTACTGTTTTGTATTATGTTGAGATAGGATGGTAAATTTGCCACAAATAAAATGATGCTAACAGATGTCTTATTGCTTTACTGAACTTCATGAAGGTCTGTCCAACCAGTTGCTTAACATTGACAAATTGGTGCTTTTTTTACTATTACACATTTATTTCAGCTGATTTTTAAAAACAGTGTATTGTTTAGAGGAAAAATGCTGTATTCACAAAATACTTCTTTGACAAATACATAAGACTATTTATTTAAGTATTTCCAGAACGCATTGATCCCCAGTACTACAAATAAGTTTTTTAACCTTATAGATTTTAATGTTTCTACTCAAGTTTTTTAATTTATTATACAACATTTTTGTTACATCTTGTCAGCTTCAGTGCAATATGACTTATCAACTGTTGGCGTGTTGTAAAACCCAAAATATAAAATGCAATACAAAGAAACAGTTTATTAGGCTTATCTTTTTGAATATGCAGCGACGCACCTTATTCCTGCTTTTCAGCTATTGAGTCATTTTCTGTCATTGAATGAGAAAAATTTCTTCAATACCTCAATGGTCCATACCCTGTCTTAATGACTAAATCAATCTGAAACGATGTCTCGAGATCTCTTCAGAAAGAATCTAAAGAACTGTGTGTCTGTTATCTTGTTTTGTTAGTTATTTTTACACAAACTCTTCTTCACTTTGATCTCAGCAGATAGCTGGGGTTTTTTTGGTTCAGAAATTGGTCTCAAATGTTGTGATTGTTTCCTGCTCACAATACCTGTGATTATTTGTTTTGTCTTTGATGTTCTAATTATTCTAAATTAAACTTGTTGTTGTATCACAGATATTTTTGTTTAGAAATATCTCTACTCTTTCCAGAGAGTTTTTTTCTTTGTTCGTTTTTTCTACAAAAAAATTGGTTGTAATAGTGAGGTGATTATTTCCTACTTGTCTGTGATTGTTATCCCCATGACGATGAAGTTTTGGGTGGGGTATGCTGGAATCTGATTGTCCATCTGTCCATCAATCTATCTGTCTGTCTGTTGGTCTGTCTGTCAGTCTTTTAATCTGTGTGTCTGTCAGTCTGTCAATAGGCCTGTTTGTCAGTCTGTCTGTCTGCGTGCCTGTCTGTCCATTTGTCTGTCTGACTGTCCACCAACCTGTCTGTTTGTCCATCAATCTGTCTATCTGTCCATCAGTGGTATACGACAGGTGGTATACGACAGTTTAGGTGTTATGCCACATACCAAAGTCATTAAAAATGGTAGTGGTATAGCTCCCTTGCTAAGGCTCAAGCAAATAGTTCCATGACTGGTTGGCTCGGTGGCAGGATAATGTGACTGGGTGTGATATCATGCCAGGTGTTCACAGCATGCTATAAACAGAGAAGGCAGCACTGTATCTGCTTCAAGTGGACACCATCTCCAGATAACTTGAATACTGTTGGTGGGACGATAAACCCAATAAACAAACACACTATACACAGTGAAGGCAGCACTATATCTGCTTCAAGTGGACACACCGTCTCCAGATAACTTGAATACTGTTGGTGGGACGATAAACCCAATAAACAAACACACTATACACAGTGAAGGCAGCACTATATCTGCTTCAAGTGGACACCATCTCCAGATAACTTGAATACTGTTGGTGGGACGATAAACCCAATAAACAAACACACTATACACAGTGAAGGCAGCACTATATCTGCTTCAAGTGGACACACCGTCTGCAGATAACTGAAATACTGTTGGTGGGACGATAAACCTAATAAACAAACACACTGTACACAGTGAAGGCAGCACTATATCTGCTTCAAGTGGACACACCGTCTGCAGATAACTGAAATACTGTTGGCGGGACGATAAACCCAATAAACAAACACACTATACACAGTGAAGGCAGCACTATATCTGCTTCAAGTGGACACACAGTCTCCAGATAACTGAAATACTGTTGGTGGGACGATGAACCCAATAAACAAACACACTATACACAGTGAAGGCAGCATTATATCTGCTTCAAGTGGACACACCGTCTGCAGATAACTGAAATACTGTTGGCGGGACGATAAACCCAATAAACAAACACACTATACACAGTGAAGGCAGCACTATATCTGCTTCAAGTGGACACACAGTCTCCAGATAACTGAAATACTGTTGGTGGGACGATGAACCCAATAAACAAACACACTATACACAGTGAAGGCAGCATTATATCTGCTTCAAGTGGACACCATCTCCAGATAACTTGAATACTGTTGGTGGGACGATAAACCCAATAAACAAACACACTATACACAGTGAAGGCAGCACTATATCTGCTTCAAGTGGACACACCGTCTGCAGATAACTGAAATACTGTTGGTGGGACGATAAACCCAATAATCAAACACACTATACACAGTGAAGGCAGCACTAAATCTGCTTCAAGTGGACACACCGTCTGCAGATAACTGAAATACTGTTGGCGGGACGATAAACCCAATAAACAAACACACTATACACAGTGAAGGCAGCACTATATCTGCTTCAAGTGGACACACAGTCTCCAGATAACTGAAATACTGTTGGCGGGACGATAAACCCAATAAACAAACACACTATACACAGTGAAGGCAGCACTATATCTGCTTCAAGTGGACACACCGTCTGCAGATAACTGAAATACTGTTGGCGGGACGATAAACCCAATAAACAAACAAGCTATGGTTTTGACTATTTAAGTGATTATGTTAACAGAACACTGCATTGTGTCATTGTAGAGGTTTTTCTCTGCTATATTGTCTCTGATTATTTTTTTGATCCTTAATGAATTAATTAATTAATTGCTTTTACTTGAATTATGGATGTATTTTGTCAAAATTTGCACTTATTCACCCTTGTGATTGCTCATTCTTTAAATTGATTATTAATTGCTTGCATTTTGGGTATTTCTGTATTGTTTTTTCATTATGGTATTTGCATTTCATTTATTTTGTCTTTTCTGTGTTGCTTGTGTTGCTTTTATACGGCATTCAGCATCAACAATTTGCTTGTGAACATAATAGAGGCCACATTATATAGCCCTGCTCTCACTAACTCAGCTAGAATATTGGCTTGCATGAACTGTTGGACATGTTCATAACTGGGTCATGTAGGGTCAAAAAGTAGGTCAATAGGTCAAATCCCTGAAAAATGTTCTGAACACAGCATGTCCTACATGTACTGTATTTTCTGTTTCTGGTATTATTTGAGCATATTCAGCCTGTAAAAGATGTCTTTAATTTATTAATCATTCTTGAAGCTTTTTATTGTTTAATAATATTTCCTTATCAGCAATTATGTTCAACTGCAACCTATATTTTCTGTATAAACGTTATAATACATGTTCTGTATTTATTGGTAAACTTTCTGAATTGTGAAAATTAATAAAAAAAAAATAGCATAAAGTGAAATATAAAATTTGGTTAAACTGTTTATTCTTCATAATCGTCATCATCATCATCACCACCATCATCATCATCACAGTGATCATCATCAGCAGCAGCCGCATCACCATCACCATCATCATCATTGTCATCATCATCATCATTGACATCATCATCATCATCATCATCCCCATCATAATCATCTTCAAAATGACCATCATCAGTAGCAGCAGCAGCATCACCATCTTCATCATCATCATAATCATTGTCATCATCATCATCATTGACATCATTGTCATCATCATCATCCCCATCATAATCATCATCACAATGATCGTCATCATCAGCAGCAGCATCACCATCACCATCTTCATCATCATCATGATCATTGTCATCATCGTCATCATTGACATCATCATCATCATCATCATCAAAATCACAATGATCATCATCAGCAGCATCACCATCATCATCACCACCATCCATTTTAAGTCTGTTGTCCATTCGCTGGGTTGTACTTGGCTGACTCACAGGAATGGCTGTATGATCATCTCCACAAAGAGAAAATAATAATGATAATAAATACAGTTGATTTGCATTCATCATTTGCCTGACAAGTTCTATGCATGTAATGAGAATACGCTCTTAACAGAAAGTCAGTATATTGAGCATTTTTTTTTTTCAGTTGCTGCAAATTTGATATTTCCTTGCCATTTATGTTTTTTTATTAAAACAAGTCATATATTTATATGTTTGTTTTAAGATCAGTATTAAGCTTTTAGTTTTAATTATGGACAACGTGTGCATTCTCTCTTAAAAGCCCAATTCTTTTTTCGTAGGGGTAGCCATTTTGTTGTTGTGACAGCAACAAACCAACAATTAAATATGGGATATTGCAAAGTGCTCTTTTCAGATGTTAATTTTTTAATAAATTGGAAGTCAAGTTAATTTGTATTTACTATGATGTAAATGCAGTGTTCACTCTAGGATTGTGATGGTAAATCATAAAGCCCCCATTGTTGGCAAAAGAGTAGGGAGATTTCCTAACAAGAGAGGAGACAAAAAACAACTTACTTAAAAAATGTGACTTCTGTATAACATCATTATTGTCATCATTGTCATCAGCATCATCATCATCATCATTAGCATCATTATCATCACCACAACCATCATCATCATCACCACAACCATCATCATAATCATAATTGTCATCATAATCATAATCATCATCATCATTATCACTTCCATTGAAGTCATTTCTTAAAAAAAAGTTATATAGAATAGAAACAGTTTGGAACATTTATTTCTGTGGACGCCTCCACATATTTTTAAATGTAAAACCACTCACTTTAACTTTCTTATAAAAAAATTATTCTGTTTCCCTTTTTTTTTCAAAATTGTAAAGCACTTCTTTAGTCAAATTTTGACAGTACCCATCCCCTCTAACATTGTTTAGTTTTATTAACATTTTGCAATTTATCGTACATTTAACATCATCATCACAACCACAAAATGTTTTCAAGCCAAATCTTTGTAAGAAGCCGCTGTTTACGTTTCCTGTGAGGCACTATCGCACCCTTGCTGATCTTATATGGGGGCCACTTTTAATCGGTCTTTTTTTATTTATTATAAAATTTCATCACTAATTGTCCTTAGTTTCTTCAACCAAAACTTGAACAGCATTTCTTGATTTTGTTTGTCAGCCATTTTTGTAAGATATGCACCGGACGGAAATTAGTGCTGATTTTGATTGGTTGTAATGCACACATAGTTACATTTTCAAAAAAAACAACAACAGCCAATTGGAGACGCTGTAACAAAAGTGGCTAAGGTATTTGGTGCATATAAAACTGAATTATTGATTATTTTGTGCATGATTTCACTTGGTGTTTGTCATGAAAACAACCCCCCCCACTCCCCCCCCCCCCCCCCCCCCCCCCCCCCCCCCCCCCCCGGCAAAGTGTGTGAAAATTGCCCAAAAGATGAACTAATTAGCGAGTTCAGTAGACAGGTAAGCAGTGGCTAAAACCTTCTGCTGAAACCGTCTGCATGTAGCTATACAATTTTACCAAAGGCTAAGAAAAAAAAAAGGTTTGGTGTCTGAATATTTTATTCACTTAAACATAACTTGTGTTTAACCATTATTTGATACAGTGGAATCAACTGTATATATAAAATACATTTCAGTACTTCAACTTTTTGTTTTTGTTTCAGCGTGAACTTGAGGAGATTATTAAGGACACAGTGAAGAAAAAGAAATACCAACAGCAGGTCACCATATTCATCGTGGGATTCCAGGATGTGTGTGCCCAGAAAATGCAGTTGTTGCAACAGGTCAATCAGGTATGCAGGTCAAATGTCAAGGGTTATATATGTAGTCGGGTGATAAGGAGGGAATGTGTAAGTGGTCCGGTTAGCTCAGTCGGAAGAGCACTTGCCATGTTAGGCACCCATCGTAAATGACCTGCAGTCATAATGGCACAAGTGCTTGAGAAGTGCTTGTGAGTTGCATGTTGAGCATATGGTCTGTAGAAATTCAGGGATGAATTTCAAGTTGCCCTGGGTGTATGTAGCCAGGTGATAGGAAGAGAATGTGTAAGGGGTTTGGTTAGCTCAGTCGGAAGAGCATTCCCCCAATTAGAAAAGGGTCCCAGGTTCCAGTACTGGACTGGCTGCACATTTTTCTCCCTATGTTACAATGGCACCCAACATAAATGACCCGCGGTCGTTACGGTACATGTGCATGAGAAGTGCTTGTGAGTTGTTTGTAGAGTATATAGTCTGTGGAAATTTGAGGACGAATTTCAAGTTGCCCGGGTCATTTACATTGGCCGCCATTGTAACATAGGGAGAGAAATGTGCAGCCAGTCCGGGACTCGAACTCGGGACCCTTCGCAAACAGGACAAATGCTCTTCTGACAGAGCTTACAGGACCACTTACATTGAATGTATGACAATGTTGCTATAGGTCAATCAGGTATGTAGTTCAGAGGTCAAAGGTCAAGTGTGTAAGACAATGTTTAAGTGTAGAGGACAAAGGTCAGTTGTGTAGGGCAAAGGTCTGTTTTTAAACACAGAGGTCATTCCCAGATACTTGTGTTAACTACTGATCCCACTTGCAACAACATATCTTAGTAGTGATTTTATAAGTTATGTTTTGGCTGCTCAGAATTATGCTCTTGCCTCTTTTTATTTCAAACGTCTTTGTTTTAAAGTTTTGAAAACAAAACTTAAACTTTGATAAACCATCTAGACTCCCCAATCCCTCGGAAGTACTTGGGTGGTTACTACCTTGGTGGTTACTGCTTGGATGGTTACTATCTGGGTGGTTACTACTTAGGTGGTTACTACCTGGTTGGTTACTACCAGGGTGGTTACTAACTAGGTGGTTCCTACTTGGATGGTTACTACCTGGGTGGTTACTACCTGGCTGGTTACTACCTGGGTAGTTACTACTTGGGTGTTTACTACCTGGGTGGTTACTACCTGGGTGGTTACTACCTTAGTGGTTACTACCTGGTTGGTTACTTGTTGGGTGGTTTCTACCTTGATGGTTACTACTTGGGCGGTTACTACTTGGGTGGTTACTGCCTTGGTGGAAATTACCTGGGTAGTTTCTTCTTGGGTGGTTACTACCTGGGTTGTTACTACTTGGGTGGTTACTACCTGGTTGGTTACTACTTGTTGATTTCTACCTGGGTGGTTACTACTTGGTTGGTTACTGCCTGGGTGGTTACTAACTGGGTGGTTACTACTTGGGTGGTTACTGCCTGGGTGGTTACTATTTGGGTGGTTACTACCTGGGTAGTTACTACTTGGGTGGTTACTACCTGGGTGATTTCTACTTGGGTGGTTACTACCTGGGTGGTTACTACATGTACCTGGGTGGTAACTACTTGGGTGGTTACTACATGGGCGGTTACTACATGGATAGTAACTACCTGGTTGGTTACTACCTGGGTGGTTACTACTTTGGTTGGGTAGTTTGTAACTGGTTGGTTACTACTTGGGTGGTTTCTATCTGGGTGGTTACTACCTGGTTGGTTACTACTTGGGTGGTTACAACCTGGGTGGTTACTACCTGGAACAATGTGCAGTAAAAAGTCTTGCTCAAGGATAAACAACTCATGGTCATTGCAAGTTTGAACCCGAAACTCTCAGATCCAGAGTCCAGCGTCTTATCCACTGTATCACAGACACATTGTGAACCCGAAACTCTCAGGTCCAGAGTCCAGCACCTTATCCACTGTATCACAGACACATGGCTACATGGTGTTTCTCTTTTTTCAATTGTATTTTCTCTCCTTTCTTAGTTTTTCCTGGACAACTCAAAGCTAGATGAGGAGGAGTTGACAGGAGGGAAGATTGAGATTGACCTTGAAGAAACATCAAACAAGGTCAACGAGTCCCTAGCAACCGCGGAGGAACTTACAAAGAAGCTTAGTGACCTGAACCAAGACATCATTGAATGGCTTGTGAACTATGCAAACAACAAAGCAAGCAACAAGTAAGGATGTTTGGTTTTAATTCTGTTTGAAAATTCACAGGTTTATTCTCTATGTTATGAATATTATGTCCTAACATCAAAGTTAGCAGCAGGCTATGATTTTAGTTTAGTATTCTTATAAACCATTTTGTTCATGGTCATCAAACAAGTTCTTTCGACTTACTTTATTCAATCTCGACTGTTCACTTCCTGGGTAGAACCAGTACTCTGGTACTGAATACCTGGAGCAATGTGCAGTAAATAATCTTCCTGAAGGACCAACATCACATGGTCAGTTTCTGGTTGCGAACCTGCGACTCTCTGATCTGGAGGCTTACATCTTGACCACGGACACCCGTGGTTTTCCTTCTTTACTTTGCGACTATTAAAACACTTGCCATTTTGTCTGCTACAAAATGATTGTCCTAGGAACTGTCAAATAATGACATTTCTTTCATTTAAGTTGGAGTTTACAATACAATTTTTATATAGATATTAAAACGGCCTAATTTGCTGAGATGTTATGAAACCTTTGCTTTCTTGTATTTAATTTATTGTTTAATTATTATTATTGTTTAATCTTTAACTTTTGTTGAATGCAAACTTGAAAAAAAGTGTTTTTGTAAATATAAGTTGGTTTCAATTTTTACTTAATGATTTGACTAAGGGTTCTGTAGAGTTTAGATTAAGTGTCTGTTTTTATGCTCAACATTTTAATTTTTTATTGTCAATTAAATAATTTGAGATTATTTGAAACACACCTCATGTATGTCACAAGCTATTAGTACTTTCAATTGAACTTTTGCTATGAAGATAGGCATGTATATAAACACTTCTTTCTTTATGTTGTTTAAATTTTAATGTAAAAAATGTATTTATTTTCTTTGTAATTGAACTTAAATCCAGAATTATATTCAATATGTCTAAAACATTTTAATTGCTAATTAACTTACATTTAATATGTCATTATTCAATTAACCATTTTAATTGCCAATTAACTTATATTTGATATGTCAGTATTCAATTAACTTTGCCAATTAACTTTGCCATCTGACTTTGCTAAGACCACAGGGAATGATGAGTTATGACAAGTAAGTCTTGAGAATGTCAATATTGTGGGTTTTACCCTCTCCTGTGTTCTATAGTTAGTTACCACGTGACCCAACTTATGATAAACATTACCTTTTAAACATCACATGACTTGAATGTTGTCAGTGCATGTCATATGAGATCAAACAAACAAACAAGCACATTGTTATGCTTTTTTTTTAATTATTATGCTCGCCAAAGTGGGGAGCACATAGTCACTTTTTTGTCCATCTGTCTGTCTCTTTGTCTCACCAATTATAATATAATTAAAAATTTATAATTATCATTATTTTGTCTAGAGCATATCTCAGAAACAGTTGAATATTTACTTTAAACTTTGAGCATGGATAGATCTTGACGCCTATAAATTCAGGGCACATAATCCATAATTCAACCAACTTGAGTTTTGGTTATCTCACTTAGTTGTTTTTTTCTTGTTTAAAAAAATCAACATAAAAAACTACTTGATGGATTCACTTCACACCTGTTATGTAGGAACTTATGCACATATAAAATTGCAGTGCAATAGAACCATTTCTCTGTTGTTTGATTCTCTCTCTTTATTTATGTTTTGTTTTTTGTTGTTGTTATTTTGTTGTCAATTTTAAACTTTTTTTCATCTTCACAAAAAAGTTATATTTGGGTTTATTGCATATTGATTGCTGCCCATATGTCAGTTTTAGTGGCACTTCTTTGTTACCATGGTAACCAATATTATCTGTGTAGCATTTTGTCACACTTTGTTATTGATTAAAGCATATTAACATGAAAAGTTGCATGACTGCTCTGAGCTGGTCACATGAACCACATTTATTATCAGAATGTTTGACTGTTCCTTCAATATACAGTTTTTATTGGTCTTTCTTCGGTTTATCCTCCCACAAACTTTCCGTGTTCCTTGAAGCCGATTAAACAGCACTCCATGAACATGTGTCCCACCCTATAATGATATCCTGACACCTGGCAAACCAGGTAATGGAACATGTCACACCCAGTCACACTATCTTGACACATGACCATCCAAGTCATAGAACATCTGTCACACCCAGTCACACTATCCTGACACCTGGCCAACCAGGTCATGGAACATATGTCACACCCAGTCACACTATCCTGACACCTGGCCAACCAGGTCATGGAACATATGTCACACCTAGTCACACTATCCTGACACCTGGCCAACCAAGTCATGGAACATCTGTCACACCCAGTCACACTATCCTGGCACCTGGCCAATCAAGTCATGGAACATCTGTCACACCCAGTCACACTATCCTGACACCTGGCCAACCAGGTCATGGAACATCTGTCACACCCAGTCACACTATCCTGACACCTGGCCAACCAAGTCATGGAGCATATGTCACACCCAGTCACACTATCCTGACACCTGGCCAACCAAGTCATGGAACATCTGTCACACCCAGTCACACTATCCTGACACCTGGCCAACCAAGTCATGGAACATCTGTCACACCCAGTCACACTATCCTGACACCTGGCCAACCAAGTCATGGAACATGTCACACCCAGTCACACTATCTTGACACCTGGCCAACCAAGTCATGAAACTGGAGCTTTCATTGTATTCACTTTAGCCTAACTTTGGAAGCCATTTTACATGTATTTGGCCAAGGTTTGAAAAACCCTGTCACTGATACCAAATGTCACTGCTCTGTGATAAAAAGTTTTAAAGGTATATTTTAGGAGCTGTTTTACTCAGCAACCATTTTACGTTGTCAGTATGGAAAGTTGGTCATGGAGGCAGGGGTGGGGTGTGTCATGGAGACAGGGGTGGGAGACAGGGGTGGGGTGTGTCATGGAGACAGGGGTGGGGTGTGTCATGGAGACAGGGGTGGGGTGTGTCATGGAGACAGAGGTGGGGTGTGTCATGGAGACAGGGGTGGGGTGTGTCATGGAGACAGGGGTGGGGTGTGTCATGGAGACAGGGGTGGGGTGTGTGGAGACAGGGGTGGGGTGTGTGGAGGCAGGGTTGGGGTGTGTCATGGAGACAGGGGTGGGGTGTGTCATGGAGACGGGGGTGGGGTGTGTCATGGAGACAGGGGTGGGGTGTGTCATGGAGACATAGGTGGGGTGTGTCATGGAGACAGGGGTGGGGTGTGTCATGGAGACAGAGGTGGGGTGTGTCATGGAGACAGGGGTGGGGTGTGTCATGGAGACAGGGGTGGGGTGTGTGGAGACAGGGGTGGGGTGTGTCATGGAGACAGGGGTGGGGTGTGTCATGAAGACAGGGGTGGGGTGTGTCATGAAGACAGGGGTGGGGTGTGTCATGGAGACAGGGGTGGGGTGTGTCATGGAGACAGGGGTGGGGTGTGTGGAGACAGGGGTGGGGTGTGTCATGAAGACAGAGGTGGGGTGTGTCATGGAGACAGGGGTGGGGTGTGTGGAGACAGGGGTGGGGTGTGTCATGGAGACAGGGGTGGGGTGTGTCATGGAGACAGGGGTGGGGTGTGTCATGGAGACAGGGGTGGGGTGTGTCATGGAGACAGGGGTGGGGTGTGTCATGGAGACAGGGGTGGGGTGTGTGGAGACAGAGGTGGGGTGTGTCATGGAGACAGGGGTGGGGTGTGTCATGAAGACAGGGGTGGGGTGTGTCATGGAGACAGGGGTGGGGTGTGCCATGGAGACAGGGGTGGGGTGTGTCATGGAGACAGGGGTGGGGTGTGTCATGGAGACAGAGGTGGGGTGTGTCATGGAGACAGGGGTGGGGTGTGTGGAGACAGGGGTGGGGTGTGTCATGGAGACAGGGGTGGGGTGTGTGGAGACAGGGGTGGGGTGTGTGGAGACAGGGGTGGGGTGTGTCATGAAGACAGAGGTGGGGTGTGTCATGGAGACAGGGGTGGGGTGTGTGGAGACAGGGGTGGGGTGTGTCATGGAGACAGGGGTGGGGTGTGTCATGGAGACAGGGGTGGGGTGTGTCATGAAGACAGGGGTGGGGGTGTCATGGAGACAGGGGTGGGGTGTGTCATGGAGACAGGGGTGGGGTGTGTCATGAAGACAGGGGTGGGGTGTGTCATGGAGACAGGGGTGGAGTGTGTCATGATTTAAACAGGGGTGGGGTGTGTCATGGAGACAGGGGTGGGGTGTGTCATGGAGACAGAGGTGGGGTGTGTCATGGAGACAGGGGTGGGGTGTGTGGAGACAGGGGTGGGGTGTGTCATGGAGACAGGGGTGGGGTGTGTCATGGAGACAGGGGTGGGGTGTGTCATGGAGACAGGGGTGGGGTGTGTCATGGAGACAGGGGTGGGGTGTGTCATGGAGACAGGGGTGGGGTGTGTCATGGAGACAGGGGTGGGGTGTGTTTACTCTTGCTTATTTTCATTTTAAAATGTTTTATTCATTAGCATCCATTTTTCTATATATTTGGATGTGATGGAGTTGGGAGGAAAGTTTTTTATGGTTGCCTATTTTAATTTTTAAATTTATATATTATAGCAGCCAATTTACTCTGTACATACTGATGTAATGGGGGTTGGGGGACAGTTTCTTTTACTGTTGCTTAATTTCATTTTCTGAAATTTATATTTTAGCAGCCATTTTACTGTGTAAATAGGGGTGGGTGGGGGGGAATGTGAACTTTCTAAATGTTGCTTTTTTATGTTTTCGTTTTTAATTTACTACTTGTGAAGTATGTGTTGTTAGTTTAAAAGAAGGAAGATCCAATATCATTACAATGCTTTTCAGCTATTTTTAGTTGATTTATTTATAGCTCACATCATGGGCAATATTTATTATGTGTATACATCAAAAATGGAGTACTGATAATTTTAACGAAGCTATAAAAAAACAAACTGTAACCATGTCACCTTAGATATTATATGTTATTTTTAGAGTCAGTTTTAGATTAAATTTTGTTGTTGAGTAAGTTTGTAGACATTTTTTTATGTCTTTTTATTTACAGCACTCAGAAAGGGTAATTAGATAACAGGATTTTATGCTTGAAAGTGGTTTTGTTAATATATTTTATAACTATTTGCCTTTATAACAAACAATTTGCCTTTATAACTAACTATTTGTCTTTATAATTAAGTATTAGCAGTTATAATTAGTAAACCATACAAAAGAAGAGCTTGCGTTATTGATGTCGTAATAACACTGGCTTTGTAACAAATGACTAACATGGTTAAATTTCCTAACTGCTTTCATATTTTTAATGGTTTGGTACATCCCGGTGAACTCATATTGTTTGATTTGGTCGGAAACTAAGTATGCTAACAGGTCTTACGAATAAACTTGAATCATTCTTGGTCATTCTTGTTATTTTATTGTTCTTTTTATCATAAGCAGCTATAGCAGTAACAGTAAGGAAGCCTTGCTATGATCAGCTTCATTATTATCATTAAAATTTATCATCATCATCTTCTTCTTCTTAGCAACATCATCATCACCATCACCACTACACCAATATTATAATCATATATCATATTAGAAGAAACGATAACAAATTTTTTAAAAATGTTTGCACATTTTCCTCTTTAATTAATCATCGTAGAATACTACCCATAACATATTTAGCTTGCATTTCAATTTTCATCTTAGGATTACAACATAAAATAAAACAAGGGATGCATACAATACAGGAGTGTGCAATATGTATGAGTGCTTGCGGTACATTTACTTGGTTGAATTGGTACATAAATACCTGTAGTAAGATACAATACATAGAACATAGGAGATTTATGTTAAACTTTATTCTATTCAGTGCCATATGACCTATCAAGTGTTGGTGTAAGATACAGTAGGTAAAACATAGTGGGTGGGTATTTGGATATCTGTGTAAGGGAGTGTGTGTCACAGTTGTAGCAGTAATTTTCATGTGGGGAATTCATTCAGCTAGCTTGAAGTGCATCAATAGTTTTTTTTGAGACATCTTGGGATCGTACTTCACCCCTAATAGCTGAATGTCACCAATATAACTGTTTCTGAACCCTCTATTAAATTTTACTTGATAATGATGATTGTTTTCTCAATTAATTTCAAGGAAAAAATAAATGGTGGAAAGACATTGTTATGAAGCTACAGCTAGAACTAGAGAAATAGGACCTGGATCAATTTGACAATTGCGTTATTCAATATATTTCTTAAATAAATGTCCCACATGCTCATATCCTATAAGTAAAAATGAAGAAATAAGAAAGAACGTAGCAGGATATAGTCCCCAAAATACAGTATAAGTTTTTCATCATGGTTGTTCTAGAAGTATCAGATGTGTGTTTTAACCCCTTCTCCACAGTTTGGCAATTTTAACATAAAAATGTTGATTTTTTTTTTTTTATTAAACTAACATTTTAATAATTATTTTTGGTTAATTTTTATAAAGTACATGTAAAAGAATGATGTTAACTTATTTCAGACTGCAGTTTAAACAATTTTTGAATATATATCCAAAAAAGTAGTCATTAAGATATTAAAAAAGATAATTTTTTGCTTAGTGTTTTAAATTGTATAACCCTTTTAGTATTTTTTTATTATCTATCAATTCTTTTTTTTTAATCTTGCATGGTGAATAACTGGGAACAAGCAAGTCAATGCTTTTACAAAAAGGTCTGATTTCAAATAATTTGAAAGAAAACAACTTCATTGATTAAAGGTACCTTCTGTCATTTGGATTATATTCCTCTCAAAAATGCAAATTGAAAAGAAATCTTGAACCATCTTATTTACTGCATTAGATTAAGCAATCATTTATTCCTGATGGACTTTTAACTTACCTCACATTAAGACAATTCTAATGAGAACCACTTTTAGGAGAAATAAAGGATTTAGCATGAAAAATAATCAACCAAACCCTATAGTGTGGGTACTCATTAGCTTTGTCTCACTGAGATGATTCTAATGAGTACCAGGTATATAGAGTTTGGAGGAGAGATAAAGGATTTAGCATAAAAAATATCAACCAATTAGCTTTGTTAATCAAGACGATTCTAATGAGTACCAGGTATATTGGGGTTGGAGGAGAAATAAAGGGAGTTACCGAGGGTAATGCTTGCTAGAGTTCTTGATCCTATCATCTAATAAAGTATGAACTTCTAAATGATTACATCTTCAGTTACCTATAATTGTTGTATTACCATGATTACAGAGGCAAGAAGAGACTTGAAAAGGCATTGGAGGAGACAAAGAACCAGATGAATGAACTTGGAACCAAACTCCTGACTCTGCAGACAGGTGTGTTTAATTGTTTCGTAGATACCACACAGGTAACAGTGTACATGGCACTATATCTGAATATCTTGATGAGGTAAATAAACATGGAACCAAGCTCCTGACTCGACAGACAGGTGTGTTTAATTGTTTCGTAGATACCACACAGGTAACAGTGTACATGGCACTATATCTCAATATCTTGATGAGGTAAATAAACATGGAACCAAACTCCTGACTCGACAGACAGGTGTGTGTATAACACAAAAATCTTCAGAGATTTCTATAAATTCCAGATGTCACTCTGATAACAACTTCTGTAGTTCTACCTATACATCCTTCATTAATACGTAGCTGGACATTATTTCTTTATTCTTCCACCAAACCATATAAGCCTAGTAATCTTATTTGTTCTTATTGAGAAAATTTAATGTTGAGAAAATTTAAAGAGTACCCACAATATAGGGACTGTAGGAAAAAATATGGGATAAATTAATGATAAATTCTCTCATTTCTCTTCCAAACCCTACATACCTGGTACTCATTAAAATCGTCTCGGTGAGACATTGTTAATGAGTACTCACAATATAGGGTTTGGTTGAGAATTATGGATAAATTAATGCTAATTCATGTATTTCTCTTCCAAACCCTACAGACCTGGTACTGATTTAAATCATCTCATTGAGACATTTTTAAAGAGTACCCACAGTATAGGGACTGTAAGAAAAATATGGGATATATTAATAATAAATTCTCTCATTTCTCTTCTAAACCCTACAGACCTGGTACTCATTTAAATCGTCTCAGTGAGACATTTTTAATGAATACCCACAATATAGCTTTTAATTGAGAATTATGGATAAATTAATGCTAAATCAATTTTTTCTCTTCCAAACCCTACATACCTGGTACTCATTTAAATTGTCTCGGTGAGACATTTTTTATGAGTACCCACAATATAGGGTTTGTTTGAGAATTAAGGGATATAATGTATCATCAAGTCATCTTTACCACTGTTTTAGAACTAGAAGAGAAGGATGAGAAGTTCCAGCAGATACTTAAGCAGCTGGATGCCAAGACACAAGAAGCTCTTAGGTACAAAACTGCTGCTGAGGTTGCTAAGGTAAATATAATGCTGCTGTAACAATTGTAAGGTTGCTATGTAAATATCAGGTTGCTATGATTAATATCAGATTGCCATGGAAACCATTTTTAAAAATGTTTTTTAGTGTTATTGTGTAAATTCTAAGACTTCATATATTGTATTATACTGTCAAATGCAAAGATTGCAGAATTTAAATGTTTTCTGTTAAATAAAAAAAAAGGTGGCTTGTTTTAATATTTGTTGTTATGTTTTAAGAAGTAACATTTGTTCATACTTGTAACATACTCTAGTATTTGTTTGATCAAAATGTTTGCATTTGTTTACAGCAATATGATGCTTGTCTTGTTGTTTTGTGTATTGTGTACGTATTATTCATTTTAGGTTTATGACTTTTATTATCTGTAATTGGATGATTAAGTTTCTATAAGGGAACAGTCAATAATTGATTTTTATGAAACAATTTATAAAAACTGCGAAACAAAAAAACTAAAAGTGCTTGTCCATGTAATTATTTTATAATGAATTCTTCAGAATACTTACATTTAAAAATAAAAAATGTAAGAACAATAATTATATGACACAATTTTAAGTTGTAAAATGTTTGGGATTATATGTTATATATGCAAGATTGTATGTTAAATATTTTTGGACACAATTTGTAAGAAATGGTTTTATTTTCAACCATATTGTCAACAACTGTTTGTGACTATGAATCCCACGTGAGTGACATGTGACATGTTTGTTTCCATGGTAGCTGACTGGAAAACACCCGGCTGAAATCTATGCTTCACTCGTGGCCAACACAAAGGTGCAGTTGTGCCCTTTCAAATTCTGATACTTTTTGTTTTGGTTCTATTTTTAAATTTATGTTACATTCTGTTGCATTTTTTATTTATTTATTTTTGGTACTCAATTTATTTTCTTGATTAATTTTGACATTTTTTAATTTTTGTTTTTAGGAAACATCAGATTTTGCTTTTCTTTAAAAATAATTTGCAAAAGATCTGACATCCTTTTGATTTTTTGGTTTATTAAAGAGTGAAATCCAATAGGAAATGTAGGAAAGAATATTTATCTATTTTTTTAATTCAAAATTCAAGTTTATTTTTATTATGTTTAAGTTAAATATTTTCAATTTATTTGACATCTATTTTTGACATTTATTCTTCGATATAAAAATTAATTTAATAATGCTTACTTGATTAAAAAAAAAAAAAAAGAAATCTTAATTTTTCACATCTTTTTCAAAAATTTCTTGTAACATTCAAATACTTTAGGTGTTGTTTTAAAAATTAGTTAAAAAGTAAGTCAGCATTCTCTGTTAATATTTTTTTATACTTTATTACAAAATTCACCTACTAGTATTTTGATCTCACTTTGATAAAGGTTACTTTTTATGTTTTGTTTAAAATTCTTTGTTCATTTTTTTTTTTTTTTTTTTTTGTCAAAATTTAATTTATAATTAAGTTAAACTCTCTGTCTATGTTTTCTAATATATTTCAATATTGTAATTTTTTTAAATAATTTTATGTTTTGTTTTTACTTTTATTTATATATTTTTTTGACATTGTGTATAACTCTCTTGCTCTTTTAATATTTTATTTTATTCTATTCAGTTAGACAATATTTTTTGTTTTAATTCCATTTTAATCTTTATTATTTGACATCTTTCCTCACATTTTGTGTTCATCGTTATTCCAACACAAAACCCCTGCACAATTGAAATAGTTTTCCAAAACTGCCTTTCTTCTTCTTGAAGTGTTCATTTTCATCGAAACTTTCTGCAATTTCTCTGTCTTTTGTTTCTTTTCATCATTCACTGATGTGGGTCATTTTTTATTGATATATTTTTTTCCTTGTTTATTACATTTTTGTTTACTTTATCTTTCATTTCATCAGTCACAAGTGTACATTATTTCTACTGATCTCATACATTTAATGGTTTGATGGGGTTTTCATCTGGACATCAGAAACATGATTTGTGTCAGTGCCATGAAACAATTAACAAAAATCAGAACAATAATTATTTTAAGGTGGCGCCCCTGGTATTGTGGTAGAGTCGCCTATTTGTAACTCCTCTGACTGCTTAGCCTATCACCACATGGGTTCGAATCCCGTTCGGGGCTTAAAACCTAATGTGAGAAGGTCTTCCAGCTGACTTGCGGTGTGCCAGTGGTTCTACCCAGCATGTCTGGGGTGTTCCTCAACCAAAAAGCTGGATGTTGATATAATGATTATAAATGGTTGCTGCAGTTTATTTAAAAAAAAACAAACAAAACAACAAAAATCAGAAACCATTGACATTGTTAATTTTTTTAATTTTTTTCCCATTTTTGTTATAATCTTCTTTTTACTTTCTTGTTGACTCTCATCATTACCCCACACCTTGTTTTCTTTACTTTCAATTCTTAATCATACTTGTACATTATTTGAACTCATCAGTGGTTCTACCCAGACATTTGTTTGGTGTTTTTATCCTCCAATAGTAACATTACCCAGCACAAATATGACATTAATGGTGTTAGTGCCATGTAAAAAAATTTAATTTTTTTTTTAATTGCATTAATCAGAAAGCATTGACATGGATCTGCCGTAGGTTTTAAGGCAGTAGGTGGAGACAGATATCAACCAAATCTAAATACGAGGTTCTATTACAGTATAACAATGTCGAGTGAGTCTACAGTTGAAACTAACTGGGTATACATGTTCATTATATTCACATATCATCACATTATGTCTATTATTGTGTTTCTCTTGACTGACTCAATTATGTTTTCCGTTTGAACAATCTGTTGTTGTTTTTTTTCTTTCTCTATCGCTTTATAACATAAGAGCCACTTGTTTGTTTGTTTATTTGTTTTTATATATTTCTTAATTGGTTTTCTTTATATCTTAATTGGTTTCCTTTATTTCTTAATTGGTTTTCTTTATTTATTAATTGTTTTTCTTTATTTGTTAATTGGTTTTCTTTTCATTAAGTCTTCACTTTACTGCCCCTATCTGTTCTCTAGAACTACTAATGTGTGTGTTTAAAATGTGTGTATGTATCAAGTAGAGGTTTTTTACCATCTTCGCTTTGTCCTGTAGACGTGTTTTGTAGATGTTAAATATAGAATATATGTGGTGATGATGGTGATAGTGATGGTGGTGATGATGATGATAGTGATGATGATAGTGATGATGATAGTGGTGATGATGGTGATGATGATGATGATGGTAATGATGATGGTGATGGTGATGATGATGGTGATGGTGAGGAGGAGGAGGAGGACATTGAAGTTAATGATAATAAGCATGTATAATCAATGATGATGATAGTGATGATAATGGTGATGTTGGTGATGATGATGGTGATGGTGGTGATGATGATGGGGATGATGATGATGATAATGATGTTGTTGGGAAAGAGGATAACCATAGTTGTCTAAATTGTATATATTTTATACTTCCTGAAAATAACAATAATAACCTTTTTATATTTGCTTTTCTTATCTGTTGATAATATTTATTGCTTAGATTAATTCTTCAGAATAACCCGTATAGCCTTCCATTGGTTATAGTCTAGCTTCGTTTAAATACCAACTAACTATAATAACCTCATTAATTAGTTTATGCTTCTTTTCAAAATCAACTTAAATATATGAAGGATACAATTTTTATGCTCCCCTCCCCACTCCCTCCCCCCACCCCAGCAGTTGCATTGTCGGTCGGTTTGTTTGTTTATTGGGTTTATCATCCCACCAACAGTATTTTGGTTATCTGGAGATGGTTTCCACTTGAAGCAGATATAGTGCTGCCTTCAGTGTATAGCATGCCGTGAACACCTGGCATGATACCACACCCAGTCACATTATTCTGACACCGGGCCAACCAGTCGTGGAACTACCCTTATATTTGGTTGAGCATTAGCAAGGGAGCTATACCACTTTTATCGACTGGCATGTCGTGGCCTTGGATCAAACACAGGGCCTCCCGTACCTGGAGCCGATACTCTAGTGATTACTCTACCCTGTTCAGTTGTCGGTCTGTCAGTACTTCAAAACAAACTTTATCATCTTACAGACGTACATTTAACAGTATGTTTCTTATAACATTTACAAGTCCCACCATTAAGGTACAGATGTGTCTGGCATACCATTTACAAGTCCCACCATTAAGTTGTGTCTGGCATACCATTTACAAGTCCCACCATTAAGTTGTGTCTGGCATACCATTTACAAGTCCCACCATTAAGGTACAGTTGTGTCTGGCATACCATTTACAAGTCCCACCATTAAGGTACAGTTGTGTCTGGCATACCATTTACAAGTCCCACCATTAAGGTACAGTTGTGTCTGGCATACCATTTACAAGTCCCACCATTAAGGTACAGTTGTGTCTGGCATACCATTTACAAGTCTCACCATTAAGGTACAGTTGTGTCTGGCATACCATTTACAAGTCTCACCATTAAGGTACAGTTGTGTCTGGCATACCATTTACAAGTCCCACCATTAAGGTACAGTTGTGTCTGGCATACCATGTACAAGTCCCACCATTAAGGTACAGTTGTGTCTGGCATACCATTTACAAGTCCCACCATTAAGGTACAGTTGTGTCTGGCATACCATTTACAAGTCCCACCATTAAGGTACAGTTGTGTCTGGCATACCATTTACAAGTCCCACCATTAAGGTACAGTTGTGTCTGGCATACCATTTACAAGTCCCACCATTAAGGTACAGTTGTGTCTGGCATACCATTTACAAGTCCCACCATTAAGGTACAGTTGTGTCTGGCATACCATTTACAAATCCCACCATTAAGGTACAGTTGTGTCTGGCATACCATTTACAAGTCCCACCATTAAGGTACAGTTGTGTTTACAAGTGCAAAGGTCAAGGTCATAATTTTAAAGCATATAAGGACATCGCTTCTTCTGCGACAGATGTCAATTCTATTTTTAGCTATGGCGTACATGCTTCAGTGGTGTTACTTATGGCTCTGTCTGTAATTTGTATGCTTATATTTACAGTGCATCGTTGTGGGCATTATTCGATTTCAGTGATATTTCTTCTTGGTTCTTAAAACACGATATATTTAGCTGTTGTTTCCTAAAATAACCATAAATAACACTTTAGTATGACTTTGCTTCGCCATGGTAACCATTTTAATTTGCTTTTTTTCTGTTCCTACTTCTCGCTACTAACCATGGCCTGCTATAGAAAAGTGCACAAGACAACGAAACTCATTCAAGCACCTTACAAGAGGAGATTGCTAAGCGTGATGAAAAAATTGCCGAGATGCGCAAGAAACTCTCCATGATGGAGGTTAATATGGTGGAAACGCGCCATGATAAGGAAATGTCTGTGCGGAGATTGGATGACACGCAACAGCAAACGAAGGTGGGTTGTCATAGGCTGTGAGATTATGATACATTATAAGTTTATATTTAAAGGATTTAAATTTCAAGCAAACAAATAATAAAATTAATAAAGTGTAATCAGAAGAACGAAGACAACATGGATATTTACATTGCTGGATGACTCATGTAACTGGTTATTTCAGCATAAATAGAGTTTTATTCTGGTAATAACAAAATTGATGAAATTATGAGTATTGAAGAAACATTCCTAAATCTGTTTGTTTTCAATTGTAGTATTTGTGTCAATATATAGCTTTTACTCATAATTGACTTGTAACTCCTTGGCCCCAAACGACATAGGTTCAGTTTTGGTCGAAGCAAAAGCCTTGCTAGGAGAAAGTCTTCCAGCTGACCTTTGTTGCATTTGTTGGTTCTACCTCCGATATTGGTCTGTGGTTGTCAAATAATAACTGGAAGTTGACAATATAATTATAATCTTGTTGATGCAATATGTCTTAAATCGTTGCAATAAAAAATATTTGTATTGAAGAACTTAACAGCCATCCATATACTGCTTGTCTGAGGTCCTTTGCTTTTAATTAACAAATTTCAACTTGCTATTTTTGCTTTATTTTGTACTTAAATTAACAATATTGACATGGCTTTCTATTCTGGACTTATTAACACACTAAAAATAATTGATAAACAATAATTTGAGTGGTATTGATTATGTAGATGTTTAGATTTGATATTGATTTATCTTTTACTAAACATTAATATTTCTTTATCTTTCTTTCACTTATCTAACTTTTTGTCTTCTTTCCATCGTTGTCTCTGATCTCTGTCTCTCTATCCACTAAATCTTCTTTCTACATTCTGTCTTTTATTTCAAAATCTAGTTGTATTTTTTTTAAGTTCATGTATGTTTATACAAAGGAATATATGTATATTTTAAGGCATGTATGTATATTTTAAGGCATGTATGGATATTTTAAGGCATGTATGTAAATATTAAAAAATATTTGTTCAGATCAAGAAAACTTGAACATGTTGCTCCTGTGCACATTGAACAGTATTTAGGCCTGTATTAACCAACTACTCTTAATTAAGAATTGCTCAAGTCATAAATTTAAATACACATTATAGTCATTATGTATCTAACTAACATGTCTGTAATTTTGCATGACACTTTATTTTTGTTAGTTTTAGCTTAAAATAACATTGAAGCCTAGTTTTGTTGGTATGAAAATTGTGAAAATTGTGAACTTAAGTCATGACTTAGGCTTAAGAATGGTTGGTGAATATTGGCCTTAATTACTAGTAGGTACTGGTAGGTTATACTTCAACTTAAAATTATCATTCACTAAAATGCTACTTCCTGTTTTGTAAGAACTATTTATTAGAGTATTCAGATTAAATGACAGAATGTCTTGCAAACCAAAATCTTTTCCTTGAATTTCAGCATATTTACTTTATGGAATGTTGATAGCTACCCATGTTTGTTGGTCACAGTTTATTTTACAGCAGTATTAAAACTGTGAACACCGTTACACACACAGTGGGTCAGTGTCCTGATAGATAGTGAGACAAGCAACAGTAGCCTTCCTTGGTATTTTTAAATAAGGGAGCAAACTGTGGATGGCATTACTTGATAAGCTAGGTGGTCTCCCTTGAGTAAGATCAATTTTGTCATTGAACAATAAAAATAATAAAAGAATTATACGTTGTACTGCTAAATATGTAAAATATAATGGCTATTGAATTCAATTAGATTGTATTATTGTCAAAAAGAAAAGTCAAAAATACCCAACACAAGTTGTTTGGAAGGTAAAAAAAACAGGCAAACTGTGTTTCAGGAATATTCAATACAGAAAATAGTCTTAATCATGATGGGAACTTAGTGTAAGGCAGTAAAGTAAAAAAGGTAATTGACATAAAACAATTAAAAAGTTCAAAATACATTTCAATTTCACACATTTGGGGAGTCCAACACTGTAACAGTGTGGTGGGTTTGACAGTATCCAACATGTAACTCCTCAGCCTCTCACTGTGTGGGTTTGAGAGTATCCAACATGTAACTCCTCAGCCCCTCACTGTGTGGGTTTGAGAGTGTCCAACATGTAACTCCTCAGCCTCTCACTGTGTGGGTTTGAGAGTATCCAACACGTAACTCCTCAGCCTCTCACTGTGTGGGTTTGAGAGTGTCCAACATGTAACTTCTCAGCCTATCACTGTGTGGGTTTGAGAGTATCCAACACGTAACTCCTCAGCCTCTCACTGTGTGGGTTTGAGAGTGTCCAACATGTAACTCCTCAGCCCCTCACTGTGTGTGTTTGAGAGTATCCAACATGTAACTCCTCAGCCCCTCACTGTGTGGGTTTGAGAGTGTCCAACATGTTACTCCTCAGCCTCTCACTGTGTGGGTTTGAGAGTATCCAACACATAACTCCTCAGCCCCTCACTGTGTGGGTTTGAGAGTGTCCAACATGTAACACCTCAGCCCCCTCACTGTGTGGGTTTGAGAGTGTCCAACATGTTACTCCTCAGGCCCTCACTGTGTGGGTTTGAGAGTGTCCAACATGTTACTCCTCAGCCCCTCACTGTGTGGGTTTGAGAGTGTCCAACATGTAACTCCTCAGCCCCCTCACTGTGTGGGTTTGAGAGTGTCCAACATGTAACTCCTCAGGCCCTCACTGTGTGGGTTTGAGAGTGTCCAACATGTTACTCCTCAGCCCCTCACTGTGTGGGTTTGAGAGTGTCCAACATGTAACTCCTCAGCCCCCTCACTGTGTGGGTTTGAGAGTGTCCAACATGTAACTCCTCAGCCCCTCACTGTGTGGGTTTGAGAGTGTCCAACATGTAACTCCTCAGCCCCCTCACTGTGTGGGTTTGAGAGTGTCCAACATGTTACTCATCAGCCCCCTCACTGTGTGGGTTTGAGAGTGTCCAACATGTTACTCCTCAGCGCCCTCACTGTGTGGGTTTGAGAGTATCCAACATGTAACACCTCAGCCCCCTCACTGTGTGGGTTTGAGAGTGTCCAACATGTAACTCCTCAGCCCCTCACTGTGTGGGTTTGAGAGTGTCCAACATGTAACTCCTCAGCCCCTCACTGTGTGGGCTTGAGAGTGTCCAACATGTTACTCCTCAGCCCCCTTACTGTGTGGGTTTGAGAGTGTCCAACATGTTACTCCTCAGCCCCTCACTGTGTGGGTTTGAGAGTGTCCAACATGTTACTCCTCAGCCCCCTCACCGTGTGGGTTTGAGAGTGTCCAACATGTTACTCCTCAGCGCCCTCACTGTGTGGGTTTGAGAGTGTCCAACATGTAACACCTCAGCCCCCTCACTGTGTGGGTTTGAGAGTGTCCAACATGTAACTCCTCAGCCCCTCACTGTGTGGGTTTGAGAGTGTCCAACATGTAACTCCTCAGCCCCTCACTGTGTGGGTTTGAGAGTGTCCAGCATGTAACTCCTCAGCCCCTCACTGTGTGGGTTTGAGAGTGTCCAACATGTTACTCCTCTGCCCCCTCACTGTGTGGGTTTGAGAGTGTCCAACATGTTACTCCTCAGCCCCCTCACTGTGTGGGTTTGAGAGTATCCAACATGTTACTCCTCAGCCCCCTCACTGTGTGGGTTTGAGAGTGTCCAACATGTAACTCCTCAGCCCCTCACTGTGTGGGTTTGAGAGTGTACAACATGTAACTCCTCAGCCCCCTCACTGTGTGGGTTTGAGAGTGTCCAACATGTTACTCCTCAGCCCCCTCACTGTGTGGGTTTGGGACCTAGTTTGGGTGAGGTTTTTCATGAGGGGAGGTTTTCCAGCTTACCTGTGATACATTAGTGCTTATTTCCAGAAAGCTTTGGGCTTCCTTCACCAATACTTAGCTGGACTTAACCAATATGACTCTAATTTTGTTGGGTGATATCAAAAAACAAAAACAAATGTTAAAAGTCTTCACAAGAGTACATTTTCTACCAGTAACTAGCTGGCTACATAGGTCTTGAACAAAAGATGACAATGAACACAGTTAACCCTTTACTTGATGAAAACACTTTAATGAAGGGTACATTTTATCATTTACATGCTAGAACCATGATACAGGTGGGGTAAGTTTGTGTTTTATCATTGTTAACATGCTATAACCACCTTAACTATGGTGTATATTTTTAGCTCACCTGAGCACAACGTGCTCAAGGTGAGCTTTTCTGATACCGCTTCCTCCGTCGTCTGTCGTGCGGTGGCAACATTTTAGCTTGTGAACAAGCTAGAGGCCACAGTTTTTATCCAATCTTCATCAAACTTGGTCAGAATGTTTGTCTGCATGAAATCTTGGATGAGTTTTGTAACTGGGTCATGTGGGGTCAAAAAAGTAGGTCACTAGGTCAAATCATAGAAAAAGCTCATGAACACACTAGATCCACATTTATAGGCCAATCTTCATCAAACTTGGTCAGAATGTTTGTCTGCATGAAATCTTGGATGGGTTCGTTTTTGATTCAATGGGATCAAAACGTAGGTCACTAGGTCAAATTTTAGAAAAAGCTTGTGAACACACTAGTGATCCCATTGATAGTCTAATCTTCACCAAACTTGATCAGAATGTGTGTCTGCATGAAATCTTGGATAAGTACATAACTGGGTCATGTGGGGTCAGAAGGTAGGTAACTATGGCCCAATCTTCACCAAACTTGGCCAGAATGTTAGCCAGTATGAAATCTTACATATGTTTTGAAGTGGGTCATGTGGATTCAGTAGGTTACTAGGTAAAATTCTAGAACATGTTATCAATCTAGTGGCCACACTAATGGTCCAATCTTAACCAAAGATTTCTAAAGTAAATAACACTTGGAGCCAAATATGACCCTACTAAAAGCATGTGTCCTCAGGTAAGCGATTAAGGGCCATCATGGCCTTCTTGTTTCTTTCTGGGGTGAATAGTGTTTCAAGCCAGTAAATGGTTGAGACAACCTAACATAATGTCTCTGATTGAATTTATTTTTGTTTTACAGATAATTGAATATTATATTAAGATTAGGCTCAAATTTAATCACATTTTTTGATTCCTTATTATTGAAAGCAAATAAAACTTTGAAACAATTAAGCAGTGTAAAGTAACACACTGAACTTGTTATGGACAGCTAGGACGAGTAGAATTTTTATTGACTCTGCCGACCACAATTTTAACTTGTCAATATTTATCAAGCAATCGTTAATATCGAGCACTGACTAAGTTCAGAGCCAAACAGTTCCACATCATCATTTTGACAGCTGATTTACCTTCGGTCTTCTTGTTGTGGCATTACTTGGCTTCATATCAAAGCTATTAAGCAAAAACTGTTTTCATCAAAATCCAGCTGTGAGCAGGAGATGACCCACATTTTTACTGTCAGCAAAAAGCATCTTTCTAGTTATATGTATATTTCGTAATTCATTTATTGTATGTATTTACAGGAAGGAAGCATATTATTATTTATTTACAGGCATGTAGCATATGGTGTTTACGAGGATTGAAATTAATATTGCTTGTCATTGAGATGAGTACTTTTGTAATTGATATTTTGTTAAGTTGCCAATTATTTGTGTATTCCTTAATTGATATTTACTTACAGGGCAGGTTTGCTATCAGTTATGAAACAAAGATCAAGGTACCATGTGACATTGGTTGTTTATTTTGGTTGTTATATTTTGTTTACTGACCTGGACACAGTCAAATTTGCATTTAAACATGCTGTTAAGAACAAAGGTGAAATGTAGAAAATCACATTACCAAAAGAAATAAATTAAAGAGATGAAATCATCATTTCAGTAATCTTAACTAAACATGTCTTTGAAAAGGTTTTTTTTTAATCTTAAAAAATCTAATGCCCTAAAAAAAGCTGTTCATGCCAAAATCTGTAAAGTCTATCTACCTAGAAGTCCGAAGCATGGTTGCGCCAGAATTATTTGTTTGGGGTCGTACTCCACAAACTGTTGTTAAACATTGCAATATTAACAGCAATTGTGTCACAGGGATGTGAGTCCATCTCATGTATGTAATAAAAATGCAGATTTCCCCCAAAATGGATTGTTTTGATAAAAAACAGAAGTTTGTAATACAAATAATATTTCGCTTCATATCATGCTAAACTGTGTCCAGACCTCTCCAAGACCTGGCCCTGGTTTCACTTTACTGTCTCAGCTTAGGAATTCATTACCCACAAAACTCTCCTCAGCTGAGAAATCTTAGAAAAGTTGTTGGAAATGTTAAAGGAATTGAGGAGGTTTAGTGAAGCTAGGGCTGTTTTGTGTTATTAATCTTATTTTGATGTTATTTCTCATTTTTAGGAAAGTATTTTTAGAGACCTACAATATGTGTTGTTGAATGTTTTGTTTTTATATAGTTATTGTCAACACTATTTATTTCTTTTTTCTGTCCAGTTTTGCTTGATTTAAGAAATGTTACTCAAAATGTACAGAAATTGTACTGGAATTTTGATTTAAGGAGGACATTTCGTATTTTTATATTACTTCCCTTTATTGCCTTTTTTTTAGTAAATGCGATTACTTCCCTTTTAAATATTAAAACAATCTTACATGCATTTAAATTTATCTCCCTTAGATTACCTTTAATTCATACAAATGTGAAACTTTATCTTTATGGTGGTGGAGTTCCACCGGCTGGCAAAACTAAGTCTAGTTTCATCAAAATAACATCCAGCCAGATTTATCAGAGATCCGGTTTTTTAGGACTTATGTGATAATGTCTGTTTATTTAAACTTATCTGTAAATAAAATAGTTTTTTATTTTTTGAAAAACATAAGGCTGATTATTTCACAAACATACTTTATTAAGAGTGGACAATAGGTCTTTATCTGAAAGAGAAAACATTACTTTCTTCAAATATTCTCCATAAATATTTGTCTGTATCATGGAAAATCATACAACAAACCTACAGTGTTCCAAATATGATTCCACACAATTTATTTCTGAAATATTTTTCAAGTGCTGTTGTACATATTGTAAACTTGGGATCAATGTTCAGCATTGGGGTATGTTGGTGAAATGGAAATTGTCTCCCTTGTTAGTTAATGCCTGAGGTATTCCAAACAGAAGGTAGGTCCTTTTAGTTGGAATTCTTGGACTTTATAGCCAGTTCTTTTGTAGATATTGCAGTTACAAACATTGAAATTTCTTACTTTTGCATAAATTTAAGTTGAAAAAATCATTTATATACTTACACATAAATGTTATTTAAAAAAAGAAAATGAAAGTGTTTGTTGATGATGGTTAAGCTGGGTATCACAAGAAAGGCAGAAAAGTCAACATATACACTCCATTAAGCACAAGCATAAAAACTGAGTAAAACAAATGAAAGGACCTACTTGCATTTAGGGATTATTCAGGGGAGACTATTCATTAATGTCTCTCATAGGACAAATACTTGTATCCTTATAAACTATAACTAAACAAGTTTAAGCTAAGTGTATATATTTTTCCAGGATATGATAGAAACTTGTGTCAGAACTGACTGTTAGTAAAATTGTAACAAAATATATACAGTCATATTTTCAGAAATCTTAAAGGTATTTGTGTCTCCTTAGAACATAAAAAATTCAGTTTTAACTGAAAGTATGAAAACTGTTTTCAGAAATCTGCCACTGACAGTCAGGTAAATGTCGTGCTAAATGCGAGGCTTACAATGTAGGAATGGCATAACAATTTGGCTTTGTTACTGATATATAATGGATATGATCGTACTAATATTTCTACTTATAGTGTTCGTAAGACTAAAATATTGCTGCTTGTTTCACGAAATATTCTCACTGATTAGGCGCTTTTCTGTGATATTGGCTGAAACAGTGTATATATGTGTGTATACATTCTTATGATACCAGTGGCTGAGTGGAAGAGTCTCCAATTTGAAACTTCATGTGGGAAGGCCTTCCAGATATCCTGTACTGGGTCTATGGATCTCTAATTTGAAACTCCACAGACTGTTTGGCGTCTCACCTTGTGGCTTCGAGTCCGGGTCTAGGAAAAAAAATTCCTGTGGGAAGGCCTTTCATCTGTCCTGTACTGGGTCTATGGATCTCTAATTTGAAACTCCACTGACTGTTTGGCATCTCACCTTGTGGCTTCGAGTCCGGGTCTGGGAAAGAAATTTCATGTGGGAAGACCTTTCATCTGTTCCCTTACTGGGTCTATGGATCTCTAATTTGAAACTCCACTGACTGTTTGGCATCTCACCTTGTGGCTTCACGTCCAGGTCTGGGAAACAAATTTCCTGTGGGAAGGCCTTTCATCTGTCCTGTACTGGGTCTATGGATCTCTAATTTGAAACTCCACTGACTGTTTGGCATCTCACCTTGTGGCTTCGAGTCCGGGTCTAGGAAAAAAATTTCCTGTGGGAAGGCCTTTCATCTGTCCTGTACTGGGTCTATGGATCTCTAATTTGAAACTCCACTGACTGTTTGGCATCTCACCTTGTGGCTTCGAGTCCGGGTCTGGGAAAGAAATTTCATGTGGGTAGGCCTTTCATCTGTCCTGTACTGGGTCTATGGATCTCTAATTTGAAACTCCACTGACTGTTTGGCATCTCACCTTGTGGCTTCACGTCCAGGTCTGGGAAACAAATTTCCTGTGGGAAGGCCTTTCATCTGTCCTGTACTGGGTCTATGGATCTCTAATTTGAAACTCCACTGACGGTTTGGCGTCTCACCTTGTGGCTTCGAGTCCGGGTCTGGGAAAGAAATTTCATGTGGGAAGGCCTTTCATCTGTCCTGTACTGGGTCAATGGATCTCTAATTTGAAACCCCACTGACTGCTTGGCGTCTCACCTTGTGGCTTCAAGTCCAGGTCTGGGAAACAAATTTCCTGTGGGAAGGCCTTTCATCTGTCCTGTACTGGGCCTATGGATCTCTAATTTGAAACTCCACTGACTGTTTGGCGTCTCACCTTGTGGCTTCAAGTCCGGGTCTAGGAAAGAAATTTTATGTGGGAAAGCCTTTCAGTTGTCCTACAGTGGGCCTATGCTTTTACTCAGATACTTAAGGCCTTCCTTCGCCAATAATAGCTAGATATTATTGTGTTGCTGCGATGTTGTGAAAATACAAATATAAAGTTCCTGATAGTTTACACTTGTTTTGTTTTAAGACAGTAAGACTTAAATTTTAAGGTATTGCTTCCAGAATAAATCCAACTCAGACAATCGAAGAAATACAATGTTTATACAATTTGAGACAGAACACAAATCTAGGAAACAGAAATTTTATACTAACCTGTACAGCTTTATATTTATTTTAGAATTAATAATATTAATTCATAAAATTAGTCCTTTTACTTGCATATAGAATTCTATTACTTACAAATAATCATCTTACAAAGAAAATGTTATCATTTCATTATAAACGATCATAAGTTTCTTAAACTGTAGAACATAAATAGAATCTGAGCTTTACAGTTACTGACAGGTCTACTAATACATACCGTGTTTTTCATATTATAACCCCACTTGGGGTATACTCTCTGCAAAGCCTTTTTTTTAATGATTTTTTAAATTTTGTTAATAAATACCCCGCAGCAGTATATACCCTGCAACATATTTGCCAAAAATTTAAGTGTAAGGAAGCCACATCCTCAGGTCAGACATGTGTCAATTGCATTCCTGTATCACACCAAGTCAACGTGACCAGTGTTATGTAACCAGTTCATAAGTCAATAGAGTTCTTGTACTCAGTGCATTTGGTTTATCCCTTTCACTCATGCATTGGCCATTTTATGCCTTTATGAAGCAATCACTATAATCAGTCTTATCTAAAGTAGAATCTGCACTACTTAGGGTTTATATGTTGACTGGTTTGACTATGGATTTACTATTAAATGATGAAACATACAGGTGTTAGAAATACTTTGAACTGTTTTAAAGAATATAAAAAAAAGGTAAAGTTTCAAAATCCTGTACAAGTACTATGAATAAAAGGGTTAATCCTGTAATTTTTTAAAGAACCAACTGCTCTTAGTACAATCTTACTATATGAATCCAGCGCAGAAAAACCTCTTAAGTTGTATTAGTCCATAGTTATGTTTAGTTTTGACTAATTCTAATATAAATAGTTTACTGTTAATATAGATTCTCCACATTGTTTAATCATGCCAGAAAGCTGGAACTACTTGCCATTAGAATCCCGTAACCATATTGGAGCTACCTCTTTACCTTATTACCAATATAAAAATAGCTTTTTAAATCTGGAAATGGCTTGTTTAAAATTTGAAAATAGCTTTTTAAATCTGGAAATAGGTTGTTTAAAATCTGGAAATAGCTTTTTTAAAATCTGGAAATAGCTTGTTTAAAATCTGGAAATAGCTTTTTAAATCTGGAATTAGCTCTTTTTTTAAAAATCAGTCATTCAAGATATTAGACTATGTTAACAGTAGGTGAATGAATTCCATTTGGACAGAATCACAAATAACATGGTGTATATCTAAAAAATATGGAACTTGCATGAAAACAAAGTCATATAAGTGATACTAAATTATTATTATTTGTTGATCTGTTGTTGTTGTTTTTTTGTTGTTTTTTTGTTTGCTTTTGTTGATTTCTTATTTTGGCAAACTTTCAATGTTACTGATGATTTTGTCTTGTTTTTAAGAATAATTTATAGGGACTTATTGTTTGGATGTTGCAAAAGTGAACGTTATTATCTCCATATTTTAATATAGAAAAATTAAGCCCAGTAATGTATGATTAATGCTTAAAATGGTTTGATTGCTTCAACACTAGTTAGTACGAGTGTTTGATGTAAGGTGTGCTGCTTTGTCCAGTGCCTTTGTTGTGTGCTCTCATCCAGAAAAATCAGTGGTTATATTGCAGAAAAATACGGTACTTATATAACAAGGATTTGATGTAAAAGAAGTTATTAAAGTTATTCTGGTTTATGTTACTGATGGGGTATATTGGTGAAATGGAAATTGTCTCCCTTGTTAGTTAATGCCCGAGGTATTCCAAACAGTAGCTAGGTCCTTTTAGTTTGAATTCTTGGACTTTATCGCATGTTCTTTTGTAGATATTACAAACAGTGAAATTTCTTACTTTTGCATAAACATGAGCTTAAAATGGAAGTTTCTGTTGATGATGGTTAACCTGGGTATCACTAGAAAGGCAGACAAGTCAACATACATCCCAAAGAGCACAAGCATAAAAGCCAAGTTAAACAAATGAAAGGACCTACTTGCGTTTAGGGATTATTCAGGGGAGACTATTCAGTAATGTCTTTCATTGGCATTCATTTATTTAGCTTCTTTTTGTTTTGATTTAATTTTATCCATTGAAAGCACGAAGGGGACCTTGGAATATGTATTATAAATGCTAACTTCCGTGTCTTTTATTGATGATCTGTAAAATTTTAGGATTGTGAATAATAATCAACCAAATCCTATATTGTGGATACTCATTAGCTTTGTCTCACTGAGACAATTCTAATGAGTACCAGGTATATAACTTTTGGTTGAGAAATAAATGATTTAGCATGAAAAATAATCAACCAAATCTTATAGTGTAGGTACTCATTAGCTTTGTCTCACTGAGATGATTCTAATGAGTACCAGGTATATAGGGTTTGGTGGAGAAATAAAGGATTTAGCATGAAAAATAATCAAACCCTATAGTGTAGGTACTCATTAGCTTTGTCTCACTGAGATGATTCTAATGAGTACCAGGTATAAAGGGTTTAGAGGAGAAATAAAGGATTTAGCATGAAAAATAATCAATCAAACCCTATAGTGTGGGTACTCATTAGCTTTGTCTCACTGAGACGATTCTAATGAGTACCAGGTATATAGGGTTTGGTGGAGAAATAAAGGATTTAGCATGAAAAATAATAAGCCAAACCCTATAGTGTGGGTACTCATTATCTTTGTCTCACTAAGACGATTGTAATGAGTATCAGGTATATAGGGTTTGGAGGCGAAATAAAGGATTTAGCATGAAAAATAATCAACTAAACCCTGTACTGTGGATACTCATTAGCTTTGAGATGATTCTAATGAGTACCATGTATAAAGGGTTTGGTGGAGAAATAAAGAATTAAGCATAATGTGTTAACTCATTAGCTTTGTTTACATGAAACATTTTTCATGAGTACTAGTTACTTAGGTGTTTTTAAGTGAATTAATAACTGATTTAGTTTAAAAATATCTTCAAGATCTCAACCAAACTATATGCTGAAAATTATGTACTTGTTGAAAATGTCACAACCATTTAAATGTGTACCATATATATAGGGATTTGTTTTGACATAACAGACAAAGTTTAAGAAAGTTACTGTTATCTGGTTCTGTTCAAATGATATTTCACTAGCACAGATCATAAACTAAAATTTTAAACATTGAACTTTAAACAATGGACACCTGGAAAGATGATAAAAAATTACAGGAATTTGTTGGGTCTGTTTTTGAGGAACAAAATTAAAATGATCTTTGCAAGAATTCGGTTTGTTTGTTTTGAATAACAAAACTGAACACCTTTTGTTTACAAGAAACTGATTGGGTTTGTTTTAGTTATTTGAGTTGGCAGAAGAAGAATGGGATAGTCGTGAAACAGGACTAGAGAGACTGGATTTTGGTGATACATTCCCACCTGTAAGACTGTTTGGACAATTATATTCACTGGCAAGAAATGATTTTTGCAAAATGTTGAATGCACCTGTCATTGATGTTAATGGGGGATTAGTGTTGAAAAGTTTGGTTTACTACATGCTGGTTCAGGGTGGTTTATTGAACATGTAGATGCCTCTTTTTTCAAGATAACTGGAAAAAATAATGGCCATTACATTTTTGTGCTTAGTTTCAAATCTGTTTGCATAAATTATATGATTAAGGTATTTTTATTTCATATTAACTGCAAAGATATTATTGAAAAAAGTACATTGCTTTATGTGGCTTGTCGTGACTTGGTCATTTGCACTTTTTTTGTTAAAAATGTCAAAACTTTAAAGTTTGACAAAAAAACATTTAGTCAAAGAACACATAGTAATATAAAATAGATTTGAAATATAATTTATATTTTTATCAAATATGAAATAAATACTACCAGATCATTGAGTTTATGCAACCAAATTTGTAACTAAGCAAAAAATGTGATGGCGATCATGTTTTCCCTTCATCTGAAAATGATGTATAAATGGGTTGGAAATACCTTGTATTTTGTATTTTATGGCACACCAACACTTGATAGGTCATACAGCACCAAATACAAATAAGTTTAACAACAATATAATATAATCAGGTTAAAACTACAATATTTGAGTAGAAATATTATGAAAAATGTCTCAGGTTAAAATAATGTGAGTTATAATTGAAAACAGGTTAACATAATAAACAGTTTAAAAATGTATAACATTAGCTTAATAAACAGTTTAAAAAATGTATTAAGAATACCAAGGAAATATGTTGTGATGTAGGTAAAACACAGCCTGCAAACTATTTAAATGTTCATGCACACACAAAATACTGTGGTCTGTTAAAGAAAATGTTTCCTTTCAGTTTAACATTTGAAGAAAGTATTGATTTGTTTCATTGCCATTCTGATTACAATATTTTTTCCATAAAAGTTATTTTTCTCCCTTTTTTACAAGTATTAATGCACATTGTTTTTTATTATTGCCCAAAATAACTGGATAATTGCACAAGTATTTTAATGGCTTTGTATAAAGTATTAATATAAACAATATTTAGATCACATGTTCACTATTAAAAGGCTGAACTTACGTTATTGTATCATTATTTTTTTTTTCTGATTTTATTTACAGTTATCTGTTATTGTGTGTCAGTGTGTTTGTGGGCGGGGGCAGGGGTGGGGTGGGCATGTGTGTGGGCGGGGTCAGGGATGGGGTAGGGTGGGGATGTGTGTAGGCGGGGTCAGGGGGTGGGGTGGGGATGTGTGTGGGCGGGGTCAGGGGTGGGGTGGGGATGTGTGTGGGCGGGGTCAGGGGTGGGGTGGGGATATGTGTGGGTGGGGTCAGGGGTGGGGTGGGGATGTGTGTGGGCGGGGTCAGGGGTGGGGTGGGGATGTGTGTAGGCGGGGTCAGGGGGTGGGGTGGGGATATGTGTGCGCAGGGTCAGGGATGGGGTAGGGATGTGTGTGGGCAGGGTCAGGGGTGAGGGTGGGGATGTGTGTGGGCAGGGTCAGGGATGGGGTGGGGAGGGGATTGATGGGGATTTGGAGTAAAGTTTGCAATATGCATGTTGTTGTATTTTTTACTTTCAGCACAGGTAAAAGGGTGATTTTCAGTGCACATTTTAAAGAATTGTATACATATAAGAGGGCACAAGTTATACGTCTCCTGCACTTTTTCAGATTTTCACTGGGGTTTTATAATTAAGTTTTTTTATTTTTGTTTGTAATATGATGTTATGTTATTCATTTCTATTAGTTGGAATTCTAAAAAGAATCCTTTTCTCATTAATTTAGTAATTTATACAATGTAAGTGTCTAGTAAATAAAAAGAAAATTTTGATACATATAAATATTGTAAAGCTTGTGTATTTTTTACTTTTTATAATAAAAGCAATATAATTACTCCTTAATTACACATTCGTATTTACACGTGTCTGTGCCAATAGCTTTTAAATTACTGTCAAGTGTCTTTAATTGCACATTATCTGTGCCAATAGTTTTTAAGTCAAGTGCAGATCATGGTAATTATTTTCATGTTTGTTGTTTTTTTCTACATTACAACATTATCAGTGAAAGATGGGTTTTTACTACAATAAAAGCCTGATTTTTAAACAAACAATTCAGTTCAATTTTATTTTTATTTTATTTTTTTACAGGAAAAACTTGCCAAGCTTCAGGAGGAGGTTGACTCCAAGAAAATTGCCATATCTGAAGCAGAGAGAGGTAAGATGAAAGGTTGCCATATCTGAAGCAGAGAGAGGTAAGATGAAAGATTGTCATATCTGAAGCAGAGAGAGAGGTAAGATGAAAGATTGCCATATCTGAAGCAGAGAGAGGTAAGATGAAAGGTTGTCATATCTGAAGCAGAGAGAGAGGTAAGATGAAAGGTTGCCATATCTGAAGTAGAGAGAGGTAAGATGAAAGATTGCCATATCTGAAGCAGAGAGAGGTAAGATGAAAGGTTGCCATATCTGAAGCAGAGAGAGGTAAGATGAAAGGTTGTCATATCTGAAGCAGAGAGAGAGGTAAGATGAAAGGTTGCCATATCTGAAGTAGAGAGAGGTAAGATGAAAGATTGTCATATCTGAAGTAGAGAGAGAGGTAAGATGAAAGATTGTCATATCTGAAGTAGAGAGAGGTAAGATGAAAGGTTGTCATATCTGAAGTAGAGGGAGAGGTAAGATGAAAGATTGTCATATCTGAAGCAGAGAGAGGTAAGATGAAAGATTGCCATATCTGAAGTAGAGAGAGGTAAGATGAAAGGTTGTCATATCTGAAGTAGAGGGAGAGGTAAGATGAAAGATTGTCATATCTGAAGCAGAGAGAGGTAAGATGAAAGGTTGTCATATCTGAAGCAGAGAGAGAGGTAAGATGAAAGATTGCCATATCTGAAGCAGAGAGAGGTAAGATGAAAGGTTGTCATATCTGAAGTAGAGAGAGAGGTAAGATGAAAGGTTGCCATATCTGAAGTAGAGAGAGGTAAGATGAAAGATTGCCATATCTGAAGTAGAGAGAGAGGTAAGATGAAAGGTTGTCATATCTGAAGTAGAGAGAGGTAAGATAAAAGATTGCCATATCTGAAGTAGAGAGAGAGGTAAGATGAAAGATTGCCATATCTGAAGCAGAGAGAGGTAAGATGAAAGGTTGTCATATCTGAAGTAGAGAGAGGTAAGATAAAAGATTGCCATATCTGAAGCAGAGAGAGGTAAGATGAAAGGTTGTCATATCTGAAGTAGAGAGAGAGGTAAGATGAAAGGTTCATATCTGAAGTAGAGAGAGGTAAGATGAAAGATTGCCATATCTGAAGTAGAGGGAGAGGTAAGATGAAAGATTGCCTTATCTGAAGCAGAGAGAGGTAAGATGAAAGGTTGTCATATCTGAAGCAGAGAGAGAGGTAAGATGAAAGGTTCATATCTGAAGTAGAGAGAGGTAAGATGAAAGATTGCCATATCTGAAGTAGAGAGAGGTAAGATGAAAGATTGCCATATCTGAAGAAGAGAGAGGTAAGATGAAAGATTGCCATATCTGAAGCAGAGAGAGGTAAGATGAAAGATTGTCATATCTGAAGTAGAGAGAGGTAAGATGAAAGGTTGTCATGTCTGAAGTAGAGAGAGAGTTAAGATGAAAGATTGCCATATCTGAAGCAGAGAGAGGTAAGATGAAAGGTTGTCATGTCTGAAGTAGAGAGAGAGTTAAGATGGAAGGTTGTCATATCTGAAGTAGAGAGAGTGGTAAGATGAAAGATTGTCATATCTGAAGTAGAGAGAGGTAAGATGAAAGGTTGTCATATCTGAAGTAGAGGGAGAGGTAAGATGAAAGATTGTCATATCTGAAGCAGAGAGAGGTAAGATGAAAGGTTGTCATATCTGAAGCAGAGAGAGGTAAGATGAAAGGTTGTCATATCTGAAGTAGAGAGAGGTAAGATGAAAGATTGCCATATCAGAAGCAGAGAGAGGTAAGATGAAAGGTTGTCATATCTGAAGCAGAGAGAGGTAAGATGAAAGATTGCCATATCTGAAGCAGAGAGAGGTAAGATGAAAGGTTGCCATATCTGAAGCAGAGAGAGGTAAGATGAAAGATTGTCATATCTGAAGTAGAGAGAGAGATAAGATGAACGATTGCCATATCTGAAGCAGAGAGAGGTAAGATGAAAGATTGCCATATCTGAAGCAGAGAGAGGTAAGATGAAAGATTGTCATATCTGAAGCAGAGAGAGGTAAGATGAAAGATTGTCATATCTGAAGCAGAGAGAGGTAAGATGAAAGATTGTCATATCTGAAGTAGAGAGAGAGATAAGATGAACGATTGCCATATCTGAAGCAGAGAGAGGTAAGATGAAAGATTGCCATATCTGAAGTAGAGAGAGGTAAGATGAAAGATTGCCATATCTGAAGCAGAGAGAGGTAAGATGAAAGATTGCCATATCTGAAGCAGAGAGAGGTAAGATGAAAGGTTGTCATATCTGAAGCAGAGAGAGAGGTAAGATGAAAGATTGCCATATCTGAAGCAGAGAGAGGTAAGATGAAAGATTGTCATATCTGAAGCAGAGAGAGGTAAGATGAAAGATTGTCATATCTGAAGTAGAGAGAGAGATAAGATGAACGATTGCCATATCTGAAGCAGAGAGAGGTAAGATGAAAGATTGCCATATCTGAAGTAGAGAGATGTAAGATGAAAGATTGCCATATCTGAAGCAGAGAGAGGTAAGATGAAAGATTGTCATATCTGAAGCAGAGAGAGGTAAGATGAAAGATTGTCATATCTGAAGTAGAGAGAGAGATAAGATGAACGATTGCCATATCTGAAGCAGAGAGAGGTAAGATGAAAGATTGCCATATCTGAAGTAGAGAGATGTAAGATGAAAGATTGCCATATCTGAAGCAGAGAGAGGTAAGATGAAAGATTGCCATATCTGAAGCAGAGAGAGGTAAGATGAAAGGTTGTCATATCTGAAGCAGAGAGAGAGGTAAGATGAAAGATTGCCATATCTGAAGCAGAGAGAGGTAAGATGAAAGATTGTCATATCTGAAGCAGAGAGAGGTAAGATGAAAGATTGTCATATCTGAAGTAGAGAGAGAGGTAAGATGAAAGGTTGCCATATCTGAAGCAGAGAGAGGTAAGATGAAAGATTGTCATATCTGAAGCAGAGAGAGGTAAGATGAAAGATTGTCATATCTGAAGTAGAGAGAGAGGTAAGATGAAAGGTTGCCATATCTGAAGTAGAGAGAGGTAAGATGAAAGATTGCCATATCTGAAGTAGAGAGAGAGGTAAGATGAAAGGTTGTCATATCTGAAGTAGAGAGAGGTAAGATAAAAGATTGCCATATCTGAAGTAGAGAGAGAGGTAAGATGAAAGATTGCCATATCTGAAGCAGAGAGAGGTAAGATGAAAGGTTGTCATATCTGAAGTAGAGAGAGGTAAGATAAAAGATTGCCATATCTGAAGCAGAGAGAGGTAAGATGAAAGGTTGTCATATCTGAAGTAGAGAGAGGTAAGATAAAAGATTGCCATATCTGAAGTAGAGGGAGAGGTAAGATGAAAGATTGCCATATCTGAAGCAGAGAGAGGTAAGATGAAAGATTGCCATATCTGAAGCAGAGAGAGGTAAGATGAAAGATTGTCATATCTGAAGTAGAGAGAGGTAAGATGAAAGGTTGTCATGTCTGAAGTAGAGAGAGAGTTAAGATGAAAGATTGCCATATCTGAAGCAGAGAGAGGTAAGATGAAAGGTTGTCATATCTGAAGCAGAGAGAGGTAAGATGAAAGGTTGTCATGTCTGAAGTAGAGAGAGGTAAGATAAAAGATTGCCATATCTGAAGTAGAGAGAGGTAAGATGAAAGATTGCCATATCTGAAGAAGAGAGAGGTAAGATGAAAGATTGCCATATCTGAAGCAGAGAGAGGTAAGATGAAAGATTGTCATATCTGAAGTAGAGAGAGGTAAGATGAAAGGTTGTCATGTCTGAAGTAGAGAGAGAGTTAAGATGAAAGATTGCCATATCTGAAGCAGAGAGAGGTAAGATGAAAGGTTGTCATATCTGAAGCAGAGAGAGGTAAGATGAAAGGTTGTCATGTCTGAAGTAGAGAGAGGTAAGATAAAAGATTGCCATATCTGAAGTAGAGAGAGGTAAGATGAAAGATTGCCATATCTGAAGCAGAGAGAGGTAAGATGAAAGGTTGTCATATCTGAAGCAGAGAGAGGTAAGATAAAAGGTTGTCATATCTGAAGTAGAGAGAGGTAAGATGAAAGATTGTCATATCTGAAGCAGAGAGAGGTAAGATGAAAGATTGTCATATCTGAAGCAGAGAGAGGTAAGATGAAAGGTTGTCATATCTGAAGCAGAGAGAGGTAAGATAAAAGATTGCCATATCTGAAGCAGAGAGAGGTAAGATGAAAGGTTGTCATATCTGAAGCAGAGAGAGGTAAGATGAAAGGTTGTCATATCTGAAGCAGAGAGAGGTAAGATAAAAGATTGCCATATCTGAAGCAGAGAGAGGTAAGATGAAAGATTGTCATATCTGAAGCAGAGAGAGGTAAGATGAAAGGTTGTCATGTCTGAAGTAGAGAGAGGTAAGATAAAAGGTTGCCATATCTGAAGTAGAGAGAGGTAAGATGAAAGGTTGCCATATCTGAAGCAGAGAGAGGTAAGATGAAAGATTGCCATATCTGAAGCAGAGAGAGGTAAGATGAAAGGTTGTCATATCTGAAGCAGAGAGAGGTAAGATGAAAGGTTGCCATATCTGAAGCAGAGAGAGAGGTAAGATGAAAGGTTGTCATATCTGAAGTAGAGAGAGGTAAGATGAAAGATTGCCATATCTGAAGCAGAGAGAGGTAAGATGAAAGGTTGTCATATCTGAAGTAGAGAGAGGTAAGATGAAAGATTGCCATATCTGAAGCAGAGAGAGGTAAGATGAAAGATTGCCATATCTGAAGTAGAGAGAGGTAAGATGAAAGATTGCCATATCTGAAGTAGAGGGAGAGGTAAGATGAAAGGTTGTCATATCTGAAGCAGGGAGAGGTAAGATGAAAGGTTGTCATATCTGAAGTAGAGAGAGGTAAGATGAAAGATTGCCATATCTGAAGTAGAGGGAGAGGTAAGATGAAAGATTGCCATATCTGAAGCAGAGAGAGGTAAGATGAAAGGTTGTCATATCTGAAGTAGAGAGAGGTAAGATGAAAGATTGCCATATCTGAAGCAGAGAGAGGTAAGATGAAAGGTTGTCATATCTGAAGTAGAGAGAGGTAAGATGAAAGATTGCCATATCTGAAGCAGAGAGAGGTAAGATGAAAGGTTGCCATATCTGAAGAAGAGAGAGGTAAGATGAAAGATTGCCATATCTGAAGAAGAGAGAGGTAAGATGAAAGATTGCCATATCTGAAGCAGAGAGAGGTAAGATGAAAGATTGTCATATCTGAAGCAGAGAGAGGTAAGATGAAAGATTGTCATATCTGAAGCAGAGAGAGGTAAGATGAAAGATTGTCATATCTGAAGTAGAGAGAGGTAAGATGAAAGGTTGTCATGTCTGAAGTAGAGAGAGAGTTAAGATGAAAGATTGCCATATCTGAAGTAGAGAGAGGTAAGATGAAAGGTTGTCATATCTGAAGCAGAGAGAGGTAAGATGAAAGGTTGTCATGTCTGAAGTAGAGGGAGGTAAGATGAAAGGTTGCCATATCTGAAGCAGAGAGAGGTAAGATGAAAGATTGCCACATCTGAAGCAGAGAGAGGTAAGATGAAAGGTTGTCATGTCTGAAGTAGAGAGAGGTAAGATGAAAGGTTGTCATATCTGAAGCAGAGAGAGGTAAGATGAAAGGTTGCCATATCTGAAGCAGAGAGAGTGGTAAGATGAAAGATTGCCATATCTGAAGCAGAGAGAGGTAAGATGAAAGGTTGTCATGTCTGAAGTAGAGAGAGGTAAGATGAAAGGTTGTCATATCTGAAGCAGAGAGAGGTAAGATGAAAGATTGCCATATCTGAAGCAGAGAGAGGTAAGATGAAAGGTTGCCATATCTGAAGCAGAGAGAGGTAAGATGAAAGATTGCCATATCTGAAGCAGAGAGAGGTAAGATGAAAGATTGCCACATCTGAAGCAGAGAGAAGTAAGATGAAAGATTGCCATATCTGAAGCAGAGAGAGAGGTAAGATGAAAGAATGTCATATCTAAAGCAGGGAGAGGTAAGATGAAAGATTGCCATATCTGAAGCAGAGAGAGAGGTAAGATGAAAGATTGCCATATCTGAAGCAGAGAGAGGTAAGATGAAAGGTTGTCATATCTGAAGTAGAGGGAGAGGTAAGATGAAAGATTGCCATATCTGAAGCAGAGAGAGGTAAGATGAAAGATTGCCATATCTGAAGCAGAGAGAGGTAAGATGAAAGATTGTCATATCTGAAGTAGAGGGAGAGGTAAGATGAAAGATTGCCATATCTGAAGCAGAGAGAGAGGTAAGATGAAAGGTTGCCATATCTGAAGCAGAGAGAGGTAAGATGAAAGATTGCCATATCTGAAGCAGAGAGAGGTTAGATGAAAGATTGCCATATCTGAAGCAGAGAGAGGTAAGATTAAAGATTGTCATATCTGAAGCAGAGAGAGGTAAGATGAAAGATTGCCATATCTGAAGCAGAGAGAGGTTAGATGAAAGATTGTCATATCTGAAGCAGAGAGAGGTAAGATGAAAGGTTGTCATATCTGAAGCAGAGAGAGGTAAGATGAAAGATTGCCATATCTGAAGCAGAGAGAGGTAAGATGAAAGATTGCCATATCTGAAGCAGAGAGAGGTTAGATGAAAGATTGTCATATCTGAAGCAGAGAGAGGTAAGATGAAAGGTTGTCATATCTGAAGCAGAGAGAGGTAAGATAAAAGATTGCCATATCTGAAGCAGAGAGAGGTAAGATGAAAGATTGTCATATCTGAAGCAGAGAGAGGTAAGATAAAAGATTGTCATACCTGAAGCAGAGAGAGGTAAGATGAAAGATTGTCATACCTGAAGCAGAGAGAGGTAAGATAAAAGATTGCCATATCTGAAGCAGAGAGAGGTAAGATGAAAGATTGTCATATCTGAAACAGGAAGAGGTAAGATGAAAGGTTGTCATATCTGAAGCAGAGAGAGGTAAGATGAAAGATTGTCATATCTGAAGCAGAGAGAGGTAAGATGAAAGATTGTCATATCTGAAGCAGAGAGAGGTAAGATGAAAGGTTGTCATATCTGAAGCAGAGAGAGGTAAGATGAAAGATTGTCATACCTGAAGCAGAGAGAGGTAAGATAAAAGATTGCCATATCTGAAGCAGAGAGAGATATAAGATGAAAGGTTGCCATATCTGAAGCAGGGAGAGGTAAGATGAAAGATTGCCACATCTGAAGCAGGGAGAGAGGTAAGATGAAAGATTGCCATATCTGAAGCAGAGAGAGGTAAGATGAAAGGTTGTCATATCTGATGCAGAGAGAGAGGTAAGATGAAAGATTGCCATATCTGAAGCAGAGAGAGGTAAGATGAAAGATTGCCATATCTGAAGTAGAGGGAGAGGTAAGATGAAAGGTTGTCATATCTGAAGCAGGGAGAGAGGTAAGATGAAAGATTGTCATATCTGAAGCAGGGAGAGAGGTAAGATGAAAGATTGTCATATCTGAAGCAGGGAGAGAGGTAAGATGAAAGGTTGCCATATCTGAAGCAGATAGAGGTTAAATTTAGTAAGAAACAATATTCTGATTAACTAGTCATGATACATGTGACTAGAGTTTGTGTTCTTAAACATATCTTAGTTTTCTAACTATCTACAACATTTGAAACATGGCCCTAATATTTAGATAATCATGTCAAAATCATTAACATCTGAACCTTAGCACCAGGTAAATTTCTCATTTTATTGATAAATATTAGTTGTATATCAATAGGAGTTGCATTATATTTATAGTTAAATTAATACCGCCCACCACCCACCCACGCACCAACCCCCAATGCTTAATTAGACATTACAATAATCACTTGCCATCATAGCAGTAACATAAGCCTTTCAAAAAATGATGTATTTTTATTTTTTATTAAACAAAAATGCTCATCAAGGTTCCCCTAATTAGACACATTTATAAAAACAACAACATCTTGTTAAATTTGTTTGTATGTTGAACCTTTTATATATACAATCTACTGACCATTTAACAAACATTTCAGAAATGGAGAAACTTCACCTAGACCAGGTCAAAAGCCTACAGAAGGTTCATCATCAAGAAATTGAGGAACTGAAAGCAGAACACCTGGAAGAGCTGACCAAACTAACTGTAAGTTACAATTCTATTTATAGTAGTTTCTATATTTAGTAACATGGCCTATTTTTAGATGTTGAATTCTATTTTTAGTAATTAAAGTTTGTGCATTCTGATCTGACGGCGTGTTTTAATTGTGACCTGGCTTTGTATCAGACTTTACATTTTTGTAAATACTGTCAAGAAAGTCAATTGTAGGTAATTTTTTTTTAGTCAAAAGCAATTATTTAACCTTATCGCAAATTTAGAAACTAAATGTTTGCTATTTTTTATAGTTTTTTGTTTTGCTTTTTACATTTCTTTCAATTGAAGCGTCTCATTTATTTCTTCTTTCTGATAGCTTTTTTTTTTTTTTACAATATTCTTTTATATCTGGTTTGTATTTTTTATCTTTGTTTCTAGGTTTCTTTTGTTTGTAGTGCATACAGTTATTTATTAGTTATTTTTAGCATTCTATCAATCTGCAAAATTATTTAAGACTTGCAGGAGTATGTTACCATGACGTTAATATTTTCGTCATATTTGATTTATTATTTAATTCTAGTTTTTTATAACTGACCCACTTTTTTTGTACCTTTTATTGATTGTATAGATGATAATAATGTTATACCAAAGTCAAAAAGATGGTCAGATGCCCAGCCATTCAAGCAAACACATTTTAAAGGTGGTATCTGACAGTTTGCCTATATCTCATACATGGAACATTATGTTTCCACTGCTTTGGGGGAAGTTAAACATACTTTCTGCGTACTTTAGCCTAAGTACTGTTTAGAATTCTACCTATGTGACAGACTGTGAAATCAGACAGAAAACTCTATCAAAGTTTGTTTTTTCTCAATCTATAAATAAACCTGCCATTGATTTCTGTATAAATAAAGACACCAATGCAGGGTGACTTACCTTGATGACGACGTAATGTGATCTAAATAATAAACAAAAATTTGTCCCAAACTGTCGGAAACCACCTTCAGACGGATTGAAAATGGGCTTCTATAGAGACCCGCCTTCTATAGGGTCCCCACCTTCTATAGGGACCCCGCCTTCTGTAGGGACCCTGCCTTCTATAGGGACCCCACCTTGTTAAGGGACCCCACCTTCTATAGGGACCCCACCTTCTATAGGGACCCCACCTTCTATAGGGACACCGCCTTCTATAGGGACCCTGCCTTCTATAGGGACCCCACCTTACCCCACCTTCTATAGGGACCCCACCTTACCCCGCCTTCTATAGGGACCCCGCCTTCTATAGGGACCCCACCTTACCACACCTTCTATAGGGACCCCGCCTTCTATGAAGGGACCCTACCTTCTATAGGGACCCCTCCTTCTATAGGGTCCCCACCTTCTATAGGGACCCCACCTTCTATAGGGACCCTGCCTTCTATAGGGTCCCCACCTTCTATAGGGACCCCGCCTTCTATAGGGACCCTGCCTTCTATAGGGTCCCCACCTTCTATAGGGACCCCGCCTTCTATAGGGTCCCCACCTTCTATAGGGACCCCACCTTCTATAGGGACCCCGCCTTCTATAGGGACCCTGCCTTCTATAGGGACCCCGCCTTCTATAGGGACCCCACCTTCTATAGGGACCCCGCCTTCTATAGGGACCCTGCCCACCCCACCCCTATTTATAATGTTGGCTATGTTAACACAAACAATTTGTCATGTGTCATTAATTTTGAAAGGTTTGTTACCATGGAGACTGTGAGATAAATACAGGAAACTGATGCAGGTAAAGAATTTGCGATGCCGTTCCGTTTCTGCCATGTTGTAGACGTTAGAACATGTTCGTTTAGTTTCGTGTATTTTGTATGTGCAAATAATCATTTTCGTTTAGGGTAGTTTTGTATCTTTTACATCGAAATAATCATCTTTGTTCTACTTTTGTATGTTCATATAGAAAATACTCAAGGTTGTTTAGCTTCTATATTTTTATGTGAAAATAATCTTCGTTCTATATTTTTATGTGAAAATAATCTTTGTTTGATTTTTTTTTATGTGAAAATAATCATGTTTAGTTAATTTTGTATTTTCCATTTGGAAGAAAGTGACTTCTATAGTTATAAATGAAAAAGCATGACTTTTTATTACAAGAAAATAATGTTTGGTTTTTTATTTTCACTCTTATAAGCAAGTGCCATTGTGTAGATCCTGACCCGACAGACTAATACTGATCCTGTAAGACTGATCACGATCGACACTATTTGCCTGAGGGGGGTATTCATAACAGATCTTAGTGTGTTTGTATTTTTTTGTACCGACTTAAACAAATTTTTTTTTAAGGTTTAAAAATATGTTCATAAAATAATTATTAACTTAAATTTTGTTTATAAAACCATAAATTCTGAGAAATGTTGTAAGGATTTTTCCCAAATTTAAGAATATTTCTTAGGTTAAATTAAGAAGAAATAACAAAGAATCATTATAAATGTGACCAGCAGGGTTGATACATTTACACAAAGTCAGGTATTATTAAATTTAGAAAAGTTTACTTTTGTTTCCTTGCCTGCTTAATGTACTTAATAATAAAGGAAGTGTTTTGTTGTTGTTTTTTTGTAGTAGGGTAGGTTATTACAGGGTTGTATAAACTGATACAGTTAAAGATAGTTATCTTTCTTTATTTATGACCAATTTTTAGAATATTGTTTCATGTTTAACTGTTTGTCAGAAAATGTTTTGTTTTGCTTATATATGGAGCCCTAGATACAGCGGAGTATTTCTAATGCTATAATTCTCGTATTCAAAGGAATCCTTTCAGATGGACAAAGTTAATGAGTACCCACACTGTAGGGTTTGGTTGATTATTTTTCATGCTAAATCCTTTATTTCTCCTCCAAACCCTATATACCTGGTACTAATTAGAATCACCTCAGTGAGACAAAGCTAATGAGTACCCACACTATAGGGTTTGGTTGATTATTTTTCATGCTAAATTTTTTATTGCTCCTCCAAACCCTATATACCTGGTACTCATTAGAATCATCTCAATAAGACAACTTGAGGTTACTTAACATGGGAGGAGGTTACTTAACATAGGAAGAGATTACTTAAAATAGGCAGAGGTAACTTCACATGGGAGGAGGTTACTTAACATAGGAGGTTACTTAACATAGAAAGAGGTTACTTAACATGGGAAGATGTTACTTAATATAGGAAAAGATTACTTAACATGGGAAGAGGTTACTTAACATAGAATGAGGTTACTTAGCATGGGAATAGGTTACTTAACATAGGAAGAGGTTATTAAACATGGGATGGGGTTAACCGGTTAATAGGATTTAGACCCTTTATGGTAATAGTCAGAGATGAATGTGTGGGGCGCCTATGGTGTAATGGCAGAGTCCACAATTTGTAACTCGTCTGACTGCTCAGCCTCTCACCTCATGGGTTCAAGTCCCGGTCAGGGTGAAGGACTTATGGAAAGGTTTTCCAGTTGACTTGCGGTGTGCCAGTGGTTCTACCACCAAATAGCTGGATGTGGCTATAATTATCATAATTGGTTGATGCAATGTATTTAAAAAAAAATGAATGTTTGTTGGAGATTTATGGAGTATGTTTGATTAAGATTTATGGAATATGTTTGATTAAGATTTATGGAATATGTTTGGCTGAGATTAATGGAATATGTTTAAGATTTATGGAAAATGTTTGGCTGAGATTTATGGAATATGTTTGGCTGAGATTTATGGAATATGTTTGATTAAGATTTATGGAATATATTTGGCTGAGATTTATGGAATATGTTTGATTAAGATTTATGGAATATGTTTGGCTAAGATTTATGGAATATGTTTGATTAAGATTTATGGAATATGTTTGGCTTTATATCGTTTATACTCCCCTTATCTAAGGCTTTATTATAATATATGTAAGTTGACTAATAATACTAAATAGGATTTGTGATGCAGTGTTTTCTAATTTGATTGAATAATTCTAACTTGATTATAGCATTTAAGAACACTGTATATGTATAGTCATCTTTTTTTTAAAACACTGGTACCCTCAGTCCACCAAGCTGGCAATATCTACTGGACTGGACCTAATCTTACTTGACCAGTATGATTTTGGCATTTTGAATCAAGGTTGGTAAGCTAACCGAGGTGTTACAAGTGGTTGGGTTCAGTAAAAGGCTGTGAAGCATTGTTTAGTTTAGTTTAGTATATATGTTTTCATAATAATTCAGAATTTTGAAAATGATGTGGTCGAAAACTCTGGTGGATTATCGGTCTATTTAACTTATAAATTTTAATGAACCGACAGAGATTTTTATTCTAAAACCAATCCGTGCAAGGTTTAGAGACTTTTAATTTGTTTATGCTCTACGTAGAAAACCAATCAGAACGATCAATAGTGTAGATGGCGCTGTAGTATAAGTTATTACTAGAGTAATGCTATTGACCATTTCGAAATTACGAAATCTCGCGCAATCTCAATCTCGCGAGATTGAGGTCAGGGGGGTTCCGTTTATGTGCTCGCGTGTATACATAGAACAGCTGACTTACTTAATTTCGTTTCTTCTTCACACACAAAAAGAGGGACAAAGTGAATAAAAATGATACACCAAAATCAGAACTTGTATTTGTATGTTTTAAATGAATTTTACTCGCTTAGATAATTTTATTTTGCTATGGGACAGAACGATTTCTGCTGTGCTGAAGGTTGTAACCACGATAGATCTCGAGGTGCCACATGCACTTTTTACAAGATTCCTAACGATAAAAAGCTCAGACCTGCGTGGCTGACTAATTGGAGAAATGGATACGTTGTCATTTAGCCTTTAGTTCCAATCAAAATTTAAATTATCTTCCAAATTATGTCATTTTCAAGACCACCCCCTTCCCCCCACCGCCAAGTCAAGGAAAAAATGATTTAAAGTGCCAAGTATATTTTCCCATAGACCAGCAGTAAGAAAGGCCTCAAGATGATAATCAAAAGAAAACATAAACACTATGGCTGGTAAGCTAATCGTTTTTGATTAGCACCCCCTCCCCCACCCAACAGGCAAAAACCAACCAGAAAACTTTCTTTTATTAAGGTTATTTTGATTTCAAATAAAGTGAATTGTTTACATGAAACTCTCTAATAAAAATTCTGTTTGTGGTTGAAGAAGAAAAAATGTTTATATATATATTCCTTGAGTAATCTGATATCATTTGTGTTTGACTAAAAAACTCCAGGGATACATACTTGAACGTTCTATGCCAAAATGTGGTCTAAAGTGGGCCCAACAGGGTACTTAGTTTTTGTACCCATTTAAAGATAGAAATGAAATAATTTAAAAGATATCGTTTTGTAAATTCATATTATGTTTCTCCATGCGCGTGGGTCCCTTTCATACAATCGTAAAGTTCTACTCAAATTGAATCCCTAATTTTAAGACATGAGCGGACACCCCAACTTATTAAGCTAATTGGCAGTTTTATGACACCTTGTTTGTCTAGAGGACAGGAAGTGTGACCGTGTTTTTGGCGTCTTTTCCCCCTTCGCATCCGCTATGCAGCTGTGTTTAAAAATGTCACCATATGGCAGTCGTGTGGTTTATGACCTTCACCTTTTAAAGAGCAAAATGCATTGACTTACGCGAGGACAACAAAAAGGACAAAACACTTATTCTACAATATCTTTTTTGGCTCATAAAAGGACCAAACGCTATATTTAGCTATAAATTATGCAACACAAATAATGTTTATGTTTAATCACAAACATGTATTCTGTTTTGCAGTCTGGAACACTGGAAGTCATACTGTAATTTCTGATAGACATAATTTAATAATGAATTTACAAAACCACATATTTTAAATTAAAACATTTCTATCTTTAAATGGGTACAAAAATTAAGTACCCTGTAGAGCCCACTTTAGACCACATTTTGGCATAGAACATTCAAGTATGTATCCCTGGAGTTTTTAGTCAAACACAAATGATATCAGATTACTCAAGGAATATATAAATATAAACATTTTTTCTTCTTCAACCACAAACAGAATTTTTATTAGAGAGTTTCATGTAAACAATTCACTTTATTTGAAATCAAAATAACCTTAATAAAAGAAGGTTTTCTGGTTGGTTTTTGCCTGTTGGGTGGGGGAGGGGGTGCTAATCAAAAACGATTAGCTTACCAGCCATAGTGTTTATGTTTTCTTTTGATTATCATCTTGAGGCCTTTCTTACTGCTGGTCTATGGGAAAATATACTTGGCACTTTAAATCATTTTTTCCTTGACTTGGCGGTGGGGGGAAGGGGGTGGTCTTGAAAATGACATAATTTGGAAGATAATTTAAATTTTGATTGGAACTAAAGGCTAAATGACAACGTATCCATTTCTCCAATTAGTCAGCCACGCAGGTCTGAGCTTTTTATCGTTAGGAATCTTGTAAAAAGTGCATGTGGCACCTCGAGATCTATCGTGGTTACAACCTTCAGCACAGCAGAAATCGTTCTGTCCCATAGCAAAATAAAATTATCTAAGCGAGTAAAATTCATTTAAAACATACAAATACAAGTTCTGATTTTGGTGTATCATTTTTATTCACTTTGTCCCTCTTTTTGTGTGTGAAGAAGAAACGAAATTAAGTAAGTCAGCTGTTCTATGTATACACGCGAGCACATAAACGGAACCCCCCTGACCTCAATCTCGCGAGATTGAGATTGCGCGAGATTTCGTAATTTCGAAATGGTCAATAGAGCAAGTTCTACCTTATTTTAATTAATTATAATTAAAGAATGATCAAAACGTTAAAGTGAACGTAAGTTGAGCAAATGAGCTGTTGTCGGTACGTGAGTGGCAGGTGCAATGTTTGATGGTAAGGATTGTATTAAAAAAAAAAAAAAAAAAAAAAAAGCTTCCAACTTCGTACAAAATCTCACTTTCACAAGAATATATACCTAGACAGACATGACAATACTGACTTCAGTACAACGTACATTTAAACAAAACATGAAGCACTAATTGCTGGTACCAGGTTTCACTGAATGATGTATTTCTACGCCCTTTAGAGGGTGGATTAATTATAGTTCAATATCTGGTAACAGCTGAAATTTTCAAAATCATCGTAATAGCTCAGTGATAGAAAAAGTTCTTTGTACTTCAACATGTTGTATGCAAGTTCAAATGCCCTGAAAGAAAGATAATTCAGCCTATACATAAAATGTATCTGTGGTTAGAGTTATCTCCCTTATTTGCTTTGGCTGTTTCCCTGTCTTGTTGCCAATGACAACAAAACATCATGATCAATAGTATTGTTCACAGCAACTTTGTGCATAGCAATGCCGAAATCAATACCTTCATGCAGAACAAGAGGACAACAATTGTAAAGTAAAAAATAACAAGAGTGCCATTGAATTTATTTATAAGGGTGACAATAAATACACTATTTATGGTGAATTAGTAATTAAATATGTTTAAAATACAGTTACTTCTGATAATTGATTGAGTCTTGTCCCTCAGTAACAAGAATAATTCAGTTCTTATAATGATGTGTCTTTACTTTTGTAGAAGGAAAGTATAAATTGTCTAGTTGTAAATTTTAAGCTTCTCAAGTTCTCAGTGCGGGTTGGAGCCCTGGTCAGGGCAGAGACTTAACTTCGGTAGATCTTTCATCTGACCTGAGGTCCCTCTCTGGTTCTACCCAGATATTTGTCTTCACTTTTTCTCTACATATTAATACCGGTTCTTTACTGAATAATATCATGTTGTTGCAATGTCTGTACAGAAATATTCATTTGTCAATGATTTGTAAAATAAAGATTACAATTTTGATTTGTTTTTCTATGTCAGTCTGAGTGCTTTAATAATTCTTGTAACAGATAGCATACAATTTACAGAAGGTATTCTAGCTAGTTATTTTAGACTTAAAACAGTCTGTTTATGGCTGTTTGGTTATTTCTTTTTTTTGGTTATGTTGCACCAACACAATCATGGTCTTAATAATGTTGAAATCCAGCTAGTTAATGGTGGAGAAAGAGCCTAGACTTATGTCTGGGCAGAGCCACTGGTGCACTGGGTTAACTGGAAAACTGTCCACATAAAAGTTCTGGCCCCGACTGGGACTCGAACCCACATGGTGAGGGCCTGTGGAGTTACAAATCAGTGACTTTAACCCCACGGCCACCGGTACCCCATGATTTATGGCGTCTGTTACCGTTGAGTCTAGCCAGTATCTGGGTACTAGCCCCACCCAGGAGCATTCTGTTACACTGTGCATTACATTTACCTCTGTCACAGGCTCAGAGTACTTCAGGTCATGTGGCCCAGGTCATGTGACCCAGGTCATGTTACCAGGCCATGTGACCCAGGCCATGTGACCAGGTCATGTGACTCAGGTCATGCTGCTATAATGATCATAATTGGTTGCTGTAATAGCTGAATGCTGCTATAATAATCATAATTGGTTGCTGTAATAGCTGGACGCTGCTATAATGATCATAATTGGTTGATGTAATAGCTGGACGCTGCAATAATGATCATAATTAGTTGATGTAATAGCTGGACACTGTGATAATGATCATAATTGGTTGCTGTAATAGCTGGACACTGCTATAATGATCATAATTGGTTGATGTAATAGCTGGTCGCTGCGATAATGATCATAATTGGTTGCTGTAATAGCTGGACACTGCTATAATGATCGTAATTGGTGGATGTAATAGCTAGATGCTGCTATAATGATCATAATTGGTTGATATAATAGCTGGATGCTGCTATAATAATCATAATTGGTTGATGTAGTAGCTGGATGCTGCTATAATGATCATAATTGGTTGATATAATAGCTGGATGCTGCTATAATGATCATAATTGGTTGATGTAATTTCGCTCAATTTAGCTTCAGCCGCAAAAAAAGAAAAGCATGCAATCACAAATTATATGTCACTGTGTAATCATTGTTAAAGTTTGTAACAATACACATTATTGACTAAAACTCACACAAACACAAAAATGCCTGCTGACACAGTTTAATATTTGACAAATGTATTTTTTAGTATTATGATAGTGTAATCCCGGTCTTCCCTCTCCCCCACCCCACCCTCTCTCCGTCTAAAACTTGCTCCTGGCCATGTTCAATTAAGTGCTTAATTGATGAGACATATAATCATTAACTCCCTAAAATAGAGCCATGTCTCTGTAAAACACAATCATAAAGTGCATTTTCAACTGAAAAAATTGTTTATGTAAACACCCAGCTATGATAGCATAACTTGAAGGGCTGCGAATAAATGTTCCCAATGTTAAATAGACAAAGAGGACGGTCCTGAACATTTTTGTAAATATTTACATTATTAACAGTGGCTTGTGGATGGATTTGTCTACCATTACCTGTTGATGCAAAAATGTGGTAAAGTTTATATATTAATTTGTTGAGATAAGTTTGTTTTGAAATAATTCTTGGTTTATTAGCATTTGCCCTAATGTTAGAATATGACTTCTATTAGGAAGATTATGCAAAAATGCATTATGACTTGAAAGTTTGTTGGTTTAGTTATGTTTGTTTTACAGCCATTGCTGGTTTGTAGCATTTGCCCAAATGTTCGAGCATTGCTTATATTAGGGAGCTGCTGATAGGTCGGAAAAGGTGTGAGTTTTGAAAAGAAGGATCTTGTAAAATCTGTGTTAGTTTGTTTACCTGTGTTAGTTTGTTTACCTGTGTTAGTTTGTTTACCTGTGTTAGTTTGTTTACCTGTGATTTCCAGGGATCACCCTATCAATCTGGAGGAAAGAAAACACAACTGAGATATGTGGATCAGTATTGTGATGAAATGTATGTTTTGGAAAAAACATCAATCTTTAAAAAGGTGTGCCTTTTAAAAACTAGGATCTTGTAAATAAAGTGACTTGGTTACCAGGTGAAATGTATGATGATCAGGGATTTATTTGTCCAAGAAAACCATATTTTTTCTAAGCTTGTCTAATGGAGAAAGCTTCAGAATAGATTTGCTTGTAAGAAAAAACAAATGAACAATCACAGAAGTTACGTGTTTAATACAGGGATTTTCTGATGCTGGAAATGCCATTTTACACCTTTTACTTGTTGGACACTCCATACATGTCATAAAACATACCCCTCCAAATGGCGTTTCCAACAAGAACAGGCTAAATGTTCATGAGTTTAATTCATTTTATTTTCTTAATTGTATTTTTTTTGCGATAAATGATCTGAACTAAATGGGAAAAGTGTGCAGGGGGTTCTACCCAGACATAAGTCTGAGGTCTTCCTCCACCAATAATTAGCTGGACATCACCAGTATGACTTTAATTGTGTCGGTGCAATGTAGTAAAAGCGACAAGAAAGAGTAACCTACCTTTACTCTGCTTTGAATCTTACTGAAACATTGGGGCCGAGATGGCATCAATATTTGATAAGAAAACTAAACTGGTTGTATTTCTTCCATTCAGTTTGCCTTAATGTCATTTCACATGTCATTTTTTGTCACACCTTACAAAATCAAGATCTCGGGACATCTTGCACACAATCAATATCACTGCCCATCTAATGCTTAAAGTTTAATGACATTTTCAGTAAAACTCTTTAAATATTAAGTTTTCAATTTAAGATAAGAGTTTCCAGTAAGAGAAATCAATTTTGTTCATCCCTAATTCCTCAGCACCTTAATGACATCTACACTGGTAGTATATCTGAATTATTGGAGAAGATAATAGTATTCAAGCTTTTGTGTTTACATTAATAGCTCACCTGAACATATTTAAAATGTTACAAAGGAAAAATAATTTATATAACTACTTAGTACAAGAGCATTTGAGAAAAAAACATCAACCACCTAGCCGAGCCACGTATTGGTACTAGGGAAAAAACAACATCTAACTTTGGTTACTCAGTTAAGAGTCAATAATTTATTTAACTGCTCAGTACAAGAGCACTAGGGAAAAAACAACATCTAACTTTGGTTACTCAGTTAAGAGTCAATAATTTATGTAACTGCTCAGTACAAGAGCACTAGGGAAAAAACAACATCTAACTTTGGTTACTCAGTTAAGAGTCAATAATTTATGTAACTGCTCAGTACAAGAGCACTAGGGAAAAAACAACATCTAACTTTGGTTACTCAGTTAAGAGTCAATAATTTATGTAACTGCTCAGTACAAGAGCACTAGGGAAAAAACAACATCTAACTTTGGTTACTCAGTTAAGAGTCAATAATTTATGTAACTGCTCAGTACAAGAGCACTAGGGAAAAAACAACATCTAACTTTGGTTACTCAGGTAAGAGTCAATAATTTATGTAACTTCTCAGTACAAGAGCACTAGCGAAAAAACAACATCTAACTTTGGTTACTCAGGTAAGAGTCAATAATTTATTTAACTGCTCAGTACAAGAGCACTAGGGAAAAAACAACATCTAACTTTGGTTACTCAGTTAAGAGTCAATAATTTATGTAACTGCTCAGTACAAGAGCACTAGGGAAAAAACAACATCTAACTTTGGTTACTCAGGTAAGAGTCAATAATTTATGAAACTGCTCAGTACAAAAGCACTAGGGAAAAAACAACATCTAACTTTGGTTACTCAGGTAAGAGTCAATAATTTATGTAACTATTAATTACAAGAGCATTGGAGAAAGCAGTCTGAGCCTCTGGCTGTGACTTTTTCTATTTTTTGACTTTATCGTCCCATCAGCAATATTTAAATTATTTTGAGATGGTGTCCTTTGGAAGCAGAAATAGTACTGCTATCACTGTGAATAATTAGTGACCTAATTGAAAAAAAATCACTATTATCCATATAGTGATTTCAATATGTTAAGAAAATGTAAGGGATATTTTATTATGTTTATAATGTTATAAACTTAAATTTGGCATTTGCCAAACATAAGACAAATTGATTGAAAACTCCTTGTCCATACTGTTGAATGCAATGTACATATTTTGAGGTAAAATAAATTATGGCCATTATAGCAATGTCCAGGTATTTTTGGTGGAGGAAGACCCCAGACATACATCTGAGTAGGACCACCAGCACACTGCAAGTCAGCTGGAAGACCTTCCCACATTAAGTTATTGCCAGACTCACTGGATGACCTTCCCACATTAAGTTATTGCCAGACTCACTGGATGACCTTCCTACATTAAGTTATTGTCAGACTCACTGGACAACCTTCCCACATTAAGTTATTGCCAGACTCACTGGATGACCTTCCCACATTAAGTTATTGCCAGACTCACTGGACAACCTTCCCACATTAAGTTATTGTCAGACTCACTGGATGACCTTCCTACATTAAGTTATTGCCAGACTCACTGGAAGACCTTCCTACATTAAGTTATTGCCAGACTCACTGGATGACCTTCCTACATTAAGTTATTGCCAGACTCACTGGACGACCTTCCCACATTAAGTTATTGCCAGACTCACTGGACAACCTTCCCACATTAAGTTATTGCCAGACTCACTGGATGACCTTCCTACATTAAGTTATTGTCAGACTCACTGGACAACCTTCCCACATTAAGTTATTGTCAGACTCACTGGATGACCTTCCCACATTAAGTTATTGCCAGACTCACTGGATGACCTTCCCACATTAAGTTATTGCCAGACTCACTGGAAGACCTTCTCACATTAAGTTATTGCCAGACTCACTGGACAACCTTCCCACATTAAGTTATTGCCAGACTTACTGGATGACCTTCCCACATTAAGTTATTGTCAGACTCACTGGAAGACCTTCCCACATTAAGTTATTGCCAGACTCACTGGAAGACCTTCCCACATTAAGTTATTGTCAGCCTCACTGGACAACCTTCCCACATTAAGTTATTGCCAGACTTACTGGATGACCTTCCCACATTAAGTTATTGCCAGACTTACTGGATGACCTTCCCACATTAAGTTATTGCCAGACTCACTGGACAACCTTCCCACATTAAGTTATTGCCAGACTTACTGGACAACCTTCCCACATTAAGTTATTGCCAGACTCACTGGATGACCTTCCCACATTAAGTTATTGCCAGACTCACTGGAAGACCTTCTCACATTAAGTTATTGCCAGACTCACTGGACAACCTTCCCACATTAAGTTATTGCCAGACTTACTGGATGACCTTCCCACATTAAGTTATTGTCAGACTCACTGGAAGACCTTCCCACATTAAGTTATTGTCAGACTCACTGGATGACCTTCCCACATTAAGTTATTGCCAGACTCACTGGATGACCTTCCCACATTAAGTTATTGCCAGACTCACAGGACGACCTTCCTACATTAAGTTATTGCCAGACTCACTGGACAACCTTCCTACATTAAGTTATTGCCAGACTCACTGGACAACCTTCCTACATTAAGTTATTGCCAGACTCACTAGATGACCTTCCTACATTAAGTTATTGTCAGACTCACTGGATGACCTTCCTACATTAAGTTATTGCCAGACTTACTGGAAGACCTTCCCACATTAAGTTATTGCCAGACTCACTGGACGACCTTCCCACATTAAGTTATTGTCAGACTCACTGGATGACCTTCCTACATTAAGTTATTGTCAGACTCACTGGATGACCTTCCTACATTAAGTTATTGTCAGACTCACTGGATGACCTTCCCACATTAAGTTATTGCCAGACTCACTGGATGACCTTCCCACATTAAGTTATTGCCAGCCTCACTGGAAGACCTTCCCACATTAAGTTATTGTCAGACTCACTGGAAGACCTTCCTACATTAAGTTATTGCCAGACTCACTGGAAGACCTTCCCACATTAAGTTATTGTCAGCCTCACTGGAAGACCTTCCCACATTAAGTTATTGCCAGACTCACTGGACAACCTTCCCACATTAAGTTATTGTCAGACTCACTGGACGACCTTCCCACATTAAGTTATTGCCAGACTCACTGGATGACCTTCCCACATTAAGTTATTGCCAGCCTCACTGGAAGACCTTCCCACATTAAGTTATTGTCAGACTCACTGGAAGACCTTCCTACATTAAGTTATTGCCAGACTCACTGGAAGACCTTCCCACATTAAGTTATTGTCAGCCTCACTGGATGACCTTCCTACATTAAGTTATTGCCAGACTCACTGGATGACCTTCCCACATTAAGTTATTGCCAGACTCACTGGAAGACCTTCTCACATTAAGTTATTGCCAGACTCACTGGACAACCTTCCCACATTAAGTTATTGCCAGACTTACTGGATGACCTTCCCACATTAAGTTATTGCCAGACTCACTGGACGACCTTCCCACATTAAGTTATTGTCAGACTCACTGGACGACCTTCCTACATTAAGTTATTGCCAGACTCACTGGACGACCTTCCCACATTAAGTTATTGCCAGACTCACTGGACAACCTTCCTACATTAAGTTATTGCCAGACTCACTGGACGACCTTCCCACATTAAGTTATTGCCAGACTCACTGGACAACCTTCCCACATTAAGTTATTGCCAGACTCACTGGACGACCTTCCTACATTAAGTTATTGCCAGACTCACTGGATGACCTTCCCACATTAAGTTATTGTCAGACTCACTGGACGACCTTCCCACATTAAGTTATTGTCAGACTCACTGGAAGACCTTCCCACATTAAGTTATTGCCAGACTCACTGGACGACCTTCCTACATTAAGTTATTGCCAGACTCACTGGAAGACCTTCTCACATTAAGTTATTGCCAGACTCACTGGAAGACCTTCCTACATTAAGTTATTGCCAGACTCACTGGACAACCTTCCTACATTAAGTTATTGTCAGACTCACTGGACGACCTTCCTACATTAAGTTATTGCCAGACTCACTGGACGACCTTCCCACATTAAGTTATTGTCAGACTCACTGGACAACCTTCCTACATTAAGTTATTGCCAGACTCACTAGATGACCTTCCCACATTAAGTTATTGCCAGACTCACTGGACAACCTTCCTACATTAAGTTATTGCCAGACTCACTGGACGACCTTCCTACATTAAGTTATTGCCAGACTCACTGGACGACCTTCCTACATTAAGTTATTGTCAGACTCACTGGACGACCTTCCTACATTAAGTTATTGCCAGACTCACTGGACAACCTTCCTACATTAAGTTATTGTCAGACTCACTGGATGACCTTCCTACATTAAGTTATTGCCAGACTCACTGGACAACCTTCCTACATTAAGTTATTGCCAGACTCACTGGACAACCTTCCTACATTAAGTTATTGTCAGACTCACTGGACGACCTTCCTACATTAAGTTATTGCCAGACTCACTGGACGACCTTCCTACATTAAGTTATTGTCAGACTCACTGGACGACCTTCCTACATTAAGTTATTGCCAGACTCACTGGACAACCTTCCTACATTAAGTTATTGCCAGACTCACTGGATGACCTTCCTACATTAAGTTATTGCCAGACTCACTGGACGACCTTCCTACATTAAGTTATTGCCAGACTCACTGGACAACCTTCCTACATTAAGTTATTGTCAGACTCACTGGACAACCTTCCTACATTAAGTTATTGCCAGACTCACTGGAAGACCTTCCCACATTAAGTTATTGTCAGACTCACTGGAAGACCTTCCCACATTAAGTTATTGCCAGACTCACTAGATGACCTTCCCACATTAAGTTATTGCCAGACTCACTGGACAACCTTCCTACATTAAGTTATTGTCATACTCACAGGACGACCTTCCTACATTAAGTTATTGCCAGACTCACTGGACGACCTTCCTACATTAAGTTATTGCCAGACTCACTGGACGACCTTCCCACATTAAGTTATTGCCATACTCACTGGAAGACCTTCCCACATTAAGTTATTGCCAGACTCACTGGACGACCTTCCCACATTAAGTTATTGCCAGACTCACTGGATGACCTTCCCACATTAAGTTATTGCCAGACTCACTGGAAGACCTTCCTACATTAAGTTATTGCCAGACTCACTGGAAGACCTTCCTACATTAAGTTATTGCCAGACTCACTGAATGACCTTCCTACATTAAGTTATTGCCAGACTCACTGGACAACCTTCCCACATTAAGTTATTGCCAGACTCACTGGACAACCTTCCTACATTAAGTTATTGCCATACTCACTGGAAGACCTTCCCACATTAAGTTATTGCCAGACTCACTGGACAACCTTCCCACATTAAGTTATTGTCATACTCACAGGACGACCTTCCTACATTAAGTTATTGCCAGACTCACTGGACGACCTTCCTACATTAAGTTATTGCCAGACTCACTGGAAGACCTTCCCACATTAAGTTATTGCCAGACTCACTGGACGACCTTCCTACATTAAGTTATTGCCAGACTCACTGGAAGACCTTCCTACATTAAGTTATTGCCAGACTCACTGGAAGACCTTCCCACATTAAGTTATTGCCAGACTCACTGGAAGACCTTCCTACATTAAGTTATTGCCAGACTCACTGGAAGACCTTCCTACATTAAGTTATTGCCAGACTCACTGGACGACCTTCCCACATTAAGTTATTGCCAGACTCACTGGACGACCTTCCTACATTAAGTTATTGTCAGACTCACTGGATGACCTTCCCACATTAAGTTATTGTCAGACTCACTGGATGACCTTCCTACATTAAGTTATTGTCAGACTCACTGGATGACCTTCCTACATTAAGTTATTGCCAGACTCACTGGATGACCTTCCTACATTAAGTTATTGCCAGACTCACTGGACGACCTTCCTACATTAAGTTATTGCCAGACTCACTGGACGACCTTCCTACATTAAGTTATTGTCAGACTCACTGGAAGACCTTCCCACATTAAGTTATTGCCAGACTCACTGGACAACCTTCCTACATTAAGTTATTGTCAGACTCACTGGATGACCTTCCCACATTAAGTTATTGTCAGACTCACTGGATGACCTTCCTACATTAAGTTATTGTCAGACTCACTGGATGACCTTCCTACATTAAGTTATTGCCAGACTCACTGGATGACCTTCCTACATTAAGTTATTGTCAGACTCACTGGACAACCTTCCCACATTAAGTTATTGCCAGACTCAATGGAAGACCTTCCACATTAAGTTATTGCCAGACTCACTGAATGACCTTCCCACATTAAGTTATTGTCAGACTCACTGGACGACCTTCCTACATTAAGTTATTGCCAGACTCACTGGACGACCTTCCCACATTAAGTTATTGCCAGACTCACTGGACAACCTTCCTACATTAAGTTATTGCCAGACTCACTGGACGACCTTCCCACATTAAGTTATTGCCAGACTCACTGGACGACCTTCCCACATTAAGTTATTGCCAGACTCACTGGAAGACCTTCCCACATTAAGTTATTGCCAGACTCACTGGACGACCTTCCTACATTAAGTTATTGCCAGACTCACTGGACGACCTTCCCACATTAAGTTATTGCCAGACTCACTGGACGACCTTCCCACATTAAGTTATTGCCAGACTCACTGAATGACCTTCCCACATTAAGTTATTGTCAGACTCACTGGACGACCTTCCCACATTAAGTTATTGCCAGACTCACTGGACGACCTTCCCACATTAAGTTATTGCCAGACTCACTGGACAACCTTCCTACATTAAGTTATTGCCAGACTCACTTGACGACCTTCCTACATTAAGTTATTGTCAGACTCACTGGATGACCTTCCCACATTAAGTTATTGCCAGACTCACTGGAAGACCTTCCCACATTAAGTTATTGCCAGACTCACTGGACGACCTTCCTACATTAAGTTATTGTCAGACTCACTGGATAACCTTCCCACATTAAGTTATTGCCAGACTCACTGGACGACCTTCCCACATTAAGTTATTGCCATACTCACTGGAAGACCTTCCCACATTAAGTTATTGCCAGACTCACTGAATGACCTTCCTACATTAAGTTATTGCCAGACTCACTGGACAACCTTCCCACATTAAGTTATTGCCAGACTCACTGGACAACCTTCCTACATTAAGTTATTGCCATACTCACTGGAAGACCTTCCCACATTAAGTTATTGCCAGACTCACTGGACAACCTTCCCACATTAAGTTATTGTCATACTCACTGGACAACCTTCCCACATTAAGTTATTGCCAGATTCACTGGATAACCTTCCTACATTAAGTTATTGTCAGACTCACTGGAAGACCTTCCCACATTAAGTTATTGCCAGACTCACTGGACAACCTTCCCACATTAAGTTATTGTCATACTCACAGGACGACCTTCCTACATTATGTTATTGCCAGACTCACTGGACGACCTTCCTACATTAAGTTATTGCCAGACTCACTGAACGACCTTCCCACATTAAGTTATTGCCAGACTCACTGGACAACCTTCCCACATTAAGTTATTGCCAGACTCACTGGACAACCTTCCTACATTAAGTTATTGCCAGACTCACTGAACGACCTTCCCACATTAAGTTATTGCCATACTCACTGGAAGACCTTCCCACATTAAGTTATTGCCAGACTTACTGGACGACCTTCCTACATTATGTTATTGCCAGACTCACTGGACGACCTTCCTACATTAAGTTATTGCCAGACTCACTGAACGACCTTCCCACATTAAGTTATTGCCAGACTCACAGGACGACCTTCCTACATTAAGTTATTGCCAGACTCACTGGACGACCTTCCTACATTAAGTTATTGCCAGACTCACTGAACGACCTTCCCACATTAAGTTATTGCCATACTCACTGGAAGACCTTCCCACATTAAGTTATTGCCAGACTCACTGAATGACCTTCCTACATTAAGTTATTGCCAGACTCACTGGACAACCTTCCCACATTAAGTTATTGCCAGACTCACTGGAAGACCTTCCTACATTAAGTTATTGCCAGACTCACTGGACGACCTTCCCACATTAAGTTATTGCCAGACTCACTGGACGACCTTCCTACATTAAGTTATTGCCAGACTCACTGGAAGACCTTCCCACATTAAGTTATTGCCAGACTCACTGGACGACCTTCCCACATTAAGTTATTGCCAGACTCACTGGATGACCTTCCCACATTAAGTTATTGCCAGACTCACTGGATAACCTTCCTACATTAAGTTATTGCCAGACTCACTGGAAGACCTTCCCACATTAAGTTATTGTCAGACTCACTGGAAGACCTTCCCACATTAAGTTATTGCCAGACTCACTGGACAACCTTCCTACATTAAGTTATTGCCAGACTCACTGGACGACCTTCCCACATTAAGTTATTGCCAGACTCACTGGACAACCTTCCTACATTAAGTTATTGCCAGACTCACTGGATGACCTTCCCACATTAAGTTATTGCCAGACTCACTGGATGACCTTCCCACATTAAGTTATTGCCAGACTCACTGGACGACCTTCCCACATTAAGTTATTGCCAGACTCACTGGATGACCTCCCGACATTAAGTTATTGCCAGACTCACTGGATGACCTTCCTACATTAAGTTATTGCCAGACTCACTGGAAGACCTTCCTACATTAAGTTATTGCCAGACTCACTGGAAGACCTTCCTACATTAAGTTATTGCCAGACTCACTGGAAGACCTTCCCACATTAAGTTATTGCCAGACTCACTGGACGACCTTCCTACATTAAGTTATTGCCAGACTCACTGGATGACCTTCCTACATTAAGTTATTGCCAGACTCACTGGAAGACCTTCCTACATTAAGTTATTGCCAGACTCACTGGAAGACCTTCCCACATTAAGTTATTGCCAGACTCACTGGATGACCTTCCCACATTAAGTTATTGCCAGACTCACTGGAAGACCTTCCCACATTAAGTTATTGCCAGACTCACTGGACGACCTTCCTACATTAAGTTATTGTCATACTCACAGGACGACCTTCCTACATTAAGTTATTGCCAGACTCACTGGAAGACCTTCCTACATTAAGTTATTGCCAGACTCACTGGAAGACCTTCCTACATTAAGTTATTGTCAGACTCACTGGACGACCTTCCTACATTAAGTTATTGCCAGACTCACTGGATGACCTTCCTACATTAAGTTATTGCCAGACTCACTGGACGACCTTCCCACATTAAGTTATTGCCAGACTCACTGGACGACCTTCCTACATTAAGTTATTGCCAGACTCACTGGATGACCTTCCTACATTAAGTTATTGCCAGACTCACTGGAAGACCTTCCTACATTAAGTTATTGCCAGACTCACTGGAAGACCTTCCCACATTAAGTTATTGCCAGACTCACTGGATGACCTTCCCACATTAAGTTATTGCCAGACTCACTGGAAGACCTTCCCACATTAAGTTATTGCCAGACTCACTGGACGACCTTCCTACATTAAGTTATTGTCATACTCACAGGACGACCTTCCTACATTAAGTTATTGCCAGACTCACTGGAAGACCTTCCTACATTAAGTTATTGCCAGACTCACTGGAAGACCTTCCTACATTAAGTTATTGTCAGACTCACTGGACGACCTTCCTACATTAAGTTATTGCCAGACTCACTGGATGACCTTCCTACATTAAGTTATTGCCAGACTCACTGGACGACCTTCCCACATTAAGTTATTGCCAGACTCACTGGACGACCTTCCCACATTAAGTTATTGCCAGACTCACTGGATGACCTTCCTACATTAAGTTATTGCCAGACTCACTGGAAGACCTTCCTACATTAAGTTATTGCCAGACTCACTGGAAGACCTTCCCACATTAAGTTATTGCCAGACTCACTGGATGACCTTCCCACATTAAGTTATTGCCAGACTCACTGGAAGACCTTCCCACATTAAGTTATTGCCAGACTCACTGGACGACCTTCCTACATTAAGTTATTGTCATACTCACAGGACGACCTTCCTACATTAAGTTATTGCCAGACTCACTGGATGACCTTCCTACATTAAGTTATTGCCAGACTCACTGGATGACCTTCCTACATTAAGTTATTGTCAGACTCACTGGAAGACCTTCCCACATTAAGTTATTGTCAGACTCACTGGACAACCTTCCTACATTAAGTTATTGCCAGACTCACTGGACAACCTTCCTACATTAAGTTATTGTCAGACTCACTGGACGACCTTCCCACATTAAGTTATTGTCAGACTCACTGGATAACCTTCCTACATTAAGTTATTGTCAGACTCACTGGAAGACCTTCCCACATTAAGTTATTGCCAGACTCACTGGATAACCTTCCTACATTAAGTTATTGTCAGACTCACTGGACGACCTTCCCACATTAAGTTATTGTCAGACTCACTGGATAACCTTCCTACATTAAGTTATTGCCAGACTCACTGAATGACCTTCCCACATTAAGTTATTGCCAGACTCACTGGATGACCTTCCCACATTAAGTTATTGTCAGACTCACTGGACGACCTTCCACATTAAGTTATTGCCAGACTCACTGGACAACCTTCCCACATTAAGTTATTGCCAGACTCACTGGAAGACCTTCCTACATTAAGTTATTGCCAGACTCACTGGACGACCTTCCCACATTAAGTTATTGCCAGACTCACTGGACAACCTTCCCACATTAAGTTATTGCCAGACTCACTGGACAACCTTCCCACATTAAGTTATTGCCAGACTCACTGGACGACCTTTCCACATTAAGTTATTGCCAGACTCACTGGACAACCTTCCCACATTAAGTTATTGCCAGACTCCCTGGATGACCTTCCCACATTAAGTTATTGCCAGACTCACTGGACGACCTTCCCACATTAAGTTATTGCCAGACTCACAGGACGACCTTCCTACATTAAGTTATTGTCAGACTCACTGGATGACCTTCCTACATTAAGTTATTGTCAGACTCACTGGACGACCTTCCCACATTAAGTTATTGCCAGACTCACTGGATGACCTTCCCACATTAAGTTATTGTCAGACTCACTGGACGACCTTCCACATTAAGTTATTGCCAGACTCACTGGACAACCTTCCCACATTAAGTTATTGCCAGACTCACTGGAAGACCTTCCTACATTAAGTTATTGCCAGACTCACTGGACGACCTTCCCACATTAAGTTATTGCCAGACTCACTGGACAACCTTCCCACATTAAGTTATTGCCAGACTCACTGGACAACCTTCCCACATTAAGTTATTGCCAGACTCACTGGACGACCTTTCCACATTAAGTTATTGCCAGACTCACTGGACAACCTTCCCACATTAAGTTATTGCCAGACTCCCTGGATGACCTTCCCACATTAAGTTATTGCCAGACTCACTGGACGACCTTCCCACATTAAGTTATTGCCAGACACACTGGATGACCTTCCTACATTAAGTTATTGCCAGACTCACTGGATGACCTTCCCACATTAAGTTATTGCCAGACTCACTGGATGACCTTCCCACATTAAGTTATTGTCAGACTCACTGGAAGACCTTCCCACATTAAGTTATTGCCAGACTCACTGGATGACCTTCCTACATTAAGTTATTGCCAGACTCACTGGATAACCTTCCCACATTAAGTTATTGCCTGACTCACTGGATGACCTTCCCACATTAAGTTATTGCCAGACTCACTGGATGACCTTCCTACATTAAGTTATTGCCAGACTCACTGGATGACCTTCCTACATTAAGTTATTGCCAGACTCACTGGACGACCTTCCCACATTAAGTTATTGTCAGACTCACTGGACGACCTTCCCACATTAAGTTATTGCCAGACACACTGGATGACCTTCCTACATTAAGTTATTGCCAGACTCACTGGATGACCTTCCCACATTAAGTTATTGCCAGACTCACTGGATGACCTTCCCACATTAAGTTATTGTCAGACTCACTGGACAACCTTCCTACATTAAGTTATTGCCAGACTCACTGGATGACCTTCCCACATTAAGTTATTATCAGACTCACTGGAAGACCTTCCCACATTAAGTTATTGCCAGACTCACTGGATGACCTTCCTACATTAAGTTATTGCCAGACTCACTGGATAACCTTCCCACATTAAGTTATTGCCTGACTCACTGGATGACCTTCCCACATTAAGTTATTGCCAGACTCACTGGATGACCTTCCTACATTAAGTTATTGCCAGACTCACTGGATGACCTTCCTACATTAAGTTATTGCCAGACTCACTGGAAGACCTTCCCACATTAAGTTATTGCCATACTCACTGGAAGACCTTCCCACATTAAGTTATTGCCAGACTCACTGAATGACCTTCCTACATTAAGTTATTGCCAGACTCACTGGACAACCTTCCTACATTAAGTTATTGCCAGACTGACTGGACGACCTTCTCACATTAAGTTATTGTCAGACTCACTGGAAGACCTTCCCACATTAAGTTATTGCCAGACTCACTGGAAGACCTTCCCACATTAAGTTATTGCCAGACTCACTGGATAACCTTCCCACATTAAGTTATTGCCTGACTCACTGGATGACCTTCCCACATTAAGTTATTGCCAGACTCACTGGATGACCTTCCTACATTAAGTTATTGCCAGACTCACTGGATGACCTTCCTACATTAAGTTATTGCCAGACTCACTGGATAACCTTCCCACATTAAGTTATTGCCTGACTCACTGGATGACCTTCCCACATTAAGTTATTGCCAGACTCACTGGATGACCTTCCCACATTAAGTTATTGCCAGACTCACTGGATAACCTTCCCACATTAAGTTATTGCCAGACTCACTGGATAACCTTCCCACATTAAGTTATTGCCTGACTCACTGGATGACCTTCCTACATTAAGTTATTGCCATACTCACTGGAAGACCTTCCCACATTAAGTTATTGTCAGACTCACTGGATGACCTTCCTACATTAAGTTATTGTCAGACTCACTGGATGACCTTCCCACATTAAGTTATTGCCAGACTCACTGGACGACCTTCCCACATTAAGTTATTGCCAGACTCACTGGACAACCTTCCTACATTAAGTTATTGCCAGACTCACTGGATAACCTTCCCACATTAAGTTATTGCCAGACTCACTGGACGACCTTCCCACATTAAGTTATTGCCAGACTCACTGGACAACCTTCCCACATTAAGTTATTGTCAGACTCACTGGATGACCTTCCTACATTAAGTTATTGCCAGACTCACTGGATAACCTTCCCACATTAAGTTATTGCCAGACACAAACCCACACAAAGAGAGGATTAGCAGTCTGTGAAGTTTAGGTTGGCTACTCTACAACTTTGTCAAGGTTACCCCCATAAAATAAATGTTGATCATTTACTCTCAACATGTTGATAATTTTTAAATTTCATACAACCTTTTGACTTGTATTGCTCAATTTTAACATGCACTTTCTAATTTCTAAGTAAAGGGGGGTTAATCAACATATTAGAAGGCTAAAGTGCCACCCTATTCAAGTAAGTAAATACAGTTTTGTTCTTTGAAGTTCTTACGAAATATTTATCAGATCAATTTGTTACATAAAAGAAATGTAAATCGATCAGAAGACATTTTGCACAACTATACAGATATTATTAACAAGAACTACACAGACTTTTAATTCGGATGGCATTTTTATGGCAGTACAATTTCCTGTTTGTGACAGTGTTTGTATCTCCAGAACGGAAGAGCTTGACACAATTTTAGTGTCTCTAAAACATAGAGAGCTGTGCTAGGACAGTTTAAATATCTCTAAAACTAGAGAGCAGTTTTCTTGTAGAAACAATTTTAGAAACTCTTGAAAGAAATAGCTACATATACTTCCTGTTATAACAGCTTATGTGCTTTTCTTTACTGGAGAACTGAATTTCATGGCCTGCAATGAATGTGTTTTGTTTCTCTGCTGTCTAAGATGGTCTTGCTTGATAAAGTGGTAATGGGTGGATCCTCTCTGATGAATGTTTTAGTAGGGGAAATTAAAGGGACTGTTCAGATGAGCGTTTGTAATTTTCCAACAGAAAGAATAAGGTATTGTTTATAAAAACATGGCCTTGTTTGACAAGATGGTAAAAAAGCACAAAACTTGCCCGTTGAATGTTTTAATAATTTAGGGCTATTCAGATGAATTTTTATAAAAATAACAAACTAATGAATTTGGATTTTGGTCATAATAATAATTTAGATTGGGGATATTTACAGGCCCTTTTAAGCCTTACTTTCTGATATTGTTAAGTTTAGGTATGATAGTCTTGATGAGATTTTAGATTGGGGATAATTACAGGCCATGTTAAGCCTTACTTTCTGATATTGTCAAGTTTAGATGTGATAGTCTTGATGAGATTTTAGATTCAGAAGATAATGTCATCCTTCTTTTAACAAAGAAACAAAATAATGAAAGCAACGTCTTGGCTGAAACAATTCTTGCAATGCAATATCTACCCATGCATGTGAACTCTCCCACTTTTGTGGGGTGACATCAACTTTTGGAGGGAGACTCCCACTTTTGGAGGGAGACTCCCACTTTTGGAGGGAGACTCTCACTTTTGGTGGGAGACTGCCACTTTTGGTGGGAGACTGCCACTTTTGGAGGGAGACTCCCACTTTTGGAGGGAGACTGCCACTTTTGGTGGGAGACTCCCACTTTTGAGGGAGACTGCCACTTTTGGAGGGAGACTCCCACTTTTGGAGGGAGACTGCCACTTTTGGAGGGAGACTGCCACTTTTGGAGGGAGACTCTCACTTTTGGTGGGAGACTGCCACTTTTGGAGGGTGACTGCCACTTTTGGAGGGTGACTGCCACTTTTGGAGGGAGACTGCCACTTTTGGAGGGAGACTCTCACTTTTGGTGGGAGACTGCCACTTTTGGAGGGAGACTCCCACTTTTGGAGGGAGACTGCCACTTTTGGAGGGAGAGTCCCACTTTTGGAGGGAGACTCCCACTTTTGTGGGGTGACTCCAACTTTTGGAGGGAGACTGCCACTTTTAAGGTTCAAAATTATTGTAAAATGAGGTGTGTTTTACACATTTTCAAAAATCTCCCAACTTAGGCGTAGATAACTTATATGAATGTAACAAATCTTCCACTGTGCATGTGAAAATTTCCCATTTTGGCCTCTGAAAATGTATGTCTACCCAGAGTTTATCCTGACATAATAAAGACAAGTAATACTGCCGGTATTTCAAATTATTCATTTCTTCATTTTCAAGATAAATAAATAATTAAAATTTTTATCACCATTGTGGATTGGTATTTTCATACACTTTACATATTCTTATATTTTTAAATGGCTTATAATAATAATGCCTTAATTGTTTTCTAATCACATTGAACATTCCTTGAATATGCATGCTGCAGTCTGAAGAGTTCTTAGTAGAGAAAATGGACAAATCATACTATTTTTACAGTAACTTTGTACCATATACCTAGCCACAAGGGAGGTTACACAGATTATTTGAATTTTTAGAGTTACATCCCCTTTTAAAACCACAAGAGGGCATTTTACAAGTAAGGATGATGATGCTATCATAGGATGTTTTAGCTATTACAGTCCCTCTGCGGTAAAATTTTAGTCGCTACAAATTCAGAACCAAGTCAACGGATCAGCGGATGACAGTCTAACTAGAATTTTTATATTAAACGAGGGAAGGTAATAAGTCTTATTATTTTTCCAGTCGTAAACAGACAAATTCTTTGTGACCTTGAGGTATAGTAAAACAATGTTGTTTTTTTCTGCATTTGTTAAAATGAGTTATTTAATCTCCATTAAATAGATTTATTGTTACGGCAGTTATTTGTATAAAGAATATTTTATTTCAGTTATTTAATGGTCTTCTTTTAACCTTTCCAGACAAACTTTTAAAATCATTTCAGACATATTTCTGTGATGAGTCTTTGAAGCATAATTTAAACATTCCCCATGATGTGTGTTTTCCTACTCTGAAACTGAAGGACATGTCCCTTTAAACATTTAGGATCAGATAATGAAAGCAGGGTCTTTGCCGTAACCATCCATGCCATGCAATTCCAAATTCTGAATTCGTGGCAACAGAATAATAAGGTTTTTCCTGTGAGTCCTGTGCCTATTCTACTGTGATGGCCAATGGTTAAAGTGTTTTCTTCTCTTAATTATTAATTAACACTGAAAGGTGTCATTTTAAATTTTAATTAAAACACATGAGTTTGAGGGACTTGTTCCAGTCTTTGATGAGTTTTAAAATTAATACAGATAAGATGGAGGGATATCGGTAAATCTTTAACCAGGGTCGAGTTTTCATTTCTGGATTTCTTTATTTTGAGTTCTTAAGTCCATCATACTGTTGTCATTAAATGAAGGACGCAGATTGTAATGTTGTTGGAGGAGTTAAGGTAAGTTTTTGTTGATATTTTATTTGTTTTTAAAGCTGCTGACAGGTCACTTGACATATCATCCAACAGGTCACTTGACATATCTTCTGACAGGTCGCTTGACATACCATCCATCAGGTCACTTGACATATCATCCATCAGGTCACTTGACATATCTTCCGACAGGTCACTTGACATATCTTCCGACCAGGTCACTTGACATATCTTCCGACAGGTCACTTGACATATCTGCCGACAGGTCATTTGACACATCTACAGACAGGTCACTTGACACATCTGCCGACAGGTCACTTGACACATCTGCCGACAGGTCACTTGACACATCTGCCAACAGGTCACTTGACACATCTGCCAACAGGTCACTTGACACATCTGCCGACTGGCCACTTGACACATCTGCCAACAGGTCACTTGACACATCTGCCGACTGGCCACTTGACACATCTGCCAACAGGTCACTTGACACATCTACCGACTGGCCACTTGACACATCTGCCAACAGGTCACTTGACACATCTGCCGACAGGTCACTTGACACATCTGCCAACAGGTCACTTGACACATCTGCCGACAGGTCACTTGACACATCTGCCGACAGGTCACTTGACACATTTACTGACAGGTCACTTGACACATTTACCGACAGGTCACTCGACACATTTACCGACAGGTCACTTGACCCATCTGCCAACAGGTCACTTGACACATCTGCCAACAGGTCACTTGACACATCTGCCAACAGGTCACTTGACACATCTGCCAACAGGTCACTTGACACATCTGCCAACAGGTCACTTGACACACTTGACACATCTGCCAACAGGTCACTTGACACATCTGCCGACAGGTCACTTGGCACACTTGACACATCTGCCAACAGGTCACTTGACACATCTGCCAACAGGTCACTTGACACATCTGCCAACAGGTCACTTGACACATCTGCCAACAGGTCACTTGACACACTTGACACATCTGCCAACAGGTCACTTGACACATCTGCCAACAGGTCACTTGACACACTTGACACATCTGCCAACAGGTCACTTGCCACATCTGCCAACAGGTCACTTGACACATCTGCCAACAGGTCACTTGACACATCTGACAACAGGTCACTTGCCACATCTGCCAACAGGTCACTTGACACATCTGCCAACAGGTCACTTGACACATCTGACAACAGGTCACTTGACACATCTGCCAACAGGTCACTTGACACATCTGACAACAGGTCACTTGACACATCTGACAACAGGTCACTTGACACATCTGCCAACAGGTCACTTGACACATCTGCTGACAGGTCACTTGACACATCTGCCAACATGTCACTTGACACATCTGCCAACAGGTCACTTGACACATCTGCCGACAGGTCACTTGACACATTTACCGACAGGTCACTTGACACATCTGATAAGGATATTTTATTTGTTTGTTTTTTTTCAATTCAAATTTAAATTTTTCAAGTTTTTTTGTTTTGTTTTTTGTTGATGTTTTTTAAATAATTTTGGCCTCCATCTCAATTATAATAACTCTAAAATTGATATTTCTTTCACCGTGGAAAGTTCTTATTAAATTGTGACAGTGATATGATTTTTGAAGATAGCTTGAAAAAATATTTTAACCAATCTTAAAAGATATTTTCATGTTCAAGTTTATCAGTTTGCCATTGTCTAAGTATGGTGTTCACATAAACTTGTCTAAGTGATCCAGCAAAGATGTCTAATTAAGTTGTCAAATGATGTTGTGTAATTGGTCCAATGAAGTGGTCTAATTACAAGATCCGATGAAGTTGTCTAATTAAATGATCCAATTAAGTTGTCTAAGTAGCATGTAACTATGTTGTCTGATAAAAATGGTTCATGATATTGTCTAATAAAATTGTCTAAGTTTGTGGTATAATAAAATTGTCTAAGTTTGTGGTATAATAAAATTGTCTAAGTTTGTGGTCCAATAAAATAGTCTAAGTAAGTGGTCCAATAAAATTGTCTAAGTTTGTGGTCCGATAAAATTGTCTAAGTTTGTGGTCCGATAAAATTGTATAAGCTAGTGGTCTGATAAAATTGTATAAGTTAATGGTCCGATAAAATTGTCTAAGTTAGTGGTCCGATAAAATTGTCTCAAGTTAGTGGTCCGATAAAATTGTCTCAAGTTAGTGGTCCGATAAAATTGTCTCAAGTTAGTGGTCTGATAAAATTGTCTCAAGTTAGTTGTCCGATAAAATTGTCTCAAATTAGTGGTCTGATAAAATTGTCTCAAGTTAGTGGTCCAATAAAATTGTCTAAGTTTGTGGTCCCAAAAAGTAGTCTAAGTATGATGTATCAATGATGTTGTCTAAGAAGGTAAATGAAGTTGTCTAATTAGGTGAACCAACTACGTTGTCTAAGAGCGGTCTAATAAAGTTTCCTAGTTACATTATTTAACCTATGATGAAGGATTCTTTCTCCTATTACAAGAGGTCGTATATCAGGGTAGTATACCTTCCCTTTATTCTCAGAACTTTACCTGCATAATCAGGCGCCATCTGAATTACCTGAGAGCAGTTCAATCAATGAACCTTGTGATTAAGGAACAAGTTTTATGGAATGGACAGCCAACATTTATTGTTCTTATATTGCAAAAAGCTCTCAATATTTATCAATCTTACATAATGGACAAACATGGCTCTGGTTTTATTTGTATGGAATATTGGTTACCACTGGTGTTTGTATTTTTTATTGGATCTAAATTAATCTGTTTCTTTGTTCTTTGTTTTAGTAGTAAAATTGGTTAACTGTTGTGGTTTCCATTTGTGGATCAGCATACTTTTGTTTTGTTTGAACATTTGATGAAGAGTTTGTTCTTATTGAATACTGGCTTTTAAACTGGGAACATTTTTCTTTTTAATTGGATAAATTTACAGATCCTTTTTTCTTTCTTTTAATCTTTCTTTTGTTGGGGGTAAATTTGGTTCAATGTTTGGTTCTATTGCGACAAGGAATGTTGGAGGTAAACATAATGTGGATTTGAATAACTATTCAAATATTGCCCCCTGTATTTTTTAATAAAGATTAATATATATTAATGTGATATAATTAATATTAATTTAATAATTGTTTAAATTAAATTATTTTCATTTTTATTTTTCAACTTTTTTTTTTAAATGTTATTTAATTAACTAGGTTAATTAAGATCTGTGTTTTTGTGTAATATTAATTTATGATCTCCTGATTTATTGTTACAAATCCAGTAATGTTTGTTTTGTCATGCAAAAAAGTCAATTGCCGGTGATTTTATTTTATTATTGAATTATTTGTTTGAATTTGTATTTTCATTGGATAATGTTTGTAATCGGTTTCTCTTTATTTGCTCAGTTACATTGGCTTTCTCTTTTGTTTTCATTTTCAGAATCAACTTTGTTCTGAAATGTTACCTATAAGCAGGAATGGGATTGCATTTGTTAATGAAAATTGGGTGCATTTTAAACTGCCATAATTTCAGACGATGAACATGTTTTTCTGTGTAATTTGTTGGTAAAATTAGATGATCTGTTGTTTGTTTTTAGTGTTTCAAATTGACAGGAAATATGTCTGGATAAGTAATGTGTGTGGGTTTATAATTCCCAGCTTGATAAACTTTAATCGTTTTTGGGTCAACATTTTTTTTCTGGTTGTTTGATTAACATCGTCACATTGCTCAATTGCTCCTCCAAATTTGCATATTTTGACATTACTTTGTTAAAGTTTTTTTTTACTTTAGAATTTTTTGTGAGCTTTGTTTGGATTTGTACAGTGAAGGTTTGACATCGGATAATTAATTATTTTTATTTTTCTACAGTTTTTTTTTTAGAATTTATTGTTTAAAGATTTGTTATATTATGTGTTAATAAATACTATATAATATTGACATAGATTTTTATATTTCTACTCGCGTATTTTAATTTTTACCTAATATTACACAGTTTATGTTAAACCTTATCATCATATTTGGCGTCATTATGACATATCAAGTGTCAGTGTGCCATAAAATACAAAATACAAAATATATCTCAATTAAATGTTAAAAGGCCTTCAGCCGTAAAAGAAATGTAATAAATTTACAAATTAAAAAAAAGTTTCTTTTTTTTAAAGTATAGCATTTTTACACAAATGGTGTAGTTGTAGAGCCGCCGATTTGTAACTCCTCTGACTGCTTAGCCTCTCACCGCTTGGGTTCGAGTCCCATTCAGGCGACTTAATGTGGGAAGGTTTTCCAGCTGACTTGCGGTGCGATGGTGGTTCAACCTAGACATGTGTATGTGGTCTTCCTCCACCAAAAAGCTGGACGTTGCTATAATGATCACAATTGGTCGCTGCAATGTATTTAAAAAAACAAAACAAACAAAAACTAAAGAAATTTTATTTATGCCTTTTTGAGATTATATAAATATTTACAAGTATTTCTTTATGAAAATGTATCAATAACTCAGTCCTCAGGAAATGTTTAAAAAAAGCAACTGTAATCATATTTTTACTCTTAATGGCGCATAAAATAAGCAGAACTGAAACATAACAGTGTATGTGAAATTACCTAAGCTTTGATTAGGATACGACAGAAATAGTCTCCTTATAAATACAATATTTATATACAGTAAAACCTCACTAAAGAACCACCTATCTAAGTAGGACACTTTAAAAAAAGAACCACAGTGTGTCCCTCTTAGAGAGGTTTTACTCTCTGGTATTTTACAATTGAAATATTACTGATTACCCTTAAGGGAGGATAAGATATGTAAGATTGTGCCATTAACACTGTTATAGCAGGAGGGTAGAGAACTGGCCTTAATTGTAAACGTAAATACCATGGATTTGAAAGTCTCCGCCTGGCTACAGAATATTCTGAATGCGGAATAAAACTGATAAGGCAGAACAAGAAGCTAATTGTTAGGAAGATTTTATTTCTGTCAGGGCGTGTATTTAAATGGTAGAGAGTTTGTAAAGGTGATAACCAACTATTTGCTAAGTTAAAAAAAAAAATACCTATGTTTTGGAGAATTTACATATAGCTTCTGCATAAAATTGTGCTGAAGTAAAAGAAATTTTTTGTTGAAGATTAAAAAGATGATGATATTACATTATCTAAAATGTAGGTAGTGACATGGTTTTCTAAATTTAAAAAAAAAATAACTGTTCCACATGGCTCAGATAGGAAATACATGTTTGTAATTACAAGTGGGGTGTTAAGCTCCACGTTAGGACGTAGGACATTACCAAGCAGCATCTCCGGGGGAATTTTTCAGGTAACAGTTATTTATTATGATTGTTTGAGAGGGAAAATATCTGGTCCAAACTGTCGGATACCAACTTCAAATCTTCATAGGAAGAGTTGTCTAGCCATGTTGGAAGATTATAATCATATGATTAATTGTCAAATCTAGGTGTACCTTAATTGTAGAAAAACCTTAGTTATTAGAGAGGGTTGTTAAACGAAAAAAACATGTGATGAATGGACAAGTTGACATATGTATGTATTTCAGTTATTAGAGAGGGTTGTTAAATGAAAAACCATGTGATGAATGGACAAGTTGACGTATGTATGTATTTCAGTATATGTGAATAAATAAAATATGCCACTAATTCTAACACTCCATGAACACACTTATATTTAGTGACTAGAAAAAAAGTGGCCAGCACAAGGATTAAAAGAACAAAGAATCAAATTTGGATGGAAAATTGTATCTTCTGACAGGTGGGCGGATGGATTTGAAAAATATGCTTAGAACATGAAAGATTGATTCTCTTGGTTCTCGAATAATAAGAATTGCGTAAGAACTGTTAATGAAATAATATGGGAATACAAATGTTGAAGTTGATCTGAACTGAGAGAAGTGTATCACAGTAATGGAGTATAAGTTTCTCCTGGATGTATAAAGTGTGATGGTTTTCTGACTGCAAAGAAAAAAATGGATTTCTTAAGTAATGGACTTCATAGAAATGTAAAACTAATTGCTGTCGAGGTAAGTTTTTTTTATTTGTTCAGTAGTTTAGAATAATTGTGTTAAACGTGTGTTAAAATCTTTGAAATTGACCTGAAGAATAGTTTTTAATAGATTATGTTGGTATAATAGAGTTGCGTCCCTTGTTTAAAAAAATATATTTTGCTAAAAATATACAAGAAATTTTAGTACCTTATGTTAAAAAGCTTTTTTTTCAGTACACACTTAGGCCCATATTCACCAAGTCATGACTTAAGCCCAAGTCACAATTTTCATGCCAACAAAAATAGACTTATTTATCAGGTTTCAATGTGATTTTAAGCTGAAAGTAGCAAAGTTGAAGTGTTATGCAAAAATACAGACATGTAGCTAAATACATAATGAAGATATTGTAGATTGAAATCCATAAATTGAGCAATTCTTACTTAAGAATGGCGAGTATAAGACAACATATAACTAAAAAACAGGGGGCAATAATTTATAAAAAAAATTATGCAAAGAAAAAAAAATATCACGGGCCTAACTGAAAAAGTCACAAAGACATGACATCCTTGTATAATTTTGTTAGAAACTATCCACAAAATAAAAACAAAAATGATAAACATTTATGAAAATGTAAAAAAGTTTTTAATAATTCAAAGTTATTACAAAAGATAATTAAAAAAAAAAGACAACCTTAATTAAACACATTTAGTTTTGTGTGTATATTTATAATAATGATAACCTTGTATGAACCATAAAAGAAAACATAAATATTTCAAACAGATTTCTAAAGAATGGAAAAAAAAAACTTTGTTAAAACAGGAGGGTTTTTTATGTGTGTATTTCAAACTTGCTTTAAAATGTAATTTAAAAAACACACCTTCATAAAAATATATGAATAATGAGTTTTTTGTTTACATGCTTTAGTTTTGATCATGGTTCTGATCCTGTGGATTCAGATCACTTGAACATTTTATGAAAATACAGAAAAATCACAAGAATATTGTTTTCCATTACAGATGTTATTTTTATGTCATGTCACTTTTATATCATTTTTATATCATTTTATGTCATTTTATGTCATTTTTATGTCATGTCACTTTTGGATAATCTTGTATTCAGCCTGGAAATACATTTTATATGTATTTTTTAATTTTAATAAGAAAAGACTTACCTGTTGCCATGGAAATACTTTGTAAGACCATCAGATGTCCTGTCTCTTGGTTTCCGTAGTAACTGCACAGTTTTTTACACAACACCTAATATCAATAATAGAGCTTACACTTTTGATAACAATTTTGTGTAGTTAAAATGACACTTTAACACTAAACAGAATCAAAACACCATTTTAACATTTGAGATTCTTGTTTGTTTCCATATTTAGTTTGAGTTCCACACTTAACATCCTGTCTGTAAATATACTCTGACCACCTAGGCTTTAAAAACAGTGCAATTTAAGAAACACGTGCCATTGATCATTCCCCGACTGAGAATAGTTTAGGATATTTTTGTTTTTTCTTCCACTGAAAAGCTTAAATCGTCTTCATTTTCTGTATTAATTCTTTCAATAAAACAATTTCACCCTTGCCAGAAATGAAGTTTGTTAAAAATACACTCTCTAAGATAAACTTCATACAAACTTCACACAACATTAATGAAACCTATGATATATCAATGAATATTTCCATTTTCTGAGTTATAATAATCATAACTGTTTCCTCATCTATTTTTCTTTCATTTCACAACAACACATTTCTTCTGCAGATATTTGGTACATGCGTAATTCATTTCCATACAACCCTATTTTAAGCACTTAGATATTCAAAATTAGCTTTATACGACTTCATTACTTTTCCCTCATGCACTTTTTTCTAATATTAATTTTTTCCCACATGCTTTCATTTTGCCCTATAAAGCCCTTCCTAATAACTCCATTGTTAGGTTTTATCATCTGAATTCTACCATGTTCAATTTATTATCAACCTTTTTTTGCGTTATCAGACATCGATATTTATTTATTTATGTGTGTGTGTATGAAGGGGGGAAGCTTATACATTGTTCTCATAGATTCAGCCTTATTACTCATACATTCAATTATTACCTCTGGCCTATTTAAGCGTTATCCTCGGATATCAAAAAGAAGATTTGAGTAAAGATTAATGTACATTCAAGCTTTGTTCGTATTTATTCATCACGTCTTTAGAAACCTTAATTGATCAATTATCTGAAGTGGTATAAGTATGAGTTTGCATTTAAATCATCACAATCTAGATATTGAATTAATTAGTTTTTTATCGGTTGTTATACCACTGCCATGATTTGCTTATTAGATTTTTTTATTATTCAGATTTTATTCTTTCAGATTTTTATTTACCCAGTGTATATTATAGATCATTGTGCAGGATGGTTTCTCTCGTAGATTCAATTAACAATCGACCTATGTCAATAACCTTTACATGTAATTCAGCAAGCCCTCTTAAGTTCAATGCCTTAACCACAAAAATAATGGCTATAGACCAATGGCGTTCTCATTATTCTTCTGCTAATTACCACAAAATAAAAAACAAGTACTCCTACTTTCAAAAATCTTCAGAATTATTTCTTCAAAGCTGTTCTCTTTATTCCATTTGCCTTTGAAAGGGCAGAACAAGTGCTCTTACTTATAAAATATTCAGAATAATAAAGCAGCCTTTTGTACGATGTTGTCTTTGTGCTTTATACTTCTACAAAGTCTATTTTATCCTTTCTGTACACAAAATGAAATGGACATTTAACAATATTTAATCATATATACATGAAGGGGGATAAATAAAGTAACTATGAATAAAGCAGTCTGTATTAAAAAAAAGAAAAAGCAACCAGTTATTGGTTTATTTAAAAGGATATGAATTCTTTATTTTTTATAACTTTCAATATTTGCATTTGATAATTATTATGCTAGATCTTTCTTTGTCCATTTTGTTCTTTTCAAATTGTGATGTCAGTGATTAAACTCTTTTCTATTTTCTATTCTTTCCTTGAAAAATTATGAAATATTTTGACATGGCTGTATCTTGGTGATTGGGAGAAAAAAATGTGCAGCCATTCTGAAACTCTAACCCAGGACCCTTTAATAACCGGGTGAATGCTCTTCCAACTGATCTGACAGGGCGAACGCTCTACCGACGGAGCTAACAAGGTGAATGCTCTACCGACTGAGCTAACAGGGCGACTGCTCTACAGACTGAGCTTAAAGGGTGAATGCTTTACCGACGGAGCTGACAGGGCGAACGCTGTACTGACTGAGCTAACAGGATGAACGCTCTACCGACTGAGCTAACAGGGTGAACGCTCTACTGACTGAGCTAACAGGGTGAACGCTCTACCGACTGAGCTAACAGGGTGAACACTCTATCGACTGAGCTAACAGGGTGAATGCTCTACCGACTGAGCTGACAGGGCGAACGCTGTACTGACTGAGCTGACAGGGCGAATGCTCTACTGACTGAGCTAACAGGGCGAATGCTCTACCGACTGAGCTAAGAGGCGAAAACTGTACCGACTGAGCTGACAGGGCGAACGCTCTACCGACTGAGCTAACAGGGTGAACGCTGTACCGACTGAGCTAACAGGGCGAACGCTCTACTGACCGAGCTAACAGGGTGAATGCTCTACCGACTGAGCTAACAGGGCGACTGCTCTACAGACTGAGCTTAAAGGGTGAATGCTTTACCGACGGAGCTGACAGGGCGAACGCTGTACTGACTGAGCTAACAGGATGAACGCTCTACCGACTGAGCTAACAGGGTGAACGCTCTACTGACTGAGCTAACAGGGTGAACGCTCTACCGACTGAGCTAACAGGGTGAACACTCTATCGACTGAGCTAACAGGGTGAATGCTCTACCGACTGAGCTGACAGGGCGAACGCTGTACTGACTGAGCTGACAGGGCGAATGCTCTACTGACTGAGCTAACAGGGCAAATGCTCTACCGACTGAGCTAAGAGGCGAACACTGTACCGACTGAGCTGACAGGGCGAACGCTCTACCGACTGAGCTAACAGGGTGAACGCTGTACCGACTGAGCTAACAGGGCGAACGCTCTACTGACCGAGCTAACAGGGTGAATGCTCTACCGACTGAGCTGACAGGGCGAATGCTGTACTGACTGAGCTGACAGGGTGAATGCTCTACCGACTGAGCTAACAGGGTGAACGCTCTACTGACTGAGCTAACAGGGCGAACGCTCTACTGACTGAGCTAACAGGGCGAATGCTGTACCGACTGAGCTGACAGGGTGAATGCTCTACCGACTGAGCTAACAGGGCGAATGCTCTACCAACTGAGCTAAGAGGCGAACACTGTACCGACTGAGCTAACAGGATGAACGCTCTACCAACTGAGCTAACAGGGTGAACACTCTATCGACTGAGCTAACAGGGTGAACGCTCTACCGACTGAGCTAACAGGGTGAATGCTCTACCGACTGAGCTGACAGGGCGAACGCTGTACTGACTGAGCTGACAGGGCGAATGCTCTACCGACTGAGCTAACAGGGTGAATGCTCTACCAACTGAGCTAAGAGGCGAACACTGTACCGACTGAGCTTACAGGATGAACGCTCTACTGACTGAGCTAACAGGGTGAACGCTCTACCGACTGAGCTACCAGGATGAACGCTCTACCAACTGAGCTAACAGGATGAACGCTCTACCGACTGAGCTAACAGGATGAACGCTCTACCGACTGAGCTAACAGGGTGAACGCTCTACCGACTGAGCTAACAGGGTGAACGCTCTACCGACTGAGCTAACAGGGTGAACGCTCTACCGACTGAGCTACCAGGATGAACGCTCTACCAACTGAGCTAACAGGATGAACGCTCTACCGACTGAGCTAACAGGATGAACGCTCTACCGACTGAGCTAACAGGGTGAACGCTGTACCGACTGAGCTTACAGGATGAACGCTCTACTGACTGAGCTAACAGGGCAAACACTCTACTGACTGAGCTAACAGGGCAAACACTCTACTGACTGAGCTAACAGGGCAAACACTCTACTGACTGAGCTTACAGGATGAACGCTCTACCGACTGAGCTAACAGGGCAAACACTCTACTGACTGAGCTAACAGGGCGAACGCTCTACCGACTGAGCAAACAGGGCGAACGCTCTACCGACTGAGCTAACAGGGTGAACGCTCTACCGACTGAGCTGACAGGGTGAAGGCTCTACGGACTGAGCTGACAGGGTGAACGCTCTACGGACTGAGCTAACAGATGAACGCTCTACCGACTGAGCTGACAGGGCGAACGCTCTACCGACTGAGCTGACAGGGTGAACGCTCTATGGACTGAGCTAACAGGGCGAATGCTCTACCGACTGAGCTAAGAGGCGAACACTCTACCGACTGAGCTAACAGAATGAACGCTCAACCGACTGAGCTAACAGGGTGAACGCTCTACTGACTGAGCTAACAGGGCGAACGCTCTACCGACTGAGCTAACAGGGTGAATGCTCTACCGACTGAGCTAACAGGGTGAACGCTCTACTGACTGAGCTAACAGGGTAAATGCTCTACCGACTGAGCTAAGAGGCGAACGCTCTACCGACTGAGCTAACAGAATGAACGCTCAACCGACTGAGCTAACAGGGTGAACGCTCTACCGACTGAGCTAACAGGATGAACGCTCTACGGACTGAGCTAACAGGATGAACACTACCGACTGAGCTAACACGATGAACGCTCTACCGACTGAGCTAACAGGGTGAACGCTGTACCGACTGAGCTTACAGGATAAACGCTCTACTGACTGAGCTAACAGGGCAAACGCTCTGCTGACTGAGCTAACAGGGCGAACGCTCTACTGACTGAGCTAACAGGGCGAACGCTCTACCGACTGAGCTAACAGGGCAAACGCTCTACTGACTGAGCTAACAGGGCGAACGCTCTACTGACTGAGCTAACAGGGCGAACGCTCTACTGACTGAGCTTACAGGATAAACGCTCTACCGACTGAGCTAACAGGGCAAACGCTCTACTGACTGAGCTAACAGGGCGAACGCTCTACCGACTGAGCAAACAGGGCGAACGCTCTACCGACTGAGCTAACAGGGTGAATGCTCTACCGACTGAGCTAACAGGGCGGACGCTCTACCGACTGAGCTGACAGGGCCAACGCTCTACCGACTGAGCTGACAGGGTGAACGCTCTACGGACTGAGCTAACAGGGCGAACACTCTACTGACTGAGCTAAGAGGCGAACGCTCTACCGACTGAGCTAACAGGGCGAACGCTCTACCGACTGAGCTAACAGGGCAAATGCTCTACCGACTGAGCTCACAGGGCCAACGCTCTACCGACTGAGCTAACAGGGTGAATGCTCTACCGACTGAGCTAAAAGGGTGAACGCTCTACAGACTGAGCTACCAGGGCAAACGCTCTACCCACTGAGCTAACAGGGCGTCCGCTCTACCAACTGAGGTAACAGGACTGCTTGTACATTCTCTCAGTATCACCCAGCTACAAAATATTCTGGTTTTTAAATAAAACTCATTCTTGGCACATTAAGTTTAATAGGTCAGGTTCCACAATTTGGTAGGCAGAAAATTGTAACTGTGTGTGTTATAATGATCGGATACAAGTGTGGTATTATGTCAGATCTTGATGACTGCTGTAACAGTGAAGGCAGCACTCAATCTTATAGTAAACACTGTCTCTAAATATTATGTAACCAGAAGTGATATCATGTTAAGATTTTTGCAGCATACTATCACAGTGAATGCAGCAAGTAGGTAAATTTACCAGCCAATCAATGCACGCGTTAAAATTTTAAGCCAATAGTTTAAGTGCGTTCGCTTACAGCGGATGTTGTTAGGAACATTGTATTGCTCGGATGCATTCATGTGTTTAGAAATGTTGTTCCATGTTTATTTACATATACTAATAAAGCTATTATATGGCTATAATGTTTAGTTTCTACTTTCTAAAATGACTAGGACCCCCAAATGTTCATGCTGGACCCCTGTTGTGATAGATCCTGCATCCAGTGGACACCTGGAATAAAAAAGTAGTGGTAGCATGTTAGTGTTCAGGGCATACTATCACAGTGAGGGCAGCACTATATCTGCTTCAAATGGACACTGACTCTAGATATAATGTGACAATGTATGGTAGCATGTTAATGTTCAGACCATACTATCACAGTGTGGGCAGCACTATATCTGCTTCAAATGGACACTGACTCTAGATATAATGTGACAATGTATGGTAGCATGTTAATGTTCAGGCCATACTATCACAGTGTGGGCAGCACTATATCTGCTTCAAATGAACACTGACTCTAGATATAATGTGACAATGTATGGTAGCATGTTAATGTTCAGGGCATACTATCACAGTGTGGGCAGCACTATATCTGCTTCAAATGGACACTGACTCTAGATATAATGTGACAATGTATGGTAGCATGTTAATGTTCAGACCATACTATCACAGTGAGGGCAGCACTATATCTGCTTCAAATGGACACTGACTCTAGATATAATGTGACAATGTATGGTAGCATGTTAATGTTCAGACCATACTATCACAGTGAGGGCAGCACTATATCTGCTTCAAATGGACACTGACTCTAGATATAATGTGACAATGTATGGTAGCATGTTAATGTTCAGGGCATACTATCACAGTGTGGGCAGCACTATATCTGCTTCAAATGGACACTGACTCTAGATATAATGTGACAATGTATGGTAGCATGTTAATGTTCAGACCATACTATCACAGTGAGGGCAGCACTATATCTGCTTCAAATGGACACTGACTCTAGATATAATGTGACAATGTATGGTAGCATGTTAATGTTCAGACCATACTATCACAGTGAGGGCAGCACTATATCTGCTTCAAATGGACACTGACTCTAGATATAATGTGACAATGTATGGTAGCATGTTAATGTTCAGGGCATACTATCACAGTGTGGGCAGCACTATATCTGCTTCAAATGGACACTGACTGTAGATATAATGTGACAATGTATGGTAGCATGTTAATGTTCAGACCATACTATCACAGTGAGGGCAGCACTATATCTGCTTCAAATGGACACTGACTGTAGATATAATGTGACAATGTATGGTAGCATGTTAATGTTCAGACCATACTATCACAGTGTGGGCAGCACTATATCTGCTTCAAATGGACACTGACTGTAGATATAATGTGACAATGTATGGTAGCATGTTAATGTTCAGGGCATACTATCACAGTGTGGGCATCACTATATCTGCTTCAAATGGACACTGACTCTAGATATAATGTGACAATGTATGGTAGCATGTTAATGTTCAGACCATACTATCACAGTGAGGGCAGCACTATATCTGCTTCAAATGGACACTGACTCTAGATATAATGTGACAATGTATGGTAGCATGTTAATGTTCAGGCCATACTATCACAGTGAGGGCAGCACTATATCTGCTTCAAATGGACACTGACTCTAGATATAATGTGACAATGTATGGTAGCATGTTAATGTTCAGACCATACTATCACAGTGTGGGCAGCACTATATCTGCTTCAAATGGACACTGACTCTAGATATAATGTGACAATGTATGGTAGCATGTTAATGTTCAGACCATACTATCACAGTGAGGGCAGCACTATATCTGCTTCAAATGGACACTGACTCTAGATATAATGTGACAATGTATGGTAGCATGTTAATGTTCAGACCATACTATCACAGTGTGGGCAGCACTATATCTGCTTCAAATGGACACTGACTCTAGATATAATGTGACAATGTATGGTAGCATGTTAATGTTCAGACCATACTATCACAGTGAGGGCAGCACTATATCTGCTTCAAATGGACACTGACTCTAGATATAATGTGACAATGTATGGTAGCATGTTAATGTTCAGACCATACTATCACAGTGAGGGCAGCACTATATCTGCTTCAAATGGACACTGACTCTAGATATAATGTGACAATGTATGGTAGCATGTTAATGTTCAGGGCATACTATCACAGTGTGGGCAGCACTATATCTGCTTCAAATGGACACTGACTGTAGATATAATGTGACAATGTATGGTAGCATGTTAATGTTCAGACCATACTATCACAGTGAGGGCAGCACTATATCTGCTTCAAATGGACACTGACTCTAGATATAATGTGACAATGTATGGTAGCATGTTAATGTTCAGACCATACTATCACAGTGTGGGCAGCACTATATCTGCTTCAAATGGACACTGACTCTAGATATAATGTGACAATGTATGGTAGCATGTTAATGTTCAGACCATACTATCACAGTGAGGGCAGCACTATATCTGCTTCAAATGGACACTGACTCTAGATATAATGTGACAATGTATGGTAGCATGTTAATGTTCAGACCATACTATCACAGTGTGGGCAGCACTATATCTGCTTCAAATGGACACTGACTCTAGATATAATGTGACAATGTATGGTAGCATGTTAATGTTCAGGCCATACTATCACAGTGAGGGCAGCACTATATCTGCTTCAAATGGACACTGACTCTAGATATAATGTGACAATGTATGGTAGCATGTTAATGTTCAGACCATACTATCACAGTGAGGGCAGCACTATATCTGCTTCAAATGGACACTGACTCTAGATATAATGTGACAATGTATGGTAGCATGTTAATGTTCAGACCATACTAACACAGTGTGGGCAGCACTATATCTGCTTCAAATGGACACTGACTCTAGATATAATGTGACAATGTATGGTAGCATGTTAATGTTCAGACCATACTATCACAGTGTGGGCAGCACTATATCTGCTTCAAATGGACACTGACTCTAGATATAATGTGACAATGTATGGTAGCATGTTAATGTTCAGGGCATACTATCACAGTGTGGGCAGCACTATATCTGCTTCAAATGGACACTGACTCTAGATATAATGTGACAATGTATGGTAGCATGTTAATGTTCAGACCATACTATCACAGTGTGGGCAGCACTATATCTGCTTCAAATGGACACTGACTCTAGATATAATGTGACAATGTATGGTAGCATGTTAATGTTCAGGCCATACTATCACAGTGAGGGCAGCACTATATCTGCCTCAAATGGACACTGACTCTAGATATAATGTGACAATGTATGGTAGCATGTTAATGTTCAGACCATACTATCACAGTGTGGGCAGCACTATATCTGCTTCAAATGGACACTGACTCTAGATATAATGTGACAATGTATGGTAGCATGTTAATGTTCAGGGCATACTATCACAGTGTGGGCAGCACTATATCTGCTTCAAATGGACACTGACTCTAGATATAATGTGACAATGTATGGTAGCATGTTAATGTTCAGACCATACTATCACAGTGTGGGCAGCACTATATCTGCTTCAAATGGACACTGACTCTAGATATAATGTGACAATGTATGGTAGCATGTTAATGTTCAGTGCATACTATCACAGTGAGGGCAGCACTATATGAAGATTTCTTAATGGGATGTTTAAACCCCCAAATAGACGTCAGATATAGTTGGCTTGTTTTTGTTGTCAAGTAGAGGATAGGTAGTAGATATTTAATTAGCAGATAATTGATAAAATTATTATTTAAATTATTTCATTTTTTTCTGTCTGTTATGACATGGAAATGCAAATTGATAATCCTCAGTACATGATAAAGGGTTTTTGGACCACAAGGGGAGGATTATACAGTCTTTGTGTTATCTGTAAATCCAAGGGGGGTACAAGTACATTGAATGGTTTTCAAAAGGTAGATCTATTTGACATTTTGGCATGTACTGTTTTTCTTGCATGAGAAAAATAGGTTGGTTGCTCATTTTTCAAAAGCTAAATCTATTTGACATTTGGGCATGTTTTTTTGTTGTTATTTTCCAGGAGAAAACTTTGTTGACTGTGCACCCTTCTGCCTTTATCTATTCTCCATGACTAGGTAATTTGTTATCAAAATCATCTTCATCTTCAAAATCATCATCACCATCATCATTTGAAAAGTCTCTACCTTCATAAGCATCACCATAATCACTGCCATCATCTGAATATTACATATGTTTGATTTGTTAAGCATATAATGTTAAGTCAAAATAAAAATATCAACTGGTGCACACCTAGTTTTAGGCATGTAGTTCTTTGTCAAATAAAAGATATTCACTGGTATGCCAGTGGTTCTACCCAGACATAAGTCTGGTGTACCAGTGGTTCTACCCAGATATAAGTCTGGTGTGCCAGTGGTTCTACCCAGACATAAGTCTGGTGTGCCTGTGGTTCTACCCAGACATAAGTCTGGTGTGCCAGTGGTTCTACCCAGACATAAGTCTGGTGTGCCAGTGGTTCTACCCAGACATAAGTCTGGTGTGCCTGTGGTTCTACCCAGACATAAGTCTGGTGTGCCAGTGGTTCTACCCAGACAGTCTGGTGTACCAGTGGTTCTATCCAGACATAAGTCTGTTGTGCCAGTGGTTCTACCCAGACATAAGTCTGGTGTGCCTGTGGTTCTACCCAGACATAAGTCTGGTGTGTCAGTGGTTCTACCCAGACATAAGTCTGGTGTGTCAGTGGTTCTACCCAGACATAAGTCTGGTGTGCCTGTGGTTCTACCCAGACATAAGTCTGGTGTGTCAGTGGTTCTACCCAGACATAAGTCTGGTGTGCCTGTGGTTCTACCCAGACATAAGTCTGGTGTGCCAGTGGTTCTACCCAGACATAAGTCTGGTATGCCAGTGGTTCTACCCAGACATAAGTCTGGTATGCCGGTGGTTCTACCCAGACATAAGTCTGGTGTGTCAGTGGTTCTACCCAGACATAAGTCTGGTGTGCCAGTGGTTCTACCCAGACATAAGTCTGGTGTGTCAGTGGTTCTACCCAGACATAAGTCTGGTATGCCGGTGGTTCTACCCAGACATAAGTCTGGTATGCCGGTGGTTCTACCCAGACATAAGTCTGGTATGCCGGTGGTTCTACCCAGACATAAGTCTGGTGTGTCAGTGGTTCTACCCAGACATAAGTCTGGTGTGCCAGTGGTTCTACCCAGACATAAGTCTGGTATGCCAGTGGTTCTACCCAGATATAAGTCTGGTGTGTCAGTGGTTCTACCCAGATATAAGTCTGGTGTGCCAGTGGTTCTACCCAGACATAAGTCTGGTATGCCAGTGGTTCTACCCAGACATAAGTCTGGTATGCCAGTGGTTCTACCCAGACATAAGTCTGGTGTGCCAGTGGTTCTACCCAGACATAAGTCTGGTATGCCAGTGGTTCTACCCAGATATAAGTCTGGTGTGTCAGTGGTTCTACCCAGATATAAGTCTGGTGTGCCAGTGGTTCTACCCAGACATAAGTCTGGTGTGCTGGTGGTTCTACCCAGTCATAAGTCTGATGTGCCTGTGGTTCTACCCAGACATAAGTCTGGTATGCCAGTGGTTCTACCCAGACATAAGTCTGGTGTGCCAGTGGTTCTACCCAGACATAAGTCTGATGTGGCAGTGGTTCTACCCAGACAGTCTGGTGTGCCAGTGGTTCTACCCAGACAGTCTGGTGTGCCAGTGGTTCTACCCAGATATAAGTCTGGTGTGCCAGTGGTTCTACCCAGACATAAGTCTGGTGTGCTGGTGGTTCTACCCAGTCATAAGTCTGATGTGCCTGTGGTTCTACCCAGACATAAGTCTGGTATGCCAGTGGTTCTACCCAGACATAAGTCTGGTGTGCCAGTGGTTCTACCCAGACATAAGTCTGATGTGGCAGTGGTTCTACCCAGACAGTCTGGTGTGCCAGTGGTTTTACCCAGACAGTCTGGTGTACCAGTGGTTCTACCCAGACATAAGTCTGATGTGCCTGTGGTTCTACCCAGACATAAGTCTGGTATGCCAGTGGTTCTACCCAGAAATAAGTCTGGTGTGCCAGTGGTTCTACCCAGACATAAGTCTGATGTGGCAGTGGTTCTACCCAGACAGTCTGGTGTGCCAGTGGTTTTACCCAGACAGTCTGGTGTACCAGTGGTTCTACCCAGACATAAGTCTGGTGTACCAGTGGTTCTACCCAGACATAAGTCTGGTGTGCCTGTGGTTCTACCCAGATATAAGTCTGGTGTGCCTGTGGTTCTACCCAGACATAAGTCTGGTGTGCCAGTGGTTCTACCCAGACATAAGTCTGGTGTGCCGGTGGTTCTACCCAGACAGTCTGGTGTGCCAGTGGTTCTACCCAGACATAAGTCTGGTATGCCGGTGGTTCTACCCAGACATAAGTCTGGTGTGTCAGTGGTTCTACCCAGACATAAGTCTGGTATGCCAGTGGTTCTACCCAGACATAAGTCTGGTGTACTGGTGGTTCTACCCAGACAGTCTGGTGTGCCAGTGGTTCTACCCAGACATAAGTCTGGTATGCCGGTGGTTCTACCCAGACATAAGTCTGGTGTGTCAGTGGTTCTACCCAGACATAAGTCTGGTATGCCAGTGGTTCTACCCAGACATAAGTCTGGTGTGCCAGTGGTTCTACCCAGACATAAGTCTGGTGTGCCGGTGGTTCTACCCAGACAGTCTGGTGTGCCAGTGGTTCTACCCAGACATAAGTCTGGTATGCCGGTGGTTCTACCCAGACATAAGTCTGGTGTGCCTGTGGTTCTACCCAGACATAAGTCTGGTATGCCAGTGGTTCTACCCAGACATAAGTCTGGTGTACCAGTGGTTCTACCCAGACAGTCTGGTGTACCAGTGGTTCTACCCAGACATAAGTCTGGTGTGCCAGTGGTTCTACCCAGACATAAGTCTGGTGTGCCGGTGGTTCTACCCAGACAGTCTGGTGTGCCAGTGGTTCTACCCAGACATAAGTCTGGTGTGCCAGTGGTTCTACCCAGACATAAGTCTGGTGTGCCGGTGGTTCTACCCAGACAGTCTGGTGTGCCAGTGGTTCTACCCAGACATAAGTCTGGTATGCCGGTGGTTCTACCCAGACATAAGTCTGGTGTGTCAGTGGTTCTACCCAGACATAAGTCTGGTGTGCCTGTGGTTCTACCCAGACATAAGTCTGGTGTGCCAGTGGTTCTACCCAGACATAAGTCTGGTGTGTCAGTGGTTCTACCCAGACAGTCTGGTGTACCAGTGGGTTCTACCCAGACATAAGTCTGGTGTGCCAGTGGTTCTACCCAGACATAAGTCTGGTGTGCCGGTGGTTCTACCCAGGACAGTCTGGTGTGCCAGTGGTTCTAACCCAGACATAAGTTCTGGTATGCCGGTGGTTCTACCCAGACAGTCTGGTGTGCCAGTGGTTACTACCCAGACAGTCTGGTGTGCCAGTGGTTCTACCCAGACATAAGTCTGGTATGCCGGTGGTTTCTACCCAGACATAAGTCTGGTGTGTCAGTGGTTCTACCCAGACATAAGTCTGGTGTGCCAGTGGTTCTACCCAGACATAAGTCTGGTGTGTACCAGTGGTTCTACCCAGACATAAGTCTGGTGACCAGTGGTTACCACCAAGTCTGGTGTGCCAGTGGTTCTACCCAGACATAAGTCTGGTGTGCCGGTGGTTCTACCCAGACAGTCTGGTGTGCCAGTGGTTCTACCCAGACATAAGTCTGGTATGCCGGTGGTTCTACCCAGACAGTCTGGTGTGCCAGTGGTTCTACCCAGACAGTCTGGTGTGCCAGTGGTTCTACCCAGACATAAGTCTGGTATGCCGGTGGTTCTACCCAGACATAAGTCTGGTGTGTCAGTGGTTCTACCCAGACATAAGTCTGGTATGCCGGTGGTTCTACCCAGACATAAGTCTGGTGTGTCAGTGGTTCTACCCAGACATAAGTCTGGTGTGCCGGTGGTTCTACCCAGACAGTCTGGTGTGCCAGTGGTTCTACCCAGACATAAGTCTGGTATGCCGGTGGTTCTACCCAGACATAAGTCTGGTGTGTCAGTGGTTCTACCCAGACATAAGTCTGGTGTGCCTGTGGTTCTACCCAGACATAAGTCTGGTGTGCCAGTGGTTCTACCCAGACATAAGTCTGGTGTGCCGGTGGTTCTACCCAGACAGTCTGGTGTGCCAGTGGTTCTACCCAGACATAAGTCTGGTATGCCGGTGGTTCTACCCAGACATAAGTCTGGTGTGTCAGTGGTTCTACCCAGACATAAGTCTGGTATGCCAGTGGTTCTACCCAGATATAAGTCTGGTGTGTCAGTGGTTCTACCCAGACATAAGTCTGGTGTGTCAGTGGTTCTACCCAGACATAAGTCTGGTGTACCAGTGGTTCTACCCAGACAGTCTGGTGTACCAGTGGTTCTACCCAGACAGTCTGGTGTGCCAGTGGTTCTACCCAGACAGTCTGGTGTACCAGTGGTTCTACCCAGACAGTCTGGTGTGCCAGTGGTTCTACCCAGACAGTCTGGTGTACCAGTGGTTCTACCCAGACAGTCTGGTGTGCCAGTGGTTCTACCCAGACAGTCTGGTATGCCAGTGGTTCTACCCAGACATAAGTCTGGTATGCCGGTGGTTCTACCCAGACATAAGTCTGGTGTGTCAGTGGTTCTACCCAGACATAAGTCTGGTATGCCAGTGGTTCTACCCAGACATAAGTCTGGTGTGCCAGTGGTTCTACCCAGACATAAGTCTGGTGTGCCGGTGGTTCTACCCAGACAGTCTGGTGTGCCAGTGGTTCTACCCAGACATAAGTCTGGTGTGTCAGTGGTTCTACCCAGACATAAGTCTGGTATGCCGGTGGTTCTACCCAGACATAAGTCTGGTGTGTCAGTGGTTCTACCCAGACATAAGTCTGGTATGCCGGTGGTTCTACCCAGACATAAGTCTGGTATGCCGGTGGTTCTACCCAGACATAAGTCTGGTGTGTCAGTGGTTCTACCCAGACAGTCTGGTATGCCAGTGGTTCTACCCAGACATAAGTCTGGTATGCCGGTGGTTCTACCCAGACATAAGTCTGGTGTGTCAGTGGTTCTACCCAGACATAAGTCTGGTATGCCGGTGGTTCTACCCAGACATAAGTCTGGTGTGTCAGTGGTTCTACCCAGACATAAGTCTGGTGTGTCAGTGGTTCTACCCAGACATAAGTCTGGTGTGCCAGTGGTTCTACCCAGACATAAGTCTGGTGTGTCAGTGGTTCTACCCAGACATAAGTCTGGTATGCCGGTGGTTCTACCCAGATATAAGTCTGGTGTGTCAGTGGTTCTACCCAGACATAAGTCTGGTGTGTCAGTGGTTCTACCCAGACATAAGTCTGGTGTACCAGTGGTTCTACCCAGACAGTCTGGTGTACCAGTGGTTCTACCCAGACAGTCTGGTGTGCCAGTGGTTCTACCCAGACAGTCTGGTGTACCAGTGGTTCTACCCAGACAGTCTGGTGTGCCAGTGGTTCTACCCAGACAGTCTGGTGTACCAGTGGTTCTACCCAGACAGTCTGGTGTACCAGTGGTTCTACCCAGACAGTCTGGTGTGCCAGTGGTTCTACCCAGACAGTCTGGTGTACCAGTGGTTCTACCCAGACATAAGTCTGGTGTGTCAGTGGTTCTACCCAGACATAAGTCTGGTGTGTCAGTGGTTCTACCCAGACAGTCTGGTGTACCAGTGGTTCTACCCAGACAGTCTGGTGTACCAGTGGTTCTACCCAGACAGTCTGGTGTACCAGTGGTTCTACCCAGACAGTCTGGTGTACCAGTGGTTCTACCCAGACAGTCTGGTGTGCCAGTGGTTCTACCCAGACAGTCTGGTGTACCAGTGGTTCTACCCAGACATAAGTCTGGTGTGTCAGTGGTTCTACCCAGACAGTCTGGTGTGTCAGTGGTTCTACCCAGACAGTCTGGTGTGCCAGTGGTTCTACCCAGACAGTCTGGTGTACCAGTGGTTCTGCCCAGACATAAGTCTGGTGTGTCAGTGGTTCTACCCAGACAGTCTGGTGTACCAGTGGTTCTACCCAGACAGTCTGGTGTGCCAGTGGTTCTACCCAGACAGTCTGGTGTACCAGTGGTTCTACCCAGACAGTCTGGTGTACCAGTGGTTCTGCCCAGACATAAGTCTGGTGTGCCAGTGGTTCTACCCAGACATAAGTCTGGTGTGCCAGTGGTTCTACCCAGACATAAGTCTGGTGTGCCAGTGGTTCTACCCAGACATAAGTCTGGTGTGGCAGTGGTTCTACCCAGACATAAGTCTGGTGTGTCAGTGGTTCTACCCAGACATAAGTCTGGTGTGCCAGTGGTTCTGCCCAGACATATGACTGGTGTGCCAGTGGTTCTGCCCAGACATAAGTCTGGTGTGTCAGTGGTTCTACCCAGACATAAGTCTGGTATGCCGGTGGTTCTACCCAGACATAAGTCTGGTGTGCCAGTGGTTCTACCCAGACATAAGTCTGGTGTGCCAGTGGTTTTACCCAGACAGTCTGGTGTACCAGTGGTTCTACCCAGACAGTCTGGTGTACCAGTGGTTCTACCCAGACAGTCTGGTGTGCCAGTGGTTCTACCCAGACATAAGTCTGGTGTGCCAGTGGTTCTACCCAGATATAAGTCTGGTGTGCCTGTGGTTCAACCCAGATATAAGTCTGGTGTGCCCGTGGTTCTACCCAGATATAAGTCTGGTGTGTCAGTGTTTCTACCCAGACATAAGTCTGGTGTACCAGTGGTTCTACCCAGACATAAGTCTGGTGTGCCTGTGGTTCAACCCAGATATAAGTCTGGTGTGCCCGTGGTTCTACCCAGACATAAGTCTGGTATGCCAGTGGTTCTACCCAGACATAAGTCTGGTGTGCCGGTGGTTGGTTTTTTTACTCCACCAATAATTGACAGGACCTCGCCAATATGACCATAATCGTGGCAGTGTGATGTAACAACAAACAAAAACAACAAACTAACTTCATTCCAGCAGTGTATGCCTTAAAACATTCCAATCTAAAGAAAAAACTTTTTAAAGAAAATAAACAACAACAACGAACAACAACGTTAAATAACTATTTGCAATATTTGCAAGTTTTGTTGCAATTTTTTTAACCAGTTAAAATAATTCAAGTTATGGGCAAAATAATGTTTTGGAATAACAGATAAGTTCAAATGAACAATAAAAATGCAGGCTGTTGTAATTTAAACAAATACTTGAAGTCCCCTACTGGTTTTCTCGTCAGACATTGTCAATACAATAAATGAACAACAGTGTCTGAAAATGGCACACATTTAATTACTTTATGCTAATACAAAATTTTTAAAAGAATATCAATAAAAAGAACAGCCGCTCCTGAAAAGCAAACATCTAATTGCTTTATCTCAAATATAAAATTTTAATTGAAATTTTCTTGTAAATTGACCTGTTTCCAATACAGGGATCACTATTAGGTTGCAGTCTTTTGTTCGAATAGGAAAGGGTTATAAAAAAGTAGATTGATTTGCAGTTGTATTAAAGACATGCATTGTATCGTATCGTCTTTAATTGAATAAAGGTTAAAAAGATTATACAATAGGTGAAAATGAATAACGACAGTGTCTTTTTAATATGATTGGGGATAAAAAATGTGAACTTAATTAAAATCTGTCCATAGCAATTAAACATTGGTACCTTTATATTTTATCAGATTTCTTTTTTAATTTAATGACATATAATTTAATGTAACATCAATTATAATGGCATTTATCAGTTTTTCATAACATCAAGCAAAGGATCATGCTGTGGTTACTTTCTGTAACGCACCACGCAGCATCAAGAAGTAGTTAGTAGGATTAATCGGTGTCATGGCTGCAAGAATAATTGCTGTTTTCTATTCATAACCTTCTCAATATAAATGATGGTGATTGTTGCTGTTATTGCAAAGTAAAATGATGTACAAATGAAACTTACGCTAAAAGTTAACATTATTTCATTTCCGAATAAGACAGTAACATTTATGAATTAATGTCTTTGATGAAGTAATAGACCTGATATATATTAGGAGCGGTAGGTGTTACAGCAGATGTATGTTGGAAAATATGTTGCGATTTGTCGTTATTAAATTTAGGCTATGTGCCTTTTGACTTTAACTAGCTTAGAAATAGTGGAAATGGTTAAATAATGAACCTGTGAGAACACATGTTCAAGCAAGAATAATAAACTCAACATGCCATAATGGAATTGTCCGCTTTTAAAATATCGTAGGAAACTCATTGAGGCTGGCTGTAAACAACACTGAAATCGCTGGAAAATAGGCAGCCATTTTGATGGAATGTAAATGTAAAATGTTCAGTTTAATTTATAGCCTAGGTGTGTGTGGTATATTGAGGATAATTGATAATGCCAGGAAACACATAGATCTAGTTTAATAACATTTACTCAGTTTGAAAGATTTTCGAAACATTTTCTTACCATATACGGTAAAGTAATTAAAAGTACAATTTTATCAAGGACTTGGGTTAACATACAGGAAATATAATTATTATAATTACTGCCCCGCTGTCTGCCCTTTCTTTGTAAACCGGTCTAGATTGCAAAAACAACATCAACATCCTTAGAGTACAGTTATAGAAATACAGGTTTGGTTAATCACTTAGGTCTGCTTCATTAGTTATTATATCATCATGTTCAGCTTTTGACACCTGTTTAAGTGGTTCTATTGTGAGATGCCACTGTGGCTGTTTCAGACTTTGATTGAAATTTGAAGTGAAATATTTGTTTCTAATTTATTTCTACCTATTTATCATATTTAATTGGATGAAATTTACTTCTCTTAATTGAAAATTAATTGAATTAAAGTTCATTTAATATATAACATATATTAAAATCACATTAGTAAATTTAAATATAATTATATTTTATGAGTATAGGGCATCATCATTAATAATAGTACTTTGTTAGGATGTTAGCCTTTAGTATAATTATAGCTATTAGTGTGAAAATAAAGCATGATGAATCATCGTACCATTCAATAGATGGCCCTTTAGTACTTAGCTGTCACGGTATATATTTTTTTTAATTTCCTAAATGACAATTTTATGAGCGTTCGTGGTCTAGTGGTTAAAACGTTGTACTCAGGATTGAAGGGTCCCAAGTTTGAACCCGAAACTTACCACGTGATGTTATTCCTTGAGCAGGACTATGTACTACACATTTTTCCAGGTGCTCAGTACCTGAGTACTGGTTCTACCCAGGAAGTGGACAGTCAAGAGGGATAAATATAAGTAGAAAGAATCGACTTCCCAATCGACTATAAATAAATAGGTTTAAACTAAATGACATTTGAGAGGAATTCATTGTAACCCATGTCAGCTGTAAACTCTGAGCATTTAGGTTCGAGACATTTCATATAGGGAGAACATCCAGCTGACATGCCCACTGTTAATTATATTTTATTCCCAGTGAATGCAGCACTGTATCTGCTCCAAGTGGACACCATCCCAGGATATGATTTTCTATTCTCAGTGTAGGCCGTATTACTATAACTGCTTCAAGTGGACACTGTCTCAGGATATGATTTTCTATTCTCTGTGTAGGCCGTACTACTATAATTGCTTCAAGTGGACACTGTCCCAAGCTGAAAGTTTGTTGGTTGACTGATTAACCATACAAAGAAACAAAAACCAAACCTTACTAGGCCATGTATGGCAGCCCCGTTAACTTTTGCTTCAGATGGTTTTTAACCTGTCCCTGGTTTTACATAGTGCCACATAAGAACAGTAAACATTGTTTTGGAAAGCAAGGCATCCTATAGTTCTCAGCAACACGTCAAACTCAAGGGCTAGATCTCAGCCGGCTGCACTACCTCAGGTGGTAGAGTGTCGGCGTGTGGATCGGGAGGTCGTGGGTTCAAAGGGGCTAAGGGGACAGCATTACGCCTGACTCGTCGGTGTCAGTATAATGGACAGACCGGGTTCAGTCCCTGGGCACATCATAAGTGCCCCTGTGCTATAATGATAGAAATGTAGATGCACAGTATCGTCAAAAATGCTGGCTAATCCCATCTCATCCCATCCCAAGGGCTGGGTCTAGAATTTTACCCAAAATGGGGCATGAATTTTTCTAAATGTTGGTTGTGCAGAATTAGTATGTTGATTGACATTGGGTTTTTTTTTAATTTTTGAAATGATGAAGATACATTTCAGCATTTATCTAGACCAAAAGAGATACTATTTGTTGTCTTTTTTATAAATATATACAGAAGAAAAGCATTTATGCAAACTGTCAAAGGTCATTCAGTTCATGTTCAAACAATAAAATGCGTTACCTGTCTAATACTCAACAACGACGGACCGACAGCGACGGGCATCGGATTTGAAAATATGTTCACACAATCTGACTTCACATGAACCTGACATATGCTGACTATTTATATTTTAAATGCCTGATAAACAAAACAAAACTTTTATGGAACCAATTTGAGAATTATTGAACAAACAATAATCTTGAAACCATTGTACAGATGATAAGAAAAAACAACCTGCGTTACACACAGGGTTGGAAGTTGCTGAACTTTGTACCTTATATTCTAGGAAGTCAAAATTGTGATTTATAGTCTGTAATGCCTAACAATCAATTGGAACACTTTGTCAATTTCTATGATATATACCTGCCCTGATAGCACAAATTAGTAAGAAATGACCGAATACTACAACAACAGCCCACTGACAAATTTCTTAAGCATTTTGTAAATAGCACTGTACTTAATGTGTGGGACACCAGTAAGCAGGGTCATCTCAATACATCCTTGAATTCTCAGCTGGCTGGTGTAAAGGAGTTTCCACAACTTGCCTAGGGGCCGATATAGATATATAGATATATATATATACTAGATATATCCACACAGAGTACTCTAAAAATTCAAATAGGCCATTGGCAAATAGTTCAACAAACATTCTATTGTTAATAGGTTTTATTGATTTTGTGTAGTTTATTGTGGCCTGTGTTGAAATGTCAACAAATTTCACAGATTTATTGTTACAGCTGATCAGTACTTGCTATTGTTGTTAACACCACAGTGCCATAAACAACAAGCAGCCCTTTAACCCAAAGCTGACCATGAAATAACAACAACATTGTGTCATTTTAAATTGGTGATTCTTTCTTATCATTCAATCACAGTGTAAGTTGTAATTGAAAACACACATAGAATTACATTGTAATGTTAAACCTTCTTTAAACACCATTATAAACCTACTTGTAAGCTCCATGTAAGAAAAGTAAATATGATTTGGATTTGGAGATATATCCCATAAAATACTCAATGCAAACCTTTATTGATGGTACTCATTCTGTTTGTAAATTTAGAAAGAGAAATAATAAAACTCGGCATGGGAACATAGTCAAACTGTAGTCTTAGGGTTAAGGCTACTGACCTGGGTTGGAGGGTGCTAGGTTGAGAACTTGGTACAGAGTTAGTCCTTAATTAATTAATTTATTTGGCATTTATTCAGGTAGGTGAAATCTGAGAATTGTTTACTTGGCATTTCTTCAGGAAGTTGAAATCAGATAATTGTTTACTTGGCATTTCCTCAGGAACTTGAAATCTGAGAATTGTTTATTTGCCATTTATTCAGGAAGTTGAAATCTGAGAATTGTTTACTTGGCATTTCTTTAGGAAGTTGAAATCTGAGAATTGTTTACTTGGCATTTTATCCAGGAAGTTGAAATCTAAGAATTGTTTATTTGCCATTTATTCAGGAAGTTGAAAACTGAGAATTGTTTACTTTGCATTTCTTCAGGAAGTTAAAATCTGAGAATTGTTTACTTGGCATTTTATCCAGGAAGTTGAAATCTAAGAATTGTTTATTTGCCATTTATTCAGGAAGTTGAAAACTGAGAATTGTTTACTGGCATTTCTTCAGGAAGTTGAAACCTGAGAATTGTTTACTTGGCATTTCATCAGGAACTTGAAATCTGAGAATTGTTTATTTGGCATTTATTCAGGAAGTTGAAATCTGAGAATTGTTTACTGGCATTTCTTTAGGAAGTTGAAATCTGAGAATTGTTTACTTGGCATTTCTTCAGGAAGTTGAAACCTGAGAATTGTTTACTTGGCATTTCTTTAGGAACTTGAAATCTGAGAATTGTTTATTTGGCATTTATTCAGGAAGTTGAAATCTGAGAATTGTTTACTTGGCATTTCTTCAGGAACTTGACATCTTAGAATTGTTTACTTGGCATTTCTTTAGGAACTTGAAATCTGAAAATTGTTTACTTGGCATTTCTTCAGGAAGTTGAAATCTGATAATTGTTTACTTGGCATTTCTTTAGGAAGTTGAAATCTGAGAATTGTTTACTTGGCATTTCTTTAGGAAGTTGAAATCTGAGAATTGTTTACTTGGCATTTCTTCAGGAAGTTGAAATCTGAAAATTGTTTACTTGGCATTTATTCAGGAAGTTGAAACCTGAGAATTGTTTACTTGGCATTTCTTTAGGAAGTTGAAATCTGAGAATTGTTTACTTGGCATTTCTTCAGGAAGTTGAAATCTGATAATTGTTTTTTACTTGGCATTTATTCAGGAAGTTGAAACCTGAGAATTGTTTACTTGGCATTTATTCAGGAAGTTGAAGTCTGATAATTGTTTACTTGGCATTTCTTTAGGAACTTCAAATCTGAAAATTGTTTACTTGGCATTTCTTCAGGAAGTTGAAATCTGAGAATTGTTTACTTGGCATTTCTTTAGGAAGTTGAAATCTGAGAATTGTTTACTTGGCATTTCTTCAGGAAGTTGAAATCTGATAATTGTTTACTTGGCATTTATTCAGGAAGTTGAAACCTGAGAATTGTTTACTTGGCATTTCTTTAGGAACTTGAAATCTGAGAATTGTTTATTTGGCATTTATTCAGGAACTTGAAATCTGAAAATTGTTTACTTGGCATTTATTCAGGAAGTTGAAATCTGAGAATTGTTTATTTTGGCATTTATTTAGGAAGTTGAAATCTGAAAATTGTTTACTTGGCATTTCTTTAGGAAGTTGAAACCTGAGAATTGTTTACTTGGCATTTCTTCAGGAAGTTGAAATCTGAGAATTGTTTATTTGGCATTTATTCAGGAAGTTGAAATCTGAAAATTGTTTACATGGCATTTCTTCAGGAAGTTGAAATCTGAGAATTGTTTACTTGGAATTTCTACAGGAACTTGAAATCTGAGAATTGTTTACTTGGCATTTCTTTAGGAAGTTCAAATCTGAGTATTGTCTCCACCCAGGAAGTTGTATTTAGGACCACAATGGAAACAATGGTTCAAGTGCCCTATCTTGTATTTAACTTCAAAATAAATAAAACAAAATACAACAGTCCATTCATTCAATCTCTAACACAAAAATAAGACAACAATTGAACCTTGTTGAAGTTTAAACTAAGCACTAGACAAAGTTATACAAGTACAAACTGAGATGAGTCTTTACATAGAGATAAAACAACAGTTACTGCCTTGGACAAATGATAACATTTGATTCATAGTGTACTACTAATGTCTATGAAAATTACCAGTTTCAGATGTAAGACATTAAGCAAAAACATACATGTGTTTACAAGAGATCTGGCTATTGCAGTTAAGAACAAACTGTTTTCATTGCGGTTCACTTTCGATGTCTCCATGCCAAGCTTATACCTCTTTTGTTGGACTGTACAGACATCTATGGTCAAAATGCAAAATATTGAAGTGATCAATGAAATATAACATTCCTACAACTGGGCAGTGAATATATTTCAGGGCACTGGTAAATGAAGAATTGTATTACCACTCTACCAAAATTAAAACCATGAAATACTTACAGCTAGGGTTTGCTGATATTGTATGGCTCTGTTACAGGTGGTTACCAGCAGTTTGGACCAAAATATTTGTTCTCAAATAACCAAATAAGTCATTGTTACCTAGAAAGGTCCTGCACAATGTTGCTCATTGTTGCCCTAGATCAGTGTGAACAATGAAACATAAATCTCCATTCCTCATTGCAAACAGGTATTTCCTATCTGAGCCACGCTGCAGAGATAGCTAGTTTTAACTTAAAAAACCATGTGACAACTCACTTTTGAGGTAACATTATGCCATCATTTGTGTAGTCAGCTTTGACATCGATATCTATTTTTAGCTGAAATCAGTTTCGTGCTAATTTATAGATTTGAAATGGATGAACTTTTAGGGTGTTTTTAACACGATTTGTACCGTCTAACAATATAAGTAGTATTTAAAATTATCTTTACTTATACTAAAGTATGAGTTTATGCAGAAGTTATGCCCCAATTCCCCAAAGCAGTGGTAAGGTATTGTTACATGAGTTTGATGTCGGTAAACTGTCCGATACCACCTTTAAGTAAGGCCTTTTCAGCCATTAAGATACAATGGCGGGGTGGGGGGTGTGCTTATTGTCTTGGGTTCAGTTAAATGGGACACTACAGCAATAATTGTCACAACCTGTCCAATGTTACATTGACTGTCCCTGACTACAATAACAATTTTGGTAGCCTCTGTCAGTGCCGATCTGTTATCAGCTGTTAAGTCCATCCATCAGGGGACGTCTTTAAGCCTTTTGAATCCACTTTGTGTGACAACCATGTTTTTACCTGAACTGTAATTGACATGGCATTCCTACGGGAGGAATTCTGTACCCACTGTCATGCAGAATGAATAAGTTCATGCTTGGAAGCCGAAAATTAATCAGTATTTAAAGGAATAGTTCTGGCTTTAAAGATAAGTTGACTGATTAAGCTTTATATACTTAGAATCAGATTGTAAACCAGACCTTTAAAGAAGGATTCTAGGCCTCCTTACAAGTAAATCAGCATGGAGGTTATGCTAAGATAAGAAGTTACAGAAATTACACATTAAAACAGTCATCCAGTGACACTATATTTAGCATGTATATTTTTAAAGAGAAAGGTAATGAAATAAGCATGCTGGGTACCAGTGGCATAGTGGTAAAGGCACTCCATGAAATAAGCATGCTGGGTACCAGTGGCGTAGTGGTAAAGGCACTCCATGAAATAAGCATGCTGGGTACCAGTGGCGTAGTGGTAAAGGCACTCCATGAAATAAGCATGCTGGGTACCAGTGGCATAGTGGTAAAGGCACTCCATGAAATAAGCATGCTGGGTACCAGTGGCGTAGTGGTAAAGGCACTCCATGAAATAAGCATGCTGGGTACCAGTGGCGTAGTGGTAAAGGCACTCCATGAAATAAGCATGCTGGGTACCAGTGGCGTAGTGGTAAAGGCACACCTCTGACAGCTTAGCCTTTCTACACATGGGTCCTGTTCAGGGTGAAGGACTTAATGTGGGAAGGTCTTCCAGCTGACCTGCGGTGTGCCGGTGGTTTTACCCGGACATCTGTCTGGGGTCTTCCTCCACCAAAGCTGGACATTGCTATAATGATTAAAAATAGTCGCTGCAATGTATTTCAAAAACAAAACATAAGCGTAAAAAATATACATGTTTTTTTAGGAGCTTTGTTTTAACAAAGTTGATTTCTGGTAGTGCCATCCTTGCTTCTGGTTGTACAGTGTAAAGGAATCAAGCTTCCAGTGGCATGACTGAAGGCGTACACTTTTACTCACATGCTTATAATTGATTGGAATAGTCAGAATAAAAGAAAGACTTCTTCCCTTTCTAAGCAATTTATCAAGAAAAGCTAATTGAGACATACCATGCATAGTTTTTGTTATCCTTTTGAACTATAGTTTTAGCCAATTCTTTTAGTGTGAACATACTTACCGTTAGAATCAATCTTTGGCATTCCGAGTGTATCTTTTGCCTTGTGCCTAAACTCAGAATGATTTGGCTTGCCCCTTGTTTCCTAGGTTTCAGTCCCCTAACTTACAAGGGTTGGTTAAAATGACTATTTAGCTCTGGTGTCAGGATAATGTGTCTTGTTGTGGTTTCATGTCAGATGTGTTCACAGCAATCTATTTCAGTAAGGGTAGCAATTCATCTGCTTCTAATTAAATTTAAATGGTTAATTTATAAATGAAGATGTTAAATCTAATGCTTAATGTTTATAAATAGTACATTTTTGCAGAATACCAAAAGAAATCAGCAAAATACACAGAAAATCATGCATGTAAATTACCATGTAACCAATTAAGCTCCAATGATAGCTCAGTAGGTACGAGCCAGGGTATAGTTTAATCAACGGACTGACTCGATGTATGTATAAGGTATATTGGTCCAGTGATAAAGTAGGCTCCATTTACGTCCCAGCACACAATCAGCCTTCAATTCAATAAAGGCAACCCCACTGAGTTTATTCAAAAGACCGGCAGTTATTATAATGTATAAATTTGTTTAAATAGACCTTGCCTCGGCCCTGAACACCCTGTCTATCCCATTTAAAACATGTTTGGTTTGTATGTCTTAACCACACACAACCGTTGCACTGTCGTCTGTGTAATTTGCTTGTACAGCTGGGGCTGTGCTTGATTCGTTCAGGTTACTTATAATTCTGTGAGATCACTTCTGTGGGTGGAATTTTGTTCTTATTATCCTGATACAGTGTCTGTATTTTTTTTAATTTTTCAGTTGTGTGTGTGTGTTTTTTTATTATTTTTAATATTTATTTTTTTCTCAATATACAATATTGCAATTTGCAAGCCTAATGTGGAATAATTGTTCTGATTCAAAGTGTGTGTTTTAATGTTAATTTCTTTTATTTATCCTGCAGCTTAGTGAGTGTTGACATTGTGGTTTTTTTTAGATTTTATAATGTGGATTAAGTGATAGTAGTGATTCAGTTATTGGATAATGTTGGAGATTGGTAAATAAATCACAGCAGGTTTTGTTTGATATTGGATCACTTCACAAAATTCTTTATTCATCTCATTTTCAAATGTTTCTCAGACAATGATTTGAAGCGATTTCTTTGGTTATTCCGTGAACATTGTACGAGAAGTCGTATAAATAACCGATCATTGACTGAGAATATTTCAAATATACAAAATGTAAAATCTAAACAATATACTGAAGAAAACAACAAAAACATAAATCAACATAACTGAAATACTGTTGGTGGGATGATAAACCCAATAAACAAACATAAAACAACATAACTGAAATACTGTTGGTTGGACGATAAACCCAATAAACAAACATGAAACAACAACAACATCACCACTATAACATCTTTTTCATTATCTTCATCACCATCATCATCATTCTCATCATCATCATTATTATTTTTATTTATCATCACCATCATTCTTATCATCATCATCATTCTTATCATCATCATCATCATTATTATTTCTATTTATCATCAACAACATCATCATCTTTATGATCACTGTCAAAAATGATTTTGCTTATTATCACCAGCACATCATCGTCATAGTGATGGCAAAATTTAAATTGTTTGTCCTAAACATGTAAATAGATTAACAATGAAGTATGATAGATAAAATGTTTATTTTTTAATGAAATTAAAATAAATAAATTATTATATACTTAATGCAGTACATTTTTATCAATTATATATAACACAAGATTTATTTCTAAAAATTGTCTAATTAGTTACAAGCCCCAATTAAGTCTACTTGCTGCGGACACCATTCAGCCCAGTGACATAAAACACAGACGACCCTTATGATGTTTCTAGCACGTAAAGGGTTAAAAAAACATTGCTTATAGGTAACACAATGATAAAACCTCCTTTAAACATGCCACAAATCATATGTTGCTTTTCAATTTATTTGAAGAAAGGCATAAAATCCTACTTGAGCCTAGAACTAATAAGCCAACATATTCTGTTGCAGAGATAAGAGTTGACTGAAAGTATTTACTTATTCTATTTGGATAAGCCGTGGTGAACATTTACACACAAACGTTGTGTAGATATGAGATCAGATTTACCCTTATTTAGACTGATTGATCTGCCAATGGTACCTGGCTGATTTACAAACCTTCTCAGGGTGTTGTTTAATTTTGTTGCAATAAATGTTTTAAAATACTTAACTGTTCATAGCTGCATAACAGGTACATATTTCATTTAAAGAGATGCACCTTTTCTCTCTATAAATAACTAGTGTTATAAATGGAATATTATTTTATCACAAAAAAATATCAAAAATTCTTTTTTTCCAATAAAATCAAAGAATGACAGAGTTGGAATTATTAATATTGTTACTATAGTTACACACACATATTGCAATAAACATAACATAGTATTTGTTGGCACCACTGACAAACAGTCAATACAAGCTGGACAAACAAATTACTTGTTTGGTTTTCTTATTTTTGCAAAAAGATGAAATGATTTTTTAACATGATCATCCAAAGATTGATTTGTAAAGAGATAGATATTCTATTGATTGACTTGTTTATTTTGTTTTTGGAGAATTTCTTGATTGAGAGCTGAATGGTTAATTTATTCATATCGACCAACAATAGTCTATTATTGTTACCCATACTTCTCCTTATGTTAACCCTTACCATACTTCATTTACTGGTCATGGTAACACAATCAGTAGAGCTTCAGCGCCAGGTACGGAAGTTTGATCCTGGGCTGCGACATACCAAAGTCATTAAAAATGGTAGTATCATAGCTACCTTGCTAACGCTCAAGCAAATATAAGGGTAGTTCCATGATTGGTTGGCCCGGTGTCAGGATAATGTGACTGGGTGTGGTATCATGCCAGGTGTTCACGGCATGCTATACACAGTGAAGGCAGCATTATGTCTGCTTTAAGTGGACACCGTCTCCAGATAACTGAAATACTGTTGGTGGGACAATAAACCCAATAAACAAACACAATATACACAGTCAAGGCAGCCCTATATCTGCTCCAAGTGGACACCGTCTCCAGATAACTGAAATACTGTTGGTGGGACAATAAACCCAATAAACAAACACAATATACACAGTAAAGGCAGCCCTATATCTGCTCCAAGTGGACACCATCTCCAGATAACTGAAATACTGTTGATGGGAGGATAAACCCAATAAACAAACAAACAACAAAACCTGTTACTTAACTTTCAAGAGGTTAAAAAGTGTATACACGTTTGTTATAAAACAATATCATAATAAACATTTACAAACATTGTGTAGTTTTCTAGTTATTAAGTATATGAACAGTCTTAAATGTTGGTAAACTAGCGCCTGATCTGCAGGAACGATGAAAGACAATTTTTATGTTATCAATTTTTATTTTAATTTGTAATTAAATAGAGTGTTTCAAAATTTTCCCCATAATTATAAAGCATTGGCTCTTCCTGCAAAGTTTTTACTCTATATTAGTTCCACAGGATATATTCACTTCTAAGTCAAGTGTCCACCGACAGGATATACACACACCTTTAACTGCACTTGAGTCCAACACCTTTAACTGCACTTGAGTCCAATCCTTTAAATGCAGTTGAGTCCAACACCTTTAACTGCACTTGAGTCCAACACCTTTTCTACTCTGGTATTGATACTTATTATATGGGCTGTTCATAATTGTAGGATTAATTACAATGTATGGGACATGATTGTAAATTTTTATTACTGATCTTCACTGTTATCTGGGTTTATCTGGTGTCCCAGTACCCTGATCGAGTATAAACCCTTTACTTGCTGGAAACATCATCCACTCTATTAATCCTTCCTGCATGTATGTGCCATTTTAGGCCTTTACAAACCATTCACAATCATTAGCAGAATCTGCATGACTAAGGGTTTATGTGTAGACTGGTTCAGCCTTAAATCTATTATTACAAGCTGAACATACAATTATTAAAATCCTTTTATCTCTTTAAAATAAAAACTATAAAGTTGAGTGAATTTTCAAAATTCTAGATGAACTATGAATGAATGGGTTAACATCAAACATACCCCATGCTAAAGGTGTTTCCAGCAAGTAAAGGGTTAAATGAATTTATAAGTGCCTTCAAAACTAGGTGGCTGATATATGGTGATTTTCTTTGGTGTTCTTATTTTGAAACTTGAATATAAAATAAATGTGATATATGAAGATTTAATAACATTTTACATCAAAGTATTGTCGGAAATTTATGACAAAAGTTAAATATTCAATTACCAGTTATTGATAATGTCATTTTTATTAGGGCCAATATACTTTGGTTTGAAATTTATAATATCAGTTGAATTCTAAAGATTGTTTAAATACTAATCCCAACAGAAATCAGAATAATGGCAATGGACAAGTGGAAAGATTCACAGACATAAAGTGTACAACCTAGAGCCCTTTGTCATTGGCGCAGACTTTTCTAAGGGCGCCCGTGGCGTTGTGGTAGAGTCGCCGATTTGTATCTCTTCTGACTGCTTGCTTAGCCTCTCATCACATTGGTTCGAGTCCCGTTCGGGGCAAAGGACTTAAAATGGGAAGGTCTTCCAGCTGGCTTTTTGTGCGCCGGTGGTTCTACTCAGACATGTGTCAGGGGTCTTCCTCCACCAAAAAAGCTGGACGTTGCTATAGTGATCATAATAGGTCACTGCAATGATAATATTAACACAAAGAAAATAAAATGAAAAAAGAAACAGGACAGAATTCACAGTACCCAGATCCAGTAAATCTCCATGATCAATCATTTTGTGCTTAATCCTCTTCCACACAGCCTTTGTCATTCTTGACAGTTTCATTGATAGATATTTTATCTACAGTTCCATTACTGTAATCAAGGTATCATTTTACCATACTTTGCCATTGAATTGAAAACTCTTGATCCTATTTCCACATTTTATTATGACAAGATATGTCTCTATTTAGTAAAAGGAATATGTATGAATGTGTATGAATATGTATGAATGTGTATGAATATGTACGAATGTGTATGAATATGTATGAGTGCATATGAATATGTATGAATGTGTATGAATATGTATGAATGTGTATGAATATGTATGAATGTCTCTGAATAAATATGGCCCATTTGTCAGTTGTTCTAAATAGAAAGAAAATTAATTAAAAATGTTTTAACAAAAAAGTAAATATAAAAAATGGCAATATCAAAACTTTTTTCTGTGCCACTTGTTTGTTTAGGTTTTTCCTCTTTTTTTCTTTCTACTTTTTCTACTCTGTTTTATGCTTCATTGTTTGTGGATGTTGTCCATGGTAGATGTGTCAGTGACTTGTTACTGTGTCCAGTCCTCGACCTTTCACTGTGTGGGTTTGAGTCCCAGTCGTGACACGCTCCCACATGAGGAGACCGTCCAACTGACTGGCCTTTCACTGTGTGGGTTTGAGTCCCAGTCGTGACACGCTCCCACATGAGGAGACCGTCCAACTGACTGGCCTTTCACTGTGTGGGTTTGAGTCCCAGTCATGACACACTCCCACATGAGGAGACCGTCCAACTGACTGGCCTTTCACTGTGTGGGTTTGAGTCCCAGTCATGACACACTCCCACATGAGGAGACCGTCCAACTGACTGGCCTTTCACTGTGTGGGTTTGAGTCCCAGTCATGACACACTCCCACATGAGGAGACCGTCCAACTGACTGGCCTTTCACTGTGTGGGTTTGAGTCCCAGTCATGACACACTCCCACATGAGGAGACCGTCCAACTGACTGGCCTTCCACTGTGTGGGTTTGAGTCCCAGTCATGACACACTCCCACATGAGGAGACCGTCCAACTGACTGGCCTTTCACTGTGTGGGTTTGAGTCCCAGTCATGACACACTCCCACATGAGGAGACCGTCCAACTGACTGGCCTTTCACTGGTACTTCACTGAACAGACATTGGATTCTTCCTCCATCCATATGGACATCACTATACTCCATAAGTAACAGCTGGACGTCACTATACTCCATAAGTAACAGCTGGACATCACTTTACTCCATAAGTAACAGCTGGATGTCACTATGCTCCATAAGTAACAGCTGGACATCACTATACTCCATAAGTAACAGCTGGACATCACTATACTCCATAAGTAACAGCTGGACGTCACTATGCTCCATAAGTAACAGCTGGACATCACTATACTCCATAAGTAACAGCTGGACGTCACTATGCTCCATAAGTAACAGCTGGATGTCACTATACTCCATAAGTAACAGCTGGACGTCACTATGCTCCATAAGTAACAGCTGGACGTCACTATGCTCCATAAGTAACAGCTGGACATCACTATACTCCATAAGTAACAGCTGGACGTCACTATACTCCATAAGTAACAGCTGGACATCACTGTACTCCATAAGTAACAGCTGGACGTCACTATGCTCCATAAGTAACAGCTGGACGTCACTATACTCCATAAGTAACAGCTGGACATCACTATACTCCATAAGTAACAGCTGGACGTCACTTTGCTCCATAAGTAACAGCTGGACGTCACTTTACTCCATAAGTAACAGCTGGACGTCACTATGCTCCATAAGTAACAGCTGGACGTCACTATGCTGAACATATTTGTGTTTGCTGTGCTGTATATACTCATAATCTAATCTCCTTTCTTCTTCTTTTTTCTTATTCCTTTGGTTGACCCTGGTTCTTACTATTATACCGGTACTTATTTGTTGTTTTAAAAACTTCACAGACTTGCATACCGCATTACATTACGACAGTGTCTTGAGTCCTCAATGGTAGGACAGGGATGACTTGAAGCCTTGGAAGAATTGGCACATTTGAGTTACCGTCCACTATCTCCAAACTTAACCAGATAACATGTCGGCTGAATCAAGGAACCGGGCTTTGAGCTCGAGTTTTCAACAACATTTAAAGAATCGAGACATAGAGAAATCGGGAAACCACTGTATCTTCTTCATTTATTGCTCTTCCAGTCACATCGATCCTTTTGATTAATTGTATATCAGTTAATTGATACATAATTGATACATAATTGATATATAATTGAATTGATACATAATTGATATATAATTGATACATAATTGATACATACCTGTCTTGCAAAATGAAATCTGTGATTTCCATTGTACATTGGTCTGTTTGAATCATTTATTTCAGGTTGTAATAAGAACTCCTTAAATAATGAATCAACCTTGAATCTTTTGTAACTAAAGGACACCTGATATGGGTTCTGACAATATTTTGTATTCCATAAGTCAATGGTCAGTAGTAACATTTCTCTATCATACCACATTATATAGATTAGGTCTGTGTAGTTATGCCATTTGACAATTTGAGAATGTGCTTCTGGCCTGCAATTTTGAGGTTAAAATTGAGAGGAATTTAAATTTATATAACACAATATCCTATTTTACATAATGCAGAAAAGAGACAGCCATGTTTTAACTTTTGTAGATCAATGGGTCTTGTAGATTTTCTGATTTTACTTTCCAAATTTTGATAATGAAATTTAAAAATATTATATAGGATATGTTTTTTATGATTTCTTAAGAATATATTTTGTAACTTTTTTTTTATTAACAAAATCACATTTTTATAACAGTTATTATTTCTATTTACAAGTCTGTAACTGACTATAAGGAGATGTTGTATACTTTGGTAAACTTTCTGTTTTTGTTTCCAAGCTCAGGATTGATGTTAATTTTATTTCTGTGAGCCATTCTGTGTGTGAAGGACTTAATGTCGGAAGGTGTTTAAGCTGACCTGCGGTTCCCCAGTGATTTTTCCCAGACATTTTTCTCAGGTCTTCTCCCAGCAAATAAAAAGCCAGTCAAAATAACCGGACAATGCTATAATGATCATAAATTGTTGCTTCCATGTTTTTCAGAAACATAGAAAAAAGAAAAAACAAACAAAAAAATACAATGTTATTTCTTATATTTTCTCTGATTATATTGCATATACATCTGTAGGGTTTGAGAAAGGTCATGTTCTACAAGCACGGTAGGGTGGTCACCAAGCCAAGATCTGTGCTGCCTCGTAGGGTTGGTACCAAAGCACCATATATCGTAATTTCATTGTCTTGTCCAAACGTCCCACCTCCCCCAAGTATACACCTCGTTGTTCACATTGTTGCTCCATTGACGTTCATATCAGTGTACACGTAAAAAATAAATCCATTGTGGTGTGTGGTAATTACAGCGTATTTGTAGCAAATATTTACTTTAACTTGCATTTTAAAACAAATCACACACATATTAACCTGTTGTCATGTCTCATTAATGTGTCTGTTGTTTATATATCAAGGATATATTATGTTCATATACATACTTTATGGCATATAAAGATTACTTCAAATAAACATCCTTTAAAAGTCCATTTCTTGGCAACTTTCCCTAATTTTTAAAATATGTAAAATATTAATACTAATTTGATTGTGATTTAATTATTTTGTAAAATGTTAAACATAATTAATTTAAGCAATAAATATGAAACATTAATTGTGCAGATATTGTTATGTAACTATTTTACACAATATATAACCAGATGCAACATATGTCATATATTTAACTATGACTAATATATATATTATATATAGATGTAAGTGAGTGATTCCTTAATTTGATGGATAAATGGAAAAAACTATTTTTTAAATTTTACATGAGAAGGTAAAAGATTTTAATTATTTTTTCAGTAGTGAACAGAACAATCATTGAACTTGTTGTAATGAAAGAAAAATCTGTGTGCTTTCGTTTAAATAGTTATGTATTCTTTGGTAAAGAGGCGAATTTCTGTTGCAGTTGTTTTTAGAGAGAATGGATTAAGCTCTCAGTTATGTTAGGATACTGTGTTATTACTATTACACACCCTGAAAGGCAGGGATGGATTGTCGGGGGCTGACTTACATGTAAGCTTGAAAATGACTAAGCTTTTAAAGTAAATTTTGTCTGTTGACTGCTTAGATTGAAGTTAGGATCATTTACTGTGTATATATATCTAGTATTTACTGTGATAAAGTTGAATAGATCTTGAATCGCCCCCCCCCCCCCCCCCCCCCCCTCCTTTCCCCCACCAATATATTCTGGATCCACCCTTACCGACAGTTTACTGTAAACAACCTGCAAGACTGTGCCCAGCTATAGGGACATAATGTACACATAATGTACACATAATATATAATATATACAATTGTTGAAACATGTATATTGCCCCTAGGCACTGCTGCCACAGTTTTAAAGTTTGTTTAGCAAATTTTCAACAAGTTCACATTTATTGTCGGGGGGTCTTGCCCTTCTATGTTGGTATAAACGTTTAAATATGTACATATTCCCATTAAAGTGTTTGGTAATTACATAATATTGGTAAATTAATTTTAAATACTTAGTCTTGGTCAATTAACCAATGTGAAAAATAAATTTACTGACCACTCACTGAATTGAAAATCAATCTTGCCCCACAAGGAGTAAATATCTCCAATTACCTATCTTTCCCCTTCTTATTTTATATCTGTATTGACATACATACATAATGTATCAAACAACAAATATAGCTCACTGTAATTCTGGTGAATTATTTACAAAATATATAAACATGTACATGTTGTTGAACTTCTGTTTAAGTCTCGTATTGTAAATTGACTGATAAAAGTTTATTTGGCAAGAAAGGTTAGTACATTGTAAAACCCAATGGTCATATTGTAAAACCATATGGTTACATTGTAAAGCCCCATGGTTATATTGTAAAACTCAATGGTCAAATTGTAAAAACCATATGATAACATTGTAAAACAATATGGCCACATTGTTAAATCATATGGTTACATTGTAAAATCACATGGTTACATTATAAAAACCCTATAGTCACATTGTAAAATCCTATAGTAACATTGTAAAACCCAATGGTTACATTGTAAAACCCTATGGTTACATTGTATGGTCACATCGTAAAACCCTATGGTCACATTGTAAAACCAGATGGTTACATTGTAAAACCCAATGGTCACATTGTAAAACCAGATGGTTACATTGTAAAACCCAATGGTCACATTGTAAAACCCAATGGTCATATTGTAAAACCATATGGTTACATTGTAAAGCCCCATGGTTACATTGTAAAACTCAATGGTCAAATTGTAAAAACCATATGATAACATTGTAAAACAATATGGCCACATTGTTAAATCATATGGTTACATTGTAAAATCACATGGTTACATTATAAAAACCCTATAGTCACATTGTAAAATCCTATAGTAACATTGTAAAACCCATTGGTTACATTGCAAAACCCATTGGTCACATTGTAAAACCATATGGTTACATTGTAAAACCCTATGGTTACATTGTATGGTCACATCGTAAAACCCTATGGTCACATTGTAAAATCAGATGGTTACATTGTAAAACCCAATGGTCACATTGTAAAACCAGATGGTTACATTGTAAAACCCAATGGTCACATTGTAAAACCCAATGGTCATATTGTAAAACCATATGGTTACATTGTAAAGCCCCATGGTTACATTGTAAAACTCAATGGTCAAATTGTAAAAACCATATGATAACATTGTAAAACAATATGGCCACATTGTTAAATCATATGGTTACATTGTAAAATCACATGGTTACATTATAAAAACCCTATAGTCACATTGTAAAATCCTATAGTAACATTGTAAAACCCATTGGTTACATTGCAAAACCCATTGGTCACATTGTAAAACCATATGGTTACATTGTAAAACCCTATGGTTACATTGTATGGTCACATCGTAAAACCCTATGGTCACATTGTAAAACCAGATGGTTACATTGTAAAACCCAATGGTCACATTGTAAAACCAGATGGTTACATTGTAAAACCCAATGGTCACATTGTAAAACCCAATGGTCATATTGTAAAACCATATGGTTACATTGTAAAGCCCCATGGTTACATTGTAAAACTCAATGGTCAAATTGTAAAAACCATATGATAACATTGTAAAACAATATGGCCACATTGTTAAATCATATGGTTACATTGTAAAATCACATGGTTACATTATAAAAACCCTATAGTCACATTGTAAAATCCTATAGTAACATTGTAAAACCCATTGGTTACATTGCAAAACCCATTGGTCACATTGTAAAACCATATGGTTACATTGTAAAACCCTATGGTTACATTGTATGGTCACATCGTAAAACCCTATGGTCACATTGTAAAACCAGATGGTTACATTGTAAAACCCAATGGTCACATTGTAAAACCAGATGGTTACATTGTAAAACCCAATGGTCACATTGTAAAACCCAATGGTCATATTGTAAAACCATATGGTTACATTGTAAAGCCCCATGGTTACATTGTAAAACTCAATGGTCAACTTGTAAAAACCATATCGTAACATTGTAAAACAATATGGCCACATTGTTAAATCATATGGTTACATTGTAAAATCACATGGTTACATTATAAAAACCCTATAGTCACATTGTAAAATCCTATAGTAACATTGTAAAACCCATTGGTTACATTGCAAAACCCATTGGTCACATTGTAAAACCATATGGTTACATTGTAAAACCCTATGGTTACATTGTATGGTCACATCGTAAAACCCTATGGTCACATTGTAAAACCAGATGGTTACATTGTAAAACCCAATGGTCACATTGTAAAACCCGATGGTCACATTGTAAAACCCTATGGTTACATGGTAAAACCCTATGGTTACATTGTATGGTCACATTGTAAAACCCTATGATTACATTGTAAAACCCTATGGTTACATTGTAAAACCCTATGGTTATATTGTAAAACCCTATGGTCACATTGTAAAACCCGATGGTTACATTGTATGGTCACATTGTAAAACCCTATGGTAGCATTGTATGGTCACATTGTAAAACCCTATGATTACATTGTAAAACCCTATGGTCACATTGTAAAACCCTTTGATCACATTGTAAAACCCTTTGATCACATTGTAAAACCCTATGGTCACATTGTAAAACCCTATGGTCACATTGTAAAACCCTACAGCAACATTGTATGGTCACATTGTAAAACCCTATGGTCACATTGTAAAACCGTATGGTCACATTGTAAAACCCTATGGTCACATTGAAAAACCCTTTGGTCACATTGTAAAACCCTATGATCACATTGTAAAACCCTTTGGTCACATTGTAAGACCATGTGGTCACATTGTAAAACCCTATGATCACATTGTAAAACCCTTTGGTCACAATGTAAAACCCTATGGTCACTTTGTAAAACCCGATGGTTACATTGTAAAACCATATGGTTGCATTGTAAAACCATATGGTCACATTGTATGGTCACATTGTAAAACCCTATGGTCACATTGTAAAACCCTATTGTTACATTGTAAACCCCTTTGGTCACATTGTAAAACCCTTTGGTCACAATGTAAAACCGTATGATCACATTGTAAAACCCTGTGGTTACATTGTAAAACCCTTTGGTCACATTGTAAAACCCTGTGGTTACATTGTAAAACCCTTTGGTCACATTGTAAAACCCTATGATCACATTGTTAAACCCTATGATCATATTGTAAAACCCTGTGGTTACATTGTAAAACCATATGGTCACATTGTATAACCATATGGTTATATTGTAAAAGCCCTATGGTCACATTGTAAAACCATGTGGTCACATTGTATAACCATATGGTTATATTGTAAAACCCTATGGTCATATTGTAAAACCCTATGATCACATTATAAAACCCTTTGGTCACATTGTAAAACCATGTGGTCACATTGTATAACCATATGGTTATATTGTAAAACCCTATGGTCACATTGTAAAACCCTTTGGTCACATTGTAAAAACCATATGGTCACATTGTAAAACCCTATAGTCACATTGTAAAACCATGTGGTCACATTGTATAACCATATGGTTATATTGTAAAAGCCCTATGGTCACATTGTAAAACCCTTTGGTCACATTGTAAAACCCTGTGGTTACATTGTAAAACCCTTTGGTCACATTGTAAAACCCTATGGTCACATTGTAAAACCTTATGGTCACATTGTAAAACCCTATGATCACATTGTAAAACCCTGTGGTTACATTGTAAAACCCTATGGTCACATTGTATAACCATATAGTTATATTGTAAAAGCCCTATGGTCACATTGTAAAACCATGTGGTCACATTGTATAATCCTATGGTTATATTGTAAAACCCTATGGTCATATTGTAAAACCCTATGGTCACATTGTAAAACCATGTGGTCACATTGTATAACCATATGGTTATATTGTAAAACCCTATGGTCACATTGTAAAACCCTTTGGTCACATTGTAAAAACCATATGGTCACATTGTAAAACCCTATGGTCACATTGTAAAACCATGTGGTCACATTGTATAACCATATGGTTATATTGTAAAACCCTATGGTCACATTGTAAAACCATGTGGTCACATTGTAAAACCCTATGGTTATGCTTGATATTGTCTGTATATGTATTGTCTTGTAAGAGATGACAAGTATCCTGATCATAGGTTTCTATTTATCAAACTACATGTTCAATGTCGTGTAAGTCGTGCATCTGTTGTTCAGAAGTATTGTGAAATTGATATGCTAGTATTGTCTAATTAATCTGTTGTTCAGTGTGTAATATCTTTCCCAAATATCAGATTTATAAAGCAAGTAGTTCATTTTCAGCTTGACTGTATTATGAATATTGAGATCTATCTCTGTCGTGATTATTAAAATGCCCAATGGTTTGAGACAAGAATATGTCCCAAGAATATTGAGGATGAATTATAAATCAAAAATGAAAAAAGTGACATTTGCTCCTACTGCAAAGGAAACAATAAAAACATCTTTTTCTATAATTTTGCAATAATTAATTACTTTTGGATCAAATTAATTAATATTTCCTCTACACTGGTAACACTAAATTTAAAGTAATCAGAAATAATCTTTGGATTTTTTTTTTCTGTTTAATTTTGTTTCAATTTTCCCAAATCTGGCTCAGTATAATTCATTTCTATTGTTCAACTGCCGGTATGGGAGGCCCCAGGTTTGATCCTTGGCCGCGACATACCGAAGTCATCAAAAATGGTAGTGGTATAGCTCCCTTGCTTACAATCAAGCAAATATAAGGGTAGTTCCATAACTGGTTGGCCCGGTGTCAGGATAATGTGACTGGGTGTGGTATCATACCAGGTGTTCATGGCATGCTATACACAGTGAAGGCAGCACTATATCTGCTTCAAGTGGACACCGTCTCCAGATAACAGAAGTACTGTTGGTGTAATGATAAACCCAGTAAACAAACAAACAATTGTTCAAATTCAATATAAGGTTATGGCTATCATCTTTTTAGGACCACAATATTATCAAACTGCACTCATCTTTCATTTTATAAAATATCTTTCTCTCACTACAGATCAGTAGAATTGAACTTACCTTGTTGCTTTTTCAATCAGGTTGTGAGCCCGCCAAATAAATAGAAACACACTGCCAGTTTATTGTACCTTTTGTATCATTTTGTTTATCCCTCCTAATCTTGAAGCTTAATATAAATCAATTTTGATTTTACTTATTATAGAATATTGATCTAGAGACATGTAAAAGGAATGCAATATGATCAACTTGCAATGTTATTAATGTTTTGCTTAAATAGCTGTTCTATGACAATATAAATGTATACAAACATGGTCTACACTTTGGTCACATGTTTCTCGAGATGGCAGCATTAACCGTGAAATGTTACCCGTATGAAGAATGTGAAAAAACGACACCCTCGATATGTTTGAATAAAAAAATTCATCACAATTTAAGATTCAAGAACTTTGTAAAACCACTTTAAGTACACGTAGTCTATCCCTTTTGCCGACTGACCATTCCAAGGTGGTAACTGTTGGGTTAGCCCTGGTTTGTTGTAACTTTTATTATCTGACTGGTATGTGAATACTTGTGGCCTTTTCAATTTTAATGCATGTTGCTGTATTTATATTTTTTTATGACTAAATATGTGTTGTGGCAATTATTTTGTGATCAAATTTTAAAAAATAAGTCCTTCAAAAAACTTTCAGTATATATATCAATTGTATTTGTCATGATTTTAATAAAAGTTGAGTTTGTCATCATTTAAATAATAGTTGGGCTACAACAAAAACACCAACGTAAAGTGCATCTTTTTGTCAATCGCTTCTTTTCGTTTTTGTTATTTCAATCAATGGGAGTCAGGTATTGATGTGGTTCTTTATGTCAACCATTTAGGTCTGTTGGAGTCATATATTGATATCTGGCCTATTGATCTAAGCTTATACACAGGCAACGCTCAAGTGATTAGGTAAACAAACAACAGGTTCTTTCAGAACACCTTGGTGGAATTGTTGCAAATGAAAAAAGCAGGTGCACTTCGGTACTTGTTAAGATTTTTTGTATCTTTAAGTAGTTTCAACTTAATCCGTTTCAAAGCAATGAAAGCATTTAAAAAGATTCTTTAATTTTTCAAAGCATTTTTCAACTTTTAACAGCATTCAGAGACTATGCATTAAATAGAGTTTTGTATGATTTATTTTTTACTCTAAGTTTTGTTTGTCAAAATGTCAAAAGCATAATCGAGTATGACGCTAATATTTTTTCTATCGATAATAGATTTATTTATCAAAGTGTCAGTACTGTTTGTTTAAAATTAACCAGCCTAAAGGGAATAAATTGGCTTTGAATAAGAATGTATGTATAAAACATCTTTACATAAAACATCTTTAAACAACATAGTGCCTTTTGTAAGCACTGTGTATTGGAGGGTTTTTAAGTAAACTTTATTTTGGCAAAATACTCCAGTAACTGAGCACAGATCAGCTGAACAGAGTTGCATGGAGAGCGAGTGTTATTCGTTTAAAGTTTAGCCGCGGCCGTGTTTTTGAGTCCCGTTCAGGGCAAAGGATTGATTGTGGGAAGGACCATTTTTAAGACATCTTTTTAGATTATTGCTTGATGATGAACCGTATTTCTGATTACTGCTTAGATCCTATCAGTAAACATCCTGGTCACATGACTATCCAGTGGCAATCAGTAAACGTGATCGCAGTAGACTCAGCGTGTTGTCATAAAATCTATACATATGAGATTTGACAATTGTTCCTCAACAGTTCAAACTAAAACTGATTTGTCAGAGTTGACAAAGTTTGAGACATTCATTGACATATCTTTCAAATAACATTGTCAGATCTGTTTAACAGATGTCACCAAATAAGCTTTATATATATTCTGTAGTAATTCGCAAAACTTTGGAACCAAATTTGCTCCATGACCAAGCTATGATTGACCCCCATAACCATATATAGGCAAAAAGAGCTATTTCTTGTCAGATTCAGACAGTTATCAAAATATCTTCAGTAAACAATCTCAGAAATGTACAAAAATGTATAGCTTTCATTATGGCTATATCTACTAAAGCTGGCTGACTCTCTCATTCAGTAAAGTTATGAGATTTTTTTCTGCATACATTGCTAAGCTGCAGTTACTACAGCTGCTGCCCCAGTAAATACATGTCAACTGTTGTTAGAAATATATGCATTAAAAATCAGCACTTCGTATTTTCAGCACAGGTAAACATTCTGAAAACTATTTAAAACCTCCTAAAAAATGTTAATATCTGGAAATTTAGGCTTTATTCTTGTTATCTTTCCCCAATCTAAGTACAAAAACAGCTACCGGACCTGGTAGCGCAGTTGGTACAGCGTCGGCTCCAGGTACGGGAGGCACTGATTCGATCGCGGGTCACGACATACCAAAGTCGTTAAAAATAGTACTGGTATAGCTCCTTTGCTAAGGCTCAAGCAAAATATAAGGGTAGTTCCACGACTGGTTGGCCAGGTGTCAGGATAATGTGACTGGGTGTGGTATCCTGCCAGGTGTTCACGGCATGCTATACATAGTAAAGGCAGCACTGAAAAACTGTTGGTGAGACAATAAACTCAATAAAAAACAAATATTTTAAATGTGAAACCTATCTTAAAACCTCAGGAAATCTGTTGTAGTATGTACATATATTATTATTTATAAATATTATTATTTATTTATTATTGTTATATACCATTAACTGCAGGTAAATTGCATGGAAATGTGCATCTAATGCCATCGTCATCTTATGTTAACAAACAGATGTAGTATTTACATGTATTATTATTATTTATTATCATTATTATTTACTACTTTTCATTATATATTTCATTTGTTGTTATTATTTATTGTAAATAGATAAATATTTTTTAGTAATGTTAGTATATATTTTGTGAGATGCGTTTAGTGCTCAGCATTTTTTCAATAAATAACCGACATAAAAAGGTTAAGTACCTGATAAGAACAACATGAAAAGCCAAAATAACAATTTCCAGGTCTTAAAAACATGTTGAAGGGTGCATGGCGATTAGAGTTTTCTGATCAGTGGCAGTGTAATATTCCAATGTTCATCGTTTTTATGACCTCTTGCCCCCATTGATATCCGTGTGTATGGAACACAAAGTTAGTGTATTATGACACTTCCAGCTGCCATCTCACAGAATTGGGCCTCTAAATACCTTTATGACCTTTATGAACTTGAAAAGCTTAAGTAGCTATTCTTAGATCAGTGAAGACCAAAAAAAGAAGAAATTTTTTTATGAGAATTGTTTTAAAACCAAAGCAAAATCATCCAAGTCAAATGTAAAAGAGACATTATTAGATTATTGTGAAAGAAAGCCAACCATTACCACCTTGAAGAGGTCACTGGTCAAAACAAAAACAAGAGTCAGATACCTGTAAGGACCTAAAAAACAAAGTTAAAATTCCCGTTTACATAATTTGCACAGCAGTATAGGCAAAAACAAAGAAAGAACCATCGTTGAAACCCACATAGCACAACGTTCACCATTGTCGGAGCCCATGGCCACTGAATATGTTTCACTCCATTCATACACCGTGGGATTTTTATCTGCAATATCGCCGTATTGAGAGTTAAAATTGAATAGAAATCAGCCAATCAAAACAACGCTTACATTTCCGTTACTCGTAAGTGTGGAGGTAGCTAAGTATCTGGAAACTTGAATTGTCTTTGCATTAAAGACATCATTTTAGAAGGAAAGTTGAAATAATGAAAGAACGAGCTTTACTGAAATCTTCATTGGATTATGAAGCAACCAATGAAATATCATTACCAGAAACTTAGAAAGGTGAACTAAGTATCCAACAGGTGATGAATAGAGAGTAATGGAATGGATCAGTCCTGGGTGTCTGACGATGAGAAAGAACAAACTGAAGCCATTGACACAACAATACAAAGCCAAGAAAGTTCATATGAAACTTTAAAGGTGCTATCTGACAGTTTACATACAACAATATTGAACCAATGCTGTGGGAAAGTTGGGCATAATTTTTGTATAAATTTATACTTTAAGTCTTAATAAATACAATTTTAAACACTAACTGAATTGTTGACTATACAACGTGATCTCAAATGTAAGTGGTCACATGGTTTTCTAAGTTTAAAAATAGCTATCTCTGCAGCGTGGCTCAGATAGGAAATGCCTGTTTGCAATGACAAGTGGCGATTTATGCCTGACTGTTCACACAGATCTAGGACATCAATGAACAGCATTTTGAAGTAACTTTTTAGTTAACAATGACATATTTGGTTATTTGAGAAAAGAAATTTTGGTCAAAAATGTCAGATACCACCTTTAAGTTTTGTCTTTGTCAAGATAGTTTCCACATCAGTGAAAATCCCTTATCTTGGCAGCCATCTTTGATGGTAATTTCAAGGGATTTTCATATGAATTGAATAGAAGGGTAAATTTTATTTTCTTGTAATTTCCTCATTTGTGGTCCGAAAATTAAAAGCTATACAACACTGGAAAGCTCTTGAAATTCATATTTTTAGAATACAATATTTTTACAATTGATAAATGTACACAGAATTAATACACTGAAAAAAATTAAACTATTGGCTCATACTTAAAACAAAATGAACAGTATCATTTTCAGTTGTATTTTTTTAACCTTTTAAACTATAAAAATATAGTTTTGATATTTAAAATACTTTATAAAAGCTGTTAAATTTGATATAAAATTCAGTAAAATATACTGAAAAATAAAAACACAGTGGTGAATTAATATAGCACATATTTCCCGTTTTTGGCTTGCATAAGCTTCTGCCCACAAAGATGACTGCCTTAAACTGTCTTATCAGTGCCTATGACATCACATGGAAACTATCTATTGTCTTTATTACTTTTATGATCACGTTATACATGTAGTCATCTGGGTAATCCACACTAACATGAATATCTACTGTTAGCTGGGACAACTATCAAGCTTTTCATACTTTTGAAATGAATACACATTCAGAGTGATTTTTGTTCCGCTTATTTCTGTCTAACAATTCAGATAGTATTCAAAATCGTATTTCTTATGACTGAAGTATGGGTTTATACAAAAATTATGCCCAAATTCCCCAAAGCAGTGGTTCAATATTGTTATTAGTATTTGATATCGGCAAACTGTTCGGCAAACTGTTCGATACCACCTTTAATATGGTTTACAACCTTAGACACGATACCCCCTTTAATATGGTTTTCAACCTTAGACACGATACCCCCTTTAATATGGTTTTCAACCTTAGACACACGTTAGTTAAAACAAGCTGTCAAGTTTATAAATCTGAAAAGCTGAAGTAGCAATTCATGTTTTCTGATATTGCATGACAAATAAAGTCGTGCCTAATCCCTTCCTTGCTGGAAACATACATAGGGTTGGATAAATTCTTTGTAAAAATTGTGAATAGTGTTTCTAGCAATGGTTACGACAAGAAAGCAAAGATAAAAAAAGAGGTGAACAGTTTACAAAAGACAAAACCAGTATAACAAAACAAAACAGAGTCCAGAAGCTTTAAGAACCTGGAAAGCCAAAGTAGCAACTTGTGTTTACCAAGCTTGTGTGAACTAAGAAAGAGTTGCAGAATAAAGTAGCAAAGAAAGAGTATGAATCAAAAATCAATGTTATAACTATAGGCAAGTTGTTGCAATGTGGCCTTGGACAAAAGGTGGCCCTGGACAAAAGGTGGCCCTGGACAGCAGGTGGTCATGAAGGCAAAGAGAACCAGTTTCATTGTCCCCAATGAACTTCATGGGTAGATTTTGGTGGATCGGAGACATCAGCAGACTTACAGTAAGAAAGTGTGTTTTTGTGTCAAGGTTTGTGTGGTATGCAATGTTATTTCTCAGGACAAAATTAAAATAATATGCTGGCGATTGTTAGTGAGGTTTTGTCAAATTGGTGATTGTGCCATAGGAGTGTATTTAAAGAAACATGAATGAAGACATGTGCCTTAAGACAAACTTTAAATGGTGAATTTTTTGCATAAGATCTAACAACAACTTAGTAATATATTGTGGATAAAAATTACTTGTTTGTGTTTTGTTCAAAGTGTTGTTTTGTTTGCCAAAGAGGTGCAGGTAACAGAAAGATAAAAAGAAACAGTTACTTTGAAAATATTGAGCTGTGAAACCTTCTTTAGTCTTAGAAATAATATAAGATATGTTGCTGCTGGTTTTCTAGTCCTGTGAAGCAGTTGCTTTTGGTCGAATGGGTACTTATAACATAAGGAGCGTAATTCAAAGAGACATAAAAGGAAAGCAGCTTCTTTTTAAATATTGAACATTTAAACCAGTTTTTGGTGGACCTAAGACATACCATTTTAAAGTAGGTTGTGTTTTCTTTGGGGTGCTAGTGTTTTTGTGGCTCTCTGTTTTTAGATGTTGCTTATTGATAATATAAATTTGGGCAGTTTTTAAAGTTGGTGCAGTTTTGTTAAATTGGTGTTCTATACCTGGAAGGATTGGTTAAGTGTTTTTGGTGCCAAAGCTAATGTGTCTTTATGGCCTTCAGTTTGGGATGTGCTGTACCCTTGGAGAGACATGTATATATTGTTTAACTTTATTTTTGTAAAAGTGTTTTCATGAAATAGTTAGGTTTAATTGGTTTTCTGGAGATAGTTGTCAGCTTTTAAATGAAGAATTTAAATTAACTTGTTATGTATGTTATACTAAGACATGTTTTGGGTATCCTAAGATAAGAATTTGTTTATTCTTTCTCTTATAATGGATGTTTATGGAATGGTGTTTTTAAAATTGCTGAAATATTGTTTATCAAAGGTTAATAATAAACTATTTTAATAAGTGATTGGAGAATTTCTGTGATAAATCTTGGATAAATATTTGGAAGAGTTTCATTGTGTTAAACTGCTTGTGACCTATAAGTTTGTTTTGTCTTGATGTTGTTGTTGTTTCTTTCAAAAGAAACATTATAAGGATCAGTGTCTTTGTTAAATATTGACATCAAGGCATTTTTAGGAGGTTTTTTATGGCATACAGTAATTAATAGGTGTTTATACAAAGGATATGTTATATTGTCTAAGGAAAGTAATACTGTGAAAAACTAATTCCTAGAAGATAAATTAATGTCATAAGTAAATGGTATTTGTCATCACAACCATCACAACCATCACACTCATCACATCCATCACACACACTTATCACATCATACTTATCACAATCATCACAATCATCACACCTATCATAATCATCACAACCATCAAACTTATCACAATCATCACACTTATTACAGTCATCACCATCATCACAATCATCATACTCATCACAATCATCACCATCATCACAATCATCACACTTATCACAATCATCACCATCATCACACTTATCACAATCATCACACTTATCTCAATCATCACCATCATCACAATCATCACACTTATCACAATCATCACAATCATCACACTTATCACCATCATCACCAACATCACAATCATCACACTTATCACAATCATCACCATCATCACAATCATCACACTTATCACAATCATCACCATCATCACAATCATCACACTTACCACAATCATCACAGTCATCACACTTATCACAATCATCACCATCATCACAATCATCACACTTATCACAATCATCACCATCATCACAATCATCACACTTACCACAATCATCACAATCATCACACTTATCACAATCATCACAATCATCACCATCATCACAATCATCACACTTACCACAATCATCACAGTCATCACACTTATCACCATCATCACAATCATCACACTTATCACAATAATCACAATCATCACACTTATCACAATCATCACCATCATCACAATCATCACCATCATCACAATCATCACCATCATCACAATCATCACACTTATCACAATCATCACCATCATCACAATCATCACAACCATCACACTTATCACAATCATCACCATCATCACAATCATCACAACCATCACACTTATCACAATCATCACCATCATCACAACCATCACAACTATCACACTTAACACAACCATCACAACCATTACAATCATCACCATTCTCTTGCATAGACATTGTTATTTAAACAATTTTCAGGTCAACATGTTTTAACCAATCATTTTTATTTTATATTTTCACTTATACTGCATTTCTTTACTTTCTGTTAAGATGTTATTTTGTTCAAATTTGCACTAAAGCATTATTATTTAAAGTTTCCATTATGACCTAACATATTTTAGTAAAATTTTCACTCTAGTATTATTCTGCCTACTTTCACCATAGAAAGAATTGAAAATGTTTCCTGAAACTTGGTATTATTTATCAACATTTACTAACGCATCACTTCTCCTATTTTCCCCCCAAAATGCATTATTTCACAAAAGTTCACAAACACGCCACTTAATTATTATTGATGATTTAACCAAACCATTTAACCCCACCTGATATGAATGTTATTATATATTTTCTTTATGCATGCCCCTGTCACTCAGGTAAAAATCAAGATCCTATATCTTTGTACGTTGTGTTTTATTGTAATAATGACATTCAAATTGTCAAACAATCCCTTTATCAATAGCAGTTCACATCATTATACCGTATCAATGACAGATTAAATTACATTCCAGTTGTGTGCATGATCCCCTAAGCAGCCTGGTAAAGTTATACCCTCATTCTGCTGTATTTTGTTGTCAACCGTATTGCTTTAAAGTTTGTTTTTTTTTTAATCAATTCAAAGTTATTTTTTGTAAGCTAAATGTACTTATTAAAAGTTATTTTTAGAAACAATGATACTTATTCAAAGTTTTGTGTTTTTTTTGTGTTTTTTTTGTGAACGATCACACTGGATAGGTTGACAACTTGCATGCTGGGAAATATTCCCAGATAACCTACACTGTGCAACTGGTTCTTCCCAGACATAATTTTAGTGAATTCCTCTCAACCGCTAAAATGACCAAGTTTGTGCTGCTGCAATGTATTTAACAACAAACCGTATTGCTATAATGCTTTTTATTTGTAAGCAACAAAAAATAAGTTTTTTTCATAATTTTATTCAAAGGTTACAAAATACATTACTGAAGATACAGTGAGAAAAAGTGCACATTTTGATAAGAAAATTAAAATAGAAGCTGGCTCATCAGACTGTACACAGTTTGCCAAAGTTTCATAAGTTTGTCCTTTATTGATTGTAAATTAACAATTATAAACACAGATTAAAACCTGCTAGAAACGCTATATACAGGTAGACGTGTGTGTGTTTTATGTTAATGGGGGTCAACAGTTTTTCCAGCAAGTTGAGGGTTAAGGGATAAAAAAGCAAATAAGCAGTATACGAGGGAAGCCACAGGTCTGTGTAGTGGGTGTTATTATTGCATTAATAACAGCTCATTTAACCCCATTCTTGTGAACGTTGTCCTTTGTTAGGTGGAGATAGATCTGATCAGATCCATCAGTGTCTAGCCAGGGGATATGCAAGTGTAAAGATTTAATTAAAATTTAAACACACACCCTAGCAAGCACACACACTATCTTATGAAAGTTTAATTAAAACAGGAAATACGTACCTGTTCACAACAATGTTGTTGTTGCTACGGTATGTTTTTATGTTTGTTGAATTTTGATGGAGATATATTCAGCCTTATTGGAGTTAAACCAACTTGATTATAGTTTAGTGTCGATACAAGAATCTCACTGAACTGATTTGTAACGCCTCTGACTGCTTAGTCTTCCACCGCGTGGCGTAGTGTTAGAGTCGACGATCATCTGACCGCTTAGTTTCTGTGTGGGTTCAAGTCCCTTAGGGGGCGAAGGACTTAATGTGGGAAGGTCTTCTGGCTGCAGTGCGCCGATGGTTCTTCCTGGACATTTGTCTAATGTCTTCCTCCATCAAATAGCTGGACATAACTTTAATGATAATAATTGGTCTCCGCAAATTTTTTAAAAAAAAGGACAGATTTTATATCTTTTGAACAGAAATTTGAAACACTCAGCTGTGACCATGTATCTTTAGTGCTCACAAAATGTCTATCATTTGGATAATTCAGCCATAAAAATCATCCGTTATGTCTATGATGAACATCTGTGCAAATACATACATGTGAACCTTCTCGCTTTTGGAGGGAGACTCCCTCTTTTAAGGTTCAAAATTATTTGAAAACGAGGGGTGTTTTACACATTGTCTGCAATCTCCCTACTTGGAAAAAAATAACTTCCTTCTTTGTTTACATGAAAAAATCTTCTCAAGTGAAAGTCTCCCACGTTAGCCTCGGAAAAAAGTTCACACATACATGCAAATATCTTCTATTCAACCAGTATATTAAACCAATGTCAACAACATAGTGTTGTATTAAAATTTCAATTCTAAAAAGCAAACAGGTTTTATATTTAAAGAAATTAAGTAAAACCATGTCATTAATAGGTTAAGCGATTTTTTATTGTTATGATTTAACAGTTTATATTTTATTTTTATTCTAGTGAAATTGCTATTTTACTTATTAAACTAAGGGCAATGAACAAAAAAGTGACCAATCATTGGTTAAAAAACATTGAATTAGCCAATGAACATCAACTTGTGTACATGTGACCAATCACGTTGCTGGAACATGTTATTTGAATTTGAATCAACCAATGAGATTTGAGGTGTTGGTATAGTTGACCAATCAGAATCATGGCTGTTCAAGTGGTTCAGTATTTGGATTTAAGAAGGACAATAGATATAAACCCACCCCCATTTCACCTTGTGACTTTTCAGGTAAGAAGATATTGTCAAAAATGTATAACACATGATGAATGTAATGTACATGTAGTGAAAACTTTAATGTCAAGTGTATATGTAAAATATGTATTTCACACTAATTGTTTTATGTTGTGATCACAACTAATTGTTCTGCATTACACAGCTCTGGATAAAGGGATTCTTTATTGCTTTTTGAAGCATGGCATATAGCAGGCTCACTGTCTGTCTGTCCATCGGTCTGTCTGTCTGCCCGTCCATTGGTATGTCTGTCCTATTTCAATGTTTTTGCTGTAACTTCTATATCATTTACACTACTTCAATTAGGCTTCACCATTTCACAGACTTAGGTTTGAGATATTGACATGCGTCAATATTATATTTAAGGTTATCGTACCTTCAGGGGCATATGTCAATTCCTGTGCCATTTCTTGTTCTTATGCTAAAATTAACCTGACATGGGCCACCTAGTTAGACAAGCCACTGACCAATCAGCTAGGAGATAGGTGGTCGCTTACTGCTTACCACAGGCTGCTCACTACTGACAAGCTGACTAGTTCAGATCAAACTCTTCACACTCTGTATACCTTGTACACATTAAAGAGACTAGGCAAATGAGTACCCACACTTTAGGGTTTTGTTGATTATTTTTTATGCTCTATCCTTTATTTTCTCTCCAAACCCTATATACCTGGTACTCATTAGAATCGTCTCAGTGAGACAAAGCTAATGAGTACCCACACTATAGGGTTTGGTTGATTATTTTTCATGCTAAATCCTTTATTTATCCTCCAAACTCTATATACCTGGTACTCATTAGAATCGTCTCAGTGAGACAAAGCTATTGAGTACCCTTATTATAGAGTTTGGCTGATTATTTTTCATGATAAATCCTTTATTTCTTCTCCAAACCCTATATACCTGGTACTCATTAGAAATGTCTTGGTAAAACAATTTTAATGAACACTGCCATTCAGGGCATACTTAAGCATTTTCAGTCTTATATTATGTACTGTATACCATGTTTTGCTCCGACTGTGTCAAGAATATGGAGACAATTGTTTTGTTTTGTTTTTGTTTTTTAAAGGAGCCAATGCAAGAAATAAGGTTCATAATTAAACAGCATGGCCAATATGGAAATGCAGTGATTTAAGTTGCTAATGCAATAGACCTAATACTGACAAAATGTGGTCTTTAAACAAACAAAAAAGATTTTTTTGATTAGCTGACATGCAACTTTAACATTGACAGTGCACTCTTGTTTTTTTAGTGATGGTGATTAAAATAAAGCTTATGACTTGGAAAAAATAAGTAGTCGGTGCTACCGCAATAAATACAATGTTTGAATGCTTTGCTGTTCATAAATATGTTTATTATTAATGGGGTAAATTAATATTGACCTCATCATTTGGATTTGGAAAGTCGTATCGACCCATGCCTTACGGGGTTGGCAAATATTACAATTCTCGGCCAAATAACTGGACAAATATGAAATCAGCCAATTAGTAACATTATATTATTGAATATATTGCGCTGTGCAAACACGTTTATTACACCTTTATCTAGAGCTTTGTACATTATATAACTTGTGTGGAATATTAATCCCTCTTGTATTAACAATTCATGTACAATAGAGTATCTTAAATTTTTATACTACTGTGTTTATTTAGATGATAAATAAAAAAATAATGTTCATTTTCAGGTCTTTTTCTAGATAACATACGATCAGATAAGATAAGATAAACTCAATTAGTGGCTAATTCTCTATCCTTATAATTGTTTGTTTTGCCAGCATATTAACCCATTTGCTCATACATATGCCATTTTACGCCTTTGTAAAGCATTCATAGTTATTCCTTTTATCTTCAGCTGCATTAGCGCAACTAAGGGTTTATTTGTAGATTAGTTTTATCTAGGTTATATAATTATATGCCAAAAATGCATGTGTTTAGACATATTTAAAACTGTTTATCAATAAAATCAAGTTAATTGTTAAAACCCTATACATTCACTATAAATGAAAGGGTTAAAAAATCATTTTGCAGATATTGTAAAAATTGCAGGGGCTCCTGAAGGAGAGGCTGACCAGTATTTTATTAGTGAATTAAGCTGCATACTGACTTCTTCCACTTCTATGTTTACAGCTAACACTAGAATCTAATATTTGTCACAGTTACAGAGTTCAAATTGTCACAGTTACAGAGTTCAAATTGTCACAGTTACAGAGTTCAAATTCTCACAGTTACAGAGTTCAAATTGTCACAGTTACAGAGTTCAAATTCTCACAGTTACAGAGTTCAAATTGTCACAGTTACAGAGTTCAAATTGTCACAGTTACAGAGTTCAAATTCTCACAGTTACAGAGTTCAAATTGTCACAGTTACAGAGTTCAAATTGTCACAGTTACAGAGTTCAAATTGTCACAGTTACAGAGTTCAAGAACGTCCTGTTAAGGATGAAATGCTGCAGCAACAAGTGTTAAAGTGGAGATTACTTGTAGTTTTAGGGTCATGGCAATCAACTACGTGTCAACTATAAACTCTTAGCTTGTTAAATAAGTTAATAAACCAAATAATTCTCAAGTCAATTTCTCACATTGACATGCCAAGTGCCTTGGCATATTGCTAGAGATTCAGCAGCAGATACTGCAGATCTTGGTCAGACATCTCCCAGCACTGAGTTGGCTGATCTGGATCTACACTATTTGCAAAAGGTGTACAAATACGTGTTTAAGACGCTAAGGGTTAAAAATGGTGTCACTAAAGACTTTAAAGCACTGTGTACTTTACCATCAGAAAGTACCGTGCAAAATTCAAGAACGACTTGCTAAGGCTTAAAAGGCTGCTGCGACAATCCAAGAGGAAGCTTGATATCTTCTAACATATTTTAATCAATAAGACGCCAATTAAACAACTGTTACAGTTAATATTCTACAACTGTTTGTTTACCAACAGGATGAACTTAGCAAGGTTCCAGACCTTGTAGATGCTGAAAATGTCTTCAGAACAATGACTGTAGAGAAAGCTGATAAGTTTTGAGCGCATTTCAATCAACTAGACACCACTTCAGCAACTTTACACTTTATCTTAATGTTCTAAAACTGTTTGTTTACCAACAGGATGAACTTAACAAGGTTCAGGAACGTCTTGCAGATGCAGAAAAAGCTGCAGAAACAACAGTAGAGGAGGCTGCAGAGCTACGATCTCAACTGATACAACTGCAGCTAAGAAAAGTTTCTCCTGAACCTTCGGGAGAGACATTCTTGGATGATTCCTCTTTCGATAGATTGTCTGTACGTGATTCTTCAACTCAAATGGCCTCCCACAAAAATTGGGCCATTTTCACATCTTTTTGGGACTAACATTTCCCAGTGAAACTCACTTCTTATTTCTAACATGCACTTTCTTTGACATACATGTAGTTACCTGGCACTTGACTTACATGGAAAACAACTTAATCCCTTTACTTGCTGGAAACTCCATTAGGATGGGGAATGTTTTATGCTAATGGAGCAAATGGTGTTTCCGAAAAGTAAAGGGGAAGAAATGCCCAGATAAGGGAAGTATGGAATAGGATCTGATATTATTCTAACAACACTTCTACAGCATATTAAACATGCTAACTCCTTTACCTCTCCTCCAAACCCTATATACCTGGTACTCATTAGAATCGTCTCAGTGAGACAAAGACAACGAGTACCCACACTATAGGGTTTGGTTGAGAATTAAGGGATATATTAATGATATATTCTCACATTTCCCTTCCAAACCCTACATCCCTGATATTCATTTAAATCTTCTTGGTGAGACATTTTCAATGAGTACCCACAGTATAGGGTTTGGTTGAGAATTATGGGATATATTTGCTGTTAGGAATTAGCTTTACTTCTCTTCTCCGTAGTGTTTTTTATCTTTGTTGCATGATTGGTGGTGAACTGTGTCATTTTCACTGGTTGTTTCACATTTTACATCAAAGTCTCTTGATCAAAGGTAGTTATAAAGTTTCTGTATGCTCAGATAAGTTTCTGATATTGAATCCTAGTCAAATAATTGAATGGTGTTAAAATATTTGGAAAAAAATATCAAATAAATTCAAATAAAATAATAATTGCTATAAACATTAATGTGGGTTTTTTGTGTGTGGAAGTTTTATCATTAGTTAATGACATTTAACTTTGTAATGAACAACAAAACAACATATTAGATAGAAGTTTTATTTGCTTATACATACTTTGTACAAATAGTGAAAAATTGCAAATTTAATAAACTAAACTCTGCTTTGCAAACTAAATTTTAGTTTACAGGAGAATGTGGCAGCTTTTACCTTGACATATGACCATATATAGTGTCATATGTAACATGTACATGTAGTTGAAAGTTTACCTTAAAATAAGTTAGTCACTGAAATTATAGCAACTCTTTAATCTACCTTTAGACTGGTACACAGATATTTAACAGGAAGTTGGTAGCACCTGCTCACCATGGAATGGTTTTATGTTTTATCACTTGTCTTATACCAAACTCCTTTGCATTAGATTGGCTATGCATCAATCACTGCTGGGGTGAGATGTCACATGATCATAGAGTTTATCATTTGACACATTATGAGATAGCAGTGCTATTGTAGACTGGTCATGGCAGAATTCTCCTCAAGATCAGAATGATAGCAAGGGAGGTCACTGTAAAGGAGATTGGTCTGATAACAATGACTACACACATGGGTTATATCCCTTTGCACTACACCACTGCCTACCCAAACATCATGTGATCATTGACCAGTAAAATTTTATTTGAACTCTGACTCTTTCCAAAAGAAATTATTTATTGTTACTTAGAATGCTAAATAGGATGTCGTTTTTTGTACAATGGAAGAGTTTAAATTGATACTTAAGATACTTTCAAATAACATTTTTTACATTTGATAGGTTTAATGAGATCATTGCCATTTGTTGGAAAAAACTAAAATGAACCTGTAATTTAAAAAAAAAAAATTAATATGCATTTACATTTATAACACTGTCAATCTATTGATTATGTAAGTATAAACTGTTTTAAAATTGCAGCCTTAAATATTTCTATGAAGATATAAAATGAAAAAGTACCACAACACATATGTTTGGCTTGTTTTATGTCCATTTTTGTCTGTGGAGGCGGTGGTAACTGATTACTTCAAAGGGAAGTAACTTTTGTGTGTGGTTTGGTTTACCATTAGTTTAACACACCTTCTCTTACAGATAAAAGTTGTTTTTAATAAATAATTATATATTGTTGGTCTAATATAAACTGATGCTAGATTATGAAATATAACACTGTGTACCATTCTTGTAACATTATCAGTTACTATGGTAACATAGAATGTTGTAATATAACACAACAGTATAGATTTACATAGGTAATAATTTTACCATATATTATACATGTATCAGCTACATTGTGTCATAAACTTTTGTTAATAATAATGACCTAGTATCTGTTTCATACATACTCCCACTTTTGGAGGGAGACAGCCACTTTTGGAGGGAGACTCCCACTTTTGGAGGGATACTCCCACTTTTGGAGGGAGACCACTTACTTATGTCTGGGTTCCTCCTCCACCAATAATTAGCCAATATGACTATAATTGTGTTGATGCAATGATACAAAAAAAAAGCAGCAATTAAATGACTTATTAATGGATATGGGTCTGGTCAAGATTTTCTGTGACTTTATTATTTTCACAGTTTATTTAAATCCTTTTGACTTTTTTAAAATTTAAATTGTTCTTTTTTAGTTATGTTTTTGTTGTGTTTTTGTTGTGTTTTTGTTAAATGTAAGTTTATGTACACCTTACAAATGGTACTTACTACTTAAATTGCTACTTTTTTACTTTTTGGTAAGATGTTGATTCCATTGCAAACCATTCTGTGATTGGATACCAGATTCTGTTCACCATGGTGATGGGTTATTTGCACCAATCAATGACTTTGTTTTATCACATGTTTGAAGTTTGAAATGATTTTGATTGGATAACACTGTTGCATTTCACATGATGGTGATGGAATTTCTGTGCACATATCAACTTTCCGACTTTAATAAACACAAAATGGAGTCTCCAAATAGTTATAGATAAAAAATATGAGCATTTCAATTAAAATCAAACAATTTCTTAGTCTATTAACTAAACAGTAAGAAAAAAAATGGTGGGATAAAGATTAAAGAGTGTCATTTTTATAATATTTATTTTTTTCTCAAGGGAATGATAATTTTTAACACATTATAGATGTTTAAATTTGTTTATGAACTGTTTCATTAGCATATTTATATTTGAATGATAGGAGATTTAAATGTAAAAAAAATTTAAATAGTTTAAATTAAAAAAATGCTTTCTGTATAAAGAAAAGGAACCATAAAAGCATGTTTGTGAGAAAGTATTATGTTTACACTGTCTCACTTATGTATTCCTAACTTTCAGTTTTATTGTTGACAAGGCCATTGTGTTTCACGTGCTGAAAGTTGTGTATATATGAAATATTTTAGTTGAACATTGATTTAATTCCACTCAAACATTTTGTTTTACCAAAATAAATTCCAAATATGTAAATTATCCTATCGTCACGACAATTCCATGATTATGTTCACTCTTTTCAAATTGACAATAATTGTATGAGTTACTTCCCTTGAGTGGGTAGGTATTTTTATATACTTTGTATTAGAATAATCTCATTTTTTTATATTTATTTTTTTATTAATTTGTTTATTTGTATTATGACAGTCTAGCTCTTCAATCATTGCTCAAACTTTTAGTTTGCAAGAAATAATTATTAAGTGCATTTTTGCAGACTTGGGACAATTTTTAAAAGTTAAAAAAAAATTTCATCACTTTCTGATGTAACTTATTACTAAATGCCTACCTGTTAAGGATATAACATAATGCAATTTAAATAGATATCAAAATCTATCTCAGAAATAAAAAAGTGAACATTATTATGTCTCAGGATATCCATATTTTTATTATGTTCTTAACATAAACTATATCTTGTCATGGATTATTATTGACATAAAAATAAGTTATAACTAAGTCCTTCTACATAGATGTTATGTGATGATTTGTTGTGATTTGTGAAAAAAAAGTGTGTTAGCATTTGTATTTAATTTATAATTATACCTCATAGTATATGTTATTAAAATCTAAAACTTTTGATAATTTTTTAAAGGTAGTTTAAAACATTTTATACATCTCTGACATTGTATTTTTTAGGGCAAATCGATTGGAGAACCACTGACGGAGGAAGATAAGGTGAGGCTTTATTTTATTTTTGTATTTCTATTTCTGCATACATTGTTTATTATACCAGTCATTGTTGTTCTGATTTCTGATACATCGATTATTAACCAATCGGATTTGACCTTTGATCTGTATACATCTATCATTAGCCAATCAGATTTGTTCTTAAATCTGCATACATCTATTTTTAGCCAATCAGATTTGTTCTTTGATCTGTATACATCTATCATTAGCCAATCCGATTTGTTCTAAAATATGCATATTCTGTTATTAGCTAATCATATTTGTCCTTTGATTTGCATACATCTTTTCTTGGCCAATCAAGTTGTTTTTTATCATCTGAGAAATATTCTAACATCTGCTAACATAATATACTAATATTAATTAATGATAATTATTCTTATGTCAACAAGCATTGACTGATTGTCAATCAGAATAATTCTTACCTTTGCATTTTATTTTTATTGCCACACGTTGCTATTATTGGCCATTTGAAAGTTTCTATGTTCAGTAGAGCAATTTTAGTTGCATTTGTAAACATATTCACTGTAAGTTCATTGTAAATATTTTGACTCCATAAAAACAAATGCTCATAAAGATGGTACATATATATATATGTTATGTATATAAAGCCCCTGTACATCAAACTTGAATGTTGGTGGCACAATATCTGTCATGTCAGATTTTCTGGGGGTTTTTTATTATTATTTTTTTTTTCTGTCGACTTTGTCATTTAAAAATGTTTCGATCTAAATCTTTAAGTAGATATTTTACTAGATGTGCTTAATTTTTGTATTTTTTTGTGAGTGCTTAAAAGGTTTATATTAGAATCATATCTGTCATCAAAACGTCAATGTTCCTTTATAAGTCAATGCATAAATACAATAAAGTAATAGATAAAACATATCTTTTATGCAGAAGTAATCAGGCTAAGGGTACCTACCTTTTATTTTGCTCCAGTTGAAACTTTTTCAATATCAGTTGGGGCAAAAGTTAACTTTTTTCCCCTATTTTACTTTACCCCGATTAGGATTATGACCGAATAACTGCTGTAAAATTGGGAAAAAAAATCCCTCTCCAGTTGGAACTACTTTTATTGATTGTTTACCTCTATCCTACACATGCTGTCAGAAAGACAAATTACACAAACGTGTAGTTATTGTTGATAAGGTAAGTTGTTACCATAGTTACGTTAGTTGCTCTTGGATTATTTTTGTCTTAAGTGTGGCAGTTTCAGAGTTACGTTTGTAAGTTTCTTTCTTGTCTATCTGCTCAGTTGACAAAAATACTCTTTTTTTTCTTGACAAAAATTTAAAAAAAGAGGGAGAAAGTTATTTTTCTATGTTTTTGTGTGTGTGTAATTATAAATTTCTATTTATGCCCTTCTTGTTTATAAGTTATTCATTTCTATAAAAAATATATATGAGAAAGTGAGATAAAATAAAATTGGAGACAACATGATTTTAAATTATATACCGGTATTATGTTATTACATATTAACATTTTCATTATTATTCTTATTTATATAATGTATTATGTTTTTACTTTCCTTCATGTGCCGTTGCTATGTGCCCTTATTTCAAAATGTATCTGAACAAAAAAGTGAAAAGTGGAGAAAGTGGGTGGGGGGGGGGGGGGTGGAGAGGGAGTGAGAGTGTAGAGAGAGAGGAGAAGAAGAGGGTAAGGGATATAGAGGAGATTGAGGGGGGGGGGGAGAGAGGGAGAGGCAATAGAGAGTGTGTAGATAGAGAGGCAAGAGAGAGAGTGTAGAGAGAGGCAAGAGAAAGAGAGTGTGTGTGGGATAGAGAGAAATAGTAAGGGAGTGATGGTGATCATTCCAGTGCAAGCATTTTAAGGGAAGCAACTGCTTGCATATTTAGCTGCTTTGAAAATGAGTTATGTCCCTTCTTTCACATATTTTTCAATTGCACTGTTAATGAAATGTAGTATAATGCAATTTACACTTAGATCTATTTTTAGTATGCATCATTATTCTTTTCATATTTTTTTCTTTTTTTTTTAAATGAATCAGTTTGATAATCCTCATAATTTCCAATCACATCTGGCTTATTATGCTAATTTTCCTTTTCTACCATAAACTACTTTATTCCCTCTAAAACAAGGAAACATAGAACATTTTCTACCACTTGCACTTGCTTGTATTGTTCTATGCCTTGATAATTATCCGACATCTCTTGTTCTATCCCCTCCTCCCCGCCCCCACCATGCCCAAGATGTAGTGTTTCTTCCATACAGCTTGAAATATTTTCTGATGTCTATTTTCTCTGTATGTTGCACACTTTATCTTCTGATGTCTATTTTCTCTTTCTGTTTCACACTTTATCTTCTGATGTCTATTTTCTCTTTATGTTTCACACTTTATCTTCTGATGTCTATTTTCTCTTTATGTTTCACACTTTATCTTCTGATGTCTATTTTCTCTTTATGTTTCACACTTTATCTTCTGATGTCTATTTTCTCTTTATGTTGCACACTTTATCTTCTGATGTCTATTTTCTCTTTATGTTTCACACTTTATCTTCTGATGTCTATTTTCTCTTTATGTTTCACACTTTATCTTCTGATGTCTATTTTCTCTTTATGTTTCACAATTTATCTTCTGATGTCTATTTTCTCTTTATGTTGCACACTTTATCTTCTGATGTCTATTTTCTCTTTATGTTGCACACTTTATCTTCTGATGTCTATTTTCTCTTTATGTTTCACACTTTATCTTCTGATGTCTATTTTCTCTTTATGTTGCACACTTTATCTTCTGATGTCTATTTTCTCTTTATGTTTCACAATTTATCTTCTGATGTCTATTTTCTCTTTATGTTGCACACTTTATCTTCTGATGTCTATTTTCTCTTTATGTTGCACACTTTATCTTCTGATGTCTATTTTCTCTGTATGTTGCACACTTTATCTTCTGATGTCTATTTTCTCTGTATGTTGCACACTTTATCTTCTGATGTCTATTTTCTCTTTATGTTGCACACTTTATCTTCTCAAACTATTTTTAATCCTCCATATTCCATCCTCAGAATTCAATCCCTGATCTCTATTGTTCCATATAACAGTTTTCTCAAAATATCTTGTGTGTGAGTCCATCATATCTGGGTGTTGTTTAACCGGCCGCAATAGCTTAAGTGATAGAGCGTCTGCTTGCGGATCAGGAGGTCGCGAGTTCAAACCCCCACCTGGTTGCATCAAAGACTTTAAAGTTGGTATTAGTGGCTTCCCTCCTAACGCTAAGGGGACAGCATTATGCCTGACTTGTTGGTGTCAGTATAATGGACCGGCCAGGTTCAGTCCCTGGGCACCTCATAAGTATCCCTGTGCTATAATGATAGAAATGTCGCTGCACAGTAGCGGCAAAAATGCCGGCAAATCCCATCCCAAATCCAGTTGTTGTTTATGATTTTAGCATTGATTATTTCCTGGTTGTTTCCACTGATTTATTTACATGTGTGACAACTATGGTCTACATTAGATGAAGTAACAATAACAAAGTGGAAATGTCAGCAAACTGAACTTAATGTACTTTCCTGCTGAAAAGTTCAAACTTTATGGTTGCAGTATAAAGAACCTTTACATAGTTGGTTTGATTGTTGTTGTTTTTTAATTGAGCTTATTTATCAGTATGTCCTATTTGTATATTATTATATATTTGTATATTATTTATATATTTCATAATTTATTATTTGTATTGTATGATTTAAATTAAGTAATTTATATTTCATGATTAATATTGTATGATCTATATATCATATATTATATGATTTACATTGTAAGATTTATATTGTATTATTTTTATGATATGATTTGTAAAATATAATTTATTTTCATGATCTATATTGTATGGTCTGTACTGCAGTATCTATTTTATATGATCTTTATTATATAATTTATATTATACAAATTATAGGTATTTAATATGTGTATTATCTATGTTATAGGATTTATATTATGTAATTTATATTGTATGATTTATATATTATTTATATTACATGATCTTTATTATATGAGCCCTAGTATATGATTTCTTTTATGATTTATATTATATTTATATATTTAATTTATATTGTGGGATTTAAATTACATGATTTATATGACTTATAATATATGATAATTATGATATATGATTTATATTATGATTTATATTATACAATTTATATTATATGATTTATATTGTTTGCTTTTTATTCTGATTTGTTTTATATATTATGTAACTTATTTTATAATATGATTTATATTACATGATTTATATGATATATTATGATTAAAATAATACGATTTACATTTTGATTTATATTATATTATTAAAATTATCATTTATTTTGTATATTATTTTATTTATATTACATGATTAATATGATATATTATGATTAATATAATATGATTTACATTATGTTTTATATTATATTATAAAAGTTATCATTTATATTATATATTATTCGATTTATAATACATGATTTATATTATGATTTTTATTATGATTTATATTATGATTTATACTATTTAATATATATTATATGATTTATGTGATATAATTTATATTTTGATAGATAATACATTAGTGGTATTGTATGATTTATATATTATTTATATTTTCTTTATTATATGAGCTATATTATGATTTATTTTAATGATTTATAATATATTATTTAAGGTATATGATTTATATTATTATTTATATTATTTAACTTATGATTTATATTATATAATTTACATTATGTATTATATGATTTACATAAATTGCATCACATTACTTTCAATTAAATTATCAAGTTTTAACTAATCAGTTAATACAAGTTGAGAACAATGTTCTTATGTTGCCAACATTGTTGTCATACAGGACAAGTTTGCAATGTCCTGAAGAAAAACAATAAAATGAAAAAAAACTAAACTAGAATATTAATTATTCCTGCGTTCCAGTTTAAAAAAGGGAAGTTTAAATTAGCTAATGGACAATCCTTCACTTGCAAATTGATTCTAATCAAAGGAAAGTTAATTCACTTTATCTCTTATATCTACTTCTTAATGCTGATCAGTTTGTTAATTTATTTAAATTGAAATGTATTACTTCTTGAAGCACTTGTGTGAACTGCTAAGTTTATTGCGTTGATTGGTTCAGAGTTTGTAACCCTTAGCCTATGTTGTAAATTATTCCAGTGTGAACTGCAATTAATTATAGTTTTTTTAAAAAACACCCACACTCACATTTTCGGCAAATTGTCTTTTTCAAGAGTTAAACATAAACATTTGCTTTATTTACACGTTTACAAACATTAATGTGTGCTGCCATATTAGAAAGCGATTTTGTTACATTTATAAACATTTAATTTTCTAATATGGCTGTGCACATTTATAAATATTTAATTTTCTAATATGGCTGTGCACATGTATAAACATTCAATTTTATTAAATATGGCTGTGAACATTTAATAAACATTTAATTTTCTAATATGGCTGTGCACATTAATAAACATTTAATTTTCTAATATGGCTGTGCACATGAACCTTGGCCTATATCTTAAAAACATTTACCCAGTATGCTACTTGTTCCTCGGCGATACTTAATTAAAATAATAAATAATAATAATAATAATCTTCAGGACAAGAGTCATCTCAAGTGTGACTTTGAATCAGCATATCAAGCTTTTGAAAGATATTGATTACAACGTTTCTTGATCAGGATCATCTAAAAGCTTGCCCCTTTATAAACACACCCAACAATGAACATACAGGTGACTTACAAGCCTTAAAGTGATATTGATTACTATTTAAAAACAGAAGCATTTTTATCATTGATCTTGTTCATCTAGAAGCTTGGCCCATCAAGCACACACTACAGAAACAGCGAAGATGCAAGCTTTCAGGCAATATTGATTCCAATTAAAAAATCACATTTTTCTAAGTCAGGGTTATGTAAAAGTTTGACCCTTCATACAAACACACACTACAGCTGACATGCAAGCTCTTGGACAATATTGATCCAAGTTTAAAAACGGTTGTCACAATAAACCAAGATTTTACGACCATTGTCAGCCTCCGCATATCCCATAGACTTTCCTCTCGGCCAATCAAAATAGCCCATCCTTCATGCAAATTTAATTTGTCCTTGCATTTAAACGTACCTTTAACCCGGTCTGGTATTTTTACTCCTTCCTTTTTACATAAATTGTTAAAGTGGTTTAAGTGTTATGACACATAAGTGAATTTAGTTCAGTTTAGTTTGAGTTTAATCAAGACATGTAATGCAATAAACAATAAGCATTCTAATTCTGTTACCTTTATAAACATTTACACTGTTCAGGTTTGTGTTGACCGGTGGACAAGAAAAAGTTTTATAGTTGGTGAAAGATTGGTTTAAAGATGTGATTCATTTGTGCCTGGAATTATAGATTATAATGTTGTTGTTTTTGCTGTTTATAAGTGACGAGTAAGTTGAAATGTGTTTTCGTGTTGGGAAAAGTATATGTTTGTGTTCTTGACAAATTTACTTCAACTTCAAGTGTTTCTAGGAATGCATCTTTATATTGGATCTTTTTTTGATGCGTTAAAGTTTGGATTTGTAATATCAGTTTTTCAAGAGATTTCTCTGCACAAGTGTAGAATATAGTTGTCACATTGGATGTGAAAGAGAGTTTGTTTTAGTGGGTCCAGAATGCACAAACTGTAAAAATGTACAGATTTCATTCTTGATATTTTTTATTGAATTTTTCGCTCATTGAAAAATTGCAAAAGTTTTTCTTATGAAAAAAATACAATGTACATGCCAGTATCTTAATACTGGACACAGTTGGGTTTTATCAAGTATTTTAATTGTGGGGGCGGGTATTAAGTAGGATTCCCTGGTAAATGTTACCCTGATTAGTTTAATGTTCTGTGTTTTATAATTATTATATTCTTTTTGATTTAGCAAATGCTGACTCAGTATTTCAATACTTCACTGTTCTTTGAACAAATCTCCGAAGCGCTCATTGGCAAATCTGACATTTTATTTTAATTTCTTTTGCAACAGACCATTAATCCCAATTACTTTAGAATACTTTGGGAAAGGATCTTGGAACGTTATTGTGTAGTTCAGTGAACGTCATATCAGTGACCACATGACAGGTTTTATACGTTACATCTTTTCAGTGAAATACTATAATCTCTACAGGAAGCTGTTATAATAAACATTCATTATTAATGATGACACAAGTTATTACTAGATTAAAGTTTCTAATTATCAGCAGCAGCATTTTCATGCCTTCTGTTGTTTTGGTGCAAGTTCTTGGCAATTAAATAAATACCCCAATCAAAACCACAGTATATACAGTTTTTTTTTAATTAATCCCAAGTTAGTTCTAAACACCATTATCTAATACATTATTTACCCCAAGTTACTACATTCTTACATTAGACTACCTATTTATTAATCTCATCTTCAAGCACTTCAATGATCTGGACCAATCAATCATATAATCATCCGGATCAATGAGAAGCTTGGCAAAATGAAAGAAACTAGCATCCTGGGTGGGTTTTTCTCTCTCTCTATCGGCTTGGATGATACTTCCTTGCTGTCGGTGATTAAATCTGGAAATAAAAGAATACATCAACAACATCGATAATATTTTAGAAAATAGGACGAAGAAAGAGAATAAGCACTGGATAACTCATGGGTAACACAATATGAGTAGAGTGATAGGATTTGAAAAGAGGATTTCAAATGAACGGAAGTTGATTAGTGACAAATGGAAGAAATATCAAATATTAGCTGCATGGCTGAAAAAGTGGCAAATAATTGCTGTGTGGCAAATAATTACTGTTGTAGTGGCATGGAATATGAATAGAAACTAATATGGTTTGTAAAAAAGTTAGAAAGTTGTACTAAAGAAGTAACAGACATAAGAAATATAAAGGGTTCTTGGTTTGTTAGTATGTAGGAACATACTTTTTTTTTCTTTTTTTTTTTTTTTCTTTTTTTTAAATGCCTTTTAGTGAATTGTTTGGGATTTTCTGCATGTCTTGTGGGCTAAATCATATGTACTGAATATCTAAATAGAGCTACAGATGTCTATGGTTCTACATAGAGCTACAGATGTCTATGGTTCTACATAGAGCTACAGATGTCTATGGTTCTATATAGAGCTACATATGTATGTGGTTCTATATAGAGCTACATATGGCTGGTTCTATATAGAGCTACATTTGTCTATACTTCTATATAGAGCTACAGATGTATATGGTTCTATATAGAGCTACAGATGTCTAGGGTTCTATATAGAGCTACAGATGTCTGGTTCTATATAGAGCTACATATGTCAATGGTTCTATATAGAGCTACAGATGTCTAGGGTTCTATATAGAGCTACAGATATCTATGGTTCTACATAGAGCTACAGATGTCTATAGTTCTACATAGAGCTACAGATGTCTATGGTTCTACATAGAGCTACAGTTCTATATAGAGCTACATATGTATGTGGTTCTATATAGAGCTACATATGACTGGTTCTGTATAGAGCTACATTTGTCTATACTTCTATATAGAGGTACATATGTATATGGTTCTATATAGAGCTACAGATGTCTAGGGTTCTATATAGAGCTACAGATGTCTGGTTCTATATAGGGCTACATATGTCAATGGTTCTATATAGAGCTACAGATGTCTAGGGTTCTATATAGAGCTACAGATGTCTATGGTTCTACATAGAGCTACAGATGTCTATAGTTCTACATAGAGCTACAGATGTCTATAGTTCTACATAGAGCTACAGATGTCTATAGTTCTACATAGAGCTACAGATGTCTATAGTTCTACATAGAGCTACATATGTCTATGGTTCTACATAGAGCTACAGATGTCTATGGTTCTACATAGAGCTACAGATGTCTATGGTTCTATATAGAGCTACAGATGTCTAGGGTTCTATATAGAGCTACAGATGTCTATGGTTCTACATAGAGCTACAGATGTCTGGTTCTATATAGAGCTACAGATGTCTATGGTTCTACATAGAGCTACAGATGTCTATGGTTCTACATAGAGCTACAGATGTCTATGGTTCTACATAGAGCTACAGATGTCTATGGTTCTACATAGAGCTACAGATGTCTATGGTTCTACATAGAGCTACAAATGTCTATGGTTCTGTATAGAGCTACAGATGTATGTGGTTCTATATAGAGCTAGATGCCTATGGTTCTATATAGAGCTACAGATGTCTGGTTCTATATAGAGCTAGATGCCTATGGTTCTATATAGAGCTACAGATGTCTGGTTCTATATAGAGCTACAGATGTCTGGTTCTATATAGAGCTACATATGTCTGGTTCTATGTAGAACTAAAGATGTCTGGTTCTACATAGAGCTACAGATGTCTGGTGCTATGTAGAGCTACAGATGTCTGGTTCTACATAGAGCTACAGATGTCTGTGGTTCTATATAGAGCTACAGATGTCTATGGTTCTATATAGAGCTACAGATGTCTATGGTTCTATAGAGAGCTGCAGATGTCTGTGGCTCTACTTAGAGCTACTGATATCTATGGTTCTACATAGAGCTACAGATGTCTGGTTCTATATAGAGCTACAGATGTCTGGTTCTATGTAGAGCTACAAATGTCTGGTTCTATATAGAGCTACAAATGTCTGGTTCTATATAGAGCTACAAATGTCTGGTTCTATATAGAGCTACAGATGTCTGTGGTTCTATATAGAGCTACATATGTCTATGGTTCTATATAGAGCTACAGATGTCTATGGTTCTATAGAGAGCTGCAGATGTCTGTGGCTCTACTTAGAGCTACTGATATCTATGGTTCTACATAGAGCTACAGATGTCTGGTTCTATATAGAGCTACAGATGTCTGTGGTTCTATATAGAGCTACAGATGTCTATGGTTCTATATAGAGCTACAGATGTCTATGGTTCTATAGAGAGCTGCAGATGTCTGTGGCTCTACTTAGAGCTACTGATATCTATGGTTCTATATAGAGCTACAGATGTCTGGTTCTATATAGAGCTACAGATGTCTAGGGTTCTATGTAGAGCTACAGATGTCTGGTTCTATATAGAGCTACAGATGTCTAGGGTTCTATATAGAGCTACAGATGTCTAGGGTTCTATGTAGAGCTACAAATGTCTATGGTTCTATAGAGAGCTACAGATGTCTATGGTTCTATAGAGAGCTGCAGATGTCTGTGGCTCTACTTAGAGCTACTGATATCTATGGTTCTATATAGAGCTACAGATGTCTGGTTCTATATAGAGCTACAGATGTCTAGGGTTCTATATAGAGCTACAAATGTCTAGGGTTCTATATAGAGCTACAAATGTCTGGTTCTATATAGAGCTACAGATGTCTAGGGTTCTATATAGAGCTACAAATGTCTGGTTCTATATAGAGCTACAGATGTCTATGGTTCTATATAGAGCTACAGATGTCTAGGGTTCTATATAGAGCTACAAATGTCTGGTTCTATATAGAGCTACAAATGTCTGGTTCTATATAGAGCTACAAATGTCTGGTTCTATATAGAGCTACAAATGTCTGGTTCTATATAGAGCTACAAATGTCTATGGTTCTATATAGAGCTACAAATGTCTGGTTCTATATAGAGCTACAGATGTCTATGGTTCTATATAGAGCTACAGATGTCTATGGTTCTATATAGAGCTACAGATGTCTATGGTTCTATATAGAGCTACAGATGTCTATGGTTCTATATAGAGCTACAGATGTCTGTGGTTCTATATAGAGCTACAGATGTCTAGGGTTCTATATAGAGCTACAAATGTCAGGTTCTATATAGAGCTACAGATGTCTATGGTTCTATATAGAGCTACAAATGTCTGGTTCTATATAGAGCTACAGATGTCTGTGGTTCTATATAGAGCTACAGATGTCTATGGTTCTATATAGAGCTACAGATGTCTATGGTTCTATATAGAGCTACAGATGTCTATGGTTCTATATAGAGCTACAGATGTCTGTGGTTCTATATAGAGCTACAGATGTCTAGGGTTCTATATAGAGCTACAAATGTCTGGTTCTATATAGAGCTACAAATGTCTGGTTCTATATAGAGCTACAAATGTCTGGTTCTATATAGAGCTACAGATGTCTATGGTTCTATATAGAGCTACACTACATGAACATGTCAAGAATATTCTACCACCACTTGTAGCTGTTTGTCATCATTGTTACCTGAAACTGTAAGCAGAGATGCATTAAATTGATATATTCCAGTTTGATGTAAAAAAGTGTCATGATTTATGTTGTTTTGTAAAGTACAGTTATCAGTATCTCCTGGAGCATTATTCCCCACAACAGTTATCAGACTGAGTCACCATAGTGACAGGGATATTAAAATAATCACGACAAGTGTCAATAGAGCATGACGGATTGCAGTGAAATGGGTGAAATTTGAGAAAAGTTTGTGGCTTTGATAATGAATATGTGAGAGGTGATAAATTAATAAAGGATAACAATTGGTTATCTAAACATGTTGTAAATTTGATAAAAAACAACAACACATCATCTGAAATTTGTATGAGTTTTGAAAATAATGGATTGTGGTAAAGTGGCATTTGTAAAATGTTATGAAATCCGTGATTGACACTGGAGATGTGGCAGGCTTGGATTTGTATGCTGTTGAAATGTCCATTTATGGGAAAAGTTCCGAAAACAGCTTTACAACTTGTGTTCACGTAAATAGAAGAATAAATGTAAAGGAGTTGTGTTAAATTTAAGACTACACTGTTGTTGATAAAATAAAATAGAAAAAATTATGTGTGGAGAAAAAAAGCGTGTGTGGATATGTGCAGGAACTCCTCTATATGAGAATATTATTTTCCGCAAATAATATTTTTGTTTTCAATTTTTAAACAAGGAATTTTTGTATGCTAGTGCAATAAGGTTAAGAATGTAATATATATTAGTGTTAATCTTGCTGAGTACTTACCTCCCTTTGCGTGGGTTCGAGCCCCATTTGGGGTGAAGGACATAATGTGGGAGGATCTTCTGGCTGACCTGCGGTGCGCCGCTGGTTTTACTCAGACATTTGTCTGGGGTCTTCCTTCACCCAAATAGCTGGGCAGCGCTACAATGTACAACTACCATAATTATGTTGTTGTGATATTTTGCTAGAAACAAAAACAAACAGTATTGTTGAACCTATATGGCTCTTGTTCCAAGGAGAAATCTGAACAAAGTTGAAAATGAAGTTGTACAATTCACATGTTATGCATAACTCATTAATACTGGTTTTATTATACAAATGTGGACATTTTTTTATTAAAAAAATTCATGTGATGTGGTAATATGAATGTGAATTAACCTTCAAACAACCAAATAAGAACACCTTTTATATAAGCGGAAATAACAACGTAAGAATTCCTTGAAGATTTCATGAGAAAACATATCACAACCATGCCATCATGGCGCTAGCACCTATGAGTAAATTCGACAAACATAAAAACCAAAAATACGCGTTTCAAATGGAATCTAAAAGACAACCGGTGAAGAAAGCGCGGATGCAATGGGTACGAAACCCCCTTATAGTCTCAGTCATGATGAAGGTGATGAACCAGGAAAAACGTGACGAAATTACGCAAGATCCTCGGGATATTTTTATAAGTGGAAACAAATCGGAGTCGCCCAAACCGATCGCTAACCAAAATAGTATCCCATTAATAAGGACAGATATTGTAGAGCCAATGAAAGGTGTTAAGGATGTGAAAGATGTTAAAGAAGTTCCCGTACCTAATGAGAAGAAATTACCATCAAAGAAGAAAGTGAAAGTAAGGATAAATGTTTTGTAGATATTGTGAAAGTTATGTTGTGTGCAGAGATATTCGTTTCACTGATCTTGAATTATAAAAATTGTTTTCCTTTTTTTTGAAATTTCTCTTTAATAAATTATCCCTTTCACTCATTCATTGGCCATTTTATGCCTTTGTGAAGCATTCACAATTATAACTCTTATCTTAAGTAGAATCTGCAATACTAAGGGTCTGTTTGTTAACTGTTTTGACCATGGTTTCACTATTAAATGATGAAACATACATGTGTAAGAAATACTTTTAACTGTTTTAATGAAAATAAAAAAAAAATACGTAAAGATTTCAAAATGATAATTTAATACTATAAATGAAAGGGATAATGATGAATGAAAAACAGTTTTTAACCACGATGTTAGGAATTTTATTTTCTGTAACGGTGAAAAGTTCAGATTTAAAGATTTATCCTTCTTTTTTTACTTCGGTTTATTCTGGACAGCAGTTATTCTGTCCATTTAAATATGTCGTATTCTAGGATATTTATTCGTATTGCTGTAGTAATATAAACAAAAACAAATGGTATTTTTAAAAAAATATCTTAAGAAAAAAATAGTTTAATTTTTACTCTTTTTTTTAGCTAAACATTTTACATGTATTTTAAAAAAACATACGTTAAGCTAAAATTGTCATAGTACTTTGTGTCCATAATAGATTGTATTACTGCCTGTACCTAGTCCAGTTATGATTTTTGTTTTTTTTCTTCCAGAATTAAAACTAGGAAAAGGCCTCATCCTTGAGAATAGTGTTTTTATTGTGAATTTTTTTTAAGGCCTTCTTAACTATCTGCTAATGTTAATTGCTGATCCAGTGATAGCTCAGTTTGTGAAGGGTAATACCTTGGCCAAACTTTTCTCAAGGCATTTTTTACTGTGTACATTAATTGCAGATCCAAGTATAACTCAGTTTGTGAAGTGTAAAACTTTTTTTAAGGGGCAGTTAACTGTGTATATTGCTGATCCAAGCTTTGACATGGTGAAACATATATATATACATATGTAAAAGGGTTTTTCTTGTAAAGTTTGCTCTGTTAATGTTAAAGTGACTCAAATTCTACAATCTAGTGAATTGCTATATTTTAGAAAGACTTGTCGAGGTAAATGTAAGCTGACATAACTTGCTATATAGAATATGTATCATCATAGTTTGATTAAAGGTGTAATATACAACAGTTTATAACAGTGAGGTTTGTTCTGAGGTACAAATAAGGACTTGCTGACCCCTAACTCCTCAGCCCCTCACCTCCTGGGGTCAAGTCCCGGTAAGGGCTCGCTGACTCCTAACTCCTCAGCCCCTCAGCTCCTGGGGTCAAGTCCCGGTAAGGGCTCACTGACCCCTAACTCCTCAGCCCCTCACCTCCTGGGGTCAAGTCCCGGTAAGGGCTCGCTGACTCCTAACTCCTCAGCCCCTCACCTCCTGGGGTCAAGTCCCTGTAAGGGCTCACTGACTCCTAACTCCTCAGCCCCTCAGCTCCTGGGGTCAAGTCCCGGTAAGGGCTCACTGACTCCTAACTCCTCAGCCCCTCACCTCCTGGGGTCAAGTCCCGGTAAGGGCTCACTGACTCCTAACTCCTCAGCCCCTCACCTCCTGGGGTCAAGTCCCGGTAAGGGCTCGCTGACTCCTAACTCCTCAGCCCCTCACCTCCTGGGGTCAAGTCCCGGTAGGGGTGGGAGATCCATGTGGGGAGATTTTTTATATAACCTGTGGTGTGCCAGTGGTTCTACCCAGACATAAGTATGGGATCTTGCTCCACCAATAATTAGCTGGACGTTGTTAATATGACTGTAACTGTGTTGGTGGGATGTAACACAAAACAAGACAAACAAATAAAGGCGCTCAAATCTAAAAGTTAAAATGATTGCAGAACTGTTTAGTTACATACTTTTTCTTTACATAATTGTGAAATATTATCCATAAAAAGGCTTAAGTGAAATTTGTTACTCAATTAATTTAAAACAAACTTAAGGCAATAAGCTTAAGTGAAATTGGTTACTAAGGCCATAAGCTTAAGTGAAATTGGTTACTAAGGCAATAAGCTTAAGTGAAATTGGTTACTGAGGCAATAAGCTTAAGTGCAATTGAAAACTAAGGCAAAAGGCTAAGTGAAATTGGTTACTTCGGCAATAAGCTTAAGTGAAATTGGTTACTGAGGCAATAAGCTTAAGTGCAATTGAAAACTAAGGCAAAAGGCTAAGTGAAATTGGTTACTACGGCAATAAGCTTAAGTGAAATTGGTTACTGAGGCAATAAGCTTAAGTGAAATTGAAAACTAAGGCAATAAGCTAAGTGAAATTGGTTACTACGGCAATAAGCTTAAGTGAAATTGGTTACTAAGGCAATAAGCTTAAGTGATATTGAAAACTAAGGCAATAAGCTTAAACAGGTTACTAATTAAAACTGATTATTTAAGTAAGTTTAAATAAACACAATACATTTAATTCATTTTGATCAAATTACATGTTTTTGTAATCAAAAGCTGTTCATCAAAGTAAAATCCTAATGTCTGCCTTAGTCCGACAGTATTAACGTTGTGAGCTGTGGGTCTATGGACGTTATATAACCATTGTGTGCTGTGGGTCTATGGACATTATATAACCACTGTGAGCTGTGGGTCTATGGACGTTATATAACCACTGTGAGCTGTGGGTCTATGGACGTTATATAACCATTGTGTGCTGTGGGTCTATGGACGTTATATAACCATTGTGTGCTGTGGGTCTATGGACGTTATATAACCATTGTGTGCTGTGGGTCTATGGATGTTATATAACCACTGTGAGCTGTGGGTCTATGGACGTTATATAACCGCTGTGGGTCTATGGACGTTATATAACCATTGTGTGCTGTGGGTCTATGGACGTTATATAACCATTGTGTGCTGTGGGTCTATGGACGTTATATAACCATTGTTTGCTGTGGGTCTATGGACGTTATATAACCATTGTGTGCTGTGGGTCTATGGACGTTATATAACCATTGTGTGCTGTGGGTCTATGGACGTTATATAACCATTGTGAGCTGTGGGTCTATGGACGTTATATAACCATTGAGTACTGTGGGTCTATGGACGTTATATAACCATTGTGAGCTGTGGGTCTATGGATGTTATATAACCATTGTGTGCTGTGGGTCTATGGACGTTATATAACCATTGTGTGCTGTGGGTCTATGGACGTTATATAACCATTGTGTGCTGTGGGTCTATGGACGTTATATAACCATTGTGTGCTGTGGGTCTATGGACGTTATATAACCATTGTGTGCTGTGGGTCTATGGACATTATATAACCATTGTGAGCTGTGGGTCTATGGACGTTATATAACCATTGAGTGCTGTGGGTCTATAGACGTTATATAACCACTGTGAGCTGTGGGTCTATGGACGTTATATAACCATTGTGTGCTGTGGGTCTATGGACGTTATATAACCACTGTGAGCTGTGGGTCTATGGACGTTATATAACCACTGTGAGCTGTGGGTCTATGGACGTTATATAACCACTGTGAGCTGTGGGTCTATGGACGTTATATAACCATTGTGAGCTGTGGGTCTATGGACGTTATATAACCATTGAGTGCTGTGGGTCTATGGACGTTATATAACCACTGTGAGCTGTGGGTCTATGGACGTTATATAACCATTGAGTACTTGAACTATACACAGGGTAATAAATAACTGTGAACTGACAGACAAAAAGCGGCAAACTATTGGTGTTATACTGTCTTCGTGCTAAAATAAAATCCTAACCATGCATCGACTGACACCGACGACAAGATCTAGATCTAGGTCAGCGCTTGTTCGTATAGATCTTAATGAAGGTCTCTGGAGAGACAACTTTCTTCATATAAGGGCAATGGTCCCAGAAAACCACATCTCGATCCGGCGGGCTCACACATTGTTCCCCTTGTTAGCTTCAAAAATCAGTCGGCAAAGATCAGCACGGCTGTGCGTAAGTGACTTTTGATTGGTCACCGTATTGATGGTCACGATATATCGCCTCCACAAGATTTGATGTATCGAAATAATCGCCCCCACCCCTCATACACTGTATCTGTAAAAGTTTCTTTCACAAATATAGACCCAAGCCATAAAACAACACCCTATAAACATGGTAATTGTTCTGTATACTATTCCCCGATAATTTTTTGTTGTTGTTCTTCCTTATTGAGATTCCGCTTACATATCTGACCCTTTGTCTGTTGGAAAATGTTGTTTGTGACATTATTTTGCTGTCAGAACAAGTCACATTGTCATTGTTTTACATTAAACTCCCCTTACACAAAACTAACATCCTATAATAAGTCGGAAAAGAAATCTTAAATGTTCACTATTTATACTCTCCCTTTGTAAATGTTTTTCATTTTATCATTTGTATCTTCATTTGTGATATCTCTTTATATACCATGTTTGATTCACTGTTGTCATATGGTCATGTCGCTCTCTACTACTGCTGTATGGAATTAGCGCCATATTTTTTATCGAAGTTTTTGAAAAGTAACATGTGTTCACCCTATGAAATTGTTAGCATGACTTTATGCTGTAAAAGATAACACTACATTGGATACACTTACATATTCTCTATTTCATATCGATTTTGTTAGTTTTTTAAAATTTATTTTGCCCCTATGTCCTAAAACTATATATTCAGTCTGTGTATGAATTTTCTGTTAACAAATAATATGTACGAGTCATTAGCACATGGTACGCAATCTCTGTGTTTAAAGAAAAGGGGAGGTCCAGGTCTGCTAGGAACCTGTTGTGAGCTGTTTAATTAGTACCTGAGCCATTTGGTGCCAAATCTCTGAGAATATGTCTTGTCTCCTTTGTATGGAGTTGTTTTAGCAAGTAATTTAGCAAAAGTCATGTTGTGCACAAGTTGACTTAGCAAAGGCAAGTAACAAATAGTTAACATATATCATGTCTTGATGATGTTGTTGTTACAAAATAGGTAACATATATCATGTCTTGATGATGTTGTTGTTACAAAATAGGTAACATATATCATGTCTTGATGATGTTGTTGTTACAAAATAGGTAACATATATCATGTCTTGATGATGTTGTTGTTACAAAATAGGTAACATATATCATGTCTCTATGATGTTGTTGTTACAAAATAGGTAACATATATCATGTCTTGATGGTGTTGTTGTTACAAAATAGGTAACATATGTCATGTCTTGATGGTGTTGTTGTTACAAAATAGGTAACATATATCATGTCTTGATGATGTTGTTGTTACAAAATAGGTAACATATATCATGTCTTGATGGTGTTGTTGTTACAAAATAGGTAACATATATCATGTCTTGATGGTGTTGTTGTTACAAAATAGGTAACATATATCATGTCTTGATGATGTTGTTGTTACAAAATAGGTAACATATATCATGTCTTGATGATGGTGTTGTTACAAAATAGGTAACATATATCATGTCTTGATGATGGTGTTGTTACAAAATAGGTAACATATATCATGTCTTGATGATGTTGTTGTTACAAAATAGGTAACATATATCATGTCTTGATGGTGTTGTTACAAAATAGGTAACATATATCATGTCTCTATGATGTTGTTGTTACAACATTCAGAACTGCACTTTCACAATTGAGATTCTAAACACAGATTGTATAAAGAGATGGGACGTTGGCACAAAACCTTTCCTACACTATTTCATGAAAGAATGCGAACTATACTCTGTGTTTGAAGATGAATCATTTCAAACTTGAATGTTCAGTTTATGACATTTTAAGAAAGCAAACAATACTATTACAACCACCCTAGCATGGTGAATTACATAAAAATCAGAAAACAATATTGAAACAAAATTTTAAAAAATTGATTTATATGGGTTATGTATTGTTAGATTTATAAAAAAGATTATGGATTTATATTGATTTTGATGAATTTATATAGGTTATATATTGTTGGATTTATATGGTTTTTTGATGGATTTATATGGGTTATTTATTGTTGGATTTATATGGTTTTTGATGGATTTATATGGGTTATATATTGTTGGATTTATATGGTTTTTGGTGGATTTATATGGGTTATATACTGTTGGTTAATATGTTTTTTATGGATTTATGTTTTTTAAGGATTTATATGGATTTTGATGAATTTTTATTGGTTTTATATTATTGAATTTATATGGGTTATTAATAAACATAGCAGACCAAGGGTTGTTACTGAATACAGCTGGGTATGGGATGTTGTGTATAATACAAAGACGGTTGTTAGAGAGATTAGGGAATTTGTTAATAGGCTGGTTCGATCTAATTAGGTGTATTATACATTGACTAATTGAACAATTGATTACCAGTTATGAAAGGTATGAATTGATTACTGATAAAAGAATGAATGTAGAGAAATGTACACTACATAGATGGTTGCTTGAGTTTATTTTAAGGACATAATTAATACTTTTTAAATGACCCCTTTAAGGAAGAATGTATCAAACTGCTTGGTGGTCGGTCAACAGGAAAGTTTGTAACTAATCAATATCTATTGAATGCATGAGACCAAAGTCCTTTAAGGCTTTATTGGAGTGTGGCCTGATCTGGCTTCACACTGTGATCTCAGGGAGAGGTTAATGGGTTGGGTACGGTAGTGGAGGTGGGGTGGGTCTAGCCACCTGGACACAGCCTCAGGATCCAGTGGTATCAGGAAAGGGGGCGGGGATTTGAACGTTACTGATCGATGACAGTAAGCCGATGTGTATCAAGTGTGACTGGTAATTGGTTCATTTCTTCCCCTATGACATTTCTTTGTATAATAAACAAATCAAGTTTCCAGCTGTGATCTCACAGCAAGGTGTTATCTTGGTATCTTAGTGGGGAGGGGTACTCTGAAGAAGGCCATGGTCAGTGCCTTTAAACTTGGTGCCTGGTCAGGTCTCAGTGACCTTTAACTTGGTGTGTGATAAATGGGTGGGACTTGTTGGTGTTGGGATCATTGGTGTTCTGGTCACAGCGACCTTTAACTTGGTGTGTGATGAATGGGTGTCCCTTGTTGGTGTTGGGATTAGTGGTGTTCTGGTCACAGTGACCTTTAACTTGGTGTGTGATGAATGGGTGTCCCTTGTTGGTGTTGGGATTAGTGGTGTTCTGGTCACAGTGACCTTTAACTTGGTGTGTGATAAATGGGTGTCCCTTGTTGGTGTTGGGATCAGTGGTGTTCAGGTCACAGTGACCTTTAAATGTGGTGTGTGATGAATGGGTGTTCCTTGTTGGTGTTGGGATCAGTGGTGTTCAGGTCACAGTGACCTTTAAACTTGGTGTGTGATGAATGGGTGTCCCTTGTTGGTGTTGGGAACAGTGGTGTTCTGGTCACAGTGACCTTTAACTTGTTGTTTGTTTTGTTGATGATGTCAGTGGGAGACAACAAGGGCTGTATGTACATGTATGTTTTACTAACATCTCCTGTTTTTATTTGAAGTTAGTTATTAAATATTTTCAAAGGATATTCAACCATATATTGATTCATGAATGTATTAATGTTGTTATTGTTGTTAACAGGATGGTTAAGAGGAGGTGTATTCAGGATACTTACAACTGGTTTTATATTAAGGCAATACTGTCTGATTTTATTGTTAAATTTACATTGAAATCATATTTTAATCCTGACATTGAAGTAAACAATGTGTACATGGTACTGTTACTAAATCTTTCCGAACATCAAGTACAATGTATGTTGTATCAATCCCTTAGTTAATGTTAATGTGGGAATTTCTTCCAGCTGACCTGCGGTGCGCCGGTGGTTCTACCCAGGCATTTGTTTGGGATCTTCATCCATATGTTGCCATAGTGATCATAATTGGTTGTCGTGATCTATTTCAACATCAAATCATTCAATGATGTTACTCTTAAGCTTTGTTTCATCAAGTTATGAGTACCAGAGATCGTTTTCATAAAAAAATATCACAATTTTAATTCTTTTTCATGATCTAAACTAAGATTTTTCCTTAAATTTTGAAAAAAAATACTAGGATTTTTCTTAGATTAATGTTTTTTTGAAAGAGGCTTATGAAATTTTCTGATATCTAAGGAAATATTTGTAGATTTAAGGACATTTTGTATTGTATGTAGAAAAAATAATAATAAGATTCTTTATGAATGTGACAACAAGTATATTAGGTTTAGAAAAAAAAAGAGAATTGGCATATAAAAAATAATCAACCTTAACCCTATAGTGTGGGTTCTCATTACTTTGTCTCACTGAGACGATTCTAATGAGTACCAGGTATATTGGGTTTGGATGGGGGGTGGGGGGATGGAGGATTGATGTGGGGGGTTCAAAATTAAATTGTGATTCAAAAGTAAAAGTAAATTTAGCCTGTTTGTCTAGTTAAACATCCCATCATATTAACCATTTACACAATATTCCAGTATTCACATGAAACAGGTATAATACTGCCTTTACTGGAAATAACATGTCGTAAAAAACCTGGCATGATACCACACCCAGTCATATTTATCCTGACACCAGGCCAACCAGTTGTGGAACTATCCTTATATTTGGAGCTTAAGTAAGGAAGCTGTATCACTTCTCTTTATGACTCCAGGAGTCATATTCATAAAGATTCTAAGCGTGTTTTTGTTTTCTGTACTTAATCTAAAAAAAAATATTTCATAGGTTAAACAGGTTTATAAATGAAACTTCAGAAATTTTCTTGTATCTATGGAAATTATTTTTCTGATTTAAGAAAATGTACGTTTGGGTCAGAAAAAATAAGGATTCTTCAAGAATATATCCCCAGACTGATCTTATTATAGAATTGGTTTGAATCCTGAGTCTTGGATCTATCAGTTGTATCACAAGGTGTGTTATTTTTACATTTATCATCATATTGGCCTGTGGATTTGATAATAAACTCTAGGATCTGAGTCGAGGATCTATCAGTTGTATCACAAGGTGTGTTATTTTTACATTTATCATTATATTGGCCTGTGGTTTTGATAATAAACTCTAGGATGAAAATGATAGTTGCAGCTGGTGCCTGTGTTTATGAAAGCTGTATCTCCATCATTCAGTATTGATTGCTCGATCAATATTGTCATTTATTGGACAACTCCTATTTGTAAGACCGTGATCACTTTACAGTTTATTGCAGTGGAAAAGTCTCTGATGATTTAATCAATATGCTGCTCAAGGGGCATAACTCTACATGTTCTTCAGAAAATCTTTTGAAGTTATGTCCCTTTGAAAACCAATTCTTTTCCTTTTTTTCTTCAGTTAATAACTGTCCATTCGTTTCATAGAGTTTTTGAGAATTCTTTTTAATAGTAACAATATAAATGCCTTCTTTTTATGTATAAGAAATATGACTTAGCCATGTTTTTAAATGTGTTGCATTCTTTGGTATCGGTTACAAAAGGAATAACCAAAGATATGTATGCCCAAAGTGCTTTTTATCAACAGGTGTGGGAAGCTGCATGTTTATAGTTATAAGTCCTAGGTTGAGTATTTTTCCATTATTCAAGACCTGATGTTCATGTTCAGGGCTCAACTTAGTTACTTTAGTGTTACAAATATTTTAATGGTTTATGCTTAGTTTGAAGCAGTAATAGTATAAAATCAAACAGTGATATTTACAGATAGTATCCAACAGTTTGGACCATTTTGTTTTCTCTCATGCATGAAAATAAAATAATTGTCACCTGAAACAATCAGATGGAATACTGTTTGTTGGTGTCCTACATCCATTTGAAAAGTACAGCATAACACCCTACTTAACCAGGCGCGTTTCTGCCATTACGCACTTTACGCACAAGTGTAACCACCGTTCAAAAATGTGAAAATCTAAAAGTACCAAAAACACTAAGAAAGTGGATGCCTAACCCGAGTTAGGAATGAAATATTTTGTTTCCATAGTTTCTGTGTTATAAAATCTTATTACCACAGAGGTTTAAAATGATTAAACTTATACACTTCAGGATATTAGTAGTTTATATTTTGCGTTAAGTTCCTTGCATGTCCGCATTTTACCTGTTTTTCATTCGAAAAGAACCGAATATATTCAAAAGTAATACTACAAAGGTTATTTCCCTTGTAATTGTGCCTAACTTCCAAAACAGCCCAGATACGCGCCTGCACTTAACTTTTCAAAATGTATTTCCTATCCAAGCCATGCTGCACGGTCGTCTGTTTGTAAACCAAGAAATCCACATGGCATACCAAAGTCGTTTAAAATGGTAGAGGTATAGGTCTTTTGCTAATGCTGAAGCAAATATAAGGGTAGTTCCACGACTGGTTGGCCCGGTGTCAGGATAATGTGACTGGGTGTGGTATCTTGCCAAGTTGTCACTGCATGCTATACACTGTGAAGGCAGCACTATAACTGCTTTGAGTGGACACCATCACCAGATAACTGAAATACAGTTGGTGGGATGATAAAATCAATAAACAAATATGCTATACACAGTGAAGACAGCACCATATCTGCTTCATGTGGACACTATCTCCAGATAACTGAAATACTGTTGGTGGGATGATAAACCCAATAAAGAAACACACTATACCCAGTGAAGGCAGCACCATATCTGCTTCAAGTGGACACCGTCTCCAGATAACTGAAATACTGTTTGTGGGATAATAAACACAAGAAACACATAATCATGATCCAGATTATCAGTTCTGATGTTGAGATCTATTTTTAGTTGAAATCCCCGTCTTGCTTATTTATTGACTTGGATAGAATGAACAGTTAAATTGATTTATTTCATGATTTGTACTTGCTAAGAAAAAAGATGGTGTTATAAACAACCTTTCTTAAACAAAAGTTTATGTAGAAATCTTGTTCAGAATTCCCCAGAACAGTAGAAAGATGTTGTTACAAGTATATTAATGTAGATATGGGGAACTATCACATACCACCTTGAACCATCTTGTCATTTCAGCTCTCCTTTCAACATCAACCTTTCAAAAGTTGAAAAATTTCATTTTCTTGTTTTGGTTTTCTTTGTATAAATAATCAACTTTTCAAAAGGGTTTCTACGGAGACCGATGTCCATTAATATGAGAATTATTTTGTAAATTTTATCATTTTTACAAGTTTTGCTTCTGTCCAGTTCTGTATATTTACCATCTCTTCAATATCTCCGCCCTCTGTTTGGTTTTACCCCCCAAAAAGATCAATACCTAATGTACGGTCTATAAATGGTGAATGTTTTATGCAGATATTAACAATGTCCCATTGTTTACGCTCCCATTAGATTAATAGCCAGACAAAGCCTGGTTGACCCAATTAATGTCACATAAATTGATTGATCTGTCTCTGTTTATACAATAACTCAAGGAAGTTATATCAGGAGCATAACTCACAACATGGACATTTTTAGGCACAGCCCCTCCCCTACACCCAACCCTAGTCACCCACCCAACCCCAGTCACCCAAACCCCAGTCATCCACCCAACCCCAGTCACCCACCCAATCATCCCCAGACATCAACCCAACCCTAGTCACCCACCCAATCATCCCCAGACATCAACCCACCCCCAGTCACCCACCCAACCCCAGTCATCCACACATACCCAGTCACCCACCCACCCATCTGAGTCACCCACTGAAACTGAAACTGAAACTGATTTATTTAGTTAAACGCCTATTTCTATATACATATTCAATGGCGTTGTACAGTAAAACAAAGTAAAAAAGTTAATACATATAGATATAAAATGACATATACATGGCAAATAAACGACAAATAAACACAATAAAATAAATGTAAGAAATCAGCCGTGTAAAATGTCCTAAGTATTAAGAGCTTATTAAGATGTAAAACAATTAAAATAATGGCTATCTCAGTAGAAATTCTAGACACATTTTCATATTAAGATCGATATACAGCTTAATCTTAAAACAGTGCGTAAAAATCTCTAAAATAGTAGGTTTTGAGATTTTTCTTGAATGTTTCCATAGAAGAAGACTGTCTTATATACAGAGGCAAATTATTCCAGAGAGTTGGACCAACGGTGCTAAAACTTCTGTCTTTAAATGTTTTCCTTTTGTTAAAGGGAACAGCAAAACAGTAATCCACATTATCGGCAGATCTTAGATTTGGTCTTTTTATGACAGGTTTGTGTAACAGTTCTGTTAAATAAACCGGAGCGTTGCCTATGAAACAGTTATACATTGTACACAGTATTTTAAAGTTGATTCTAGCTTTAATTGGTAACCAATGCAGTTCAAATAAGGAGTTTTTGGAACTGTCATATTTACCACGTTGCAAAACAAGTTTTGCGCACATATTCTGGATACGCTGTAATGTCTGTAATTCACTTTCTGAAATTCCAAATAATATAGCGTTGCAATAATCCAAATGTGAAATTACTAATGACAATACTAGAATTTTTGTAGCATCCTGAGTAAGATATTTGCGAATGTTTTTTATTCTCAAATAGTTTAACATGGCAGTTCTACACTTGGTTTTTACATGTGTTGAGAATTTTAGGCTCTCATCTAAGTAGGCACCTAAGTATCTAATGACAATAACATGTTGAATTTTATCACCGGCAATATCAATTTCTTTAGTCATACATTTACTCACCCATCCCAGTCACCCACCCAACCTTCATTATACATTTAAACTTAACCCTCTCTTTCCTCCCATCTGCAAAATGTTCATTTCCCTACAATAAGATTTCCATACAATAACATTTTCAATACAATAACATTTTCAATACAATAACATTTTTCAATACAATAGCATTTCCATACAGTAGCATTTCCATACAATAACATTTCCATACAATAATGTTTCCATACAATAATGTTTCAATACAATAACATTTCCATAGAATATCATTTCCATGCAATAACATTTCCGTACTATAACATTTCCGTACCATAACATAATAACATTTCCATGCAATAACATTTCCGTACCATAACATTTCCGTACCATAACATTTCCGTACCATAACATAATAATATTTCCATACAATAACATTTCCGTACCATAACATAATAATATTTCCGTACAATAACATTTCCGTACCATAACATAATAATATTTCCATACAAAAACATTTCCATACCATAACATAATAACATTTCCGTACAATAACATTGCAAAGTCCCCAAAGTGTTTGAATTATAATTCTCTAATATTAAAACACAAGTCTGTTATGTGTTTCTGTCAACCTTGTATCATCAGGGTTTGCTTCCTGTATTCTTTTGGTCAGTTTTTCTGTTCTTATCAATTACTTTTGATTAAAGTGGCGCCCATGGCGTAGTGGTAGAGTCCCCATTTTGTAACTCCTCTGACTGCTTAGCCTCTCACCGCATATTTTCGAGTCCCATTCGGGGTGAAGGACTTAATGTGAGAAGGTCTTCCAGCTGACTTGTGGTGCGCTGGTGGTTCTACCTAGACATTTGTTTGGGGTCTTCCTCTACCAAAAAGCTGGACGTTGCTATAATGATCATAAATGGTCACTGCAATATTTTTTAAACACAAAAACAAAACAAATCATTTTATCAACTCCCTGGACATAGTAAATATTTGGTATGATTTAAAAGTGCCTGTACTATCCTATCTGCTTGATAGCAGTAGAGTTTCTGCCCTTTCTTGTTATATACTTAATTCCTAACATAGCTGTTTGTCACCAGTATAACCCTAATTTAGTCAGTGTCAAAAAACAGCTCTGTGGTTTAGCCATTTCCCTTTTAATCAGACGGCCACGGTTAGATTCCTGTTTAAAACATCTATTGCCTATCTACAGTTAGCTATTTTTAACGTGATAACTTTCTTTTGAGACAGCAATATATCATTATCTAGGTTATCTGCACTGACGTCAGTATTTATTTTTAACAGAAATCCCCATCATGCTTATTTATTTATAGATTTTGTAAAAAAAATGACCATTTAGAGAGATTCTGTCTACCATTAGTACTGCCTAACAGTGGAGGTAGTGTTCCAAATCATCCTTATTTGAACTAAAGTATGAGGTGTATGCAGAAATTATGCCTGCATTCACTTTAACATGGATACAAGATAATGCTTCATGTATTTGATATCATCAAATTGTCAGACACCACCCTTAACCTTGGCATTTAACATGCAAAATATATCAGCAAAAATCAGACAATTAAGCATGGGGGATTTTGTTTTTAATGTAGCAAGCTGAGGATTCAAGGGACATTTATGATGTGGATTTTATAGAAAAAGCACATGTTTAAACATAGTTTTGTATTGCCTTATCTTTATGCTAATTAATTTCTCAGATATTAATTGTCTGCCCCCCTCCATCTTGATCAATAAGACTGCCTCTCTGTTTTGTGTGAACACAAGAATGTGTCTCCAGGTAGACTGTCCAGTATATTGATTGTGATTGAAAGTGTGTGGGACACAGTCTAAGATTTAGAGAACTGACAATAATAAGCAACTTCTGAATGATGAACTCTCTGGGGTTATATTAACCATTTACTGGCTGGAAACACCATTTACCAGCAAAACTTAAAACATACCCCATCCTAAAGGTGTTTCCATCATCCCAAAGGTATTTCCATCATCCTAAAGGTGTTTCTATCATCCCAAAGGTGTTTCCATAATCCTAAAGGTGTTTCCATCATCCTAAAGATGTTTCCATCATCCAAAATGTATTTGCATCATCCTAAAGGTGTTTCTTTAAAGTGTTTCTATCATCCTAAAGGTGTTTCTATCATCCTTAAGGTGTTTCCATTATCCTTAAGGTGTTTCCATCTTCCTAAAGGTGTTTCCATCATCCTTAAGGTGTTTCCATCATCCTTAAGGTGTTTCCATCTTCCTAATGGTGTTTCCATCTTCCTAAAGGTGTTTCCATCTTCCTAAAGGTGTTTCCATCATCCTAAAGGTGTGTACATCATCCTAAAGGTGTGTACATCATCCTAAAATTGTGTACATCATCCAGAAGGTGTGTACATCATCCTAAAGGGGTTTCCATCATCCTTAAGGTGTTTCCATCATCCCAAAGGTGTTTCCATCATCCTAAAGGTGTTTCCATCATCCCAAAGGTGTTTCCATAATCCTAAAGGTGTTTCCATCATCCTAAAGATGTTTCCATCATCCAAAATGTATTTGCATCATCCTAAAGGTGTTTCTATCATCCTAAAGGTGTTTCTATCATCCTTAAGGTGTTTCCATTATCCTTAAGGTGTTTCCATCTTCCTAAAGGTGTTTCCATCATCCTTAAGGTGTTTCCATCATCCTTAAGGTGTTTCCATCTTCCTAATGGTGTTTCCATCTTCCTAAAGGTGTTTCCATCTTCCTAAAGGTGTTTCCATCATCCTAAAAGTGTTTCCATCATCCTAAAGGTGTTTTCAACATCCTTAAGGTGTTTCCATCATTCTTAAGGTGTTTCCATCTTCCTAAAAGGTGTTTCCATCATCCTAAAGGTGTGTACATCATCCTAAAGGTGTGTACATCATCCTAAAATTGTGTACATCATCCAAAATGTATTTGCATCATCCTAAAGGTGTTTCTATCATCCTAAAGGTGTTTCTATCATCCTAAAGGTGTTTCTATCATCCTTAAGGTGTTTCCATTATCCTTAAGGTGTTTCCATCTTCCTAAAGGTGTTTCCATCATCCTTAAGGTGTTTCCATCATCCTTAAGGTGTTTCCATCATCCTTAAGGTGTTTCCATCTTCCTAATGGTGTTTCCATCTTCCTAAAGGTGTTTCCATCTTCCTAAAGGTGTTTCCATCATCCTAAAAGTGTTTCCATCATCCTAAAGGTGTTTTCAACATCCTTAAGGTGTTTCCATCATTCTTAAGGTGTTTCCATCTTCCTAAAAGGTGTTTCCATCATCCTAAAGGTGTGTACATCATCCTAAAGGTGTGTACATCATCCTAAAATTGTGTACATCATCCAGAAGGTGTGTACATCATCCTAAAGGGGTTTCCATCATCCTTAACGTGTTTCCATCATCCTGAAGGTGTTTCCATCATCCTAAAGGTGTTTATGTAATCCTAAAGTGTTTACATCAAGTAAACGGTTTACATAAAACATACCCCACCCAAGGATGATAAATGACAGAATGAAGACAGCTGAACAGAAAGGATGCAAACAATATATATATACTAGAAGTGATTCTCTAGTGTTGCTCTATGTTTAATAAAGACATTTAAACAGGTTGCTCAAGAAATCTTCTGTAACTGTTGGATATTAACTGCAACAATAAACTGAATATCAATTAGTTGTGTGTGTAGCATTCTTGCAGAGAAAGCAATCAATTTCATTGTGTTGGTTTATTACAATTAACATTTTCCAATATAAAATTTTAATTCAAAGCCGGAGGATTTCATCATTTTTGTTTCTACCTACCATGACAACACAGCAGGAGAGCAGTCACTGACCAAACTTCTTACTACAGAAGCCCCCCCCCCCCCCCCATCTGGGGGGGAAGATCCGGCAAATGTGTACTGGATAAATTCAGATCAAAGCACTGAAAAGCACTGTATATATGATGTTAGTATTACCCTGTCAGATATTAATCCTTTTGGCATCCATTTCATTTATTTAAAACTGCCTGACTGAGCCCCAGTGTCGCTGTTTTGAGAAATTTAGTGGCATGTCTACCAAAGTGACCATTACCAGTGCCATGAGCTGTCACGCATACAAAAACTATCGCCAAGAAAAATACATCTTTTGTGACAAACTGGAAAACTAAATGCAGATCATAAAACATGGTTAGACCATTTATCAACACTTTACACTACAGGAAATAGCTGTAATACCTTTTTTTTTTCTGTAACTTTTTAAAAAAAATGATAAATTTCACGTTGTATTTTACAAATTAATATTAGTAGTTCCAGGACACTATTAAATGACACATTTACATTCTGTGGCATGAAGCTGGTTAATCAACTGCATGATACATTGGAAAGCAGACAAGTTTTCAGCTGCTAGACAACATCCTGTTCTAAATATAGATAAAAGATTAGGACAAAAATTACAACAAAGTCAGTTAACGTCTGTTTTTATAAACTTTTATATTAAATATACAATAATTCCATAGGATTGAGTTTTAACTAAAAAAAAGTCAAAAATATTTGCTCATAAGTGTTACGGCACATGACTAAAATAAACTGAGTTCAAAATTAACTTTAACTTGTTAAGTTATTTCGTCAGCATTACCGCCACGTGAATATAAATCTCAATTGTATACCTGGTATAGAACCACAGATGGAGCAAGGCCCCGTGTAGGAAGTCGCAAATCTCTTGGCCTGTAGTCATGAGATCACTTGTTCTAATTACATTCTTATTTCTTCTTCTGTCACTTTCCTCTAGTCACTGAGTGGTATTACTGTATGACATTGTTCTTTCATAAGTCTGGATTTCATGTATATCTGCATCACACAATATAATCACTTTAACATCTCGTTTAACTCTAATACAATATTTATGTTAACATTTGAAGCATGCCTGGACACAGTTAACACGTCTAGTCTTCATTCTTTCTGTACTGGCGTAATGCAATAGTATTGTAGTGCTAAAGTAATGACTAATTGTATGTAATGATTTATGCCGTGATATATTGTCATATTGTCACTCCGACCTTACCTAATTTTTTTTCAATGATTCTCGGTACGTTACTGAACGACCGTCATTGTCTTTATCTATATACGCAGTATTGACAATAAAGCGGAGCTCCGCTGTATAAACTGTGCAGCCTTTATAATTTTTCTTCGAATTTTACCGTCCTTTTGGGGGTGCGGCCATTACATTGAATTAGGATTTTTTCTTCAAATTTTGAGGTCATTTTGGGGGTGCAGCCATTACACGGGTGTGACCATTACACGAGTGAATACGGTATTGTTGATCGTATAATTGTTTATTTTATCACAACAGAATGCTTCTTTGTTTTAAGAGGTAAAATATTGATAGTGTTATAATTTTTTTAAAATATATCAAAGCTAAAACAACATGCCTCCTATCTGTATTATGGCTTTTAAGATTTTTGGATTGTCGTGGTCAGGGATTGAACACAGAACCTTACAAGCCTTAGGCTAAACATTGATCAACCCATGTGACCACTAATAGACAAGTCAAATGGAGCCACCACATCCTCCCAACCGGACCTGGTAGCACAATCGGTTCAAGCGTCGGCTCCAGGTACGGGAGTCCCCGGGGTCGATCCTAGGCCGTGACATACCAAAGTCATTAAAATGGTAGTGATATAGCTCCCTTGCCAATGCTCAATCAAATACAAGGGTAGTTCAACGACTGGTTGGCCTGGTGTCAGGATAATGTGACTGGGTGTAGTATCATGTCAGGTGTTCATGCTATACACAGTGAAGGCAGCACTATATCTGCTTCAAGTGTACACTGTCTCCAGATAACTGAAATATTGTTGGCAGGACAATAAACCCAATAAACACCTTATACTCAGTGAAGGCAGCACTATATCTGCTTCAAGTGTACACCGTCTCCAGATAACTGAAATATTGTTGGCATGACAATAAACCCAATAAACATCCACCCAAACCTAATGATGCTTTCACTATATTCACACTCTCCAGACTGCATATTTATTGAATTTCTTGCTTTCTGTTAAACCTGTTTGTACTGCTCGGACCACATTGCTGCTGTAAATTAAAATAATGTCGTGAATTGACATGATGTAGGAACAAACACTTGACAAATGATTGGGTAAAAGTATTGACACAAGAGGCAGGACATACAATGGCGGAAACTTAACAGGGCGAATCCAATAGATGGCTAACATAATAAAAAAATTGATTCATCCCAAACGTCACTTTCTCTGAGTTGGTAAGGTGATTGCGTTAGTTGGGTGATTGCATAAGAACCAATGGGTGACATGACAATTAGGACATCAAAGATACAGATAGCAGAAAATTGATTTGTCCCAAATATCACATTTTCCCAGTTGTTTATGTGGTTGCTATGGTGATTTCAGAAGTTGTGACGAGAAATACCATGACTGGATAATATGTTACAGTGATATGATGTTTTGTGGAATTATTCTTGTTAGTCAGTTATGGGGGAAAAAAATGTGTGATGTTGTGGGAAAAAATTATGTGGTGTGTTTATTAAAACAGAAAAAAATAATAAAATACTTAAAATAGAAATAAGAAGCTGAAATATAGACATAAATTATTGAAATTAAATGACCTTTATTGGAGATTGAGATAAAATAAGATGATATGTTCAATCTTGAGAGTTATTTTGGGTTTATATACCATTTACCTGTATTCCGTTATCTTTCATATTATTTATCCTGATAGATTTTTATATTTCTACACAGCTATTTGAAATTTTAACCATATTATACTCTAATTACATTAAACTTCATTGTATTTGGCGCTGTATGCCTTATGAAGTGTCAGTGTACATACAGTTACTATTTCTTTTGTGTGGTGTTGGTGGGAGGAGGGAATTTATCATAAAAAATATTGTCTTCAACAAAATGGGTTTATGTAAAGAATGACTTATTTTGACAACAAGCAGATAATGATTTTTTTGTTATAAGTCTGGTATTTTGTTTTTTAGAAAAAACATAATAGTTGTGTTTTTTTTGAGGGGGTGCGGGGGCTTAATTATGGTTCAGTCAAGTTCAAAACTAAATCATAAAAGTTCATGTACATTGTAAAGTTCAACTCATTTGTGGACAAAGGATTAAACAGTTTGGTATTACAAACAATTAACAATTTACTTAATAGACATCAGGAGGTCTCTTTACTAATTGTAATATTTATCGCAGTAAACTTTTTCTGTAAAAATGCTGACACAGAATAAATTGGAAAAGTATCATTTACTTGGGAGACATGAACAGTTTTGTATTCATGTTTTGGATGATTTCCCCAGAGGCAAACAGTCTGGATGTCAAGAAAAATAAAATAAAAAAAAGTCTTTGATCTTAATTATGATGTTAATTATAAATTTTATGAACTTAATTTGTGCTCACAGATCAGCAACAAATCTGGATTTATTTACAGAAGCATTTCTAAGTTGAGATTTCTATACCTGCAGAGAAGGATTAATAAACTTTCCAAATGTCACTGACCTGGGGTCAGTGTACTAGATAGTGGATTGGTTCAGTGTTTATGACAAGATGTTGCTGGTTTTTTGTTCATTGTTTGGATGTAGCATCATACCAGATTATAAGAAAAGTCGAATCCATTTTAAGTTTGTAAATACCTGCAAATGGCAGTTTCATAACATTGAACTATTGAGTTCAGTCACTGCAATATAGTTTTTAAATACTCAGACCTGTGATCTTTTCTGGGACTCAAAGAGGGAGACTTAGGCACCCAGAGAGGGAGGTTGGGGTGCCACGGAGGGAGATTTTCGTGGATGAGTGTTAAATTGACTATGTGGCTTATTTCTATTTGTAAATCAGTCTTTTTTGTCTTTTATTATCAATTATCATAAAAGTTTCAGTGATAAAAATCACCATCCAAACATGGTGTAAACCAGTCAAGTGTCAACAGCACTTACTAATGAACTAAAGAAAATCCAAAGTGATCTAAATATATAATACCATCAAATTTAAATAAAATCCTTCAAAAATATTTATATACTTACATTTATATACTTACTAAAATTTTAAAGTTGAAATAATGAGTTTCAATCATAATAATAGTATTATACTACATGTATTAACTGTCTGATGTTGTAGATAAGTTCCCAAAGAGTGTCATGGTACATACAGTCAAACCTGTATTTAAAGACCACCCATGGTACAGTACTAACATGGTCTCTTAAGACAGGTGGTCTCTTAATGAAGCATGGTTATTTTTTGTGAGAGTCACAACTAAAATTGTCAAATTGTGTTTGTATAGTTGATACATTTACTTATATAATCATGATATAATGAAGATGATGATGGTGGTCTCTAAATGCAACATGTAATCTTTTGTTGGGAAACATGATTTTTAGATAATTATATGTAGTGGATACGTTAAGAGTCCTTGAACTATACCCAATCTGTTGGCCTCTCATGTATTGATCCAGACTGGTTTTATAGCCATATCTGATAGATTTGGGATATTGAATTAGCATCTGGCTCATAAGGTTACGGGTTCAAACCCAAGACGGTCCAGAGCTCTAGATAAGGAGAGTAAATCTGTTTTTGTGCGGTCACATTTCCCATAATTCTCAACAAAAAGTCTTTTTTTTTTATGGTACTCGTTTAAATCATATCTAGACATGTCTAATGAGTGTTCGGTATAAAGGGGTTTTTAGGAGACAGAAATTGGTAAATGTAAGTACAAATCTTTACCAAACCATTTATTGTAAATATTCATCAAATTTGCATTACTGAGCCACTTCTAATGAGTACCAGCTATATAGAGATTGGTGGAGAAATAAAGGATTAAAATCTGATATACATGTACCATGGTCATATATCCTTAATTTTTTCAATAAACCCTGTTTTGTCGATTCTCATTGAATTTGTCTCACTACTACGATTATAATGAGTACCAGGTTGATAGGGTTTGGAGGAGAAAATAAATGGTTTACATGAAAACATTTCTCAACTTTATACTTCATTGCTTTATACATCCGAGAGATGATTCCTAAATTATCCAAGGTATTCTGATGGTAGTTATTACAATAAAACTTGGAATGTCCACGAGATCCTCGGAATTTTCTCCTGGATATCTTGGATCATTATTAAAAATGCTGTTCATTCTAGGGAAATTCAACTTGTGTTAATTACAAACAATTGGAAAGGTAAGAGAACAAACAAAGTGACAGTGTTGTTATATTTATACGGGAACTGCCAATCTGCAAATCTGATTATTACTCCTGGACTTACTGAAGATTGTTTTGAGATAATGTTTATATCGGCTCTTTAGTCAGGATGAAGGAGAAACTAAAGAAAAAGGTAAATTGGTAATGTAATTCTTAACTTAATTATGTTGTTAAAAAGTGGACGTTTGAGTTATGAGTTTTTTACATTAATTTCAGCTTTAATAATAGTGAAAATAATTGTAATTAAGTGACAAGAAACAGTTTTATTGTCAAGTTAAAAAAACAAAATAGAAAATTAAATAATCATCTTTATATCCATCCGTGCGATCACAATCATACAAATAGTAGTCCCTCTTGATGCACTGCCATTGGTCAGCAAGACTCTTATCTCCGCCCATTTCTTATACCTCAGTAGCTTGAGACTGTGTCCAGCCACCCCACTACACTCCCCCTACCTTTTAACCTCCCACTGTGAAACCAGATAAAGCCATATTCCAATTTCAAATGCCTTTAAAGCAACCACAAAGGTTTTGGTTAAAAGTAAATTTTTCTAATTCACATTCATTTTAAAACAAGAAGGGTCAGCTTGAGATTAAACCTTTAAAAAAAACAAAATATTCGATACCTGCACCAGTTGGCGGGCTCCAGTATGATCGATAAGGTAAAATTAAAGTTAATGGGGGTGCCCATGGCATAGTGGTGGAGTCGCGAACTTGTAACTCCTTTGACAGCTTAACTTCTCACTGCATGGGGCAAGGGACTTAATGTTGGAAGGTCTTCCAGCTGACTGGCGGTGTGCCATTGGTTCTGCCTAGGCATCTCAGCTCTTTTTCCTCCAAAATAGCTGGATGTCCCTATAAAGATGATAATTGGTCACTTCAATGTATTTTAAAAACAAAATGGTAATAATAATGATAATAATAATAATGGTAGGGAAATTCACATGCAGTAATAATCACCTTATACTGGGACATATTAAGCTGTCATTTCTTTGGCAGTGTTTAAAAGGTGCCCTCATGTGGCACTTAGCTTAAAAAAGTCCTTCAAGACTTAGTCATGTTTGGGCAAAATAGTTATGATAAAATCACACTTGCGTGTGTTGATCGTTAGAAAGAAACTCCAAAGCCTATGATATATGCAGCCATGTTCACTTGAGGATTGAAATCATGTTCTGTTCATTGAAGCATGCTTATCAGTCAGTTTCCTCTCAGCTGATTCTCTCATTCAAACACAGCAGTGGTTGACAGACAATAAAAGGTTGTCTTATCAAAAGATCAATACTCGATTCCTGATGTTCATACATGTGAAGCCAGACCTGGGGGCGTAGTCATAAAAAAACGTACTTGTTTTTATTTACACAAAATTCAGAAATATCCTTATTGTTGTTACATTATTTTTTTAAAATATAAGACATTTCTTTATAAATTTTACTATTAAATTGTTTTATTAATGAAATTCAAGAAATGTTCTTATATCAAAAGAAATATTATAAGGTTTAAGAAAAATAATTGTATGAATACCTCCCATGGCAGTACAGTCCGTAGCATATCAGCTTTTGGTACCAGAGGTCCTGGGGCAGTACAGTTCGTAGGGTATCAGCTTTTGGTACCAGAGGTCCTGGAGCAGTACAGTTCGTAGGGTATCAGCTTTTGGTACCAGAGGTCCTGGGGCAGTACAGTCCGTAGCGTATCAGCTTTTGGTACCAGAGGTCCTGGGGCAGTACAGTCCGTAGCGTATCAGCTTTTGGTACCAGAGGTCCTGGGGCAGTACAGTCTGTAGCGTATCGGCTTTTGGTACAAAAGGTCCCGAGTTAAATTCCAGGTCACAATATGCATGTACAAAGGTCATTTACAGTGTTACACTCCTGGATTTTTTTTTTAAATTTTGGTTGACCTGGATCAGGTTGTTCAGTAGGGTGTCAGCTCGGTGTCTTGGAGGCTGAGGGTTTATTCCTTTAGTACCAGAGGTCTCGGGTTCAATTCCTGGTGACCATCTTCATGTGTGACAGTCATGAACAATGTTACTTGTAAAAGGTTTTTAGCTTTAGTATGTGGCCAACCTGGATCGGGTTGTTCAGTAGGGTGTCAGCTCAATGTCTTGGAGGCCGGGGGTTTGATCCTTTAGTACCAGAGGTCTCTGGTTCAATTCCTGTTGACAAAATTTTCATGTGTGACAGTCGTCAGCTCCATATCTTGGAGGTCAGTCTTCATAATGGAAACTCTGTTGATCATCGTTTGATTTTTGTAAAATCAAAACACATTTTTAGCATAATAAGTCTATGCCTTTAAACTTCCATACACATTTGATGGTTGTTGTTGGTTATGTTTTTTGCTGTTTATAGTATGTAATCAATCTCACAGTGACTTATAATTACCATCCTACATCTATATATTCCTTTTCTCACTATTGCAGTATCTTAACTCATAATTTTTTAATTGTATCTTATTTTCAAATCCAAAGTTTTTTAATTGTATCTTATTTTCAAATCCAATTTACGTACCTAATATGACCCTTTTTCTATTGTACACTTTGTTCTATTCTTACTCCGTGTCTTTTACTTTCATGTCCTTCATTGTTTTACATATAGTTATCATGTTACCCGTTTTAGACCATTTTCTCCTTTTTTTTTTCTTAATTCTTTAATTCATCAACATCATTCAGTGCATTTTCTTTATCATTTATTTGTTCTGATAATTCATGTTAATTGTTTCATACATAATGATTACATTGGGTTCATAAACTATTCATTAAACTATTCATTAAAGAAAATTTGTTATAAAGTAGCACAAATAAAAACAGGAACCCTAATCTGTCTTGCATAAATTGGTTGTAAATTTTACATTGAGATGAAAGGAAATAATTAACCTATTTGTTAATTGGCATTTTTTCTTAACCCTTGTACTATTTATTTTCCTTTTGTGTTGATAAAGTTTGTATTATTTATACTATTCACATATTTTTTATGTATGTATACAATACTACATTTATTTATTATTTTTTAATTAGAAAAATTAGTAAATCTTAGTTATTTTGATCAATTTCTGATGCATTATTTGACCTACTTTCTGTAATCTTGACCTCATAACATTATTTAAACTTGAACAAATTTCTGATAAACTGTTATTTACTGTTTATTTAAAAAATTTACCCAACTTTTATAAACATTTTGACCATACATTCTATGTTTTTCTGCCATCTTGACCTATTTCTGCCAACTGAATTATCCCACTTTTCTACCATCTTTATGTATTTCTGCCTACCGAATTGTCCCACTTTTCTGCCATCTTTATGTATTTCTGCCTACTGAATTGTCCCACTTTTCTGCCATCTTTATGTATTTCTGTCTACTGAATTGACCCACTTTTCTGCCATCTTTATGTATTTCTGCCTACTGAATTGTCCCACTTTTCTGCCATCTTTATGTATTTCTGCCTACTGAATTGATCCACTTTTCTACCATCTTTATGTATTTCTGCCAACTGAATTGTCCCACTTTTCTGCCATCTTTATGTATTTCTGCCAACTGAATTATCCCACTTTTCTACCATCTTTATGTATTTCTGCCTACTGAATTGACCCACTTTTCTGCCATCTTTATGTATTTCTGCCAACTGAATTGACCCACTTTTCTGCCATCTTTATGTATTTCTGCCAACCGAATTGACCCACTTTTCTGCCATCTTTATGTATTTCTGCCTACTGAATTGTCCCACTTTTCTGCCATCTTTATGTATTTCTGCCAACCGAATTGACCCACTTTTCTGCCATGTTGACCTATTTCTGCCAACCGAATTGACCCACTTTTCTGCCATGTTGACCTATTTCTTCCAACCTCATTGACCCAGTTTTCTGCACATGTTGACCTATTTCTGCATACTATCAGGAGAGCCGTCCTAGCACCAAGGAGACCAAATCGAAGAAATCAGAGAACAAATTGGTGAAACCGCCAGCTAAAACTCCAAACAAGGGAGCTAAAGATGTGTGTATTCAATGTTTCATGCTGTTGTCAGTGACCTCCCCTGTTTGTGTGTGCTAGATATTATTTTGAAAATCAGGAGGCTGTTTTGTAAACAAAAAAAATTAGGAACTGTTTAAAGCTTTAAGACTATTTATATCTTCGGTGAGTTTCAACAAAATTTATGTAAAATAACCTTAAAAAACAATACCATAAAAGACTATGACATCCACATTTTAACCTTTTCCTGCATGTATACGCCATTTTACAGCTTTACAAACCATTCACAATCATTAGCAGAATCTACATGACTAAGGGTTTATGTGTAGACTGGTTCAACCGTAAATCTATTATTACAAGTTGAACATGCATTTATTAAAATCCTTTTGTCTTTTAAAAGAAAAACAACAGTCAGATGAATTTTCAAAAGTCTAGATGAACTATGAATGATAGGATTAAAGACCATGCAGTATACTTTTTCCTAGATTGGTGGTAAGTTGTATATTACTGGGACCAATTTCTGTCTATCCATTGAATGATAATAAATTTTAGATCCTAGTTTCTTTAATTAAACAGCCCCCTGAGCACCAGATAAGGGAAGTAAATCTGATTTGGTAATTGACAATCTGTACATATTTATCAACCCCTTGAGTGTGGATATCCATTGAAATTGTCTCATCAAGATGATTCTAATTAATACCAACAATGCAGGGTTTGTATTAAAAAATAAAGGAATAAGTAAGAACAACAAAAAAAATGGTTTTAAATGTGGTATCCGACAGTTTGGACAAATTTTTTTCTCTCTCATAAAGTAATAAGTTGATGTGTGAAAAGATCCTGTGAAATGTGGTTTATTGGTTGCCATGCATCCATGTGAAATTAAAGCATAACATCAAACTTTTTGTTACCAAAATTCCTCTTTCCTATCCAAGCCATGCTGCAAAAGGCTTTTTTATTAAAACTAAGACCACATGACCAGTTACTTTTATGACCACGTTACATGACCCTCCGGTTAGTAAGCTCTGACGTTGAGATCTATAGCCATAATCCCCATTCACAGATGTTGAAATAATGGACATGTAATGAGATTGCATAATTAGTACTGTCCAACAACTGAGGTCATGTTATAAACAGCCTTTATTCAAACTGAATTGTAAGTTTGTGCAGCATTTATGCACAATTACCCAGAACAGAAAAATGAGATGTTTTGACATGTATCAGATACTAATTGTGGGCTACAACCTTCAAGATGGCCAACCTAACACTTCTCTATTTCCTCAGACTATTTACTCATTGGTTCAAGTTGGGAGAGGGGCGGGGCTTAAAACAATCTGAAATTAGCTGAGGAATTAGCATAACAGATTTGTCTTCCTTTATCTGGTGTTTTTGTTAGATAATTTTGTTTTATCCCTTCCCTCTATCCCAGGTTCGTTGTTGTTGTTTTTTTAAATAATACTGTAAATTATAATAAATTAAAATAATGTTTTTATCCCTATCTGGAATAATATTTATTGTTTACCACAGTCAGAGTTATACTTTAATGTTATATTTTAATGAATGTCAGTACTTTGAATAAGTTTTCCTATTTTCAGTAAATGATTGAAGTTAGTGTGTAGAACACATCATTGGAATCAGAGTGTTATGGTCATTCATAACGTACCAGAATATCATTTTTATCCATCTTTATTTGAAAACTTTGCATCTTATCTTTCAAAAAGATAATTAAAAATGTCTAATGGTAATTAAGATTGCTAGAATGCTAAGAGATTAATGGTTTTTTTGTTGTTGTGTTTTTGTTTGTTTTATAAATTACTTTAAATTAACTTTTTTATGGTATTACCAGTTCTAAACAACATGTGAATTATTTCCCTTTAGTTTAGTTAAGACCAAGCTAGGCTAGTAGTTCCCAAATATTGTCTGTTGTTATTGTGTGATTTTTTTATAATTGTTTTGGATTTATTATGATTCAGGTTGTTTTTTTTGTTGCTTTATAAAAGATTTATTCATTATAGTTTTAGTATTATTATGATGATGATGAAAATTATTATTATTGTTATTATTATTATTATTATTATTATTATTATTATTATTATTATGATTATTATCATTATCATTATTATAATTATTATTATTATTATTATTATTATTATTATTATTATTATTATTATAATTATAATAATTATAATTATTATTATTATTATTGTTATTATAATTTTACCATCCACAATAAGTCAAGCAATGGAGCATTGGCTTGCGGATCAGGAGGTGGCGGGTTCAAACCCAGCTGGGTCAAACCAAAAACTTTAAAGTTGGTTGTAGTGGCTTCCCTCCTGATGATTGGGGCTTAGGGGACAACTCGTCAGTGTCAGTATAATGGACTGGCCGGGTTCAGTACCTGCGCACCTCATACGTGCCCCTGTGCTATAATGATAGAAATATCGCTGCGCTGTATCGGCAAAGATGCGGGCAAATCCCTATTATTATCATCAACATCATTATTATTTTTATTAATATTATTATATTTTTATTAATATTATTATTATTATTATATGTGATTCTATATTACAAAGATTTTAACATATTTTAGCATTTTAATTATGTAATCCTTGATGTACTTAAAAAAATATTCATAGATGGTGTGATTCCAAATTTTGTTCAAGTGTTCTTAAAAATTAAATTCATTAAAACTAAACCTGTATACTTGTGGGATTGATTTAATTAAATATTTTACTATTGCATTTTGAGTCTACAATGTTTTAAAAAAATAACCATTAAAGAATGTGTTGTTTTTTTCCTTGATGCTGATGTATTATAAATATGGACCAATGGTAAATATGGTGTATATACATTGGACATCTATTGTTGCTTGCTGACCTGAAGAAAAGAATTCTTGCATCAATATTGCTTAATACACAATTATTTGTTCAATACACAATTATATTTCTTGTTAAAAGTAATTGTTTTATACATGCTTTCAAAAAAATCGTGATTGTATATAAGTGTTGCTTAGCATTTGTAGAACTGATATCAGCTTTAAATGGATCACATTATTATATTAAAAGTTTTAAACATTATATTTTATCAGTAGTGTAGATTTTGCCTGTTATAAGCTTATACTATGATTACATGTATATATCCAGCAACAATAATTATAAACTATAATCATCCATTTCCCCCCCAAAATAGCCAACTTGAATGTGAATATAAATTTTACACTTTAACTGTGGAAGTATGAAAATGTATGTTTTATACTTTTATATGGTCTATTGTACAAAAAACAGCTTTTCACTGTTGTTAAATTATGCCAGACTGTCCAATTAAATAATTGATATTATTATATTATTCAAGCATTTCAAGGAAATAAAACAATGTAACACACATGTTTCACATAGCTATATAATGCTTTGTGTCTTATATCTTAACGTATCAAAATACTTTGTTAAAGGCTCATGAAAGATATATGGTAGAAGTCAATGTTTACATAAACAGATTCTTAAATCCATTAACCAATATATGTTTATTGTTCTTCCCTAGCAAATCATGCTTAATGTTTACCCAGTGCATTTGTGCTTCTTAAGTATTGGCTTAACCCCCACACTACCCCACAACCCCTCATTGCTTAAAATAGTAACCTTTTTTTTTGCATTAGTTGAAAAAAAAAATGATTTAACCTTTAATTTTAGTTTCTGTCAAATTTTCTGAAATAAAGAATTAGAAGAGATTAAAGTTACAGTTGTTAAAGTATTGATTTTTTTCTATAGATTTATTAATAAAAACATTGTCTAAACTTGGTAAAAGTTGCCAGCATTTAGATGCCTTTTTAATCGTTTGAAGGAACTCGGAAACATAAGAGTATGATGAAGTTGACCAGCATAAAGAATGACTTTCTGATTTCAATTATTCATGATAAAGCATCTAAATTTCTTAATTTGTATATTAGTGACTGTTTCTCTGTTGGTATGCTTTCTGTAAACTACATGTAAATGTCAGAAGAAAACAGTGGAATAACAATTTAATCATGTATGTATAAGTGAGGTTATTTCCTTTTAGGAGTTACTTAAACATATATCCTTTACAAAATGTTTCATTTGGTTTAAATTAGGAATTTATGATATCTTTTAAAACAAACCTGACTGAGGATGACACTATCATTTCTAACATTAAGATAACAGGTTCAAACATTATTTACTAATAGACATACATTTTTCCTACTAATAATTTTTTTTATCATTTTTTTTTCCAGAAATTTGGCAAAAGCAGAGGTATGTTATCAACTTTATGATATGCCCAAGATTTTTTTACCAAAAATATTTTAAATAAAGGTATTTAAATGAAAGTACATTTCCATGTTTTTGTTTCAAATTGACTGAATTGAGTAATTTTATGCATAGGTCAAAACAATTCATATTATTATTATAAAAATATGTTGTTGTCTTTGACTTGTAAAAGATTGTAAAGCAACTTCTTGGTTATTACAGTAAATACATTGTTTATCTAAACAAACATTTTAATAAGTATTTATGAAAATTGTATGCATACTGTTTTATCTTCATAATTTTTTTATAGTTCTTGTTGTTTTTTGTCAAGAAGCTATCTTATGTATTCCAGTATTTGACATTATTTCATATGCTGCCTCTTTAGTCTGAGGTCAAGGACATAGTAGAAGATATTTTGTGCTGAATGTTGCTTCAATAGGCAGTAACCTACTAATCAGTCCTAGTGTTGTGTTGTTGTTGCTTTCAATTTTGTTTGGAAGAACATTATTTTATTCCTCTGTCTTGTTCCCTGCACAGATCAAGCTGATGCCTCTATACAAGATGAGGCTGGGGACCATTCCAAGGCTGTTGTTGATAAGCCAAATGATGGTGGCAAGCAGGCAGGGCGTGGCACCAAGAATCTGGAAACAGTTGCCGAGGGCAACGGAGTGGATCTGTCAAATGCTTATGAGCTGGAAGATGATGATGCTTGGGTAAGAGATATATTAATATAATATTAATATAAATTCGTAATTTAATTCTTAATTTTTACAAGTGCAAAATAAGTTCAGCTTATTTTTTGCTGAAATGAAATGTTTTTTGTGTGCTTTTGTAGAACCCAGCAACTGTTTTTTGTTGTCTGCGGTGTTTCTTTTCAGTTCATTACTTTATATTTGTTATTTTAATAAGATATAAAATATGCTTCTTTTTTTCTTATTCATTTATAAAAAAAATCAAATGATTTAAAAGAAAAAAGGTATGTTTTTGATATTCTCTGTATAATGATACCATATTACCAAATATGTTATATATTTTTATATGTTCATATACTAATAAGAATTAAAAAATCAACATGAAAAATTGAACTTTTCACAACAGTGAGTTGAACTGTGTTTGTCTTGATTACTGGTAGAACACGCTACATTGTACCACTACACCACAGAACCACGGTGGTGGAAAAAATATAATGTATTAGTGTCCTGGACACAATTATTGTAGAAGCCAAATGGTGACTACAATAGTGATGTGTAAAGACACAATTCCCCATGGGAGCGCTGTAAGGAAGCAACTTAGAATAATAATAATGATAATAATGATAATTATAATGATAATAATGATAATAATAATAATAATGATAAAAATAATAATGATAATAATAATAATAACAACGATAATAATAATGATAATACTGATAATAACAATGATAATAATAATGATAATAATAATGATGATGAAAATAATGATAATAATGATAATTTTTAAAATAATGATTGTAATAATAATGATAGCAATTATAATAATAATAATAATGATAATATTGATAATTTAAACAATAATGATTGTAATAATAATGATAGCAATAATAATAATGATATGGCAAAGAAAATCGTTTTACTCTTCCAGAGTTCTGTCCCCACCAATCAGCTGTCAGACAGGTTTGCCCAGTACAGAGTGCTTGTAAGTATCCATATCTTTGCTACATTTAACTAGAGATGGTAACCTTTTGAAGAATTAGTAACACTCCACCCTCCCTTAACTGGTAACAGGTCGCCCTTGATCGGTAACAGTTCGCCCTTGATCGGTAACATGTCGCCGTCGGATATTAGTGTATACGTCAAGCAAAAATGTATGCTTGTTAACTTATCTATAATTATTTCGACACCTTTCACATTAAATTGTATTTGTTTCCATCGGCTTCATATGCATTATGAGTACTTCGGATATAAGTGTACCATTTCCACGCGTTAAATGAAGGGGGAAAATGACGTCAAGTAAAGTTTATACTTGATTTAATTTGTCATATAGTGTATCATATATAATATTTTATAAGATATGCATACAAATACAAATAGTTGGTTGCCGTCTTAGTCGACTTCTTCATACTGTATTGTGATAAAGCTAGCGTACGTTGCGAGATTGAATCACTGACTAGTCTATTAATTGCAAGCACTTATATACGTCTATGACGGCAAGCATCAGTTAAGATCATGGTGACTAATTATCAATCAAAATTAGTGCTGACGCTATCATCACAATATTGACTAGGCAAAAATCAATTACCAATCACACACTGACCAATTTATTAATTTTAAATTTTATATACGCCTATGTCGGTAAACATTAATCAAGATCACACTGACTAATTATCAATCAAGATTAGTGCGAATGGTAACATCTCCATAATGTCTGTAGTTCACGCTTTTATGTGCAATTATAAGATAAATGCATACTCAAGTCATCTTGAGTATGACAACCTTATTAAAGTATTTGCAACAAAATATGTATGCAACTAAGTAACATTAAAATCCTTGCAACAGTGGAATTTTATTTAAATATACAATTTGAAATAAATAAACCACGTACACAGTATAATTATTATTTTTTAGGTCGCAACATTGCATTTAAATCATGGAACAGTGACAGTTCGTATATTGTACTGGGAGGATCAGATTTTTTTTCTTTGGTTAAAACAATTTAAAAATATGAAAAATAAAAATATAATAATTTACGATGCTAATAATACGATGTTTATAATAATAAAGAAGGAGACAAAAGAAGCATAAATTTAATGTGAATGGTGTCAAAATAATAAAAAAATTAATAAGTTTACATTCTTTTTACTTAATTTCTTAAAGATTTTTAAGGGCGAAGGGTGGCGTATACACTTATATCAGAAGAGCTCATAATGTATATTAAGACGAAGAAAACAAATACAATGTGAATGGTTATAAATAAATTAACCAATTTACTTTTTTTCTCGATGTATACACTTATATCCGAAGGCGACATGTAGCAAGGGCGAACTGTTACCTGTCTCGGGCGAGCTGTTACCAATCAAGGGCGAACTATTACCAGTTAAGGGAGGGCGAAGTGTTATAATACCATCAAAATGCGTCGCAGCCGCTTGTTTTGAGGAAATCGATGCAATGAAACAGTTCTGTTTTCGACCACCTTCCCGCTATAAACAACACCTTTACATATTCAGCAATATTTCGGCGATTTCCATTTTGGTTTTGTTTCTTTCTTTAATCAACTTTCCATATCACTTGATGTGTGTGTTATACACGCTGATAAAATTTCTACTTATACCCCGGAAGTTTTAATGCTCATGCGCATTCGGAGAGTACTCAAGGGAAGATAACTTAGTTATCGGACTGCCCAATATACACAGTCATTCAATATATAGACGCTGATGTCACATGGTATAAGTCACCTCTGTACGATGACACTTCACACACTTGTCGATTTTTGAGGACTTTTGCTTCCGCTTTGAAGGATAGTTTCATATATTAATATAAAATTGTTAGTTCCATGTATTTTTATAAAATTGTGTGTATACATATAGTCCTATAGTTTCCACTTTTAGTGGAGCGTTTTATTTGTATGTAGTAGAGTGTTTAATAAAAAGACAACACATAAAAATAGTCATTTGTGGATTATATTAAAATATTACGACACCATCAATTATGTTTTGAAGCCTACTTTCGCTTTCAATATACATGACCACGTTTGTTTCAACACTTTCGAATTGTTGATATTTTGGTATCGAAGGTTGCTATGGAAGTAGGAGTGACACAAGTGCTCAAACCATGTCAGATAAACTGTCTGAAAACATTTATGAATAAAAGAGATGTCATGGCTGTACTACCCATAATCCATTGGGTGCGTTCACACATACTATTCGTCTTGTGTTTATATATTGGTACACTGTAGGTTAACCAGTTACTTGTTCATGGTTCACCATACAACAACCACATCGCAATACATAACAATACAATACATCATTATACAATGCATCACAATATAACAATGCGTCACTATACAATACATTGCAATTCAATACATAACAATACAATACATCACAATTCAATACATAACAATACAATACATCACAATTCAATACATAACAATACAATACATCATAATTCAATACATAACAATACGATACATCACAATTCAATACATAACAATACAATACATCACAATGCAATACATCACAATTCAATACATAACAATGCAATACATCACAATTCAATACATAACAATACAATACATCACAATTCAATACATAACAATACAATACATCATAATGCAATACATCACAATATATCATAATGCAATACAGCACAATGCAATACATCACAATGCAATACATCACAATACATCATAATGCAATACAGCACAATGCAATACATCACAATGCAATACATCACAATACATCATAATGCAATACATCATAATGCAATACAGCACAATGCAATACATCACAATGCAATACATCACAATACATCATAATGCAATACATCACAATACAATACATCACAATACAATACATCACAATACAATTCATCACAATATAATACATCACAATCCGTTACAATACAATACATCACAATACAACATGTATTGCTAGCCATATGCCTCTGGCTGAGAGGCGAGTATAAACAAAGCCATTTCGATGACAGTATGTATGCTTCACCTTACCACATTGTTAGTCCCATTACACATTAAACATTAAAAGACATTCAGAGTCTCAACATGGCACTACTTTGCCCATATTCAGCAAGCCAAATATGTTAATTTTTCCAAGTAATGATGTGTTCTCCTTTTTTTATCCCTATATTCCATGTCAACAGTCTGGCTAACCATTTCAGCATTTTGATTGAGCCTAAGCCAGACGTTGCTTAGCATGTTTGACTGATATACCATTCTCCATTATATTGTATATATGGATGAAATATATTTGACATTTATCTGCTGCAGAGTCAGAGAAAGCTTAAGGACCTTGAAGATCAGCTAAATGTGACCTTGACCAAGACACACAGGAAGGTCAATTCTCTGAAATCCCAGTTCAATGAACATAAGAACAAGTGGGAAGCAGTAAGTATTATAATGTTATAAAACATAAACATATCTTTGATGTATTTGGCTTCTACAAAGAAATAACACAATATTGGATGTGACATTGACCCCAGACCCTCAGAAAGGTCAGTTATCTGAAATCACAGTTGTAAGTTATAATAAGTACCAACATTGTATAGTTTGGATGAGAAATGAGGTGGAAGAATTCTTGAATAAAACTCCTCAATTATTTTTATAATTGTAAAAAAAGATTATGATGTGTATATTTTGGTGTGTGTATTCTAGGACAGGAAAGTCCTCATTTTAGTCATTTACCAGACTTGACAAACTCACTGATCTGCTTTCATCAAATATCCCATAATTCTCATCCAAATGTTTTTGGTACTTGTTAAATTTGACCCATTGAGACAATTCTAATGAGTATCAACACCATATACTTTGAATAAGAAATAAGAAAGTTAGTATGAAAAAATACTCAAGTTTTCTGGACTTATTGAATCTGTGTTTGTTCTAGGAGAGGAAGGTGCTCATTGAGCAGGTAGAACAAGCCCAGAAGCTGCAGACAGATGCAGAGAAAGAGGCTGATGCAGCCATGACACAACTGGAGGAGTTTATTAATGAACAGGAGAAACTGGTAGGTGGCTCATCTTCTTTTTTCTTGTTTCAAGTTTGTCGTCTTGTTAAAGAAAAGATTTTTAACAAAATCAAAAACAATTTGACAAAGTAGGTTACACGACTGACTGAACAAGATTGTGTTATGATGGGTGCTTTTAGCTTCAATATTGGATTAAAAAAAGTGGAGCTACTATCTTGCTTCTCTCAGCTGTGTCCTCTTTTGTAAATGTCCATTTTTCAAAAACCATCAAGGAGATTTTCTTCAAACTTGGATTATTTGTTTACCTTTCCAAAAGCTAAACCCAGTTATGTCCCTTATGATACTTAACATTTTCATTAAACTTGCCAAATCTTTAAAAAGGGGAGACCACTGTCAACACACAAAATATATGATTTCAGTGACAACATTTTTGAGTTATGTCCCTTTTGCTTACAATTTTCATTATACTATCCAAATCTCTAAAAAGGGGAGACCACTGTCAATACACAAAATATATGATAACAGTGACAACATTTTTGAGTTATGTCCCTTTTTGTTGCTTACAATTTTCATCATACTATCCAAATATCTAAAAAGGGGAGACCACTGTCGACACACAAAATATATGATTACAGTGACATCAATTTTGAGTTATGCCCCTTTTTGTTGCTTACAATTTTCATTATACTATCCAAATCTCTAAAAAGGGGAGACCACTGTCAACACACAAAATATATGATGACAGTGACATAATTTGTTGTTACAATTTTCATCATACTATCCAAATCTCAACAAAGGGGAGCTCACTGTGACATAATTTTTCAAATCAGGAGGAAGAGGAGGAAACTAAAAGACAAGAGCTCATCAAAACAATGTCTCGGCCTGGAACAGTCAACAAACAAACAACACCGGCTCCTGCTGAAAAGAAACAGGAGCGATCCTCGCCAGAACGTAAGTATTGCTTTAGAAATGCACAATATCAACTTAATTGTTAATGCTTAGCAAGCCAAGCACAAATTGATTGGTCTGATGCTAATAGTGTAAATTCTGATCAGCCAACTTCCTACTAGGAGCTTTCTGTTCATGTTTAATATTTCTGTGTTGCTCCATCTCTCTTGCTCCCTCTCTCTTTTTCTCCATCTCTCTCTTTTCTCCATCTCCCTCTGCTTTTTTTTCTCACTTGCCCCCTCTCTCCCTCCCTTTCATTTCAGTCCTTTGACCGGAAGATACTTCTCCTAAATGTTCTCTTATAGTTTTAAGGCCAACCTCAGTCTTAGACTTTTATTGAAACACACTTTGGGTAACTTTGGGATCTTATGACTATAAATTGGATGTTAATGAAACAGCACCCAGGATACTTATGACTACAAACTGGACTGTTAATGAAACAGCACCCAGGATACTTATGACTACAAACTGGACTATTAATGAAACAGCACCCAGGATACTTATGACTACAAACTGGACTGTTAATGAAACAGCACCCAGGATACTTATGACTACAAACTGGACTGTTAATGAAACAGCACCCAGGATACTTATGACTGTAAACAGGACTGTTAAGTTGTTCCCTTTTTTTCTCCTTATAGTTGTGAAAAAGACCCCAGAAACATGAATTGTAGCCCCATTGCACCATAGATCAGCTGGAAGACCCCCTCATATGTGTTTTTATCAAGTCTTCAGTGCATGAGATAGTAGTTGGGGTAAAAACAGATTTGTGGTTCTATGCTGACCTTTGATATGCCAGTGGTTCTACCCAAGTATTTATCAGGGATCTTCCTGCTGACCTTTGATATGCCAGTGGTTCTACCCAAGTATTTATCAGGGATCTTCCTGCTGACCTTTGATATGCCAGTGGTTCTACCCAAGTATTTATCAGGGATCTTCCTGCTGACCTTTGATATGCCAGTGGTTCTACCCAAGTATTTATCAACAGATCTTCCTGTTGACCTTTGATATGCTAGTGGTTCTACCTAAGTATTTATCAGGGGTCTTCCTGCTGACCTTTGATATGCCAGTGGTTCTACCCAAGTATTTATCAGGGATCTTCCTGCTGACCTTTGATATGCCAGTAGTTCTACCCAAGTATTTATCAGGGATCTTCCTGCTGACCTTTGATATGCCCGTGGTTCTACCCAAGTATTTATCAGGGATCTTCCTGTTGACCTTTGATATGCTAGAGGTTCTACTCAAGTATTTATCATGGATCTTCCTGCTGACCTTTGATACGCCAGTGGTTCTACCCAAGTATTTATCAGGGATCTTCCTGCTGACCTTTGATATGTCAGTGGTTCTACCCAAGTATTTATCAGGGGTCTTCCTGCTGACCTTTGATATACCAGTGGTTCTACCCAAGTATTTATCAGGGGATCTTCCTGCTGACCTTTGATATGCCAGTGGTTCTACCCAAGTATTTATCAGGGGTCTTCCTGCTGACCTTTGATATGCCAGTGGTTCTACCCAAGTATTTATCATGGATCTTCCTGCTGACCTTTGATATACCAGTGGTTCTACCCAAGTATTTATCAGGGGATCTTCCTGCTGACCTTTGATATGCCAGTGGTTCTACCCAAGTATTTATCAGGGGTCTTCCTGCTGACCTTTGATATGCCAGTGGTTCTACCCAAGTATTTATCATGGATCTTCCTGCTGACCTTTGATATGCTAGAGGTTCTACCAAGTATTTATCAGGGATCTTCCTACTGACCTTTGATATGCTAGAGGTTCTACCCAAGTATTTATCAGGGATCTTCCTGCTGACCTTTGATATACCAGTGGTTCTACCCAAGTATTTATCAGGGGATCTTCCTGCTGACCTTTGATATGCCAGTGGTTCTACCCAAGTATTTATCAGGGGTCTTCCTGCTGACCTTTGATATGCCAGTGGTTCTACCCAAGTATTTATCATGGATCTTCCTGCTGACCTTTGATATTCCAGTGGTTCTACCCAAGTATTTATCAGGGATCTTCCTGCTAACCTTTGATATGTCAGTGGTTCTACTCAAGTATTAATCATGGATCTTCCTGCTGACCTTTGATATGCCAGTGGTTCTACCCAAGTATTTATCAGGGGTCTTCCTGCTGACCTTTGATATGCCAGTGGTTCTACCCAAGTATTTATCAGGGGTCTTCCTGCTGACCTTTGATATGCCAGTGGTTCTACTCAAGTATTTATCATGGATCTTCCTGCTGACCTTTGACATGCCAGTGGTTCTACCCAAGTATTTATCAGGAATCTTCCTACTGACCTTTGATATGCCAGTGGTTCTACCCAAGTATTTATCAGGGATCTTCCTGCTGACCTTTGATATGCCAGTGGTTCTACCCAAGTATTTATCAGGGGTCTTCCTGTTGACCTTTAATATGCTAGAGGTTCTACTCAAGTATTTATCATGGATCTTCCTGCTGACCTTTGATATGCCAGTGGTTCTACCCAAGTATTTATCATGGATCTTCCTGCTGACCTTTGATATGCCAGTGGTTCTACCCAAGTATTTATCAGGGATCTTCCTGCTGACCTTTGATATGCCAGTGGTTCTACCCAAGTATTTATCAGGGGTCTTCTTTCTGACCTTTGATATGCTAGAGGTTCTACTCAAGTATTTATCAATGATCTTCCTGCTGACCTTTGATACGCCAGTGGTTCTACCCAAGTATTTATCAGGGATCTTCCTGCTGACCTTTGATATGCCAGTGGTTCTACCCAAGTATTTATCAGGGATCTTCCTGCTGACCTTTGATATGCCAGTGGTTCTACCCAAGTATTTATCATGGATCTTCCTGCTGACCTTTGATATGCCAGTGGTTCTACCCAAGTATTTATCAGGGGTCTTCCTGCTGACCTTTGATATACCTGTGGTTCTACCCAAGTATTTATCAGGGATCTTCCTGCTGACCTTTGATATGCCAGTGGTTCTACCCAAGTATTTATCAGGGGTCTTCCTGCTGACCTTTGATATGCCAGTGGTTCTACCCAAGTATTTATCAGGGCTATTCCTTCTGACCTTTGATATGCCAGTGATTCTACCCAAGTATTTATAAAGGATCTTCCTGCTGACCTTTGATATGCCAGTGGTTCTACCCAAGTATTTATCAGGGCTATTCCTTCTGACCTTTGATATGCCAGTGATTCTACCCAAGTATTTATAAAGGATCTTCCTGCTGACCTTTGATATGCCAGTGGTTCTACCCAAGTATTTATCAGGGATCTTCCTGCTGACCTTTGATATGCCAGTGGTTCTACCCAAGTATTTATCAGGGGATCTTCCTGCTGACCTTTGATATACCAGTGGTTCTACCCAAGTATTTATCAGGGATCTTCCTGCTGACCTTTGATATGCCCGTGGTTCTACCCAAGTATTTATCAGGGATCTTCCTGCTGACCTTTGATATGCCAGTGGTTCTACCCAAGTATTTCCTGCTGACCTTTGATATGCCAGTGGTTCTACCCAAGTATTTATCAGGAATATTCCTGTTGACCTTTGATATGCCAGTGGTTCTACCCAAGTATTTATCAGCGGTTCTTCCTGCTGACCTTTGATATGCCAGTGGTTCTACCCAAGTATTTATCAGGGGTCTTCCTGCTGACCTTTGATATGCCCGTGGTTCTACCCAAGTATTTATCAGGGGTCTTCCTGTTGACCTTTGATATGCTAGTGGTTCTACCCAAGTATTTATCAGGTGTCTTCCTGCTGACCTTTGATATGCTAGTGGTTCTACCCAAGTATTTATCAGGTGTCTTCCTGCTGACCTTTGATATGCCCGTGGTTCTACCCAAGTATTTATCAGGGATCTTCCTGCTGACCTTTGATATGCCAGTGGTTCTAGCCAAGTATTTATCAGGGGTCTTCCTGCTGACCTTTGATATGCCAGTGGTTCTACCCAAGTATTTATCAGGGATCTTCCTGCTGACCTTTGATATGCCAGTGGTTCTACCCAAGTATTTATCAGGGGTCTTTCTGCTGACCTTTGATATGCCAGTGGTTCTACCCAAGTATTTATCAGGGATCTTCCTGCTGACCTTTGATATGCCAGTGGTTCTACCCAAGTATTTTCTGCTGACCTTTGATATGCCGGAGGTTCTACCCAAGTATTTATCAGGGGTCTTTCTCTACTAATAGAACCTCTACGGTGCAATGGTTTACTGCAAGGATTTTCAATGCAAATTATGTTTCGAAAATCTAGCCAAGATATTTCCTTACTGTTAATCTTGTCTATTCTTACACAGTGGAGAAACCATCACAAGGTGTTAGAAACCAATCCGATAACTCTGAGCAAGAATTGAAGAACCTACTTCAGCAGACAGATGATGCCAAGGTAAGAAAGAGTTATTACCTCCCTTGTCCCCTCTGTGTAGTATTTCTCTACATGTACATTCATATATGGTGGATGGTTATCTTCCTTCTTTAATTGGAATCAAATATTGCATTCTTTGTTATATATTATATATCCTTAATTTTTTTGGATTTCCAAAAGTTATCTCCCTTATCCAAATGGACTATGAATTATTACTGAGTAACCTCCCTTGATGTTCCTATATCTTCTTGCCAAAAATTTGATAACACAGTAGGTTCTATAATCTTTGCTCATTATATTATTTTATAATTATCATAACAATTGATTTTGTGGGGATGCTGTTAAATAACCCCATTTAAATACGTTCATTTGTTTGACCGGACCTGGTAGCGCAATCGGTAGAGCATCGGCTCCAGGTACGGGAGGCCCCGGGTTTGATCACAATGGTAAAAAATGGTACTGGTAAAGCTCCCTTGCTAGCGCTCAAGCAAAAATAAGGGTAGTTCCACGACTGGTTGGCCCGGTGTCAGGATAATGTGACTGGGTGTGGTATCATGCCAGGTGATCATGGCCTGCTATACACAGTGAAGGCAGCACAATATCTGCTTCAAGTGGACACTGTCTCCAGATAACTAAAATACTGTTGTAGGGACAATAAACCAAATAAACCAACAAACAACAATGTTCCTTGCTTGCATACCATATATTCCTTACAATGTATAAAGAAATCTGTTTTAAGGGCTTTAACAACAGTTAAACCAACAGTATCAACAATAACACAATAAAAATGGCCCTTTATTTATTTATTTTCAGTCAAACAATGTAAGTGAACAGCAAACCAAACAATGTTGTGAAAATTCTTTTGACCTTTTATCAGAAGGTGGCACATCATTTTCATTTGCTTTTTAAAAGGACCTCACAGATATAATAACACAATTATGATGCATGTACATGTATTCTGAATTATCTCCCTTGTTACGTTGTTGTTACAGTGGCTTTATTCTTGCTTTATTGTTTCTTTTTTGTTGTTTGTTATTTTTTAAATCAGACACCATATTGCCCAAGAGCTTGTTATTATTTTTCAGTCAGTTGGGTTTTCATTCCTGTTTATACATATAAATAGCATGTATTCTATTTGGCATAATGTATTCTGCTTTCAATATATTCAATTAAAAATGATTTAATTTTTCTAATTATGTTGTGACAGCTAATTTGTGGACACCTTGTATTTTGGGGGGGAAAAATGTAGATGCTTCATATTTTAATTTTCTGCCTGTTTAAGTGATTCATTCTGTATGCAATTTCATACACCTTTTGTTATGGTTGTCTACTATGTGAAGTGTAGTTGTGAGTGTGTGCTTAGCAAAACTGGTAACAAAAATAAAAATACATTTACTACTAAAAGCATTTCTTTCTCAACAAATTTGTCTCAAATTTAATGCTAAAGATATCCATTCAAATTAAATATCAAACAAAAAATAATCAAGTGACACCCACTTTCGGGGTAAAACAATAGATTTTATTATATCTTGAAATACAAAAAAAGGATTATCACTGAAAAAAAAAGAACTACAGATACCAGCTGAGTTACTTCAAATCCTTGTTACTACCAACGTTACTACTACATGGAATTCTAAAAAGTAGTACCAGTTTTGAAAAGTGATCATTTACATTTTCAATTGTATTATATCTCTATTCCTTCTTATTTTCTGTATGTTTCACCATTAGTCAAGGTCACCTTCTAAAGCTTGTGTACCTCACTTGGACGCAAATATCAACACTGATGATGGATCAATTAATGACCAAAGTGCTCCAATTAACAACAGCCGTAAAGTGCCTCAAGCTAATGATGAGTCAACTGATGCTAGCAAAGGCACTAAAGGAGAAACATCAGAAGTTGCTGCAGCTCAGGCAGATAAACCAAAGACCCTCCTGCCTATATCTGGTATCAGAGGTGAAAGAGAGATGCTCTTATCAAGACAGTCGTCAAAAACTTCTAAGAGGCCCTTGATTGCATCCATGCATATTGATGAAGCAGATGAAGAAATGCTTAATAAAGATAAAGCCAATGAGGAGGAAGAAGAAGAGGAGGAAGAGAAGGAGATGAGTCCAACAGGACTGGCACCTTGGTTGTCTCCATTTGGTGTAAAGAAACCGTCCCTTGTTAGAAGATTGTCTTCCTCAAGATCTCAGCAGTCAACAGAATTGGAAGCTGAAAGTTCATCAAAAGATGTTGATACACCTTACAGTGATTCTGAAGAAGAATATGAGATTGATGATGCAGAGGAAGATATTTTGATCCAGGATGAAATGGATGATTCTGAAGATGAAGTCTTTGTCCAGAGTCACCAAGAAATCAGACCTCAAAGTGAGCAACTCAATCAGATAGATCCAGCTTACAAGGTTTCTCAGATAGCAAGATCCAGATCAGAGCAAGAGCCAAGGAATGTGAAAGATAAACCTATATCTAACTTAGTAAAGAATGATAAAAATGCATTGAAAGCAAAGAAGAATAATGCAGAGTCTCCAAATGTTATCAATGAAATAAAAGTAACAATAGAGAATAAAAGCAAAAACAAAGAAGCAAATGATAATAAACATAAGGTACCTGAAAGACCTCAGACCCAAGTTGTACAGAAAAGGTCAAAAAAACCTTCAAGACCGAAGACAGTCAATATTACCAATGTTCAGAAGGAGATCAGAATTGCTGAGAAATATCAAGTACAAGTGGAGAAGGTAACCAAAGGTGTGATGCCTTCAGATAATGTCCAAATACCTGCACTAATTCCAAACCCAGATGTCATGAATTCAGAACCCAATGAGAAGTTGATTGATGATATTGATCAAGAAGAAGCAAATGATAAATTGGAAAGTGATGACGGAAATGTCAAAATGTCATTGCATGAATTTGACAGAGAAAGTTTAGAAACCTCTGAAATCCATAGAGGTGTTGATATCAATAATGAAGCTATTAGTGACAGTGATATTGAACTGAAAGTAAAGCTCACTGAGAGAGCTTATGATACACAAAGGAGCTCAAATAGTGTGGCACAGATGGAAAAGAAAGAACCTGTTCAATCAGGCAGTGATTATGATGTTAACATCTCAGCCGATACAACTGAAAGGTCTGTAGTCACTAAATCCCCTGAAACAAATCTAGCAGCTGTACAAACTGGAGAAGAACACAGACAAAATGTTGAACAAGAATTGGAAGCTGCTAACAGAACTGAAGATCATGAAAGTGTTGTGAATGGAGGTAGAAATGCTGATGGACATAGTCTTCATGAAGATAAAAACAAAATGAAAGCTAGATCACCAAAGATTATAATGAGAAAAGATAATCAAGCAAAGGAGATGGATAAAGTTACAGATGAACTGAAAGGACATCCCACTTCTGAAGTATATGACAACATTGAAACCTCTAGAAGAGAAATGCAAGTGGACTCTGGTGAAATTACTGATTTGACCAAAGCTAAGAAGGAAGGCAGAGAAAATCGGGTGGATACAAAGAAAGTTAAAATAGATCGCATGAATGAAATGAAGATGGAAAATATTGAGAAATTGGATGGAGACCTTCAACAGGGACTTGACAATGGTGAAGGAAGCATGAAGGAAGATGTGAAAATTGTAAAACCATCTCTACAATTGGATGACCATAAAGGTAGAAATAATAGCTCAGGAATTTCTATTTGAAGAAAAGTTTGAGTTAAATCCTGTCATGGTTTTTCTTGGTCAAAGCATTCCCTCTTAGCTTAGGTCTCTTACAAAGAATTTTTTTAAAATACTCAATAGACAAGTTTTCATGATTTATAATGCATCACTGAGCATGGTGAAAACAGAAAATGATACTCATATGACTGAGGGGCTTGAGTCACCATCATGTAACTCCTCAGCCTCTTATTAAGGTCAGGACAGGAACTTTCAGGGGAGATCCAATCTGTCAATTAAAAAAATATAAGTAAGAGTCAATCCTTATATCTCACACACCCGTGGCTAAGTGAAAATGACACAGTCCTGGTTGAAGTGAAAACTTTCATTTTATAAGCTTTTTGAGCTGACTTGTATTATGCTGGTGGTGTATACAAATTTATCTTCCTTTCACATCGTGGTCAAAAATGTGTTGGCCAGGTTGAATATCTAAATATTAATTAAGTAGATTGTTTTACTTAAAACTCTTGGAATGGAAAATACAACCTGTAAGTCGTATACAACGCATTCATCGGTTTTACAGCCACAGATATGACCATGGACTTAAACCAGATACCCTTGACTAGTATGTCTGAACCCCTACCGACAGGCAGACAGACGGTGTTCAGTACACATCAGCAGGTGGTTTCTGTGGACTACCTAGCCCCTCCCACCCCAGAACAGGTGGGCGGAGTTAATGAAAATTGATCACACAAGACCCACCTCCTGAACCACATCCCTACTCAATCAGTGTGTGATTAGCCCCTCCCACTTATCAACAGAAGGATGTTGTTTATGCAAATGATGTCATGCCACACCCTCTTAACCCTCATCACTACTTGAATTGCATTTGTTATACTTAAATTTATTAGCCCCTCCCACCCATGATCAGACAGGTGGAGTTTATGCAAATAAGATAAACTAAACTCACCTATTGCCCCTCTCACTGCATGTGGATCACATTGGGTTGATGATTTTGGGATGTCACAATCACTACAAATGTTTAGAGGTCACTTTTGTATTGCATGAGATGGAGTTTTATGTGTAACTTGCTAGTAATTTAAATATAGCAAGGAAGAAATCACTGTAATGTTAAATGAGACATAATTTTAGAGATGACTTATAAGATGAATTATATAACGATCAAATAAATATACAATTTAAACATAGAGGGATTGTATTGTGCATTATATTCTAATACATGATTGGTAAAAACCAATGACCAACTCGCACAGTATCAATAAAATTGTCACACCTGAGAAAAGTTTTGTGTCAATACAACTCCGGGATTTTTTCTCATACTGACACAATAGGACTCTACATTACTATTATGCATGCAGTAGTTGAAATTCTTCAGTACTTTACAACTAATTATAAAACCAACAAATGATGTCTTGTATCTTTTAATGATGTCATAAAATAGAGGGGAAGTAAAGCAAGTATGGTACACACACAAAATAATTAAACAAATTAAAATCGCTTTTTTATTTTAACGTCAAATGTGTGGAAATAGATTCAGACGTGATCACAGTTGAAGCCTCGCAGAAGCGCGTCGCCAATTAAGAAATCTTGACAAGACACTTATAATTTTGATTGGCCAGTGATATAAGTGACCAAGTGTTTAAATGTTTAGCATATTTGTCATTTGCAATTAAATAGAACCAGGAAAGGCTAAAGTACAAATATAAGATGTACATGACAATTTTATTATGTAAATATAGATTAATTATTTACATTATTTTACACCCTACAAATTTGGATTTATGGTGTAAAACCAACCTGCTACAAATTAATTAAGAAAATAAGAACTATTAGCATGTTAGATTATTACAGGCTCCACTTGTTCTGATTTATGGATGACAAATCCTTGAACAAAAACAGCGAACCACAATGTGAAAATCCATCCCCCATCTTTGTTAACAAAACAATAAACAATCACTCCTGTAAATTATTCTTGGTTGTCCACAGCTTTCAGTGCGTTTGTCACACTTACACTCATACATGTCAATTATGGTACGCACATGTGAACTCTCTCACTTTTGGAGGGAGACTCACACTTTTAAGGTTCAAAATTTTTAGAAAATTAGGAATGTTTTACATATTTTCAGAAATCTCCCTACTTGGAAACAGATTTTTTCCTTCTTTGTTTATATTAAAAGAACAAATCTTCCACATTGCAAGAGAAAATCTCCTATTTTGGCCTAAAAAAAATCTGTCAGGTATCTGTGGCTATTATAAACACGGATTAATTTTGATACTTATTAAGCCCATCACTCTCATGTTTGAGACCCATTACAGGAGCCCTCACTGCGTGGGTGGTTGAAGTCAGCCTAAGGGTTGTTGATGTCAGTCTAAGGGTGGTTAACATCAGTCTTAGGGTGGTTGATGTCAGTCTAAGGATGGTGGATGTCAGTCTAAGGGTGGTTGATGTCAGTCTTAGGGTGGTTGATGTCAGTCTAAGGGTGGTTGATGTCAGTCTTAGGATGGTTGATATCAGTCTAAGGGTGGTTGATGTCAGTCTTAGGGTGGTGGATGTCAGTCTTAGGGTGGTTGATATCAGTCTAAGGGAGGTTGATGTCAGTCTAAGGGTGGTTGATGTCAGTCTTAGGGCAGTGGATGTCAGTCTAAGGGTGGTTGATGTCAGTCTTAGGATGGTGGATGTCAGTCTTAGGGTGGTGGATGTCAGTATTAGGGTGGTGGATGTCAGTCTAAGGGTGGTTGATGTAAATCTAAGGGTGGTTGATGTCAGTCTTAGGGTGGTGGATGTCAGTCTTGAGGTGGTTGATGTCAGTATTAGGGTGGTTGACATCAGTCTTAGGGTGGTTGATGTCAGTCTAAGGGTGGTGGATGTCAGTCTAAGGGTGGTGGATGTCAGTCTTAGGGTGGTGGATGTCAGTCTTAGGGTGGTGGATGTCAGTCTTAGTGTGGTTGATGTCATGGTCAGGGTGGTTGATGTCAGTTTTAGGATGGTTGATGTCAGTCTTAGGGTGGTGGATGTCAGTCTTAGTGTGGTTGATCTTAGGGTGGTTGATGTCAGTCTTAGGGTGGTTGATGTCAGTCTAAGGGTGGTTGACGTCAGTCTAAGGGTGGTTGATGTCAGTCTTCGGGTGGTCGATGTCAGTCTTCGGGTGGTTGATGTCAGTCTTAGGGTGGTTGATGTCAGTCTTAGGGTGGTTGATGTCAGTCTAAGGGTGGTTGACATCAGTCTAAGGGTGGTTGATGTCAGTCTTAGGGTGGTTGATGTCAGTCTTAGGGTGGTTGATGTCAGTCTTAGGGTGGTTGATGTCAGTCTTAGTGTGGTTGATCTTAGGGTGGTTGATGTCAGTCTTAGGGTAGTGGATGTCAGTCTTAGGATGGTGGATGTCAGTCTTAGGGTGGTTGATGTCAGTCTTAGGATGGTTGATGTCAGTCATAGGATGGTTGATGTCAGTCTTAGGGTGGTTGATGTCAGTCTAAGGGTGGTTGATGTCAGTCTTAGTGTGGTTGATGTCAGTCTTAGGATGGTTGATGCCAGTCATAGGATGGTTGATGTCAGCCTAAGGATGGTTGATGTCAGTCTAAGGGTGGTTGATGTCAGTCTAAGGATGGTTGATGTCAGTCTTAGGATGGTTGATGTCAGTCTTAGGGTGGTTGATGTCAGTCTTAGGGTGGTTGATGTCAGTCTTAGGGTGGTTGATGTCAGTCTAAGGGTGGTTGATGTCAGTCTTAGGATGGTTGATGTCAGTCATAGGATGGTTGATGTCAGTCTTAGGGTGGTTGATGTCAGTCTAAGGGTGGTTGATGTCAGTCTAAGGGTGGTTGACGTCAGTCTAAGGGTGGTTGATGTCAGTCTAAGGGTGGTTGATGTCAGTCTAAGTGTGGTTGATGTCAGTCTTAGGGTGGTGGATGTCAGTCTTAGGGTGGTGGATGTCAGTCTTAGGATGGTGGATGTCAGTCTTAGGATGGTTGATATCAGTCTTAGGATGGTTGATGTCAGTCTAAGGGTGGTTGATGTCAGTCTTAGGGTGGTGGATGTCAGTCTTAGGGTGGTTGATGTCAGTCTTAGTGTGGTTGATGTCAGTCTAAGGGTGGTTGATGTCAGTCTTAGTGTGGTTGATGTCAGTCTTAGTGTGGTTGATGTCAGTCTTAGTGTGGTTGATGTCAGTCTTAGGGTGGTTGATGTCAGTCTTAGGGTGGTGGATGTCAGTCTTAGGGTGGTTGACATCAGTCTTAGGGTGGTTGATGTCAGTCTAAGGGTGGTTGATGTCAGTCTTAGAGTGGTGGATGCCAGTCTTAGGATGGTGGATGTCAGTCTTAGTGTGGTTGATGTCAGTCTTAGTGTGGTTGATGTCAGTCTAAGGGTGGTTGATGTCAGTCTTAGTGTGGTTGATGTCAGTCTTAGTGTGGTTGATGTCAGTCTTAGTGTGGTTGATGTCAGTCTTAGTGTGGTTGATGTCAGTCTTAGGGTGGTGGATGTCAGTCTTAGGATGGTTGATGTCAGTCTTAGGGTGGTTGATGTCAGTCTTAGGGTGGTTGATGTCAGTCTTAGGGTGGTTGATGTCAGTCTTAGAGTGGTGGATGCCAGTCTTAGGATGGTGGATGTCAGTCTTAGTGTGGTTGATGTCAGTCTTAGTGTGGTTGATGTCAGTCTAAGGGTGGTTGATGTCAGTCTTAGTGTGGTTGATGTCAGTCTTAGTGTGGTTGATGTCAGTCTTAGAGTGGTGGATGCCAGTCTTAGGATGGTGGATGTCAGTCTTAGTGTGGTTGATGTCAGTCTTAGAGTGGTGGATGCCAGTCTTAGGATGGTGGATGTCAGTCTTAGTGTGGTTGATGTCAGTCTTAGAGTGGTGGATGTCAGTCTTAGGATGGTTGATGTCAGTCTAAGGGTGGTTGATGTCAGTCTTAGTGTGGTTGATGTCAGTCTTAGGGTGGTTGATGTCAGTCTTAGTGTGGTTGATGTCAGTCTTAGTGTGGTTGATGTCAGTCTTAGGGTGGTGGATGTCAGTCTTAGGGTGGTTGATGTCAGTCTTAGTGTGGTTGATGTCAGTCTTAGTGTGGTTGATGTCAGTCTAAGGGTGGTTGATGTCAGTCTAAGGGTGGTTGATATCAGTTTTAGGGTGGTTGATATGATCTTAGGGTGGTTGACGTCAGTCTTAGGGTGGTTGATGTCAGTCTTAGGGTGGTTGATGTCAGTCTTAGGGTGGTTGATGTCAGTCTAAGGGTGGGTTTCTAGTCACTTGGAACTGAATGATAATAATATTTATGTTATATTATCACATTATCTATTTCCTGAATGAAATCATTCTCACAAACATAAGCACATTATCAGTTTCTCTTTATATCTCACTGTACTGTCAAATTACCACCCCACCACTCCCCCAATTAAATGGGTGCTCATAGAATTTAGTTGAACGATCATGACTGTTTCTGCTTTCATTAATGGGAGAGAGTTGTAAAGTTATTGAGATTGTAAAATCTTTGTTTGTTTCATATTCATGATGTGTAAGGATCGCTGCAGTCTTGTAATTAGTGGAGCTCTGGATAATTAAAGGGTTTGAAGTGTACTTCTCTAAATAACAGTTCTAAAGTGACATTATAGTCATACCTATTATAAGTATATTAGGAGTGTAGATATATAACAACAAAAAACAAATACCAACAATATAACAACAAGAAACAACAAATACCAACAATATGTCTCAGGATAGGTTATCCTTGCTTAATAATAGCTTAAGGATGTCTGAAATGGCTTAAAATGTCCAGAGTATGTTTATTATTAAAACATTAAAATAAATAACAAATATTATTTAAAAAAAAAAAAAAAAAAAATCTGTGGTGTGCTGGAGGTTCTACCCATACATAAGGTGTATTTCCATTATCAACATTATGAAGTGTTTAACACCTGGACGTTTTTTTTGAGGCATGTTTATACATCTCAGGTGTAACTATAAATGTGTTTTTTTAACATCACTGTAATCACTGGCTTGAAGCACTGGTTCTACTAGAAACAATGTCACTAAAGTCAGCTACATGTATATAAAACATGGAGTTTTATTTTTTCTGGTTGTTAACCTGACATTAATTTTGACTGCATAGATTTACACTGATCGCTTCAGTTGGAACACTGGTTCTACTTTGACTATTGTTTGTGAGTCACAAATATGTCTGCGATTTCTGTCTGATTCTCACTTTTAAAGGTGGTATCCAACAGTTTGCCGATATCTGATGTATGTTACAATATCTGACCTCTGTTTGGCTTTTTGGACATAATTTATTCAGAAAAAAAATCATACTTTAGTCAAAGCTTTGAAGATTTTCAAGAGTATCTCATTTTTAGCTCAGTATAACTTGTTAATCAACACTAAAAATGTTCATTCTGTTCAAATCTACAAATCTAAATGATTGGGATTCTTGCTAACAATAGACATCAGCGTCACAGCGGATGACGTGGATGAGCTGAAACATGTCATGTGGTTTTCCTAGTTTAAAAATAGCTAACTGTGCAGCATGGCTCAGATAGGAAATACATGTTTGTAATGATGAGTTTTTTTTATATTTATTTGGGTTTTTACAGCACACCAACACTTAACAGGTCATATGGCGCCGAATACAAAGTTAAATGTGTAATGATGAGTGTTGCATTATGGTTCACTTTTCCGACAGGTTAGGCCATCACTAAACAACATTTTGCGATATCTGTTCAGGTAACAATTGTTTATTAAAATGTTTAATGAAAATATTTTTGGTCCAAATTGTTGGATACCATCTTTAAGCTTCCATGTTGCCACTGAAAGTAATAATAATGGTTTGAGAATAGAAATAAGACATGATCCTATGAATATTCAAACATACATGAGCGGTGTCTTGTGATCTGGTCCCTTTACATCAAAATTAAACATTGACGGAAACAATGTCAGGATAAAAAGTGTTTCTGTAAATTAATGCATTCATGTAAATGTTGGTGCTGAAAAAAAATCATCATTTTTATCTTGTTGAATTGTTGCAACAATCGATATGATAATAGCGTCATAGTAATATAAAAATACATTGCAGTGTCACAAAATTGTGTTGTTGTATGTTTACTATGTGTGAAAGAATAAACAAATAAATGTTCAAAATTATAATTTTGTCAAAAGTTTTACATTTTTGTACAAAGGCCTGGGAGTAATAAAACATAAATAATCTCAATTTCAGTGAAAATCACCATATGATCCTGTTTTTCATGCACTGTCTCATATTTACAGGGTTAAATCTCACTGCAATTAACAATTATTTCATCAATCTCTGGATTGGGAAGGGAACTTGTCAGTGGATTATAAATCAAACAGTGTTACTTTATGTGTTTGTCACAACATGTAGAATGAGAAATGTATCACAACTGTATAATATGGAATGTTCATTGTATGCAGCATGCTGTCTTTTGATTTCACTTTTCATGTAAAATTTGTTTTACCATTTAAAAAACAACTTCACTGTATTTGTTGTTATTTCACTGTGTTTCTGTGTTCCCCCAGTAAATGTAATCTTTCCCTAATGTCAAATATATATGTGATCCCCCATTTCATCACCGTATTTGTTGTTATTTCACTGTGTTTCTGTGTTCCCCCAGTAAATGTAATCTTTCCCTAATGTCAAATGATTATGTGATCCCTGTTTTCACATATCTCACATGTTTGGAAAACTTATTTTAATTTGTCAAATTGCTAATTTTTACAATTATCACCCGTTTTAGAAAATGTTTGTTTTTTTACTATTGTAAATTATCTTGTTTTAGCAAATAATTGTATTTATTTGTAATGTTTTTCAGCTATGTTTACCTTTTTTTTGAATCATTGTTGAATATTCATTTTGAAACAATCTTAGTATGATGTACTTAATTGCTGCTCTTTCTTTGCTAAACTATCAATTTATTTCCTTTTTTTCATTAAATTGTTCAGATTTTTAATTTATTTAATTAGTTACAAGAAAAAGATACAAGGAAGTAAATATTAAAACAACAACTACTATGTTTTGATGTTCATCAATGATTTTATAACAATTACCATTGTTATTTAGTTCACTTTGAAAAAGTGTAAAACGGTATTTGATCATTTCTCAAAAAGTGTAAAATGGCGTATACATGAAGAAGAGAGTCAATCACAAAATTATTAATATTGCATTATCTGCCAATTACAGGCTCAGGAGAAGAATATTAGACAAGGAGGTGGAGCAGCATCAGCGCCACCTGCTGTTGAACCCACCCATGGGAATGCTGACAAGGTATGTAACTCTGTTTTATCAGTTATTACTGTCTTGACACAGTTGTTTCCCTTCTTTGGGGCATATAACAAATGTAGCTATGGAAATGAAGAGATTAAGTGTGTTATTACAATGTTTGGTTGTGGCTAATTGTTTGGTATAAGCTTTTATGAATTGTTATGAGAAAACCTTGCATTTATTCTTTTACCTGTATACATATTGCACTGCACTTACAATCTATCAAATATATTAAATAGATAGTTTCAAAGTGTGATTATAACTGATTATATTATCTACATTTTATTGTTCAAAGATATAATGTAGTTAAGTATCAATTAACATTTGTACTGAATTAAGATCTTTGGTTGTGGGTTAATTCACTGCTTACAGAGGTTAAGACAAAATGGAGTTTTTCTCATTTACTTTACTTCACACTTTGATTTCTCCAATTTCTCAATTTCTGGTACCCAAGAGAAGCTGGTATCTAACAGTTTGCATTTTTCATATGCACGTGACAATATTTTCCCACTGGTTTGGGGAATTTACTTATAATTTCTGTATAAACTCAATCTTTAGGCTATGTAAGGACGAATTTGAACAATATCTATATGTAAGCTACTATATATTGCGCCAAAATGCACTCTAAATGTTCATTCTTTCCAAATCTATAAATAAGCACACTAGTGATCTCCGCTAAAAGTAGATACCGACGTTAGAGCGGACTACATGGATGTCGATGTAACACGTTCTCAAAAGTAAAGTGGTCCAGTTGTCTTTCTTTGTTTAAAAATAGCTATCTCTGCAGCATGGTTCAGATAGAATATACCTGTTTGCAATGACCAGTGTGGATTTATGCTTCGCTGTTCACAAAGATCTATGATACCAATGAACAGCATTTTGCAGGACCTTTTCAGGTAACAATGACTGATTTGGTTATTTGGGGGAAAAAAAATGTTTGGTCCAAACTGTCAGATACCATGTTTAAGAAAGAATCAATACAATTAGTTGTAAGAGGTGCATAGCTCCTGCTTAATGAATTATTGCTCCTCTAAAACCCTTTATACCAGGTACTTATCAGTATTGTCTTAAAGGTGGTATCTCACAGTTTGGACCAAAATTTATTTTCTCAAATAACCAAATAAGTCATTGTTACCTGAAAAGGTCCCGCAGAATGCTGTCCGTGGATACCTTAGGTCACATAATGTCTTTGCTTACACTTAAGTATGAGTTGATGCAGTAATTACGCCCAGATTCTTCAAATCTGTTAGTAAGATCTCGTTACATGTATTTGATATAGAGGCAGGTAATACCTTTAATTATAGTTGCCAATTCTGCCTCTTGTATGTATACATAGATGTTAAGTTACATGTACTTTAACGTAAAACTTTGTCCATGCATGAAGACTTATACAGGAAAAGATGCTGGACTGTTCTTGCTTCTGCTTTACAGACTAAATCATCCATGATATTTATAACTTATGTTTTTAGTAGGAGTCAAAAAAAGTTAGTATTTTATTTACTGACCAAAAAAAAAGAAAAAGAATTATAGCATAAGTGTTTTTTGTAATAATTATGAAGCAATACAATATGTGTCGTGATGGAGATCGACTATTTACACATATTTTGAGCTTTGTGAAAACCCAAATACTAATAAAAGTGTAAACCTTATACACAAATATTCCAAATTATTATGTGTCAAACCCAAAACAGTATTTTAAGGTTAAGATTTTAGGTAAATGATATGTATTAACAAACATTATTTATTCTTATTTTGTGTACCAACTTTCTTGTCAACAAAGCAAGCCTTTGCTTCACCACACCATTCTAAAGGATCCAAGACACGTTTGATGACACATAAGGAGGCTTCTGGTTCTGTTACCATGGAAACTGATCAGGATCAAACAGATGCTCATGGAAATCAGAAGGCCTTAGCAGATGACTTTGATCAGAGTCTCCTAGATGCTCATAGAAGTCAAAAAGCTTCATCAGATAATCATGATCAAAGTCTTCAAGATGTATATTACAAGAAGAAACAACATGCAGAAACCAGAGAAGATCAAGGTTATCTAGAAGCTCTTCAGGAGAAGAAGACTACTGTAGATGGTAGGAGGATTGCAACAGATGATGAGAAGTCTTTGAAATCATTGCATTCAGTCCTTCGGAGGCTTTCTTCCCGAGACTCGTATAAAGATACCCATCTTGAGCGGGCCATCACTATTCTCTCTATCGCCAGCCAGATAGCTCAAGAATCCGTGGACATTGGTGTATTGCCAAGCAATATAATCCTGAATGATGCTGAAATTTCCAGGAATGGCAAAGGACATAAGTCCCTTCCTAATATTATATCTGATTCCACTGGTCCTGATGCCAAGTTTCCTGAAGCCACTGCTACAGCTGCTGGAAAAAAAGAAGATTATGACTTAAAATCAGATCGATCAGATTTCATCAAGTCGAGCCATTCTTATCGAACCAAATCTGTGTCACTTAGCTTGCCACAGACTAGGCATTCGAATGAAAGGCAAGGAATGGAAGATTACAAGGATGGTTTCCAGGAAAATAAGACAAAGGCCAAAGAAAACATAGAGAAACATGGGGAACCAGACAATAGTAGAAATGTAATTGAAGCTAGACCCAGAAGTTTGACTAGAAACAGGCCAAAGAGTGCACCAGGTAGTCAAAAGGGTGCAACTTTTACCTCCAATGAAGAAGAGGAGCAGACGACGATCAGCGTTGTTGTCTCCCCTAGAAAGACGTCAAGAATTCTTGCCACTCGTGAAGAGATGCTGTATGGAGAGAAAAACAAGAGTCCCCTATTTGGAACACCAAGAACGGACAACTGGTCTCGGGGACTTCTTTCCCCAAGAATTGAGACAAGAGCCAGCTCTGCAGGCCGGCTTTCTGCCAAAGGTTTGTCTGATGAGCAACCACTTCTTCCACCCATAGATAATGGACTTATTATAAAAGCCAGTTCAACAAGACCCGAGCCTACTATAAAAAAAGTTCAAAAGTTGAAAAAACTAAAAAAGCCTTCAACAAAAGAGTCACCCCAAGCATTTGCTGAGCCCTTGACAGTAGTTGGTTCATCTGGAGTTGAGTTCAATGCCAAACCAAAAAGAAGCATCGTAGCAGTAAGAAATATTTCTGAGTTTATATCTCCAAGGGTTGACTACTTCAGATCCATCCCTGTTGAAGACATTAATGGTCTGAACGGACCATTAAAATGCCAGGGTATACTGCAACCTTTGCCAACCAAAAATGTCTATCTTGAAAAAAATAATACAGCAAATATGGATGTAGACATAGAACAGAAAGGTTTGACCCATGGAAATGCTGAATCAAACAATATCACTACAAAGGACATAAGACAGAGTGTTAAATCATCCCCAAGGAAAGCAATGATGAACAAGCAGTTTCAGCAAGAAAGATCACATCTAAGTGCCCAGCTTCACGGATCACCAAATGCAAGTGGCCAAGTACAGGAATCACCAAATGCAAGTGTCCAGCTACATGGATCACCAAATGCAAGTGGCCAAGTACAGGAATCACCACATGCAAGTGCCCAGCTACATGGATCACCACATGCAAGTGCCCAGCTACATGGATCACCACATGCAAGTGTCCAGCTACATGGATCACCAAATGCAAGTGTCCGTCTACACAGATCACCAGACACTGGGGGATCAGACCCTAAGGTAGCTCAGGATTGATCCCTGTCCCTGTTAACATGGCCAAGTTTGAGTTGACTTACAATCACCATCACCAGGAAGGAACATAAACAACACCAGAACTAAAAGTGTTTACCTTAAACTGTTGTCATGATTCCTCCAAAATTATCATCACACAGTTGTTGGTCATTATTACAAATAATTACTTTCTGTTTTGCTGTGTTTGCTCATCATTAACTTTATGTTTGCAGCAAGGTAAATGACCATGAAACATTGAAAGGACAAATACTAAGGCCCATAGTCACCAGTCATTGTAAACCCTAAAAAAATGGTCAAAATCTTAAAATTTTACTGAATGTCATTTCTACGTTAGCCATTCACATTGCCAGAACTGTCTACCAGCTCAAATTCAAGACATTTGTTTGGTTTCAGTGTTTCCAATCAAATTTAATTATAAATAAGTTAAGTCACGAATAGAGCTCTGGAGTGTTTGATGGTCATGCTTCCTTGTTTTGAATGTTCCAACGTTCCCCTACACCTCACTGACAATTCCAGTTTGTTTGTTACTAACGACAGGACAGACTACAGCGTTGTATATATCTGTATGTCTGACATATACAAAGTGTGTTTCAACATATTATTGTAGTATTGGTGATTTGAAGTATAGAATAGCTATATATAACATTGAAAATTTACCTAGTTTGTTGTTTTTTGTTTTAAGCAGTTTCAAATATCTTTGAATACTTGTATTTTCAGCCTGTAACTTTAGATCCTGGGCTTAACCAGTCCAAAATTACACTCTTACATGTAGTTGTGCCAGTTCTTCCACAGTTAAGACTTAATTTTGTATGCTTTGCTGAGGCGTAAAATGGCAAATGCATGAGCAATGGGGATAACATGTAAAATGGCATATGCTTGAATGTCAGCCTAGAATAATTTAGATCATTTAGATCATGTATATATTTTATATATTATGTATTTTTTTCATTTAAATTTTGTGATTTCTTCTAAATTTACATTAACCTTATTTTCAGCCTTTTTTATTATAAGGTGTTTTGTTTGTTAAGTGTGTTTGTTGCATGCTCATTATTACAATGTTTATTGCAGGCATATTTCATGTGCCCCTCAGTCTATTGTTATGAAATAATTGTTATATAACCAAAGTTTTAAAGCAAACACTTTACCCACATAGGTTATACAATAATTAACTGCTATAGCTCAAGTGGTTGAACGTCGGCTTGCAGATCAGGAGGTCGCGGGGTTCAAACCCCAGCTGGGTCAAACCAAAGACTTTAAAGTTGGTAGTAGTGGCTTCCCTCCTAACGTTCGGGGCTAAGGGGACAGCATTACACCTGACTCGTCAGTGTCAGTATAATGGACTGGTCGGGGTCGGTCACTGGGGCACCTCATAAGAGCCGCTGTGGTATAATGATAGAAATGTAGCTGCACAGTATCGGCAAAAATGCTGGCAAATCCCATTCTCTACACAAAATTTACTGTACAACTATAATTAGATAAACGATTCAAATCATGCAAATAAGATTATAAAAGACATTTGTGACTCACTGGTAAACAATGAGCCAACAACCTTCAGATTTAATTTACTGTTTATTGTGTATCAGAAACCAGAGATACTAATACAATTACAGCCATAGTAACACTGGAAGCCACTCCCACATTGGTTTTACATGCATCAAATTCAAAGGGCTCATTTATGCATCCAAATGAAACAATACCAGTACCTGCTTTATTAATAACATCCACTGGCCTAATATGAATCTACAAGGTCCAGCAGTAGAGTGCTTGTGCCAAGGTTTAAAAGCAAACAATCATAATTGATGATTTTGAATTTACTTTTGTTATTAAATATCATAAAACTGTCACACCTGTGAAATTTATTGAGTCAATTTAATATCCACACTAAGTCAAATACCTAAACTACAATGCTATAATGTTAACTACTCACATTTTGTATTCATGAAAAGAAATTAATTTCATTTTCAATGTTTATGTTTGTAATATTGATGATTACAATAAATCATCAGTTTCTCCAAATCTGTGTTACAGATGTTCCCATTGGCTGCTAATGGCTCTTGTCATTCCATGACCAATCCTTTCATAAGCACGTCTTCAACTTGTTCATCCCAGTTATTTTCTAATCAAATGAACTCCACTCAACCTCATGGACAGTTCCTTATTTCACATATGGTGGCTTCTAGTAATTTGCAAAATGCGTCTTTGCAAAATCAGAAACCAGACAAAAATCCAACAAAACATGCCTCCAGTAATTTACAAGATGTTTCTTTGCAAAATTCAAAACCAGATCATGATCTGACAAATCAGCTTGCTCCAAGTACACTTCAAGACATTTCTCTGAAAAAGCAAGCAGCTGATGAGTTCTTGAATCCAGACGTTGTCCCTGATAGCAGTTTGGCAGAGGTTGCTTTGCAATTAAAGGAGGCCAAACATACTAGGGCAAATCTGATCACATCAAGTAATTTGCTAGATCTGTCTTTGAAAGGTCAGAGAGCTTTCAATGTACAAGTTGCCCATGACTGCAATGTCAAGGAAGTTTCTGGGCAAGATAGAGTACTTGACCACAGCCAGATGTCAGAGGTTGTCCATGGCAACTTAGTTGACATTTATGGGCAAAATCATGCCAGTGACCAAAATCTCGGACAGCAGGCTGGTTCCCAAAGCAACTTGCAAGAACTGTCTTTGCAAAGCCAAGCTCTTGGCCATTCTACCAGGCCAGCAGGCTTTGACTTCCACATCAACAACATGCAAGAAATTTCTTCGCAAAATCAAACCACTCATTATTCTTTAATGCCGAGAAATACAACTCCTAGCAATCTGCCAAAACTTCATTTGAAAAGTCAAGAAGATGACTGTTTATTATTGTCACAAATAGATTCTGGAAGTTCTCATCCCACTGTCACTTCCCAGGGGGAAGCAGAAACTGTGTGTCCATCATTCACACCTGAAGATGTCTCATGGGAAAAACTTCAACAGGAGGTTTGTATAAAAGGTCAAGAAATGGATTCATCTTTTATGGGCAAACTTAAAGATATGGGTCAGCAAATGAAATCTAAAGATGGTTCATCAAACATTTCATGTATAGATACTTCACAAGCAAATACAAAGTGTGGTGACCAAACAGTTACAACTGAAATAAGCCCATCTTGCTATATAGCAGGACATTTCTTGCCTGGCAATTTAACTGACTTCCAACATTCTTTAACATCTAATGTTGAACCCCTCTGCACTTTGTCCGAAGATTTTATGCAAAGCTCAGCAAATTGTGTGTGTCCAACTATGACATCAGAAAATAAGCCAGCAAACAATTCAACAGATCTCTTGCAAAACAACTCCACAGTTATCGGTCAGTTTACGACATTTTGCTTTGACCCATGTCTCAATTTGCAGAGTGAGTTAAACAGTTGTGGACAAACCATGGCCTCCCATGTTGACCCTGTCAGCAGATTGTCAGAGGTACAACCTCTGGCTCAAACAACCAGATCTAATTGTGAACAACTGAATAAAAAGTCAGGAAATACAGTTGGGACCTCACTTGACCACCAATTGATGTCTGAACAGTTGTCTCATGATATGTTGCAGCTAAGACAACCTCTTGGACAATCTCTCACATCTGAAGTAACACCACTGGATACAAAAACATACAATACAGTACAAACCAAAGCAACATCACTTGACCACCATGATGTATTGCAGCTAAGACAACCTCTTGGACAATCTCTCACATCTGAAGTTACACCACTGGATACAAAAACACACAATACAGTACACACTAAAGCACCACTGGATACAAAAACACACAATACAGTACACACCAAAGCACCACTGGATACAAAAACACACAATACAGTACAAACCAAAGCACCACTGGATACAAAAACACACAATACAGTGCAAACCAAAGCAACATCACTTGCACTGTCATTGAGATCTGACATGTTTGCTGTTAATGCGTCACAAGAACCTCTTGCTGACAACGCCACATCTCAACTTTCACAACGTGATGATAAACGCAGGTGTACATTGCAAAACACAGCAATGTCACCTGCCCAACCCTTACAATCTGACCTTATTGCTCATGACTTTATGCAGCAAAATAAGTTACAAGACAATCCTCAACCTACTGGTTCGGTCTCACTGTCTGAAGATGTCTCCTTCGAGAATATAATGTCCCTTGGCAATGCCATCTCTCTTGATAAAGTTACTTCCCTTGGCAAGATAATTTCTCCTGTTAAAGTTAGGTTTCTTGATGAAGCAAGCTTCTTAGATAGAGTTAACTCTCTTGACACCGTATCTGAAATGTCACTGCAGAACAATTCTCCTTCTCTTGGTCAGACTTGGCCATCAGGAATTACCTCCCTTGAATCAGATTGTGCCTTATCTGAGACCTCTGAGACTGGACCTGTTCTCAAACATAATCACAGGGGAAAAACAGGATCAGTTGAGAAAAATTTAGATTCTCAAATCGACCAGAATATGGCACACTTGCATTATGGGGCATATGACGTAGGGACTAAGACAGTTGGAATGAATGATATTCAGCATAATCTAATTGAGACATGTGACAATTCGTACGATCAATGTGAGGCTTCTGACATTGAAAATAAGCTTGCTGTCAAGGATACCTGTAGAAACAGAAGGAAATCTGCTACCACCAAATTGCTCTATCGTCATAGAAGCATGAATCAGTTCTTTAATAAGAGTGAATGTTTGGATAGGGCAGAATCTGTTAATGGAGGAAGAAATGATAGCGATATAGGAAGAGATCTTCCTTTTGACCAAGATGACCCTACAGATAGAAGAAGGGGTTCAGGCATATTGGTTTCAGACAGTGGAGACTGGGAAGTTAACAGAAAGCAGACTTCATATACTGATCCTGACTCTGAACAAAGAGTAAGATCTCGTTTGGCAAGAATTGAGAAACTAAAAAATCTTCGAAGATCACCAACACAGCATTTGGGTCTTGGTTTAGATCTTAAGAAACGGGTCAATTCTCAATCTCCAAGCAAAGGAAGAGTTGTAAGAAAATATGTTAGTCACGAAGAACTGGGTTTTCAACCCAGTCATAAGAGTTCTGGACATTCTGATTTGAGGGATATGAATGTTTCTGGCAGAAAATTGTCCAGCATCCTTTTGGGAGGTAAAGGTACCTCAGTTTCACCAACCAAAAAGCATTCAAATGCTATTTCTATCGCTAAAGTTGCTGTTTCCAATGCTGAAAGTATTCAGTCACAAAACAATTCCAGCAAGAAAGGTTTATATTATCATTCTAAACTTAATGAAAGAACTGTTTCCAAAAATACAAACTGCCCTTCAAATAAAGATAAAATATCACTTTCAAAACCTGACATGACATTGAGAAAGATAAATGATAGGGTCCCAGATATGAGGAAGAAGATGCAAGCTAAAGTTAATACCAAGGAAGACAATAATCAGAAAAGGTTCAGACTGCTTGGTAACCCTAACTCGTATGGTCTGCACAACTCAGAACTCGGTCCAGTTCCCCTGGAGCAAATCCTTCCAAACCTGCAGCCTGATGATGAATCCTGGTCTCTTGTCCATTCATCAAGACTTTCTAAGACAAACAAACGCTTAGATGAACCAAAAGGTCTTGATGTTAACCCACAGGGTCAGGCAAAACTTTCTCAAGGTGTTGATAGCAAAGTTGTAAATGCTTGTAGGTTTGGTCTGCAGGAACCAGACAAAATGAAACTTAAAAAAAGTGATAAAAGAGAAGTTAAAAATGCATTTAGTTTTGGTAGTTTAAAACATTTAAGACATCATGCTAGAAATGAAAGGAATGGGACATGGAATAAAAACGTTGTTAGCTGGCTTGACCAGGCTCAGATTCAGGTACATCTACATATGTAGAAACATGTCACCATGTTTACAAACGTCCCTATCTATTCACCGAGAAAGCATGATTGTGTAAAATGAACACTGAGTTTGAAGACCTCTTGAATGCAGCTTTTTGGAGGAAAAAAACCTCACCCTATGATTGGCTTGTTTGTTTTTTCAGTTGTTGAATGCCAAGATTGACAATTAAAATAAAATTATTATTTGATGAGGCACTGAATGCAGCATGTTTTGATTGACACAAATGTGTTGTATTCTTATTTGAAGTGTTTTCATGAATGCACTTTATCAACCTAATAGGCATGCTTTATGTTTAATGTTTTCTGTTTCCAGATTTATGTAAATAACACAGTTGGATTGATTATTCTAATACATGTTTATTATTTATCTTCTTTTCCTTGCAAGATTTTTAGATATTTAGCTGTGGACCATTAATGTTTCCAGCAAAGAAAACGATCCAAGACTTGATGGCTTGTAATTTATTTTAAAACATGTGTTCTACTTTATTGTGAGGCATAGAAGACCACACATCTTCATTTCATTTAGTTGTTACCAATAATCTATTGAAATAATTATTATAACAGTTAACAGATCGTTTGACCAAGATATCTTCAGTTCTGCCAAGGATGACAATATTTTATAAAAAACAAATGCATAATAATCTTGTATCTTGTCAAATTTTAACAATAAATTCTTCCCTGTTGTTTTTTCCAGCAGCAGAAGAAAGATACTAACTCAAGGGAATCAACATTAAGTCCCCACACACACTCCACCCCCTCAAATCAAGCTCCCCCTTTAACCCCGCCCACAAATCAAACAGTCCCGCCCACTCCAAAAACTGCCAAATCTGCTCTTTCTTCAAAATCAAGCCACAGAGAGCTATCATTTCACTCAGTCAGTGATGCCCGAAAATCTCCTCATTTACCAAATCGTCAGCATTCCTATGATACGAGTCGACAGGTATCCATGGTAATGGGTACACCTAGAACTGCTGCGACACCGGGAACAGCAGTGTCAGATTTTCCCCGCCCAATTTCGGTTTCGTCTGTAAATCCGACAGGTCTGCTAACCCCTCCCCCATACCTCTGCAAAGAAACGCAAACAGATGTCACTTGGGTAATCAGCGATATTGTGTAGTGGATGTTGTTGTTGTTATTTTCATTTTTTGTTGTTTGTTATATTATGTTATGATTTACTTTCTAATTTGAATTCATATTTAGTTATTAGAATACAAAGAGGGAAAAAATGTGGTGATAAAATCAGGTTTAGATGTTGTTGCTTTCTCAAAATGATTGATTTCATCCCCGAATCATCTTCTTCTTTATTACTATCTTCATCATTACTCATCATTATCATCATCGTAGTAATTATCATTATCATCATCGTCATAGTAATCATCACATCATCATCACATTCTCATCAACATCATCTTCACATCATCATAGTAATCATCATCATCATCATAGTAATCATCATCATCATAATCCACCTCTTCTCTCTTCTTCTTATCATCATCATCATCATCATCAACAACATCATCATCCTCTTCTCTCTTCTTATCATCATTATCATCATCATCATCACCATCATCATAAACATCATCATTATCATTCTCTTCTCTCTTCTCCATATAATTATAAACATTATCACCATCATTGTCATCATTAGTTCATAACAAACACTTCCTAAGTAACTCAGTGAATATTGCTCCTTGAGTCAATAGGCCTGCATTATTATATGAACAACAATTAATTGGTATTCCAATATACAGGGATTTTCATGCATATGTATAGCCACCTTTTAAGAATGTTGACAGGAAGAATATTGCATGTTTACTTTTCTAAGAATCTTTGTACATGTAGCATTTTTTGGTTTGGCTTTGTTTGTTGTTATATTTCATGTATGTCTTTACATTCCGTTTTAGGATAAACTGTTGTTTATAATGAAGATTATCTTTAAGATACAATAATTTAAAATAGACCTTCAATATTTGGAATCTTCCTTAAAGATTGATTTTTAGGGATAGTAGTTTTTCATTTTTTATTGTTTCTTCGACATACCTTGTCATATAAATATTTTATTTCCTTGATTTTTCACAGCTGTCTTTATTTATGTCTTCATTTTATATTTGGGGATTGTTATTGGCAATTTCGTAGTTTGGTTAAATCAAGTTATTTTAGTCAGTTTTTAATTTATATTCAAGTATAAGATATTTCTAATATAGAACCACCCCCAGCAGCAATATGTGAACTTCAAAGTTACATAATCTGTAGAAAATGCGTGAAAAACACTCTGCTGTTTGCCGTAACAGGCAATCAGTAGAGCATCCGTTCCTTTAACAGGAAGTTCTGGGTTCGATCCCATGCCGCGACATACCAAAGTCGTTAAAAATGGTAGTGGTATAGCTCCCTTGCTAACACTCAAGCAAATATAAGGGTAGTTCCATGATTGGTTAGCCGGGTGTCAGGATATTGTGACTGGGTGTGGTATCATGCCATTGCCTCCTAACATGCTATACACAATGTAGCACTATATCTGCTTCAAGAGGACACTGTCTCTTAACTGAAATACTGTTGGTGGGATAAAATGCCCAATAAACAAATAAACAAATTCTATTCAACTCACAATGTTTGTATCACATAAGTTCTTTCAGAAATATCTCGTTTTAACTTAAATATAAGACATCTGTAGCATTCAGCCACAGGTAGTGATTGTTTTATTATATCAGTAAATAAAAACTCTCCAATACATGAGTCCTCTGTGTAATATGTTGAGTTTTTGTGTATATTTAGAAGGTTTAAATGTCATTGTTTTTGTGTATATTTAGAAGGTTTAAATGGCATTGTTTTTGTGTATATTTAGAAGGTTTAAATGTCATTGTTTACAGGGAACGTGGGGTTGTGTTCGTGACAAATCTGACTTAACCTAAGAACTATTGAAATATTTCATTATTCTTGTCAAGGGAATCAACATTAAGTCCAAACGCACACACTCCACCCCCTCAAACCAAGCTCCTCCTTTAACCCCGCCCACTAATCAAATACTTCCTTGGTATTATGAGATATTGAGAGTCGCACTCGTCTCGCTGCACGGGTTTTGATTTTGACTTTGAATTACATTGCAATGACCAGTTATGATCATTATAGCAATGTCCAGCTTTTTGGTAGAGGAAGACCCCAGACGCATGCCTGGGTAGAACCACTGGCGCACCGCAGCACCTGTGGTTCTACCCAGGCATATGTCTGGAGTCTTACTCTCCTAAAATAGCTGGATGTTGCTGAAATGAGCTTTAATGTTTGCTGCAATGTATTGCTTAAAACAAAACAAAACAATACTTGGAGGGGGTTGGGTGGAAAGGGGGTGGTAAAAACACCTAATTGAACCCCAAATAGCAGTTTTTGTTTTTGATAGTTTTGTATTTTGATAGTTTTGTTTATTCAAATTAAGTTCCCCTTAAACCACTTCCCTGCTTGTTCTCTGAGTGTGTTTTAATTACTGCACAGGTTGTTTATTGTGTTTCTGCACTAAGTAATAATGAAAATTAAAAATGAAAGTGTAAGAATTAACGTATTGACTTTTGTATTTTTACTGTCAAAAGTTGTGACTTGAAAGTTTATATTTAGAGTATGTAACATGAAGAAAAGTTTAAATTTTTAAATACTTTATTTAAAGAGTTTGATATTTGTTTCTTGATGTTTTAATTGATTTCATAGTTTTCAATAAAATATTCCTTACATGTGTATAGAAAGCCATTATTTCTTTAACCATTAAAAATATTAATTTAATCCATTTTTAAATGGATGCAGATAAAAATAGTAACATTTATATTCTATTTATAGGCACAGATAAAAATTATCTATTTTTAGTAACACTGTAAATTTATTTATAGACACAGATTGAGAGAGAACCAATCTCAGGCTCCACAGAAGAGGAAGTGAGAGCAACTTCCGCCAAGAGTCGTGCTTCATTGAGAAATCAGTTCAAGTCTCGTCTTGACGAAACTCGGCATGCAGTCGAGGAGCGCAGAATCCGATCTCCAAGTGTACCAATCCCAACGCAGAAATCATTTGAAGATCTTGTGCTTGAGGATGACGATGAGGACGATCTTCCGCTGCCGGACGATGTTAAAGGTATGACAAAGTGCATGCCATTGACGATGTTAAAGGTAGGACAAAGTGCATGCCATTGACGATGTTAAAGGTAGGACAAAGTGCATGCCATTGACGATGTTAAAGGTAGGACAAAGTGCATGCCATTGACGATGTTAAAGGTATGACAAAGTGCATGCCATTGACGATGTTAAAGGTAGGACAAAGTGCATGCCATTGATGATGTTAAAGGTATGAGTGCATGCCATTGACGATGTTAAAGGTAGGACAAAGTGCATGCCATTGACGATGTTAAAGGTATGACAAAGTGCATGCCATTGACGATGTTAAAGGTATGACAAAGTGCATGCCACTGACGATGTTAAAGGTATGACAAAGTGCATGCCATTGACGATGTTAAAGGTATGACAAAGTGCATGCCATTGACGATGTTAAAGGTATAACAAAGTGCATGCCATTGACAGCAACATGGATGTATTAATTTTTCATTTATATAATTTATTACCAGTTGTATATGCTTGATATTTTATTTTTCTAGTCTGTATATCTTTTACACTTTTGGTATAATCAAGGATGATTTACCTTCATGCAATTTGTTATTCAAAATGAAGGCAGTGCCTGAGACAGTTTAATCTGATTGGTTAAGTTTGACCTTTTTTTTTTTTTTTTGGACCAATCAAATGCTTGAAAATGCATTTGCACCCATAGTGTCATCAGCATTTGGTTTTATTGTAGTGGATTATATTTTCTTATTGGTATTTAGTAATGGGGTTTTATTTTTTCTTTCTGTAATTTAGTGAATGGGTGAACAAGAATACATTGTTTAATTATAATGTAATGTCAAATAAAAGATTGTATCAGTTGACTAGTAAAGAAATAATGAATTTTTTGTGTTCTCCAGAAAATTTATGAAAAAACCCAAATTAATATAAAAGATTGTCCTCTGTTGATACATCAAAGCTCTCCTTCTAGTCAACATTTGTGTTTTTTCTTTTTCTGTTTTTGTAAAATGTGTTAACACTTTAATTGGTGGAAACACAAATAGGATGGGGTATGTTATATGTTAATGTGGAAAAGTGTGTTTCCAGCAACTAACTGGTTAATACAAATATTTTCTTTCTTTCCATCTGACCAGAGGGCCTGTATAAAGAAGATACGACCGACGCTGGCACGTCCCCACCCCCCGGACCCAAACCGAGTGTTAGGACTAGTGCTCTCTCCAAGTACGTCATCTCCTAATCTGCATATAAAATACCTAATATATTATAAAATCAACGATTGATCAAAATGTTTGGGCCAGTATGATTATGATTTATTGCCCAGATTTTAACTGTAATGTTAGTATTCTAGCTTCATGGTCACATTTCATTACAGTGTGTATATAAGCATGGCTGAACACCAAATTGTCTTACATGAGTATATCTTCTTCAATTATTACAGAATTCCAGTAAGTATGGAATAGCACTATACAAAGATTGTTTGCATTAATTCTGGGTTTATCTTCTTCAATTATTTCAGGGCATCAGTTAGTATGTTTGCATTAATTCTGGGTTTATCTTCTACAATTATTTCAGGGCATCAGTTAGTATGTTTGCATTAATTCTGGGTTTATCTTCTACAATTATTTCAGGGCATCAGTTAGTATGTTTGCATTAATTCTGGGTTTATCTTCTTCAATTATTTCAGGGCATCAGTTAGTATGTTTGCATTATTTTCTGGGTTTATCTTCTTCAATTATTTCAGAGCATCAGTTAGTATGTTTGCATTAATTCTGGGTTTATCTTCTTCAATTATTTCAGGGCATCAGTTAGTATGTTTGCATTAATTCTGGGTTTATCTTCTTCAATTATTTCAGGGCATCAGTTAGTATGTTTGCATTAATTCTGGGTTTATCTTCTTCACTTATTTCAGGGCATCAGTTAGTATGTTTGCATTAACTCTGGGTTTATCTTCTTCACTTATTTCAGGGCATCAGTAAGTATGGCAGAACACCCGATTGTTCAGGAGTTCCTCCGGGCATATCTGGGCATCCACAACTTCAAGGAAGCCATCAGTAGAGTGCTCGAAGATAAAGGTAAACATGCGTAACTTTTATAACCCCCCCCCCCCCTCAAGGGCAACACTTTGAAGTTGCAATGTCCATTTGTCCATTATATTTCCATGTTCCCCATCTTCCAAGCATACACTTGGAAGTGTATTGTGCATAACATTTCAAGTACAACCATGAATGGCATGGTCATGTTCAATGTCAAGGTCATATTTTAGATCTTTAGGGGCAAGTATCAATTCCAGTTTAGTCAACTTGAATTAAAGGGTCTCCCATAGCTGAGTGGTTTGATTTGGTTCGATCCAGGGCAGCAACATACCAAATTCGTTAAAAATGATAGTGGTATAGCAAATATAAGGGTAGTTCCACGACTGGTTGACCCGGTGTCAGGATAATGTGACTGGGTGTGGTATCATGCCAGCTGTGGTATCATGCCAGTTGTTCACGGCATGCTTTACACAGTGAAGGCAGCACCATATATGCTTTAAGTGGACAGCATCTTCAGATAACTGAAATACTGTTGGTGGGACGATAAACCCAATAAACATAGACATAAACATAAGGTCAATTAATATCAATAAGTAGCTAGATTTTCTGAGCTAATGTAATCTATTACAAACATAAGAAGCAATTGAATCAAACCGATATAAACAAAGTTTGTATAATTTTGTATTGATACATTTTGTTAATATTTTTATTTGGCCGCTCTAAGACATTGTTTTTTGACAATATTGTCAATTTGGTTGCCATGGTTACAGACCAGATGTCTGCCAGCCAGATCCTTGCAGAATTGGACCTGCTGCCATTCTACAAAGAAAACAAGATTGTTCCACAAGTGAAGGACATGACAGAGAACATATATTATGGTTAGTGTTGTTGATGTTAGAAAGTAATACATAACACCTCACTTGTACAAACCTGTATTTCCTATCCAAGCCATGCTGCATAGTAAGCTAAAATAAGATATCCATGTGACAACTTACTTTTGAAATCAGCTCTGATGGCAATGTCTACCATTAGTTGAAATCCCCATCATGCATTTTTATAGATTAAAAAAAAAGAACATTTAAACAAATAAATTCATAATTTGTGTTGTTGACGCTTGGGATTACATTATAAACAGCCTTTACTTTCACTTAAGTTAAGTAGATTTTCCCAAAATATTCCAGGACGGAAGTCGTAAACTGTTACATGTATTAGATTTACCAGTAGGCATGCTGAAACATCTCAAAAACATTAAAGGGATTCAAATTTCAGATTTTTAGACACGTTAAAATCTTCTCTGCATAAAACAAAATTTGTCTTAATGACAAACAAATAATAATAGGGATAGCATTACAGAGAGCCACAATGATGTGTTATATAACACAGTGGTATACATTGAAAATGCAATAATTATAAAATGCATGAATTGTAAATGAATTGATATGAATTGATATCTGCTTACTGAAAATAAAATAAAAGATATCTGCCAAACTGTTGAGAGTCAAGAAATGCAGTTCTAATTTTATATATCATACGTAAATAGCAAGTTGAATCAATGTCTGCATAATAATTGTCCGACAGTTTATAAATCTTTGTATATTTAGTGATTTTGAGGGTAAATATATCAGTGAAATATGAAAACAACAGTATCAAGGTTTTGATGAAGCACAATCAAATATGGTGTTTTCACTCTACAAGTGATCTTGAATTTAAAAAATTTGGTAAAATTTAGAGAAAAAAAATAAATTATTTTTCTTCACAGTTCTCAATGAAATTTCCCAAGTGGTGAACAGTGTGCTGCAGAATGACAGAGTAAGTATACCAGTAAGTAAGGACTTTGATACTCTCGCTGTTATTGATGTGAAGTCTAGTCTCGTGTTGTAATGCTATACGCCTTTCTTGAAACTAGGTCATGATTGTCTCGTGTTGTAATGCTATACGCCTTTCTTGAAACTAGGTCATGATTGTCTCGTGTTGTAATGCTATACGCCTTTCTCGAAACTAGGTCATGATTGTCTCGTGTTGTAATGCTATACGCTTTTCTCAAAACTAGGTCATGATTGTCTCGTGTTGTAATGCTATACGCCTTTCTCGAAACTAGGTCATGATTGTCTCGTGTTGTAATGCTATACGCCTTTCTCGAAACTAGGTCATGATTGTCTCGTGTTGTAATGCTATACGCTTTTCTCAAAACTAGGTCATGATTGTCTCGTGTTGTAATGCTATACGCCTGTCTCAAAACTAGGTCATGATTGTCTCGTGTTGTAATGCTATACGCCTGTCTCGAAACTAGGTCATGATTGTCTCGTGTTGTAATGCTGTAGGCCTTTCTTGAAACTAGGTCATGATTGTCTCGTGTTGTAATGCTATACGCCTTTCTCGAAACTAGGTCACACTTGTCTCGTGTTGTAATGCTGTAGGCCTTTCTTGAAACTAGGTCATGATTGTCTCGTGTTGTAATGCTATACGCCTGTCTCGAAACTAGGTCATGATTGTCTCATGTTGTAATGCTATACGCCTTTCTTGAAACTAGGTCATGATTGTCTCGTGTGGTAATACTGTAGGCCTTTCATGAAACTAGGTCATGATTGTCTCGTGTTGTAATGCTATACGCCTGTCTCGAAACTAGGTCATGATTGTCTCGTGTTGTAATGCTATATGCCTGTCTCGAAACTAGGTCATGATTGTCTCGTGTTGTAATGCTATACGCTTTTCTCAAAACTAGGTCATGATTGTCTCGTGTTGTAATGCTATACGCTTTTCTCAAAACTAGGTCATGATTGTCTCGTGTTGTAATGCTATACGCTTTTCTCAAAACTAGGTCATGATTGTCTCGTGTTGTAATGCTATACGCTTTTCTCAAAACTAGGTCATGATTGTCTCGTGTTGTAATGCTATACGCTTTTCTCAAAACTAGGTCATGATTGTCTCGTGTTGTAATGCTATACGCTTTTCTCAAAACTAGGTCATGATTGTCTCGTGTTGTAATGCTATACGCCTTTCTCGAAACTAGGTCATGATTGTCTCGTGTTGTAATGCTATACGCTTTTCTCGAAACTAGGTCATGATTGTCTCGTGTTGTAATGCTATACGCTTTTCTCAAAACTAGGTCATGATTGTCTCGTGTTGTAATGCTATACGCTTTTCTCGAAACTAGGTCATGATTGTCTCGTGTTGTAATGCTATACGCTTTTCTCAAAACTAGGTCATGATTGTCTCGTGTTGTAATGCTATACGCTTTTCTCAAAACTAGGTCATGATTGTCTCGTGTTGTAATGCTATACGCTTTTCTCAAAACTAGGTCATGATTGTCTCGTGTTGTAATGCTATACGCCTTTCTCGAAACTAGGTCATGATTGTCTCGTGTTGTAATGCTATACGCTTTTCTCAAAACTAGGTCATGATTGTCTCGTGTTGTAATGCTATACGCTTTTCTCAAAACTAGGTCATGATTGTCTCGTGTAGTAAAACTGTAGGCCTTTCCTGAAACTAGGTCACATCCCATGTTTTATCATGCCTTATGTCCCTTGATTAGGAATTTCTGCTTCCGGGAATGTCACATTATTTAATTATAATCAATAAATTTATAATGATAAAATTATTATCAAATGTTAAAAAATGAAAGATAAACATTGTTCAAGATTTTATTTCTTCTTTATTTTACTCAGAATTATTTTACTTTACAATGCAATACTGAGAAAAAGTGGAGTGTACTGTCTATGGACAGTTTCTATTTTAAAGTTATTTATTTGTTGTTGTTGTTTGATATTGTACTCTAAGTTTTATAAATGTCAACTAATATCTTATGTTGTAATCCTGTTCATATTTAATAAATAAAAAATATATATATATTTAAAAAAATATTTGATAAAAAATGTGTTATGTTTAAAAACATAACATAAATTTTGTAGCAAGTTTTCTTTTATGTATTTTAGCTGTCATCAATGTGAAACATTTCTCATATTAAAATTTAAATAAAACAAATTAATTTATTACCAACGGCACAATGTTGCCTATTACCACTGTTATTACCTCATTTTACTTTCTACATTACTTGGACAGTAACCAAACTCCGCCCACTTCTTTCATTTATTACCACTATAAAGTGTCTATAATTTGATTGATCAACCCTTATAAATAATACTAAACAAACTCCGCCCACCGTTTTATCTCCCCGCCCCCTACAGGGTATAGAAAATTTATTACTTGAACAATAACCAAACTCCACCCACTCTTTTTGTTTATTACCACTTTGCATTATTTACAATTTGATTGATCAACCCTTATAAATAACACTAAACAAACTCTGCCCACCATTTTATCTCCCCGCCCCCTACAGGGTCCGGTGGTTTCTTCGCTCATGATGGGGATGTCGAGAGATCAAACTCAGCGCACCATTCAGCCAGAGAAGACTACTGTCATTGCTGACGTTGCCCCGGCAACCAGAGGTAGTCAAAGATCTGCCTCTGCCAAGGGAGAAAGGGAGAGTGAGTCATCGGAGCGAGATAGACAGAATTATAAAGAGTTGCAGGACCAGTATGAAAAATTGTAAGTATTGTAAATGTTTACATCGCTTTAGCTACATGTTCAATGTGATAAAAACATTCAAAAGGCTCCAAATAAGAACAATATATTTTGTGCCCAACATCCATGGGAAGTCCGAGCCACACTGCACAGTTAGCTGTTATATTTTTATACAGAGAAAACAGCACAACCACATGACTTTTCCGCTAACATTACATCTTCATCACGGTGATCAGCTCTGACGACGGTACTATTTTTTGCAGAAATCCTCATTTTACTTATTGATTTAGGCCCGTATTCACCAAACCATTCTTAAGTAAAAATTGCTCAAGTCATGGATTTCAATCCACAATATCTTCATTATGTATTTGGCTACATGTCTGTATTATTGCATGATACTTTAACTGTGTTAATTTCAGCTTAAAAACACATTGAAACTTCATAAATAAGCTTATTGTTGTTTGTATGAAAATTGTGACTTGGGCTTAAGTTATGACTTAGACTTAAGAATTATTGGTGAATACAGGCCTTAGAAAAGAAAAAAAAAATTGTCTGTATTTATAATCAAGGTAGTGTTATACAGGCCTTAACTTTAACAATAAAGTTTGGCGTTTTTTTTTAAATTATGCTAAAATTCCCCAAATGGAAGCGTAATGTTGTTACATGTATAAGATATAAGCAAACTGTATTACTCCATCTTTAATACATGCAAAAGGCAGAAAAACATGTACTGTATTCATATTTTCAAATGGATGTTAAATGCATGTTAAGTGGTAGCATCACAAATGTGTAACTCCTTTGACTGCTCATCCTCTCGCCACATGGTTTCCATTCCTGATGGGGAAAAAGAACTTAATATGCGAAGTCTTCCTGCTGAGCTGCTGTGTGGCAGTGGTTCAACTTTTTCCTGGGGATACCGACATTAGTTCTAGAGCCTTCAAAGTCAGACTCAGAAAAAGAGGGTTCTGGGTTCAAACCCCATACTTGAAACAAAATTGTTTGTCTTTGGGCAAGACATTTACTGTGCATACATGTGAACTCTGAGGCCAAAATGGGAGATTTTTGCTTGCAAAGTGGGAGATTTGTTATTTTCATATAAACAAAGAAGGAAATTATCTATCTCAAGTAGGGAGATTTCTGAAAATGTGTAAAACACCCCTCATGTTAAAATAATATATTTTAAATCTTAAAAGTGGGAGTCTCCCTCCAAAAGTGGGAGTCTCCCTCCAAAAGTCTCCAAAAGTGAGAGACTCCCTCCAAAAGTGGGAGTCTCCCTCCAAAAGTGGGAGTCTCCCTCCAAAAGTGGGAGTCACCCTCCAAAAGTGGGAGTCTCCCTCCAAAAGTGGCAGTCTCCTTCCAAAAGTGGCAGTCTCCCTCCAAAAGTGGGAGTCTCCTTCCAAAAAAGTGGGAGTCTCCCTCCAAAAGTGGGAATCTCCCTCCAAAAGTGGGAGTCTCCTTCCAAAAGTGGGAGTCTCCTTCCAAAAGTGGGAGTCTCCCTCCAAAAGTGGGAGTCTCCTGCCAAAAGTGGGAGTCTCCCTCTAAAAGTGGGAGTCTCCTGCCAAAAGTAAAAGTGGGAGTCTCCCTCCAAAAGTGAGTTCACATGTATCATTGCCCAAAGTTATTACTAAATGTACCTGAGTACTTGTTCTACCCGGGATGTAGACTTAGGGATCACAGTAAAAAAATAGGTCTGAATTTGATACTGTGTTATCCTTGAAAATCAAAACATATTTGTTTCTTACAATCATGCACACAATAAAACAAGCTATGGAAGATAATAAAAAAAATCAATGCAGCTCTTATAATGTAAATTTTATTTGTTTGACATCTTAACATAGAAAAGTAGCCAGGATGTTGTTGATTGTTAATTAAAATAAAATGCCTATTACCAAATTAGGACCCATATTTTCTCCAGTTAAGGAAGTATGCAAAACAAATTTTCCCCATATGCAAATTTCAGCGGGCATTCCATATATAGATTTGGCGCTCCAGCGTGTTGCCATTAGACTTACAGGGTGGGATATCATGCTAGGTATTTGGCGCATTTTATACACAAAGAGGGCAGCACTGTATCTGTGTGTCAAGTGAACATCCTCTCCCGATTACTGAATCATTGTTTGGGGGATTTTTAACCTAACAAACATACCAGTAGCTGTACCACAGGCTGTTTATAAGAAAAAATATTAAAGCATAAGTATCTTCAGTGTATCTTCAGTTCATCTATCAATGTGCTTGGTCACAATGTGTACATAACTACATGATGGTCATATATCAATGTGCTTGGTCACAATGTGTACATAAATACATGATGGTCACATATCAATGTGCTTGGTCACAATGGGTACATAACTACATGATGGTCACATATCAATGTGCTTGGTCACAATGTGTACATAACTACATGATGGTCACATATCAATGTGCTTGGTCACAATGTGTACATAACTACATGATGGTCACATATCAATGTGCTTGGTCACAATGTGTACATAGCTACATGATGGTCACATATCAATGTGCTTGGTCACAATGTGTACATAACTACATGATGGTCATATATCAATGTGCTTGGTCACAATGTGTACATAGCTACATGATGGTCACATATCAATGTGCTTGGTCACAATGAGTACATAACTACATGATGGTCACATATCAATGTCCTTGGTCACAATGTGTACATAACTACATGATGGTCACATATCAATGTGCTTGGTCACAATGGGTACATAACTACATGCTGGTCACATATCAATGTCCTTGGTCACAATGTGTACATAACTACATGATGGTCACATATCAATGTGCTTGGTCACAATGTGTACATAACTACATGATGGTCACATATCAATGTCCTTGGTCACAATGAGTACATAACTACATGATGGTCACATATCAATGTGCTTGGTCACAATGGGTACATAACTACATGATGGTCACATATCAATGTGCTTGGTCACAATGTGTACATAACTACATGATGGTCACATATCAATGTGCTTGGTCACAATGTGTACATAACTACATGATGGTCACATATCAATGTGCTTGGTCACAATGTGTACATAACTACATGATGGTCACATATCAATGTGCTTGGTCACAATGGGTACATAACTACATGATGGTCACATATCAATGTGCTTGGTCACAATGGGTACATAACTACATAATGGTCACATATCAATGTGCTTGGTCACAATGGGTACATAACTACATGATGGTCACATATCAATGTGCTTGGTCACAATGGGTACATAACTACATGATGGTCACATATCAATGTGCTTGGTCACAATGGGTACATAACTACATGATGGTCACATATCAATGTGCTTGGTCACAATGGGTACATAACTACATGATGGTCACATATCAATGTGCTTGGTCACAATGGGTACATAACTACATGATGGTCACATATCAATGTGCTTGGTCACAATGGGTACATAACTACATGATGGTCACATATCAATGTCCTTGGTGACAATGATTACATGCATGGCATAATGGATCTCTTAAATAGCATGTTTAGACATCCGTGAGTTTAGCACCTCTTGCTTTAGTATAATTAGCACATAGAATCCTTGGTGTTACTGTGTTTATCTCACCAAATTAGGGTCATGATTTTCTTGTTTGTTCTCATTAATTTTGTTTCATTTCTTTACAACATGGTTAGTGGGTGCAAACTTTACTGTAGCTAGAAGTGCATTGCTGGTGTTGATTTAGGAGAAAGTTTTAAAAGAAAACATCTTTACATAAAGTTAGATGTTGTCACCAATCATCTGTAGTCTTGATCACAGTCTTACAATGGCATATTTAGTTTGATAGGTAAGCGTGTTGTAGGGTTGTTTTTTTTTACACTTAATATTTCACAGGAAATGTTGCAGGCACAACTTAAAAGTATTGTAGTGGGCATCCATTGTCGAGTGGTTAAGATGTTGGACTCCTGATCGGAGGGTCCCGGGTTCGAACCCCGCAACTGACCACGTGATGTTAGTACTTGAGGAAGTCTATTTACTGCACATTGCTCCAGGTACTCAGTACCTGAGTACTGGTTATACCCAGGAAGTGGACAGTCGAGAGGGATTAATATAAGCTGAAAGAACTTGTTTCCCAATCAACGATAAATAAATAGGGTTTAAACTAACAGTGCTGTATATTGGAATGAGGTCTGGTTTCACATTAGTGAGTTTGGGGATGGGTTGGGGAGGTTGGATTTTCACATGAGACATTTTGTCCACCTTGGGAAATTCATGGGAGAGGTTCTGTCCTGTTTGAAAAATTCACATTAGAAATTTTGTTCACCTTGGGAAATTCACTGAGGGATTTTGTTCCACCTATGCCAAAATGACCGGAAGGTTTTTTGTCGCATATGGATGAGGGTCTGGACATGTGTTCTAATGCCTATTGACATTACTTGTATCTGGTGAATATTCCATTCTATTGTCCTCTGTGAGATGTGATATTTATATATTGTCTATTGATACTTAGCACCTTGGTTGACATTATATGTCTCAGGTGAACATTCCATTCTATCACCCTCTGTGAGATGTGATATTTATATATTGTCTATTGATACTAAGCACCTTGGTTGACATTATATGTCTCAGGTGAACATTCCATTCTATCACCCTCTGTGAAATGTGATATTTATATATTATCTATTGATACTTAGCACCTTGGCTGACATTATATGTCTCAGGTGAACATTCCATTCTATCACCCTCTGTGAAATGTGATATTTATATATTATCTATTGATACTTAGCACCTTGGTTGACATTATATGTCTCAGGTGAACATTCCATTCTATCACCCTCTGTGAGATGCAGTATTTATATATTGTCTATTGATACTTAGCACCTTGGTTGACATTACATGTCTCAGGTGAACATTCCATTCTATCACCCTCTGTGAAATGTGATATTTATATATTATCTATTGATACTTAGCACCTTGGTTGACATTATATGTCTCAGGTGAATATTCCATTCTATCACCCTCTATGAAATGTGATATTTATATATTGTCTATTGATACTTAGCACCTTGGTTGACATTATATGTCTCAGGTGAACATTCCATTCTATCACCCTCTGTGAGATGCAGTATTTATATATTGTCTATTGATACTAAGCACCTTGGTTGACATTATATGTCTCAGGTGAACATTCCATTCTATCACCCTCTGTGAAATGTGATATTTATATATTGTCTATTGATACTTAGCACCTTGGTTGACATTATATGTCTCAGTTGAACATTCCATTCTATCACCCTCTGTGAAATGTGATATTTATATATTATCTATTGATACTTAGCACCTTGGTTGACATTATATGTCTCAGGTGAACATTCCATTCTATCACCCTCTGTGAAATGTGATATTTATATATTATCTATTGATACTTAGCACCTTGGTTGACATTATATGTCTCAGGTGAACATTCCATTCTATCACCCTCTGTGAAATGTGATATTTATATATTATCTATTGATACTTAGCACCTTGGTTGACATTACATGTCTCAGGTGAACATTCCATTCTATCACCCTCTGTGAAATGTGATATTTATATATTATCTGTTGATACTTAGCACCTTGGTTGACATTATATGTCTCAGGTGAACATTCCATTCTATCACCCTCTGTGAAATGTGATATTTATATATTATCTATTGATACTTAGCACCTTGGTTGACATTATATGTCTCAGGTGAACATTCCATTCTATCACCCTCTGTGAGATGCAGTATTTATATATTGTCTATTGATACTTAGCACCTTGGTTGACATTATATGTCTCAGGTGAACATTCCATTCTATCACCCTCTGTGAAATGTGATATTTATATATTATCTATTGATACTTAGCACCTTGGTTGACATTATATGTCTCAGGTGAACATTCCATTCTATCACCCTCTGTGAAATGTGATATTTATATATTATCTGTTGATACTTAGCACCTTGGTTGACATTATATGTCTCAGGTGAACATTCCATTCTATCACCCTCTGTGAAATGTGATATTTATATATTATCTATTGATACTTAGCACCTTGGTTGACATTATATGTCTCAGGTGAACATTCCATTCTATCACCCTCTGTGAGATGCAGTATTTATATATTGTCTATTGATACTTAGCACCTTGGTTGACATTACATGTCTCAGGTGAACATTCCATTCTATCACCCTCTGTGAAATGTGATATTTATATATTATCTATTGATACTTAGCACCTTGGTTGACATTACATGTCTCAGGTGAACATTCCATTCTATCACCCTCTGTGAGATGCAGTATTTATATATTGTCTATTGATACTTAGCACCTTGGTTGACATTATATGTCTCAGGTGAACATTCCATTCTATCACCCTCTGTGAAATGTGATATTTATATATTATCTATTGATACTTAGCACCTTGGTTGACATTACATGTCTCAGGTGAACATTCCATTCTATCACCCTCTGTGAGATGTGATATTTATATATTGACATACCTCAGATGTTATACATCTATGATGATTACTTGTACTTTTCTTGAATACAGTAACTTTGATGTGAAGATTACTAGAAGCTCAGATAACAGGTAACAATCTTTCACATGAGGGACATTGGGTGAAACTTGAAATGAAGCATATGTGTTGGATTTCACACAAGATTGGCAATTGGTGGTACTTTTTTCTGTAGAAATTGCACACAATATTGACAGTGGTGGTACTTTTTTCTGTAGAAATTGCACACAATATTGACAATGGTGATACATTATTCTGGGGAAATTGTACACAATATTGACAGTGGTGGTACATTATTCTGTGGAAGTTGCACACAATATTGACAGTGGTGGTACAGTATTCTGGGGAAATTGTACACAATATTGACAATGGTGGTACATTATTCTGGGGAAGTTGCACACAATATTGACAGTGGTGGTACATTATTCTGGGGAAATTGCACACAATATTGACAATGGTGGTACATTATTCTGTGGAAATTGTACACAATATTGACAGTGGTGGTACATTATTCTGGGGAAATTGCACACAATATTGACAGTGGTGGTACATTATTCTGGGGAAATTGTACACAATATTGACAGTGGTGGTACATTATTCTGGGGAAATTGTACACAATATTGACAGTGGTGGTACATTATTCTGGGGAAATTGCACACAATATTGACAGTGGTGGTACATTATTCTGGGGAAATTGCACACAATATTGACAGTGGTGGTACATTATTCTGGGGAAATTGCACACAATATTGACAGTGGTGGTACATTATTCTGGGGAAATTGCACACAATATTGACAGTGGTGGTACATTATTCTGGGGAAATTGCACACAATATTGACAGTGGTGGTACATTATTCTGGGGAAATTGCACACAATATTGACAGTGGTGGTACATTATTCTGGGGAAATTGCACACAATATTGACAGTGGTGGTACTTTATTCTGTGGAAATTGCACACAATATTGACAGTGGTGGTACATTATTCTGGGGAAATAGCACACAATATTGACAGTGGTGGTACATTATTCTGGGGAAATTGCACACAATATTGACAGTGATGGTACATTATTCTGTGGAAATTGCACACAATATTGACAGTGGTGGTACATTATTCTGGGGAAATTGTACACAATATTGACAGTGGTGGTACATTATTCTGTGGAAATTGCACACAATATTGACAGTGGTGGTACATTATTCTGGGGAAATTGTACACAATATTGACAGTGGTGGTACATTATTCTGTGGAAATTGCACACAATATTGACAGTGGTGGTACATTATTCTATGGAAATTGCATACAATATTGACAATGGTGGTACATTATTCTATGGAAATTGCATACAATATTGACAGTGGTGGTACATTATTCTGGGGAAATTGCACACAATATTGACAGTGGTGGTACATTATTCTGGGGAAATTGTACACAATATTGACAGTGGTGGTACATTATTCTGTGGAAATTGCACACAATATTGACAGTGGTGGTACATTATTCTGGGGAAATTGCACACAATATTGACAGTGGTGGTACATTATTCTGTGGAAATTGCACACAATATTGACAGTGGTGGTACATTATTCTATGGAAATTGCATACAATATTGACAGTGGTGGTACATTATTCTGGGGAAATTGCACACAATATTGACAGTGGTGGTACATTATTCTGGGGAAATTGTACACAATATTGACAGTGGTGGTACATTATTCTGTGGAAATTGCACACAATATTGACAGTGGTGGTACATTATTCTGGGGAAATTGCACACAATATTGACAGTGGTGGTACATTATTCTGGGGAAATTGCACACAATATTGACAGTGGTGGTACATTATTCTGGGGAAATTGCACACAATATTGACAATGGTGGTACATTATTCTGGGGAAATTGCACACAATATTGACAGTGGTGGTACATTATTCTGGGGAAATTGTACACAATATTGACAATGGTGGTACATTATTCTGGGGAAATTGCACACAATATTGACAGTGGTGGTACATTATTCTATGGAAATTGCACACAATATTGACAGTGGTGGTACATTATTCTGTGGAAATTGTACACAATATTGACAGTGGTGGTACATTATTCTGGGGAAATTGCACACAATATTGACAGTGGTGGTACATTATTCTATGGAAATTGCACACAATATTGACAGTGGTGGTACATTATTCTGTGGAAATTGTACACAATATTGACAGTGGTGGTACATTATTCTGGGGAAATTGTACACAATATTGACAGTGGTGGTACATTATTCTGTGGAAATTGCACACAATATTGACAGTGGTGGTACATTATTCTGGGGAAATTGCACACAATATTGACAGTGGTGGTACATTATTCTGGGGAAATTGCACACAATATTGACAGTGGTGGTACATTATTCTGGGGAAATTGCACACAATATTGACAATGGTGGTACATTATTCTGGGGAAATTGCACACAATATTGACAGTGGTGGTACATTATTCTGGGGAAATTGTACACAATATTGACAATGGTGGTACATTATTCTGGGGAAATTGCACACAATATTGACAGTGGTGGTACATTATTCTATGGAAATTGCACACAATATTGACAGTGGTGGTACATTATTCTGTGGAAATTGTACACAATATTGACAGTGGTGGTACATTATTCTGGGGAAATTGCACACAATATTGACAGTGGTGGTACATTATTCTATGGAAATTGCACACAATATTGACAGTGGTGGTACATTATTCTGTGGAAATTGTACACAATATTGACAGTGGTGGTACATTATTCTGGGGAAATTGCACACAATATTGACAGTGGTGGTACATTATTCTGGGGAAATTGTACACAATATTGAAAGTGGTGGTACATTATTCTGGGGAAATTGCACACAATATTGACAGTAGTGGTACATTATTCTGGGGAAATTGTACACAATATTGACAGTGGTGGTACATTATTCTGTGGAAATTGTACACAATATTGACAATGGTGGTACATTATTCTGGGGAAATTGTACACAATATTGACAGTGGTGGTACATTATTCTGGGGAAATTGTACACAATATTGACAGTGGTGGTACATTATTCTGTAGAAATTGTACACAATATTGACAGTGGTGGTACATTATTCTGGGGAAATTGCACACAATATTGACAGTGGTGGTACATTATTCTGGGGAAATTGTACACAATATTGACAGTGGTGGTACATTATTCTGTAGAAATTGTACACAATATTGACAGTGGTGGTACATTATTCTGGGGAAATTGTACACAATATTGACAATGGTGGTACATTATTCTGGGGAAATTGTACACAATATTGACAATGGTGGTACATTATTCTGGGGAAATTGTACACAATATTGACAGTGGTGGTACATTATTCTGTAGAAATTGTACACAATATTGACAGTGGTGGTACATTATTCTATGGAAATTGTACACAATATTGACAGTGGTGGTACATTATTCTGTAGAAATTGTACACAATATTGACAGTGGTGGTACATTATTCTGTAGAAATTGTACACAATATTGACAGTGGTGGTACATTATTCTGGGGAAATTGTACACAATATTGACAATGGTGGTACATTATTCTGGGGAAATTGTACACAATATTGACAATGGTGGTACATTATTCTGGGGAAGTTGCACACAATATTGACAGTGGTGGTACATTATTCTGGGGAAATTGTACACAATATTGACAGTGGTGGTACATTATTCTGTAGAAATTGTACACAATATTGACAGTGGTGGTACATTATTCTGGGGAAATTGTACACAATATTGACAATGGTGGTACATTATTCTGGGGAAATTGTACACAATATTGACAATGGTGGTACATTATTCTGGGGAAGTTGCACACAATATTGACAGTGGTGGTACATTATTCTGGGGAAATTGTACACAATATTGACAGTGGTGGTACATTATTCTGGGGAAATTGTACACAATATTGACAGTGGTGGTACATTATTCTGGGGAAATTGTACACAATATTGACAGTGGTGGTACATTATTCTAGGGAAATTGTACACAATATTGACAGTGGTGGTACATTATTCTGGGGAAATTGCACACAATATTGACAGTGGTGGTACATTATTCTGGGGAAATTGTACACAATATTGACAGTGGTGGTACATTATTCTAGGGAAATTGCACACAATATTGACAGTGGTGGTACATTATTCTGTAGAAATTGCACACAATATTGACAGTGGTGGTACATTATTCTGGGGAAATTGCACACAATATTGACAGTGGTGGTACATTATTCTGGGGAAATTGCACACAATATTGACAGTGGTGGTACATTATTCTGGGGAAATTGCACACAATATTGACAGTGGTGGTACATTATTCTGGGGAAATTGTACACAATATTGACAGTGGTGGTACATTATTCTGTAGAAATTGCACACAATATTGACAGTGGTGGTACATTATTCTGTGGAAATTGTACACAATATTGACAGTGGTGGTACATTATTCTGGGGAAATTGTACACAATATTGACAGTGGTGGTACATTATTCTGGGGAAATTGTACACAATATTGACAGTGGTGGTACATTATTCTGTGGAAATTGCACACAATATTGACAGTGGTGGTACATTATTCTGGGGAAATTGTACACAATATTGACAGTGGTGGTACATTATTCTGGGGAAATTGTACACAATATTGACAGTGGTGGTACATTATTCTGGGGAAATTGCACACAATATTGACAGTGGTGGTACATTATTCTGGGGAAATTGTACACAATATTGACAGTGGTGGTACATTATTCTGGGGAAATTGCACACAATATTGACAGTGGTGGTACATTATTCTGGGGAAATTGTACACAATATTGACAATGGTGGTACATTATTCTGGGGAAATTGCACACAATATTGACAGTGGTGGTACATTATTCTGGGGAAATTGTACACAATATTGACAGTGGTGGTACATTATTCTGGGGAAATTGTACACAATATTGACAGTGGTGGTACATTATTCTAGGGAAATTGTACACAATATTGACAGTGGTGGTACATTATTCTGGGGAAATTGCACACAATATTGACAGTGGTGGTACATTATTCTGGGGAAATTGTACACAATATTGACAGTGGTGGTACATTATTCTAGGGAAATTGCACACAATATTGACAGTGGTGGTACATTATTCTGTAGAAATTGCACACAATATTGACAGTGGTGGTACATTATTCTGGGGAAATTGCACACAATATTGACAGTGGTGGTACATTATTCTGGGGAAATTGCACACAATATTGACAGTGGTGGTACATTATTCTGGGGAAATTGCACACAATATTGACAGTGGTGGTACATTATTCTGGGGAAATTGTACACAATATTGACAGTGGTGGTACATTATTCTGTAGAAATTGCACACAATATTGACAGTGGTGGTACATTATTCTGTGGAAATTGTACACAATATTGACAGTGGTGGTACATTATTCTGGGGAAATTGTACACAATATTGACAGTGGTGGTACATTATTCTGGGGAAATTGTACACAATATTGACAGTGGTGGTACATTATTCTGTGGAAATTGCACACAATATTGACAGTGGTGGTACATTATTCTGGGGAAATTGTACACAATATTGACAGTGGTGGTACATTATTCTGGGGAAATTGTACACAATATTGACAGTGGTGGTACATTATTCTGGGGAAATTGCACACAATATTGACAGTGGTGGTACATTATTCTGGGGAAATTGTACACAATATTGACAGTGGTGGTACATTATTCTGGGGAAATTGCACACAATATTGACAGTGGTGGTACATTATTCTGGGGAAATTGTACACAATATTGACAATGGTGGTACATTATTCTGGGGAAATTGCACACAATATTGACAGTGGTGGTACATTATTCTGGGGAAATTGTACACAATATTGACAGTGGTGGTACATTATTCTGTAGAAATTGCACACAATATTGACAGTGGTGGTACATTATTCTGTGGAAATTGTACACAATATTGACAGTGGTGGTACATTATTCTGGGGAAATTGTACACAATATTGACAGTGGTGGTACATTATTCTGTAGAAATTGTACACAATATTGACAGTGGTGGTACATTATTCTGTGGAAATTGCACACAATATTGACAGTGGTGGTATATTATTCTGGGGAAATTGTACACAATATTGACAGTGGTGGTACATTATTCTGGGGAAATTGCACACAATATTGACAATGGTGGTACATTATTCTGGGGAAATTGCACACAATATTGACAATGGTGGTACATTATTCTGTGGAAATTGTACACAATATTGACAGTGGTGGTACATTATTCTGGGGAAATTACACACAATATTGACAATGGTGGTACATTATTCTGTGGAAATTGCACACAATATTGACAGTGGTGGTACATTATTCTGGGGAAGTTGCACACAATATTGACAATGGTGGTACATTATTCTGGGGAAGTTGCACACAATATTGACAGTGGTGGTACATTATTCTGGGGAAATTGCACACAATATTGACAGTGGTGGTACATTATTCTGTGGAAATTGCACACAATATTGACAGTGGTGGTACATTATTCTGGGGAAATTGCACACAATATTGACAGTGGTGGTACATTATTCTGTGGAAATTGCACACAATATTGACAGTGGTGGTACATTATTCTGGGGAAATTGCACACAATATTGACAGTGGTGGTACATTATTCTGGGGAAATTGTACACAATATTGACAGTGGTGGTACATTATTCTGGGGAAATTGCACACAATATTGACAGTGGTGGTACATTATTCTGGGGAAATTGCACACAATATTGACAGTGGTGGTACATTATTCTGGGGAAATTGTACACAATATTGACAGTGGTGGTACATTATTCTGGGGAAATTGCACACAATATTGACAATGGTGGTACATTATTCTGTGGAAATTGCACACAATTTTGACAGTGGTGGTACATTATTCTGGGGAAATTGCACACAATATTGACAGTGGTGGTACATTGTTCTGTGGAAATTGCACACAATATTGACAGTGATGGTACATTATTCTGGGGAAATTGCACAAAATATGAAAAGATGGTGGTACATTATTCTGGGGTTATTGAGAAAATTCTATATCATAATAATATTTACTGAGCATTACAAATACATTTAAATACGAAATGGACAATGTACTAGATTAATTTGTAAATCTGCACACATACATAAATTGGGATAATTAATAAAATGGGTTCAAACCCCGGCCGGGTCAAACCAAAGACTTTAAAGTTGGTAGTATTTGCTTCCCTTCTAATGCTCGGGGCTAAGGGGACAGCATTACGCCTGACTCGTCGGTGTCAGTCTAATGGACCGGCCAGGTTCAGTCCCTGGGCACGTCATAAGTTCCCCTGTGCTATAAGGATAGAAATGTTGCTGCACTGTATCAGCAAAATCCCCTAATTATGTTACACTAGTTACAATAATGAACCATTTAAAGCATGTGTTATTGTCTGAGACCCACAGGGACATGTGGATTGATCGAACCGCATGCACAATGTATGCTACACTTTAGAGTCAGGTTGTTATAATTGTAATTAAAATTATGATTGTGCTAAAGTTATGGAATGAAAATACCTGTACGTTATGTGTAAACATTTTCTGCTACAGTTTATCTCACCAGCTCTCCCACTATTTCACCTATAATTAAGGAAGATTGTTTATCACTGTCGTCATGGTAACTACTTTGTTACAAGGGAGATAACTAAAACATTCCTTTCATTCAGAAAATGGTGACTGTGTAACATGCTGATGTATAGCACTTACTGGATTGTGTGTGTAATATTTTAAACTCAAATAACTGGGAAATATTTTTTGCACCAAAAATATACTATCGAAACTGTGATAGATAAACAAGTAAATGTATCACAGGATGACATCCAGAGTCATACATCACTTACAAATAAATCTCTGATTGGTGCTATAAACATGATGAAATGTTTGTACAGCATTTCGTCAGTTTGTTTTCTCAGCAATTTTCACATTCAGTTACACCTTTTGTTGTGAAGTACTATAATTGTATTGTGATCATGAACCTGAACAGCACAGAATATTGGATTACAGGGACATAGGCCTATCATACAGATTTACTGATCAGTACTCGGCCATTTTCTTGTAATTTCTTCAGTTGTGGCCCAAAAATTAGATTTACACCATTGGAAAGCTATTGAAATTCATATTTTTAGAATGCAATATTTTTTAAATTGATAAATGAACAAAGAATTAGTACAGAGAAATAAATAAAATTATTGGCTAATCCTTAAACACAATGAACAGTGTAACTTTTCTGTTGTATTTTTTTTTTACCTTTTAAACTATCAAAATATAGTTTTGATATTTAAAATACTTTATAAAAGCTGCTAAATTTGATATAAAATTCAGTAAAATAGACTTAAAAAAAACAACACAGTGGTGAGTTTAATACAGCACATATTTCCCGATTTCGGCCTGCATTAGCTTCTGCCTTCAAAGATGGCTGCCTTTAACTGTCTTATCGGTGTTTATGACATCACATGGAAACTATCTATGGGTATAGTTTGTGTTATCTACAACATTATGGTCACTGTTGTAGAATTGTATATACATAATAAAGACTTTGTTTTGCCATATACCTGTATACTGTGGGGCTATTATGCAATGATAAGTGCTCCAGATCATTTCTTTGGTCAATTACTTTTTACTGCAAGAATTTTTTTTTGCAAACAGTTTTTTAAATATTTGACCAGTTTCTTAAAAGCATCCATTGCACTAATCATACAGGGTGATTTTTACCCTAGCACATCATATGGCATACCTCTGATTTGACTGCTACATTCATATGTAATCGATTTAATGATGCACCAGTATCTTTTACCCGATTTTGCTCCAACTGATGCGTATATACATTTCTGCCTTGATAATTTTTACTGTAAAAAAAAAACAATAAGGAAATCGATTGTAAATTGTTTTCCACTTCCCCAAATTGTTTTAGTATGATAAGCTTTTAATTTCAATTCGTTTTACATCAAAATCAATTTGTAAAAACGATAAAACGATGTTTATCTGGAACACTGAATGATTTTCAACATTACAAAACATAACTATATTTATCAGCATTGTTGTGCAATGTGATGGGAGTTCATAAAATAAATATGATAGAAGTCATAAGTTCTTATTAGTTCATATGACAATTGCAATTTATCTATAACAACCAGCAGTAAATAATAAACACCTGAAATTACTGTGAACAATACTTAAATGGGTTGACAGAAGTTGAAATTAGGAGTTGTGTTAATTACAAGTGAATGTTTTGAGATGAAGAAATTAGCATCAATGTAACATGGTTGTGCATTTGGTATGTTTTTATTGCTGTTTTTATTTTAATAGAAAATGTGTACTATTTTGAGAATGTGTTACTATTTATAGCTTTTGTACTATTTATAGCTTTTGTACTATTTATAGAATGTGTTACTATTTATAGTTTTTGTATTATTTATAAAATTTGCTACTATTTATAGACAAGGCCAAGTAAGTGAGGAGACAAAGAAGTTTGAAGATCAGCAGAACCACAACATGGTGGTGATGATGGAGATGCAGAACACTATCAACCAACTACAGAGAGAGCTGTCCAACTTGGGTAAACAAGGCAAGAGACCACAATCAGAGGGGACTGTCACTACCCAGGTAGTTTTTACAGTTTTATTTCATCCTCGTAGTAAATATATTGTTATCCTAATTTTAATTGGCAGCAATATGTAGAGCTTCCCCTGTTTGTGTATTTTCTGTTGTTAAAGAATGCAGTACTTTCATTTTCAAATGATAGGGCAGAATGTCAGATCTAGGTATGTAGGACACCCTGGTACAACCCAGGTCGCAACATTCCAAAGTCATAAAAGATGGTAGATGTATTCCTTTAAATGGGTAATTCTGGGGTAAGCCCAATATTTGGATATAATGACTGGGTGTGATTCTAGACTTCCATAGCATGCTGTTCATATATAAGGCACCTCATTAACTGCTTCAACTTGTCCAAACTGAGAGATTGGACATTTGTTACGACCGGTGTCGCTGTATAAGTTAATTCATAAAATGGCATGTTTACTAAATGATGAAATGGTGTAACAGAAAGAACAAGCCAGCATCAAACTAGTACAATAATGTTTTATTTTAATAAACAATTAAATCTATAGCATAATTAAACAATAACAAATAAATCAGACAAAATTTCAGATAGCAAAATAAATGTTAGCTTACAGTTTGTCCCTTTAGGAGGTGTCCCTTTAATAGTCCAATTAATAATCCAATGTTGAATAATCCTGAGGAGTCTTTGGTAGAATGTCCTCGTAGATAAGCACAGTTGAAATAATCCAAAGGTAGAACAATACACGAATGTAAATGATATAATTCCAAATCCAACACTTTAATATTTCTTATCACCGTAGAATATAGTAAGTCCACGTAAGTTCCAACACAGAAAGATTTAATATAGAAGCTGCAAGTATTTCCAAACTATATGTCCAAACTCTATGTCCAAACTTTTATCCAAACTTGCTTTAAATCGGCTAACACGCCCTTATATAGACCCAAAGAATTTCTAGAACATTCACGAAAACCCAGAACATTCTCAAAACCCAGTTAAAAATAAACAAATTAACTTTTAAGCAGTTACGCGAATGCTACGTCACTAATACTACAGCGATAAACAACCCTTAACCTGACTAGCGTAACCTTAAACGCTGGTGTACTACTGTACATAACACATTAACCAATCCAACCAACAAATACCATCTTAACTTTTATTCATATAATTGCACAAATTGTCTGATCAGGATCTACACTATTTGCTGCTCAGTCTCTGTTTATATGAATATCAACCTTGACATGTAACATATAAATATCCCTGCTGGGAGCTGTCTGAACAGGATCTACACTATTTGCTGCTCAGTCTCTGTTTATATGAATATCAACCCTGACATGTAACATATATATATCCCTGCTGGGAGCTGTCTGATCAGGATCTACACTATTTGCTGCTCAGTCTCTGTTTATAAATATATCAACCTTGACATGTAACATATATATATCCCTGCTGGGAACTGTCTGATCAGGATCTACACTTTTTACTGCTCAGTCTCTGTTTATAAGTATATCAACCTTGACATGTAACATATATATATATATATATATCCCTGCTAAGAGCTGTCTGATCAGGATCTACACTATTTGCTGCTCAGTCTCTGTTTATATGTATATCAACCCTGACATGTAACATATATAATATTAAAGCATAAAAAGCACAGAATTTAGCATGTGTTTTTAACAAAATATAGCTAGCTAAGGGTTAACATTCACACCATATGAACTTAGATAATCTAAATCCTACTTTCACAAATTTTATTTCCAAATTGTAGCCAAGGTGTTGTGACATAACAGAATATGAATATTAATTTCTTAGCAACTGTTTATACTTATTACACGTGGAGCACCCGTGGCGTAGTGGTGGAGTCGCCGAATTGTAACTCCTCTGACTGCTTAGCCTCTCACAGTGTGGGTTCGAGTCCCGTTTGGGGTGAAGGACTTAATGTGAGAGGGTCTTCCAGTTGACTTGCAGTGTGCCGGTGGTTCTACCCAGACATATGTCTAGGGTCTTCCTCCACCAAAAAGCTGGACGTTGCTATAATGATCACAAATGGTTGCTTGAATGTACTTCAAAAATAAAACAAAAAACAATACTTATTAAATGTTTTTTTCTTTTCAAAATTTTGCGATTAAAAAAAAAAAAATGTATGTTTTTCTAGGTGCCTGCTGTGGATTCATCAATTATGTTCACAAGATTGGACTCGGAGAGAAATGCTAAGATCATGAAGAAAGCTGTAAATGAGCAGAAACTGGACGCTCAGAAATATAAGGTACCGTATTTTGCGGAATATACCCCACGACTTTTCTCTTTTTAAGATTAGAGTACGCGGGGTATCATTCAGAGCGGGGAATCTATTAACAAAATCATATTTTGGTTGGGCACCCAGTCTCTAAAAATATTGATCAGTATTTTGCAATGAACTCTGCTTCTGTTATTTTCACCATTGTCTTACTATTGCAACAGTATTCATTAAAATATTCATTTAATTCGTATTTGTACAACTTTTATAAAGGAAGGTCATAATATCTTATTGTTGGTATCAGCATTTCTGCAGGAAGCATCTGAAAATATTGATTGATATGCAAAGCAAGGTAAACTTTTTATGACAATAATAATGTCAGAAAACATTTATGATAACATGTATGTAAAAAGTTAAACAATGTATATCACAGAAGACTAACCAAAAAAATGCAAATATAATAAAAGATGACAAAGAATAAATCAAAATTAAAAAAATAAATAAAATATGATAACTTTTTTAGAGGCTGTATTTTCACTTCAATTCTTTTCATATCATACTTAGCAAGCTACAAGCTAACACTTCATGTTCCTTCATCCCTTTGATTTTTACTTTTCTGAGAACACTTTTTGTCAACTAAACTCTGTTTGCAGGAGGCAATGGTACAAATGGACGACTATGTGAGTCTTCCTGGTCAACGACTCGCACACCTGGTCAGGAAATACGTGCACCATTGTCATATGAAGGAGATTGAAGGTAAACATTGGAATTACTAAAACATCATGGACCAACAATGATTATTTGTTGCTGGTAGAATATTTTTTGCCACAATTTGTAGCTGACATATGTGTTAATATGGTCTCGCAAATGGAATTTCCCCCAATACTTGATCATCCAGTTGCTGTGAATGCTCCGCCCCCAAGAACTGTCACATGTTTAATTGTTATATTTTTATCAATAAAGCCCCAGTCCACAGAGGGACAGCTGTGGCCGAGCTGTTTAGAGTCTTTGGTGTGTTAGTCATCAGCCCCCCCCCCGCCTCCTGCCATGTGAGTTTGAGTCCTGGTCAGGTTGAAAACTTTCATGTGGTTCTACTATTCCAGTAATGTATACCAAAATAACAATATATGACACAGACCTATGAGCATTGCAACATAATGTATACCAAAATAACAATATATGACACAGACCTATGAGCATTGCAACATAATGTATACCAAAATAACAATATATGACACAGACCTATGAGCATTGCAACATAATGTATACCAAAATAACAATATATGACACAGACCTATGAGCATTGCAACATAATGTATACCAAAATAACAATATATAACACAGACCTATGAGCATTGCAACATAATGTATACCAAAATAACAATATATGACACAGACCTATGAGCATTGCAACATAATGTATACCAAAATAACAATATATGACACAGACCTATGAGCATTGCAACATAATGTATACCAAAATAACAATATATGACACAGACCTATGAGCATTGCAACATAATGTATACCAAAATAACAATATATAACACAGACCTATGAGCATTGCAACATAATGTATACCAAAATAACAATATATAACACAGACCTATGAGCATTGCAACATAATGTATACCAAAATAACAATATATGACAGTCCTATGAGCATTGCAACATAATGTATACCAAAATAACAATATATAACACAGACCTTTGAGCATTGCAACATAATGTATACCAAAATAACAATATATGACACAGACCTATGAGCATTGCAACATAATGTATACCAAAATAACAATATATGACACAGACCTATGAGCATTGCAACATAATGTATACCAAAATAACAATATATAACACAGACCTATGAGCATTGCAACATAATGTATACCAAAATAACAATATATGACACAGACCTATGAGCATTGCAACATAATGTATACCAAAATAACAATATATAACACAGACCTATGAGCATTGCAACATAATGTATACCAAAATAACAATATATGACACAGACCTTTGAGCATTGCAACATAATGTATACCAAAATAACAATATATAACACAGACCTATGAGCATTGCAACATAATGTATACCAAAATAACAATATATAACACAGACCTATGAGCATTGCAACATAATGTATACCAAAATAACAATATATAACACAGACCTTTGAGCATTGCAACATAATGTATACCAAAATAACAATATATAACACAGACCTATGAGCATTGCAACATAATGTATACCAAAATAACAATATATAACACAGACCTATGAGCATTGCAACATAATGTATACCAAAATAACAATATATGACACAGACCTATGAGCATTGCAACATAATGTATACCAAAATAACAATATATGACACAGACCTATGAGCATTGCAACATAATGTATACCAAAATAACAATATATGACACAGACCTATGAGCATTGCAACATAATGTATACCAAAATAACAATATATGACACAGACCTATGAGCATTGCAACATAATGTATACCAAAATAACAATATATGACACAGACCTATGAGCATTGCAACATAATGTATACCAAAATAACAATATATGACACAGACCTATGAGCATTGCAACATAATGTATACCAAAATAACAATATATGATACAGACCTATGAGCATTGCAACATAATGTATACCAAAATAACAATATATGACACAGACCTATGAGCATTGCAACATAATGTATACCAAAATAACAATATATAACACAGACCTATGAGCATTGCAACATAATGTATACCAAAATAACAATATATGACAGTCCTATGAGCATTGCAACATAATGTATACCAAAATAACAATATATAACACAGACCTATGAGCATTGCAACATAATGTATACCAAAATAACAATATATGACACAGACCTATGAGCATTGCAACATAATGTATACCAAAATAACAATATATGACACAGACCTATGAGCATTGCAACATAATGTATACCAAAATAACAATATATGACACAGACCTATGAGCATTGCAACATAATGTATACCAAAATAACAATATATGACACAGACCTATGAGCATTGCAACATAATGTATACCAAAATAACAATATATGACACAGACCTATGAGCATTGCAACATAATGTATACCAAAATAACAATATATGACACAGACCTATGAGCATTGCAACATAATGTATACCAAAATAACAATATATAACACAGACCTTTGAGCATTGCAACATAATGTATACCAAAATAACAATATATGACACAGACCTATGAGCATTGCAACATAATGTATACCAAAAAAAAATATATGACACAGACCTATGAGCATTGCAACATAATGTATACCAAAATAACAATATATAACACAGACCTATGAGCATTGCAACATAATGTATACCAAAATAACAATATATGACACAGACCTATGAGCATTGCAACATAATGTATACCAAAATAACAATATATGACACAGACCTATGAGCATTGCAACATAATGTATACCAAAAAAAAATATATGACACAGACCTATGAGCATTGCAACATAATGTATACCAAAATAACAATATATAACACAGACCTATGAGCATTGCAACATAATGTATACCAAAATAACAATATATGACACAGACCTATGAGCATTGCAACATAATGTATACCAAAATAACAATATATGACACAGACCTATGAGCATTGCAACATAATGTATACCAAAATAACAATATATGACACAGACCTATGAGCATTGCAACATAATGTATACCAAAATAACAATATATAACACAGACCTATGAGCATTGCAACATAATGTATACCAAAATAACAATATATAACACAGACCTATGAGCATTGCAACATAATGTATACCAAAATAACAATATATGACACAGACCTATGAGCATTGCAACATAATGTATACCAAAATAACAATATATAACACAGACCTATGAGCATTGCAACATAATGTATACCAAAATAACAATATATAACACAGACCTATGAGCATTGCAACCTAATGTATACCAAAATAACAATATATAACACAGACCTATGAGCATTGCAACATAATGTATACCAAAATAACAATATATGACACAGACCTATGAGCATTGTAACATAATGTATACCAAAATAACAATATATAACACAGACCTATGAGCATTGCAACATAATGTATACCAAAATAACAATATATAACACAGACCTTTGAGCATTGCAACATAATGTATACCAAAATAACAATATATGACACAGACCTATGAGCATTGCAACATAATGTATACCAAAATAACAATATATAACACAGACCTATGAGCATTGCAACATAATGTATACCAAAATAACAATATATGACACAGACCTATGAGCATTGCAACATAATGTATACCAAAATAACAATATATAACACAGACCTATGAGCATTGCAACATAATGTATACCAAAATAACAATATATGACACAGACCTATGAGCATTGCAACATAATGTATACCAAAATAACAATATATAACACAGACCTATGAGCATTGCAACATAATGTATACCAAAATAACAATATATGACACAGACCTATGAGCATTGCAACATAATGTATACCAAAATAACAATATATGACACAGACCTTTGAGCATTGCAACATAATGTATACCAAAATAACAATATATAACACAGACCTATGAGCATTGCAACATAATGTATACCAAAATAACAATATATGACACAGACCTATGAGCATTGCAACATAATGTATACCAAAATAACAATATATGACACAGACCTATGAGCATTGCAACATAATGTATACCAAAATAACAATATATGACACAGACCTATGAGCATTGCAACATAATGTATACCAAAATAACAATATATAACACAGACCTATGAGCATTGCAACATAATGTATACCAAAATAACAATATATAACACAGACCTTTGAGCATTGCAACATAATGTATACCAAAATAACAATATATGACACAGACCTATGAGCATTGCAACATAATGTATACCAAAATAACAATATATGACACAGACCTTTGAGCATTGCAACATAATGTATACCAAAATAACAATATATGACACAGACCTATGAGCATTGCAACATAATGTATACCAAAATAACAATATATAACACAGACCTATGAGCATTGCAACATAATGTATACCAAAATAACAATATATAACACAGACCTATGAGCATTGCAACATAATGTATACCAAAATAACAATATATAACACAGACCTATGAGCATTGCAACATAATGTATACCAAAATAACAATATATAACACAGACCTATGAGCATTGCAACATAATGTATACCAAAATAACAATATATGACACAGACCTATGAGCATTGCAACATAATGTATACCAAAATAACAATATATGACACAGACCTATGAGCATTGCAACATAATGTATACCAAAATAACAATATATAACACAGACCTATGAGCATTGCAACATAATGTATACCAAAATAACAATATATAACACAGACCTATGAGCATTGCAACATAATGTATACCAAAATAACAATATATGACACAGACCTATGAGCATTGCAACATAATGTATACCAAAATAACAATATATAACACAGACCTATGAGCATTGCAACATAATGTATACCAAAATAACAATATATAACACAGACCTTTGAGCATTGCAACATAATGTATACCAAAATAACAATATATGACACAGACCTATGAGCATTGCAACATAATGTATACCAAAATAACAATATATGACACAGTCCTATGAGCATTGCAACATAATGTATACCAAAATAACAATATATAACACAGACCTATGAGCATTGCAACATAATGTATACCAAAATAACAATATATGATACAGACCTATGAGCATTGCAACATAATGTATACCAAAATAACAATATATGACAGTCCTATGAGCATTGCAACATAATGTATACCAAAATAACAATATATAACACAGACCTATGAGCATTGCAACATAATGTATACCAAAATAACAATATATAACACAGACCTATGAGCATTGCAACATAATGTATACCAAAATAACAATATATAACACAGACCTATGAGCATTGCAACATAATGTATACCAAAATAACAATATATAACACAGACCTTTGAGCATTGCAACATAATGTATACCAAAATAACAATATATAACACAGACCTATGAGCATTGCAACATAATGTATACCAAAATAACAATATATGACACAGACCTATGAGCATTGCAACATAATGTATACCAAAATAACAATATATGACACAGACCTATGAGCATTGCAACATAATGTATACCAAAATAACAATATATAACACAGACCTATGAGCATTGCAACATAATGTATACCAAAATAACAATATATAACACAGACCTATGAGCATTGCAACATAATGTATACCAAAATAACAATATATAACACAGACCTATGAGCATTGCAACATAATGTATACCAAAATAACAATATATAACACAGACCTTTGAGCATTGCAACATAATGTATACCAAAATAACAATATATAACACAGACCTATGAGCATTGCAACATAATGTATACCAAAATAACAATATATAACACAGACCTATGAGCATTGCAACATAATGTATACCAAAATAACAATATATAACACAGACCTATGAGCATTGCAACATAATGTATACCAAAATAACAATATATGACACAGACCTATGAGCATTGCAACATAATGTATACCAAAATAACAATATATGACACAGACCTATGAGCATTGCAACATAATGTATACCAAAATAACAATATATGACACAGACCTATGAGCATTGCAACATAATGTATACCAAAATAACAATATATGACACAGTCCTATGAGCATTGCAACATAATGTATACCAAAATAACAATATATAACACAGACCTATGAGCATTGCAACATAATGTATACCAAAATAACAATATATAACACAGACCTATGAGCATTGCAACATAATGTATACCAAAATAACAATATATAACACAGACCTATGAGCATTGCAACATAATGTATACCAAAATAACAATATATGACACAGACCTATGAGCATTGCAACATAATGTATACCAAAATAACAATATATGACACAGACCTATGAGCATTGCAACATAATGTATACCAAAATAACAATATATAACACAGACCTATGAGCATTGCAACATAATGTATACCAAAATAACAATATATGACACAGTCCTATGAGCATTGCAACATAATGTATACCAAAATAACAATATATGACACAGACCTATGAGCATTGCAACATAATGTATACCAAAATAACAATATATGACACAGACCTATGAGCATTGCAACATAATGTATACCAAAATAACAATATATGACACAGACCTATGAGCATTGCAACATAATGTATACCAAAATAACAATATATAACACAGACCTATGAGCATTGCAACATAATGTATACCAAAATAACAATATATGACACAGACCTATGAGCATTGCAACATAATGTATACCAAAATAACAATATATGACACAGACCTATGAGCATTGCAACATAATGTATACCAAAATAACAATATATGACACAGACCTATGAGCATTGCAACATAATGTATACCAAAATAACAATATATGACACAGACCTATGAGCATTGCAACATAATGTATACCAAAATAACAATATACACAGACCTATGAGCATTGCAACATAATGTATACCAAAATAACAATATATAACACAGACCTATGAGCATTGCAACATAATGTATACCAAAATAACAATATATGACACAGACCTATGAGCATTGCAACATAATGTATACCAAAATAACAATATATAACACAGACCTATGAGCATTGCAACATAATGTATACCAAAATAACAATATATGACACAGACCTATGAGCATTGCAACATAATGTATACCAAAATAACAATATATACACAGACCTATGAGCATTGCAACATAATGTATACCAAAATAACAATATATGACACAGACCTATGAGCATTGCAACATAATGTATACCAAAATAACAATATATGAACAGACCTATGAGCATTGCAACATAATGTATACCAAAATAACAATATATGATACAGACCTATGAGCATTGCAACATAATGTATACCAAAATAACAATATATGACCTATGAGCATTGCAACATAATGTATACCAAAATAACAATATATAACACAGACCTATGAGCATTGCAACATAATGTATACCAAAATAACAATATATAACACAGACCTATGAGCATTGCAACATAATGTATACCAAAATAACAATATATAACACAGACCTATGAGCATTGCAACATAATGTATACCAAAATAACAATATATAACACAGACCTATGAGCATTGCAACATAATGTATACCAAAATAACAATATATAACACAGACCTATGAGCATTGCAACATAATGTATACCAAAATAACAATATATGACACAGACCTATGAGCATTGCAACATAATGTATACCAAAATAACAATATATGACACAGACCTATGAGCATTGCAACATAATGTATACCAAAATAACAATATATAACACAGACCTATGAGCATTGCAACATAATGTATACCAAAATAACAATATATAACACAGACCTATGAGCATTGCAACATAATGTATACCAAAATAACAATATATAACACAGACCTATGAGCATTGCAACATAATGTATACCAAAATAACAATATATAACACAGACCTATGAGCATTGCAACATAATGTATACCAAAATAACAATATATAACACAGACCTATGAGCATTGCAACATAATGTATACCAAAATAACAATATATAACACAGACCTATGAGCATTGCAACATAATGTATACCAAAATAACAATATATAACACAGACCTATGAGCATTGCAACATAATGTATACCAAAATAACAATATATGACACAGACCTATGAGCATTGCAACATAATGTATACCAAAATAACAATATATGACACAGACCTATGAGCATTGCAACATAATGTATACCAAAATAACAATATATGACACAGACCTATGAGCATTGCAACATAATGTATACCAAAATAACAATATATAACACAGACCTATGAGCATTGCAACATAATGTATACCAAAATAACAATATATAACACAGACCTATGAGCATTGCAACATAATGTATACCAAAATAACAATATATGACACAGACCTATGAGCATTGCAACATAATGTATACCAAAATAACAATATATGACACAGACCTATGAGCATTGCAACATAATGTATACCAAAATAACAATATATGACACAGACCTATGAGCATTGCAACATAATGTATACCAAAATAACAATATATGACACAGTACCTATGAGCATTGCAACATAATGTATACCAAAATAACAATATATAACACAGACCTATGAGCATTGCAACATAATGTATACCAAAATAACAATATATAACACAGACCTATGAGCATTGCAACATAATGTATACCAAAATAACAATATATGACACAGACCTATGAGCATTGCAACATAATGTATACCAAAATAACAATATATGACACAGACCTATGAGCATTGCAACATAATGTATACCAAAATAACAATATATGACACAGACCTATGAGCATTGCAACATAATGTATACCAAAATAACAATATATGACACAGACCTATGAGCATTGCAACATAATGTATACCAAAATAACAATATATGACACAGACCTATGAGCATTGCAACATAATGTATACCAAAATAACAATATATGACACAGACCTATGAGCATTGCAACATAATGTATACCAAAATAACAATATATGACACAGACCTATGAGCATTGCAACATAATGTATACCAAAATAACAATATATGACACAGACCTATGAGCATTGCAACATAATGTATACCAAAATAACAATATATGACACAGACCTATGAGCATTGCAACATAATGTATACCAAAATAACAATATATGACACAGACCTATGAGCATTGCAACATAATGTATACCAAATAACAATATATGACACAGACCTATGAGCATTGCAACATAATGTATACCAAAATAACAATATATGACACAGACCTATGAGCATTGCAACATAATGTATACCAAAATAACAATATATGACACAGACCTATGAGCATTGCAACATAATGTATACCAAAATAACAATATATGACACAGACCTATGAGCATTGCAACATAATGTATACCAAAATAACAATATATGACACAGACCTATGAGCATTGCAACATAATGTATACCAAAATAACAATATATGACACAGACCTATGAGCATTGCAACATAATGTATACCAAAATAACAATATATGACACAGACCTATGAGCATTGCAACATAATGTATACCAAAATAACAATATATAACACAGACCTATGAGCATTGCAACATAATGTATACCAAAATAACAATATATGACACAGACCTATGAGCATTGCAACATAATGTATACCAAAATAACAATATATGACAGTCCTATGAGCATTGCAACATAATGTATACCAAAATAACAATATATGACACAGACCTATGAGCATTGCAACATAATGTATACCAAAATAACAATATATGACAGTCCTATGAGCATTGCAACATAATGTATACCAAAATTTGAAAAGGCACAGGACAAAGGTATTCACATGCAAATCAAATGTAAAAGTAAGAACAAATCTGTGATGAGTCTTTTAACAAAAAGAGTTAACCCAACAGTTACTGCGTTGGAACAGCCAGTTGACAACAGGGACAAACTAGGGTGCTTAAACTATTTTTTCAGAGCTCTAACCTTGCACTTTCTGAGGCGTTTCTCAATTGGAAGCAATGAAAAGAAAACCAATCTATTTGCTCAATCTATTTTAATAAAAACTGTCCAAGTGCTGACATTTTCTGTGACATGTTCTGATTAAAGTAGTGACGTCATTGAAAAATAAGGTCCACATAGTATTTAGAAGAGAGAGAAGTATTATTTCTATTAGAAGAACTACTCAAAATTGATTGTAACTGAAATTAATTTTGAATCAAGAAAAGAAAATGACCAGAGAAGTGTAAATGGTTGTAGCATCCTGTTCATGTAAAGATGGAATTAAACCAAAGTCCATCAAAGGAAATACATGTAAAAATCCTAATAATTCTTGTTCTTAACCAAACAGAGAATGTCCAGAAATCCAACAGCCTCAACGACAACGTGTTTGAGATTCTGGACAAGATGGAGTCCTTGCAGAACCAGCGAGCACGTCGATGGGCTGACAGAATGGACGAGATGGGCCTGGAGCGTCTACGTCTGGCTAACCTTCTTATGGAGACGTTAGACAGTATTGAGCAAGAATCTGGGATCTTTCTCATCAAACCCATGTATTCATACAGGGGGAGGTAATTTAAAATCATTTTCACTTCCTTGGTTATTGTTGCTTTGAGTCAAATCACAATACATATATATATATGTCACAAGTTTGACTATCAAACAAACGCATAACAATGTGAGAGCTGTGCTCACTTGCTGAGGTTGCACACACCTGGGCATCCACATGTTTTAAAATATGCCCTTATAAAATAAGAAATCGATTCAAAAGCCTGTGATTGTCATCCCATGGAGCCTTGTTATCCATTCTATTGCAATCTGACATATTGTTACATTATTTACATGTAATATGTAGAAATAATTAAAAAGAACATCTGATACATGTAATATGTAGAAATAATTAAAAAGAACATCTGATATATTTGTAGCAGCCTGTACATTTGAAATCCAAAATTTGCCTTTAAACTATATCTCAAAGGAAGTTGTGAACTACAAAACAGTAGGTTGTCACCTTAATCTATCCAAGTGTAAAAAGTAATTAAGGTAGTGGTTGGGATTTTTTGTGGGGGGAGGCTGGGGGGAAATTTGAATAATATATCAAGGGGTTTTGTACTGGCATATATAGAGCTGTAGAACCCTTTGTACAATACAGTATACTTTATTCGGTGCTACTTTGAATACTGGAGGGGAGCGCCCGTGGCATAGTGGTAGATTCACCGACTTGTAACTCCTCCGACGGCTTAGCCTCTCCCAGCGTGGGTCCGAGATCTGTTCAGGGAGTGGAACTTAATGTGGGATGGTCTTCCAGCTGACATGTGGTACAGTGGTGGTTCTACCCAGACATTTTTTGGGGTCTTCCTCCACCAAAATAGCTGGACATCGCTATAATAATCATAACTGGTCGCTGTGATGTATTTTAAAAACAAAAAAGCTGGAGTTTTCATTAAGGAGTCTTCTTCATTCTCTTAATAATGACTTGCCACTTTTTGCTTATTTCCTTTTAGTAATGTTCAAACTGTTTTTTTATCTATAGAGAACAGAAGGAGAGATTCTCTGGAAAAATTAGTCGACCATTCCGCCCTCAGCGAACTATGTCCCCTCAGCGAGAGGTCACGAGTGCATATGCGCCTGCCCCCACCCCCGCCTCCAACATGCGCTCAGTGGTACGTGCTCAAGCCAAGGAAAATGCTCAGCCAGTAAGTGAGGGTGTCTGTTTGATTTTATGTGACTTGTGTTTTAAATGTTGATTACTTCCTTGATGCCTGTACATAGAGGAACTCCATTCAGTCAATTGTACAAATCACATTGAAACTGGGCAGACCTAGAGTTGGTAAGTTTTCCCCCATAGAGAACAATCAGTCTTGCACGTATGTGTACCGGTACTCAAAGATCCATCGATATCAGTCTTTGTTGCAAGCCGACAGCAGATGCAGGTTAGCATGCTTGCTAATAACATTCAGTTAAGACTTTTGGGTGCTAGCTAACATTTTGAACCCACTTTATTCTCTCTCAAACATCCAAATAAATAATTGTTGTATAAAAAGATCCCTCAAAATGCTGATTAATGATGTCTTACATCTATGAGAAATGTGAAACATAAAACTCCACCGGTCATTTATAGATCTTCAATCATAGCCACACAGCACAGTTAGCTATTTTTAAACTAAGAAACAATGTAACCACATACTTTTGAGATCGCGTTATATCTTCCTCTGGATATTTCGTTCAGGCGTCGATAATTATTTTCAGGAGACAACACCATCCTGCTTATTTATAGATTTGGGAGGAATGGACATTTAGAGCGATTTTTTTTTTTCATTATCTGTTCTGTCTAATAATAGAGATAGTGTTTACAATCATCTTTGCTTACACCACAGTGTGAATTTATATAAATCATGTCCAGATTCCCTTGAATCCTAGTATAGTGTTACCTATATTTGATATAGGCAAACTATTGGATACCATCTTTAACATACAGATAGCAGGAAGAGTCATTATTATTATATTTAAATGTGCTTTGTTTATTGGCTAATAACATTAAACTTATATTTAATATAATAAACATAGGATGAGTTTTTCATTATTATCCTTAAATGCACATTTTAAGCTCCTCTCTTGGAAGACTAAACGTGGAGCTATTATCCTGAACCTTATGTTGGCGTGGGTATCTATTTTGTTAAGGATTTGCACCAGTATTCACCAACTATTCTTAACTAAGAATTGCTCAAGTCATCGATTTCAATCCACAATATCTTCATTGTGTATTTAGGTACATGTCTGTATTTTTTGTATGACACTTTAACTTTGCTTTTTTGAGCTTAACGTCACATGGAAACTTTATGAATAAGCTTATTTTTGTTGGTATGAATTTGTGACTTGGGCTTTCTGATCAGGACTTACACTGTTTGCTGCTAACTATACATCAGAATATCTATTAACATATGCCTGAAAATGTGGTTAGATAATAAAGAATGTATTTTTGATTCTAAACAAATAAAGCTTGAGACGGATTAAATAAAGGTGATAGATGGTTCTCTAGATTACTGTCTTATAGATAAACATACAATCAACAGCTTTGGGGATTTTATAAAGGATCAACACATTTGGATATCTCGGCTCTTGTTGACACAAGGCTAATCCAAGATATTGAGATTAATAACTCAAGCATTTACCTCATATTATTTTATGTTGAATGCATATTTGGAAGTCCTTGGTTTTTATCCTAAGGGGTATTGTGTTGAGGTGATAATAAAAGACTATGTACTTTAGATGGGGTGTTGATAATGATTATTATTATGAATGAGGTTTTCAATAAAAGATGTCTATACAAATAGTTTTGATTCAGTGTGAATATATTTATTTTTTCCTATCAGGTTTTGGAGGGGATTTATTTAGTTAGGATTTTTAGTCAGGGTTGTTTATTATAAATTTGTGCGTGTAGTTTTATAATAATTATAATTTAGGGAACAATGTTGTTGTTTTTTTAAGTTTGGATTTGCTGTTAATGTTATGATTTGTGATATAAGATAAATGCTACAATGAAAAGTTTTGTTATGTGATTAAAGATAAACATTACATTAAAAAGGTTCATTATGTGATTAAAGATAAACATTACATTGAAAAGTTTCCTTATGTGATTGAAGATAAAGGTGATTGACAATCTCTAGAAGGTTAGGTGTGAGTCAAAGTGAAGACTGATGTTTATGTATAACTACAACAATGTAACTACAACAATGTAATTTGTAAAACTTTCACAAAATTGGATATCAGCTATATACCTTTGTGTGCTAGCATATTTCTGGATTTATCAACAAAGATGTCATTAGCAGTTGAGAGATACCTGCGATACTTGTATTTTCATCAAGTAAGTCATTTTATATGATAATATACAGGTTTATGTATATTTTTGTTAAGCATCTGTCTGTAGTGCATAATATCTAAGCTATACAAACATAGAAACATGGGTTAGATCAGTAAATTCCTATGTAGACCTCCTATCCCTATGGATGGTATCCGACAGTTGAGGCCCAATTTTCTTTCTCAAAAAAAAATTGTTATGACATTGTTTCCTTAAAACCTCCTACAAAATACTGTTCATTGATGCCCTAGGTCTCTGTAAACAATAAAGTCCCCACTCCTCATGGCCAACAGGTACATGTAATTCATATCCGAGTCTCGATGCTATTTTTAAACTAAAGAAAAACACGTGGCAGCTTTCTTTTGTGATCATGTTATAGTGTCATCTGGGTAATCCGCTCATCATCGAAGTCAATATCTATTTTTAGCAGAGATCGTGCTTATTTATATATATTGAAAAGAAAGAACTTTTAGAGTATTATTGTTTTCTATGTGATATGTACTGTCTAACAATATAGGTATTGTTGAAAACTGTCTTTACTAGTGTACTGTCTAACAATATAGGTATTGTTGAAAACTGTCTTTACTAGTGTACTGTCTAACAATATAGGTATTGTTGAAAACTGTCTTTACTAGTGTACTGCCTAACAATATAGGTATTGTTGAAAACTGTCTTTACTAGTGTACTGCCTAACAATATAGGTATTGTTGAAAACTGTCTTTACTAGGACTTAATGATGAGTTTATACAGAAGCTATGTTCCACTTCACCAAAATAGTGGTCAGATATTGTTACATATATTAAATATAGGCAAACTATCAGAGAACATCTTTAACCCTGGCAGTTATAGTTCAACTAGAATTTTGAAAATTCACTCAACTTTGTAGTTTTTCTTTAAATGAGATAAAAGGATTTTAATAATTGTATGTTCAGCTTTCAATAATAGATTTAAGGCTGAACCAGTCTATACATAAACGCTTAGTCATGCAGATTCTGCTTATGATTGTGAATGGTTTGTAAAGGCGTAAAATGGCATATAATTGTGAATGGTTTGTAAAGGCGTAAAATGGTATATAATTGTGAATGGTTTGTAAAGGCGTAAAATGGCATATAGTTGTGAATGGTTTGTAAAGGCATAAAATGGCATATAATTTGTTAATGGTTTGTAAAGGCGTAAAATGGCATATAATTGTGAATGGTTTGTTAAGGCGTAAAATGGCGTATCCATGCAGGAAAGGGTTAACTGCCTTAGGAGAAGAAACATATTGCAGTTATAATTGTGTCAATCTAGTCAATGTTGTGTTCCCCTTCTGTTATGGTTTATTTCTCAAAAGCCATCAAAGTTGTTCACTTCTAACTCAGAATAACTGGCCACTATTAAAGTAGGAGCCCATTCCACAAGGCCAGGTAACCCCTTAAGGATCCCATTTCACAAGGCCAGGTAATCCCTTAAGGATCCTATTTCACAAGGGCAGGTAACCCCTTAAGAAGACCATTTCACAAGGCCAGGTAACCACTTAGGGTCCCATTTCACAAGGCCTGGTAACCCCTTTAGGATTCCATTTCACAAGGCCATGTAACCCCTTAAGAAGACCATTTCACAAGGCAAGATATCCCTTAAGGATCCCATTTCACAAGTCCGGGTAGCCCCTTAAGGATCCTATTTCACAAGGTCAGGTAATCCCTTAAGGATCCCATTTCACAAGGCCAGGTAACTTCTTAAGGAGACCATTTCACAAGGCCAGGTAACCCCTTAAGGATCCAATTTCACAAGGCTGGGTAATCCCTTAAGGATCCCATTTCACAAGGTCAGGTAACCCCTTAAGGGTCCCATTTCTCAAGGCTAGGTAATCCCTTAAGGATCCCATTTCACAAGTTTAGGTAACCCTTAATGAGACCATTTCACAAGGCCAGGTAATCCCTTAAGGATCCCATTTCACAAGGCCAGGTAATCCCTTAAGGAGACCATTTCTCAAGGCCAGGTAGCCCTTAAGGATCCCATTTCACAAGGTTAGGTAGCCCTTAAGGAGACCATTTCACAAATCCAGGTAGCCCCATAAGGATCCCATTTCACAAGGCCAGGTAATCCCTTAAGGAGACCATTTCACAAGGCCAGGTAGCCCTTAAGGATCCCATTTCACAAGGTTAGGTAGCCCTTAAGGAGCCCATTTCACAAGGCCATGTAACCCTTAAGGATCCCATTTCACAAGGCCAGGTAACCCTTAAGGATCCCTTTTCACAAGGCCAGGCAACCCTTAAGGATCCCATTTCACAAGGCCAGGTAATTCCCTAAGGATCCCATTTTACAAGGCCAGGTAATCCCTTAAGGATCCCATTTCACAAGGCCAGGTAACCCTTAAGGATCCCATTTCACAGGGCAAGGTAACTCCTTAAGGATCCCATTTCACAAGGTCAGGTAACTCCTTAGAGATTCCTTTTCACAAGTTTAGGTTACCCTTAAGGAGCCCATTTCACAAGGCCAGGTAACACTTAAGGATTCCATTTCACAAGTTTAGGTAACCCCTTTAGGAGCCCATTTCACAAGGCCAGGTAACCCCTTAAGGATCCCATTTCACAAGGCTAGGTAACCCCTTAAGGATCCCATTTCACAAGGCCAGGTAACCCCTTAAGGATCCCATTTCTCAAGGCTAGGTAATCCCTTAAGGATCCCATTTCACAAGGCCAAGTAACCCTTAAGGAACCTATTTCACAAGGCCAGGTAACCCTTAAGGAGCCCATTTCACAAGGCCAGGTAACCCCTTAAGGAGCCCATTTCACAAGGCCAGGTAACCCCTTAAGGATCCCATTTCACAAGGTCAGGTAACCCCTTAAGGATCCCATTTCACAAGGTCAGGTAACCCCTTAAGGATCCCATTTCACAAGCCCAGGTAACCCCTTAAGGATCCCATTTCACAAGGCCAGGTAATCCCTTAAGGATCCCATTTCACAAGGCCTGGTAACCCCTTAAGGAGCCCATTTTGCAAGGCCAGGTAACCCCATAAGGATCCCATTTCACAAGGCCAGGTAAACCCTTAAGGATCTCATTTCACAAGGCCAGGTAATCCCTTAAGGATCCCATTTCACAAGGTCAGGTAACTCCTTAATGATCCCATTTCACACGGCCAGGTAACCCCTTAAGGATCCCATTTCACAAGGCCAGGTAATCCCTTAAGGATCCCATTTCACAAGGCCTGGCAACCCCTTAAGGATCCCATTTCACAAGGCCTGGCAACCCCTTAAGGATCCCATTTCACAAGGCCAGGTAACCCCTTAAGGATCCCTTTCACAAGGTTAGGTAACCCTTAAGGATCCCATTTCACAAGGCCAGGTAATCCCTTAAGGATCCCATTTCACAAGGCCAGGTAATCCGTTAAGGATCCCATTTCACAAGGCCTGGCAACCCCTTAAGGATCCCATTTCACAAGGACAGGTAACCCTTAAGGAGCTCATTTCACAAGGCTAGGTACTACCTTAAGAATCCCATTTCACAAGGCCAGGTAATCCCTTAAGGATCCCATTTCACAAGGCCAGGTAACCCTTAATGATCCCATTTCACAAGGCCAGGTAACTCCTTAAGGATCCTGTTTCACAAGGCCAGGTAACCCTGAAGGAGCCTATTTCATAAGTTTTTTCAAGTTAATGTTTGCAGGGTCAGAATTTATACCTTTTTTTGGTGCAGCGGCTGATCAAGAAAATTTTGGTAGTGGTGGGGGGGGGTTATGAATCGAGATCTATTCAACTTTATTGCAGTAAATACTAGATCTTTATACACAGTAAGGGACCCTAACTTCGACCTAAGCAGTCAACAGACAAAATTTTCTTTAAAAGCTTAGTATTTTTTAAAGCTTACATCTCTGTGTTTTCACAACTCTAGTCTTTTATCTGGCTAGAGGGATCAGACAAATTGAGCAGAAACTGGCTGATCAGGATCAACACTATTTGTACCTGCAGTATGAATCTGTGATTAGCATTTGCTGCACTTGTTTAAAGCACTAAAGGCAGAACTTCAATGTAAAATTGAATTCAAGTGAATACCTTCTCTTGCTAACTGAAAGATGGTTGGTGAAAGGAACAACACAAAGAACAAATCAAACATCATGAATATTCATAACATCTTGAATCGCCAAGTTTTTATGTGTACTCTCTCTTTATTCCTTTGTGAATGAATACATGTCTGCCCTTTTCAAATAACAGATTTTCATTCAGCTCTTCAATCAATGAAAGTAATGACTTATCTGACAAATTGCCAAAAATACAACCAAACTTTATGCCTATTTTCTTGTAAGCATTCAAGCATATTTTCTCTGAGTTTTCTCCCCTTCTTTGCTATGAGATCATTAATTCTTTAGGATTTCAGAAGGTTTTTTGTATTTATCTTCGCAATGTTTCATCAATGTTATACAAGTATAGTATACTTATATAAGTAAATAAAATAAAAGCACCAGAAAAATAACATTAATAAGAAACTAAGAAATTAGTGTTTCTTGTAAAGAAATTATCATTTCATAATAAGCATTGAACTGAGTGTTTCTTGTAAAGTAATTATAATTTCATATTAAGAATTGAACTGAGCGTTTCTTGTAAAGAAATTATAATTTCATGAAAAGTATTGAACTGAGTGTTTCTTGTAACGAAATTAATGTTTTATTATAAGTGATGGTTATAGTTTTATAGGTAGTAAGAAATAAAATTTCGTGAAGTAATTCATGATAAGAAAAATTATTTTGTTATGAGAAATTAGATTCAGTGTTAGTTTCCAGTTATTTTACGAAAATAAAGATAATATAGTCAGTGTGTGAGTTTAAGGAACTGTAAAAAAGGGGGATGCACACTATATGAAAAAAGGGAAGCAATCTGATGAACACTGCATGAAAAAGGGAAACAATCTGATGAACACTGCATGAAAAAGGGGAGACAATATGAGGGACACTGTAAGAAAGGGAGACAATCTGATGAATACTGTTAAAAAAAGGGAAACAATCTGATGAACACTGTAAAAAAAAGGGAAACAATCTGATGAACACTGTATGAAAAAAGGGAGACAACCTGATGAACCAGACATTTAATGGTCCATTTATACCTTCTGTATAGAGTTGTATTCATATTTACATAGTCAGACCTGATGAGAGTTAATTCAACAACGGTGTGTCAAAAGCTAGGGGTATTTAAACAGTCTGGACATACAAGCTACCTCCTGTGTCAATTTTAATCCATAATGTTTGTTCACTCATTTAAAGCTGCCTCGCTCCATTTTTGCAATTTCATCTTACCATGAAAAGGTTTTAATAAAAAAGGATAAATAAACAATGATACCAAAACATTAAAAAAAGTTTTGTTTTTTTTTTATTTTGTTTTTTTTCGTTACATTGCCCCAGCAATATAATGGTCATATTTCCATCATGGCATCCAGCCCCAATTAGTGCATACATGTGAACTCTCCCACTTTGGGAGGGTGACTCCTACTTTAGGAGGAAAACTCCCACTTTGCGAGGGAGACTCAACACTTTGGGAGGGTGACTCCCACTTTGGGAGGGTGACTACCACTTTATTTAAAAAATGAGAGGTGTTTTAATGTATTATTTTTTTCAAAAATCTCCTTACTTGGAAACAGAATTTCCTTTTTTGTTTATATGAAAATAACAAATCTTTGCAAGTGAAAATCTCCCACTTTGGCTGCAGAAAAATTTCACTTGTATGTCAGTGACCAAGACAAAATAGCCAGACAACATATAACAACGATCATTTTGTCGCTGGGATGTATTTAGAAAACAAAATATAAACAATTTCTTTTAATATGATAAAACATTAATATAACTAAGAGTTGAAATCTTTTACATCACATATATTTTTTTTAAATTATTTCCAATTTCCTGTGATTTGGTTGTAGCCCCTTTAGCTGTTAAAATCTTTTGTTTGATGAATTATTTAATGTATATTAACCTCTGGCTGGAATAAAGTTGTTGATTGGACTATTTTATCTGACTGGTTCTAGTGCATTTTGGAATTTTGTATTATATTTGTGGATAAATACTAATGTAATCTAATGGTTATAAGACGTTTTAGTGGTTCCATTTTTGGCACACTGGTTAATAAATGTGTTTTATCTGACTGGTTCTACTGCATTTGGAGTTTGCATTTTATTAAACACTAGTAAATGTATTAATAGTAACTTTTTTATTTGCTTGGACTGGTTATAGGCTATTTGGTTATTCTTTTTTACCAGACTGGTTAATAAAAATGTTTTAATTGACTGTTTGTTGTACATGTATATATTTCTACTTTTTTTCTGGTTCTGGCTTGGTTCACGTCAAAGTGCTACTTGTGTTTTTATTTTTATCAGGATTGTTGTCCTTTATTGGTGACGCGCTTGAGTGCAATGCCTATATATGGAATGCTCACTGAAATTTGCGCACAGGGAAAGTTTGTTTTGCTTATTTTCACCAATCAAATACCGGCCATAGTTTGGTACATGGAGTTCTGTTTTTTAGCTCAACTGAGCACAACGTGCTCAAGGGGAGCTTTTGTGATACCGCTTCGTCCGTCGTCCGTCGTCCGTCGTTCGTCGTTCGTCGTTCGTCGTCCGTCGTCAACATTTACCTTGTGAACACACTAGAGGCCACAATTTTTATCCAATCTTCATCAAACTTGGTCAGAATGTTTGTCTGCATGAAATCTTGGATGAGTTCATTATTGGGTCACCTGGGGTCAAAAAGTAGGTCACGAGGTCAAATTTTAGGAAAAACTTGTGAACACACTAGAGACCACATTTATTGCCCAATCTTCACCAAACTTGGTCAGAATGTTTGTCTGCATGAAATCTTGGATGAGTTCGTAACTGGGTCACGTGGGGTCAAAAAGTAGGTCACTAGGTCAAATCTTAGAAAAAGCTTGTGAACACACTAGAGGTCACATTTATAGCCCAATCTTCACCAAACTTGGTCAGAATGTTTGTCTGCATGAAATCTTGGATGAGTTCGTAACTGGGTCACGTGGGGTCAAAAAGTAGGTCACTAGGTCAAATCTTAGAAAAAGCTTGTGAACACACTAGAGGCCACATTTATAGCCCAATCTTCACCAAACTTGGTCAGAATGTTTGTCTGCATGAAATCTTGGATGAGTTCATAACTGGGTCACGTGGGGTCAAAAAGTAGGTCACTAGGTCAAATCTTAGAAAAAGCTTGTGAACACACTAGAGGCCACATTTATAGCCCAATCTTCACCAAACTTGGTCAGAATGTTTGTCTGCATGAAATCTTGGATGAGTTCGTAACTGGGTCACGTGGGGTCAAAAAGTAGGTCACTAGGTCAAATCTTAGAAAAAGCTTGTGAACACACTAGAGGCCACATTTATAGCCCAATCTTCACCAAACTTGGTCAGAATGTTTGTCTGCATGAAATCTTGGATGAGTTCGTAACTGGGTCACGTGGGGTCAAAAAGTAGGTCACAAGGTCAAATCTTAAAAAAAAGCTTGTGAACACACTAGAGGCCCTATTTATAGGCCAATCTTCATCAAACTTGGTCAGAATGTTTGTCTGCATAAAATCTTGGATGAGTTCGTAACTGGGTCACGTGGGGTCAAAAAGTAGGTCACTAGGTCAAATCTTAGAAAAAGCTTGTGAACACACTAGAGGCCACATTTATAGCCCAATCTTCACCAAACTTGGTCAGAATGTTTGTCTGCATGAAATTTCGGATGAGTTCGTAACTGGGTCACGTTGGGTCAAAAAGTAGGTCACAAGGTCAAATCTTAGAAAAAGCTTGTGAACACACTAGAGGCCCTATTTATAGGCCAATCTTCATCAAACTTGGTCAGAATGTTTGTCTACATAATATCTTGGATGAGTTCGTTATTGGGTCTCGTGGGGTCATAAAGTAGGTCACTAGGTCAAATTTTAGAAAAAGCTTGTGAAAACACTTAAGAGGCTACATTGATGGCCCAGTCTTTACCAAACTTGACCATCATGTTTGCCAGTATGAAATTTTACATATGTTTTGAAGTGAGTCATGTGGATTCAGTAGGTTACTTGGTAAAATTCTAGAAAATGTTATCAACCCAGTGGCCACACTAATGGTCCAATCTTCACCAAAGATTTCTAAAGTAAATGACTCTCAATTACTTAATGCCAGATTTGAGCCTACGTAAAGCCTGTGTCATCAGGTGAGCGATTAAGGGCCATCATGGCCCTCTTGTTTTGTTTTATTGTATTTTATTTATTTATTTATCTTTGAATAAAGAAAACTGCCAGATACCTGCTTTAATAAAGTTGCAAAATTTATGTCACAATTTCTTTTAAATTTGTTTTAATCATTTGTGTCGCCTTTGATGCTTTGCATCAAAGGTTTTCTTGTCTTCTTTATCATACTGCTAGTGAAAGTTCTCTTTTTTGACTAGACTTGTTATCATATAAGTTTTCCATTCCATAGACTGTGTACAGTTTATGTAAAGTTATTTCCATTCACCGGACTGGTTTCAGGGATTGTGATGTATGTAAAGTTTGTGTGTGTTGGAAATTTGAAAGGCAAGGTAGATTTAATAAGGTAAATGAGTTCGAAAGAGGCCAGGTATTTAAATATGGCAGTGTTAGAGTGCCAATAATAAGTGTGTTAGTGATAGTGATAGGGTAGTGAACTATACCAGTGCTAGATATTTGTAGATGATTAAAGAAATATATTTGACTTATTGTAGGGAAGTTCTCTGATCAAAATGTTATGTGTTTGTGATTGAAATTGAGACATTATGTTTAATCAAACTTGTGGATTATATAGTGAAATTTAATGGAAAATATTAAATGAAAGCTTAACATTGTGTTTTTTGTGAGTAAATTGTGAAATACTTTATGATGAAGAAATATTTTGGATTATAGTTTGAAATCTAATGTGATTTTGTGAAAGTGTATTTGTGAATTAATTGATATTTTAAGAAGTTTTTTGTGTGGAATGAAAGTTTCATTAGTGAAAAGTAGTAGTGATATTTTAGAACGGATTTAATTTTCATTTTAATCTGGCAGTAGACACATTGGAAATATTCAGATTTTGAGAGGAGAGTTTGATAAAAAAAAAAAAGATTTAGAAATGAAACCTACGGATAAATATCTATTTCAAAGATGGGGTGTTTATTATGTAACATTAAATTAAAATTTGTGAATTTAAATTATAAAACAACCATTTCAAAATGCAATATTACCTGAGATCATTTATGAATAAATTTTTCTGTTTTCTTTAAATTTATCATGACAGTGGTTAACTTGAAGCCAAAATCTTCAACATTATGTTGTGTAAAAACACAACAACTAGAAATAAGATAAATAGCTGTGAATTAGTCAAGTGTTTTACGAAGCAAACAGGCATTAAACACTGGATGACAGATATAATCCTACCATAAACCTGTCTGTCTTTCATAAAAAAAAAAATATGAATATTTTATTTGTTGAAGGCTTTGTAGTAAACACAGTTTTTAAGGCAAAATGTATTGTTATATTAAGCTTACCACTCTTCAAAGTAACTTTTCTAAAAAATTGTTGTGTATATTTAATACATTGATAAACCTGGCATAAGAGCTAAAGATAAGAGGAATAAATGGGATTTTGTGTTGCTATAATTCTTAACCAAACATTATTTTGCTGGTACACATTGAAATTTTCATATTGAGACGATTCTAATGAGTACCAGGTATATAGGGTTTGGAGGAGAAATAAAGGTTTTAGCATGAAAAATAATCAACCAAACCCTATAATATGGGTACTCATTAGCTTCGTCTCACTGAGACGATTCTAATGAGTACCAAGTATATAGAGTTTGGAGGAGAAATAAAGGATTTAGCATGGAAAATAATCAACCAAACCCCTTAGTGTGGGTACTCATTAGCTTTGTCTCACTGAGACGATTCTAATGAGTACCAGGTATATAGAGTTTGGAGGAGAAATAAAGGATTTGGCAGGAGGTGTATTCCCCTGAGCTGGGCCTCTGAAATTGTTCATTTGGACTTAAAGTTGGCACAAGCTGTACTGCCCTTACCTGTAAATCCTCTTTTTTTTATCTAAGATAACCATAAAACAATAATTCAAACACAATCTTTAACATTATGTACAATTTTAAACAAGGTAAAAAAAGATAAAAAATGGTTGGGATGAAGTCTTGAGTTTTAGAAATGCAAACAGGTTTTAAACTCGCTATGACAGTTGTAATCCACAGGCAAGCTGTTTATACATTCTGAATCCTTTCATAAAGACCTTTTCAATATTCTCCGTTTGTTGCAGAATTACATTGAAAACAAACGCAGCTTTACCATTGTCAGCTGGGAAGGTTTATTGAATATTGTCCAGGAGGTCACATTGATAGAAATGCAAACATTCATTCTAAAGGAAGGTCTAACTTTTGTGATAAACATTTTCCAAATCAATAAAGATATATACATGTTTTGACAAAGAGTTTATTCAATTGTTTGGGGCAATGTTAAATGCTGTATTTAGTTTTGGATCAATAATAAATGGTAAGATTGGTTAATATATTCATAAATTATGAAATCAATATTTGATCAAGTAATACTGGCACTAGAATTTATACAAATCGAGTGAATTCAATTTTAGGTCAATTGGAAAAAGGTTTATAATTTTTGAGACGATATTTATCAAAGCACTGAAAAGCGCTGTAAGTATGTCCCTGTAAACCTATGAAGGTATGCAAATAATGATTACATTCAGATTACAGGGGTGTAGTGTTGACAAAATAAATAACTGGCTGTTGATTTTCAACTCATTGTATTTTGGTCGCATCCGGTAACATTCTGAGCATTTATTTTAGACCTAATTTAATGAGAGTGGATAGTCTCCCCTGAATAATCCCAAGATGGAAGTAGGTCTTTTTATTTGGCTTACTCGGTTTTTATGCTTGTACTCTTTATGTATGTTGAATTCTGTACCTTTCTTGTGATACCTAGGTTAACCTTCATCTACAAACAGTTCCATTTTGTTGTTTACATAACATAATTATCTATATTAGTATTTCAATTGATTTCAATTTAATATTTATTCAACAGTGAGAACTTTCTCAGTTTGTAATTGAACTATCTGTAAAAGAAAAGGCAATAAAGTCCAAGAATTCCAACTTAAAGGACCTACCTACTATTTGGACTATCTCAGATATTATCTAACAAGGGAGACAATTTCCATTTCACCAATGTACCTGTACCCCATAAATGAATGCAATCACATAGAAAGTTTTGTACGTTTAACAACATAGTTTCTATATATCAGAATTTAATGACTCTGTTGTAACATTTGCCTCAATGTAATTTTGACATATTTTTAGAAGAGTTGCTTTCTGCAGCTGATATGGTTCATGCTTACTCATGTGTTGAACATTTGATATACCACAGAAAAATTTTGACTCTTATTTGCACACATTTAATAGCTTACTGGGTTAATGTTTGGTTATCGTTATATCTCAGTTCTATTACTGTGGTCACAAAATTCCATAACCAGGGGACACTTGGAAAAACTGAATCAAACCTTCTGAACAATCTCTTAATCAGGTCAGTAACTGATACATTGATAATTAATCTGCTAACATTAAAGGTGGTGTCCGACAAGTTTATGCCAAATTTCTTTTCTCAAATAATTAAATAATTCATTGTAAACTGAAAAGGTCCTGTAAATTGCTGTTTATTGCTGCCCTAGTTCTGTGAAAAGTAAAGCATTACACCCCAATCATCATCACAATCAGGTATTTCCTATCTGAGCCACGCTGCAGAGATAACTATTTTATAACTGAAGAAACCATGTGACAGCTTACTTTTAAATCATCATCCGGGTCGTTCGGTCATTAATTTTTACCAGAGGTTACTTTTGTGCTTATTTATAGATTAGGAAAGAATGTATGTTAGAGTTATTTTTTTGCAATGTGTACTTTCTCACATACAGTGTATAGGTTCAAAATCGTATTTTACTCAAACTGAAGTTTATGCAGAAATTACGCAGAAATAACCCAGAAACTGGTGAAAATATAAATATTGTAACATGCATTTGGTGCAGGTTAATTGTTGTATACCACCTTTAACCATCAGCCCATGTTTTAATAGTGAGAACAATGGAAGAAGGATTAGCAAAGTTAATCTGCTGTGGATTAAATGTGTTAATCTCATGGAGAATCATTGATGACATTATATCCTGATTATGGCTGGTGTTATTGTAGTTGTAGTTATTGTAGTTGTTCTGCTGATGTTTCATCAGAGCCCCAGATAAAAGAGTTTGTTTGTTAGGTTTATCGTCCCACCAACAGTATGTTTGTTGGGTTTATCGTCCCACCAACAGTATGTTTGTTGGGTTTATCGTCCCACCAACAGTTTGTTTGTTGGGTTTATCGTCCCACCAACAGTATGTTTGTTAGGTTTATTGTCCCACCAACAGTATGTTTGTTGGGTTTATCATCCCACCAACCGTATGTTTGTTGGGTTTATCGTCCCACCAACTGTATTTTTGGTGGGTTTACCATCCCACCAACCGTATGTTTGTTGGGTTTATCGTCCCACCAACAGTATGTTTGTTGGGTTTACCATCCCACCAACCATATGTTTGTTAGGTTTATCGTCCCACCAATCGTATGTTTGTTGGGTTTATCGTCCCACCAACCGTATGTTTGTTAGGTTTATCGTCCCACCAACCATATGTTTGTTGGGTTTATCGTCCCACCAATCGTATGTTTGTTGGGTCATCATCCCACCAACTGTATGTTTGTTGGGTTTATCGTCCCACCAACAGTATGTTTGTTAGGTTTATCATCCCACCAATCATATGTTTGTTGGGTTTATTGTCCCACCAACAGTATGTTTGTTAGGTTTATCGTCCCACCAACCGTATGTTTGTTGGGTTTATCGTCCCACCAACCATATGTTTGTTAGGTTTATCGTCCCACCAATCGTATGTTTGTTGGGTCATCATCCCACCAACTGTATGTTTGTTGGTTTATCGTCCCACCAACAGTATGTTTGTTAGGTTTATCGTCCCACCAATCATATGTTTGTTGGGTTTATTGTCCCACCAACAGTATGTTTGTTAGGTTTATCGTCCCACCAACCGTATGTTTGTTGGGTTTATCGTCCCACCAATCATATGTTTGTTGGGTTTATTGTCCCACCAACAGTATGTTTGTTAGGTTTATCATCCCACCAATTGTATGTTTGTTGGGTTTATCGTCCCACCAACTGTATGTTTGTTGGGTTTATCGTCCCACCAACAGTATGTTTTTTTAGGTTTATCGTCCCACCAATCATATGTTTGTTGGGTTTATTGTCCCACCAACAGTATGTTTGTTAGGTTTATCATCCCACCAACCATATGTTTGTTGGGTTTATCGTCCCACCAACAGTTTGTAAGGTTATTATCCCACCAACCGTATGTTTGTTGGGTTTATCGTCCCACAAACCGTATGTTTGTTGAGTTTATCGTCCCACCAACAGTATGTTTGTTAGGTTTATCGTCCCACCAATCGTAAGTTTGTTGGGTTTATCGACCGACCAACAGTATGTTTGTTAGGTTTATCGTCCCACCAGCCATATGTTTGTTGAGTTTATTGTCCCACCAACTGTATGTTTGTTGGGTTAATCATTCCACCAACCGTATGTTTGTTGGGTTTATCGTCCCACCAACCGTACATTGTTGGGTTTATCGTCCCACCAACCGTATGTCAGTTACCTGAATCTGGACACTTGTTGTCATAAGTACCCGTACTATAAGGTTTAGTGGAGAATTATGGGATATATGATAACACACGATCAGATTTACTTCACTTATATGGAAGTTCTGGTTTTATTATGTACTTATGTTGAATAGTGACAGAACTAAAAGAATTGATCAGGTATAGCAGTAGATGGGGTTGTCTGCTGTAGTTATGAAAGTGTCTAATCCCAGGTCTAGAAATAGTATAAAAAGCTTAAAGACGATCTAACATATTAACAAGGTATCAAACCGCGAACATAGAAGAAACCCCACTCTTCATTACTGGTGAGGAAATTTTTGTGTTAACCTAAGAGTTCACTTGAAAAGGTCAAGGTCTCAAAATATTTTGATTATGATTTAAAATGACATTATTTAAAGGTAATTGAAAATGTGTAAACAACTTTGTGTTGGTGTTGACTATAAACAGCTAATTGTGTAAGTTTTATCAACACTATAATGACAGAGTTGGAGAAATTTTAGTTTTACACTCAAAACAGAATAACTAAGCAGCAGAAAAGACTACCAAAATGCAAGTGATTGGATTTCAAACGGTGCTGAGTTATGAACCAGACAGCCTTTACCCAGTTAGGCCTAAACCAGGTCTGAGACAAAGGCCAAAGACTGCATGTGCCAGGCCTTCTACAAAACAGGCCCTAAGATCAAGACCACAAAGTTCAAAATCTAGGCCACAGAGTTTAGTTCAAAAGTCTGTATCAAGGAGTGATGTTCAAAAATCTAGACCACAAAGTTTTGTGCAGAATTCTAGACCTCAGAGTATAGTTCAAAAACCTAGGCCCAAAAGTGAAATTCTAAATTCAAGGTTAGAAGGGTCATTTGAAATCTCAAGGTCACATGTTTTGGGTCAGCAGTCAAGACCACAGACTTTGGTTCAAAAATCTAGTTCAGAAAATTTATTTGAAATTGCCAAGTCATACGGCTTAGTTCAGATCTCAGACTCTCGTAAGCATCAATGCTCTCGACCAAAGAGTTCAATCCAAAGGTCAAGGTCACAAGATAAAGGTCATAGCTCAAGTGTAAAAAGTTCATTTCAAAAGCAATTTCTAGAGAAGAGTTTTATGGGAAGTTCAAGACCTAAGAGTTCACTTGAAAGGTCAAGGTCACAAAGTTCAATACAAAGGTCAAGGTCACGCCCTTCAACTGCTGGGTCCATTAAGGTGGGTTATATATATTTACCATGATTTAGTTTTCACTATATCATGTATCAATTTTTCATCCTTACTTAACCTTTGTTTTGTTTTATATAAAAAGATGTATTTTATTAGATGAAGACTAATTTTATGTTGCACATTTGGAGCATCCTGCCTTATTTTCTATTTTTTCCTTATGATTTTAAAGAAGATAACACATTTTTTTCTGAGAATGTTAGAATTTAGTTTAAAAATATTATATTTTCATTGTTTTCTTTATTTGAATTTAAGGGGTGAAAAAAAAATTTTTTTAGCAACATCACACAAATCTTTCAAAGCTGTTTTAATTTTACCTCGTTGCATTTTTAACGCCCCTCATCTGAATACTCTAGATTGTCTCCATTAAATTGATCAAAAGATTAGCACATGCTCGTTAATCTTCTAATTTCCTGGATTATTAACAAGATTGCTGTGAAGCTGACTTATTGTTAGATTTGTGTTATAACAGACTTAATCTATCTGGACTTACCAGCACTTCTTTAGAAACATTTCAAAAATATGTTCTTTTTTTTTATTCTTTTGTCTGGTAACTGAAATTTGACCTAGAAGTCTGACATTTTTTGGGGGGGGGGATTATTTTCATAACATCCATTTTTATTCCTCTGCCTTTCAGAAAAACATGAAAGGCCGTCCATGCATACATTTTTTTTGCTTCCAATCATAGAACAATTTAATAAGGTGACAAGATTGTGCTCTTTTTTGGTTAATAAGTATATCAAGATATAGATTATTGGATTTTTTTTATCCACAGAACATTGGCAGAGTTACATCCCTTAGTTGTCGTATTTAATATTATTTTCATAAACAGCAGGAGAATATAAACAGTGTATTTTAGGTTGGTTTGGGTTCCTCTAAAAGGGTACATTTAATGTATTAAACAATATCTACCCCCTCTATGTTTCCGTAGATATAATATTTATGTAGGCCCCTCTTTGTTTCTCTAGATATAATATATATCTAGGTCCTTCTATGTTTCTCTGGATATAATATATATATATCTTAAAAATATCTATACTACTGTATGTTATTGCAGATTTTGAAATATCTTACTTGCTATTTTCCATATTTACACATATCCCCAACTTTATATTTCCAGTACCCTTTCGAAGGCCAGGGATCCCCAGTAAGATACGACCCTAACCGACCTCTAGACGGTGACCAGAGGGGCCTTCTAGGGGCTTCCATCAATTATGGCACCTCCCAGCCCAGGGCAACATGGAGCGTAAGTATAAACTACAGCAGCTGGAATACAGCAAAATATTTTTATAAAAAAAAAATTAGATATATTAGGACACTTTACAATGTCTACAAATAAAACATCACTATACGGGCAAGGAATATTAACATCAATACATTTTGTAAAAAATACATTTTGTACATATCTGCGATTATTTCACTTATAAATGCAATCATAATGCTCCTCTGCAGACGCAAATTAAATTAAATGTTTAATAAAAAAATAGTTTGATAATACTTTTAGGTTTAAACAATAAGTGATCCAGACTATTTATGCTGATTCTGTAACAGTCTCTTGACATTTTTAATTTAAAATTATTCCAAGGTTCTGTAAGAAAGTTCCAGTTTGTCAAAAACATAACAATATCTTACCGTTGGAAATACACCTCCTTTCTAGAAGTATTTTCAGACCCATCATTTGTATTTCTCTTTTTTCACTTTCCAACATTTAATTTGCTACACACACACACACACACACACACAAAATAATTTAGTTATCTTAACGTAGAAAAGCACACAAAAACTGATTTATGGGGGAAAATAGCTGAAGACTTTAAAAGCAGTTAGGTAATTTTCTTTAAATTTAATATTCCTTTTGAAATGCTTGATATTATTTATCAGAGTTAAAGACATATGGAGAGTGGTAACTCCTCTGACTGCTTGGCCTCTCGCCCCATTTGGGCCTAAAGACAATGTGGGAAGGTCTTCCAGCTGACTTGCTGTGTGCCTGTTTTTCTACCAAGTCATTTGTCTTGGTTCTTCCTCCACCAAAATGCTGGGTGTTGCTATAATGATCATAATTGGTCGCTGCAGTGGTATTTCAAAAACAAAAAACATAATCAGTCAATGTTATATAATATGGAATGTTTTTTAAGAGTTGAATAATATTTGTCACATATGCGATTCAAGGTTAAGGGGAGATAACTGTAACTTCAAAGGTACTTACAGAAACAAGAGTCTTTATGTAAGGGATTTTGGGTTTGCCGGCATTTTTGCCAATACTTTGCAGTAACCCGGCCGGTCCATTATACTGACACCGACGAGTCAGGCATAATACTGTCCTCTTAGCCCCAAGCGTTAGGAGGGAAGCCACTACTACCAACTTTACAGTCTTTGGTTTGACGCGGGTTTGAACATGCGACCTCCCGATCCGCAAGCCGATGCTCTACCACTTGAGCTATTGCGACCTGTCTCTTTATGAAAGACATAAGCTAATAATATTACCTTAGTTTTTGTCATTTCTTAAAAATCTCAAGACTTTTTATCAATATCTTTAGTACCTAATGTACCATGTTCATTTGTATATTTTCTGTCCACTCATTAAGTTTATTAAATTGATCTTTTTTTTTTTTTTTCTTATCAAGATGGCTGATTCGCAACCAAAGGGTGAATCCCCCTTGTATGGAAACACACCTCGAATATTGGAGCTGGATATAAACCGAATGATGATTGGTCAAAATACAATCAGGTGAGTTTTTGATTGGTTCAAATAAAAATGTTCAGACAGATGCTGATTGGTCAAATTTTAAAAAAAGAATTCTGATTGGTTTAGATAAGGTGAGTGTTGATTGGTTAAATGCATAGTAGCAGGTTCTGATTGTTTTCTAATATTTATATGGATTACATCATGGTTATTTTTGCAAATATTCAATAAACGATATAAAATATTTTAATCAAAATCAGTTAATAACTTTAATGAATAGGATTGCAATGAATGATTATTAAAAACATCACAGAATATTATTTAGGAAATACAAAATCGTCTCAACAGTGTTCATTTAATAATGCAATCATGTTTTAATACTGACCTCTTCTCTCTGCCCCCCATTCACAGTGCCCAGATTGGAGCTCAGTCACTTAGCAACGACCGCCTGGTGAACGCAGCCAATAGCAACCTCAGATCTTACATGACTGTCAACCGACCATCTGGACAGACAGAAAGACCTTCATCAGGTTTGTAATGTCTTAAGCAATCATCAGCTGGTCAAGGATTTACTTTAAAAGAGGCATGATTTTTCAGACAAACAACTAGGCAAAATGAGTTCATTTCAAGACATTTTAAATTGGAATGTGACCTTATCTGGCTTGACAGTGGGTTTGTTGAGGGGGGGTGGTTTAGGGGAGGGAGTGGTGGGTTGGGGAGGGGAGGGTGGTGTACACAGCCTCAGTCTGCAGTGGTATTAGGCAAAGGATGGGGATAAATCATGCTGACCAATGGTGGTGTAGTGAGGCCAGGAGCATCAACTGTGCTGACCAATGGTGGTGTAGTGAGGCTAGGAGCATCAACTGTGCTGACCAATGATGGTGTAGTGAGGCCAGGAGCATCAACTGTGCTGACCAATGGTGGTGTAGTAAGGCCAGGAGCATCAACTGTGCTGACCAATGTTGGTGTAGTGAGGCCAGGAGCATCAACTGTGCTGACCAATGGTGGTGTAGTAAGGCCAGGAGCATCAACTGTGCTGACCAATGGCAGTCTAGCTAGTGAGGCCAGGAGCATCAACTGTGCTGACCAATGGTGGTGTAGTGAGGCCAGGAGCATCAACTGTGCTGACCAATGGTGGTGTAGTGAGGCCAGGAGCATCAACTGTGCTGACCAATGGTGGTGTAGTAAGGCCAGGAGCATCAACTGTGCTGACCAATGGTGGTGTAGTGAGGCCAGAAGCATCAACTGTGCTGACCAATGGTGGTGTAGTGAGGCCAGGAGCATCAACTGTGCTGACCAATGGTGGTGTAGTGAGGCCAGGAGCATCAACTGTGCTGACCAGTGTTGGTGTAGTGAGACCAGGAGCATCAACTGTGCTGACCAATGGTGGTGTAGTGAGGCCAGGAGCATCAACTGTGTTGACCAATGGTGGTGTAGTAAGGCCAGATACATCCACTGTGATGACCAATGGCGGTGTAGTGAGGCCAGGAGCATCAACTGTGCTGGCCAATGGAGGTGAAGTGAGGCCAGGAGCATCAACTGTGCTGACCAATGGTGGTGTAGTAAGGCCAGATACATCCACTGTGATGACCAATGGCGGTGTAGTGAGGCCAGATACATCCACTGTGATGACCAATGGCGGTGTAGTGAGGCCAGGAGCATCAACTGTGCTGACCAATGGCAGTGAAGTGAGACCAGGAGCATCAATTGTGCTAACCAATGGCAGAGAAGTGAGACCAGAAGCATCAACTGTGCTGACCAATGGCAGAGAAGTGAGACCAGAAGCATCAACTGTGCTGACCAATGGCAGTGAAGTGAGACCAGGAGCATCAACTGTGCTGACCAATGGCAGTCTAGTGAGGCCAGGAGCATCAACTGTGCTGACCAATAGCGGTGAAGTGAGACCAGGAGCATCAACTTTGCTGACCAATGGCAGTCTAGTGAGGCCAGGAGCATCAACTGTGTTGACCAATGGTGGTGTAGTGAGGCCAGGAGCATCAACTGTGCTGACCAATGGCAGTCTAGTGAGGCCAGGAGCATCAACTGTGCTGACCAATGGCAGTCTAGTGAGGCCAGGAGCATCAACCGTGCTGACCAATAGCGGTGAAGTGAGACCAGGAGCATCAACTGTGCTGACCAATGGCAGTCTAGTGAGTCCAGGAGCATCAACTGTGCTGACCAATGGCAGTCTAGTGAGGCCAGGAGCAACAACTGTGCTGACCAATGGCAGTCTAGTGAGGCCAGGACCATCAACTGTGTTGACCAATGGCGGTCTAGTGAGGCCAGGAGCATCAACTGTGTTGACCAATGGCGGTCTAGTGAGGCCAGGAGCATCAACTGTGCTGACCAATAGTAGTGTAGTGAGGCCAGGAGCATCAACTGTGCTGACCAATGGCAGTCTAGTGAGGCCAGGAGCATCAACTGTGCTGACCAATGGCAGTCTAGTGAGACCAGGAGCATCAACTGTGCTGACCAATGGCAGTCTAGTGAGACCAGGAGCATCAACTGTGACTATTTTTTTAAGACATCTGTCCCTATGACATCCCTGTGTATAGTGAACAAGTTAAGCATTTTATTGCACTTACAGCTGTGATCTTACAGGGTGATTTTCTCTTGAGTCATATTCTAAGGTCATATCCAATGTAATAAACAACTACAGCTTTTTGAAAGAGTTAAAATTTAAAATCACAATTTCCATTACAGCTTCTTGCAAGGTTATTATGCAGACCACCTCTGTGTGTCATCAACAACAAAAAATGCATCTTTTAAATATATGGAGATAACCTGTTTTAAATCAACCAATCAAAATCTTCATTACAGCCTCACGCAAGATTGGTAGCCCCGCCCCTTCAGTATCACCAACTAATCAGAGTGCTTCTTCTAAACGTGTGCGGATGTCAGCTGACATTGAGGTTCCATCAGTAATGGCCACACCTCCTCCTCTTCCACCAATAGCCAGTGGACAGAATCGACCCAGTAGTGGAACCAGTAGACAGACTCCAACTAGAAGTGAGTTATATAGTTATATGTATAATGTGCTGCCTTCACTTTGATATCATGTCTTGCCTTAACTGCTCTGTCATACATGGTATGGAAATATAGGCACAAAAAAACTAGTTCACCACATTGGTTAAACTCATGGTCAGGGCAAGAACTTTCATGTGGGGAGGTTTTCAAGCTAACCTGCGGTGCGCCAGTGGTTCTACTCAGGCATAAGTCTGGGGTCTTCCTCCACTAATATATGAATGATAAGAGACCACCAAATACATTGTTATATGGTGTATTGTTTGTTTGTTTATTGTTTGTTTATTGGGTTTATCGTCCAACCAACAGTATTTCAGTTATCTGGAGACGGTGTCCACTTGAAGCAGATATAGTGCTGCCTTCACTGTGTATAGCATGCCGTGAACACCTGGCATGATACCACACCCAGTCACATTATCCTGACACCGGGCCAACCAGTCGTGGAACTACCCTTATATTTGCTTGAGCGTTAGCAAGGGAGCTATACCACTACCATTTTTAACGACTTTGGTATGTTGCGGCTCGGGATCGAACCCGGGGCCTCCCGTACCTGGAGCCGACGCTCTACCGATTGCGCTACCAGGTCCGGTATGGTGTATTGTAATATATTTATATATATATTGTATTATAACATATTGTATAAATGTTACCTCCATTGTGAGAGCACTTCTCATTTTTTATAAATTACTGACTGAAAAAATGTGATTGAAAAACCAAGGACTAGTTGTATTATTTAAATAATTGTTATTTTAATTTCAGTAGGTACAACAGACAATAAATTATAATGAGTATTGTTACTTTCTTTGCAGTACCTTCCGGAGATGTTCCTCCAAGTCCACCAGGATCCAGCCTTAGACACACGCCTCCTGGTGATTTTTCTGAGGCTCCACCTACAAATTGACCTTAGCCACACCTCCATAGCTACCTAATGACACACCCTTTCTAGGGGATACCTCTCATGTCTAGCCTACAAATTGTCATAAGCTGAGCCTTCCTACCAACCAATCAACCCATCATGAGATATTTCTGATGATCCTCCTTATAACCAGAATAAGCTTCTCCTTTTAAACAAATTAAAGATATTTTTTATGCTTCACCTTTTACTTGGCATAAGCCACTCCTCCTTAGCAACCAAATGACACACCCATCCAGGTGATATCTGATGCTCAACCTACAAATTGACATTAGCCACGCCTTCTTACTTCAGTTTCTAAAATGGAGGATTGAAAAAAGATTAACATGTAACAGACAATAGAAATCGTGCATAAAAATTGCCTGCAACTCAGACGAGTACACTTATATAATAGATTTAGTTATATTTATTTAAATTGTATACAAAGATTACTTAATAGATGCAAAATATTTATTTACTGGCTATTTCTAGATTTTATATGTTTTATTGTTGTGTTTATTAATTAAGTTATTAACCATAATGGATAAAATGTATATACAAAAGCTAATGTAATTTTGACATGATTATCAATATATAGTGTAGAAAATTTTTAATAACTTTCCATATTTGAAAATATATTAATAAGTACACCGTGGTTAAGATTATTGAAAATGACATTCTGAACTGAATTTATCTATACGTGTAAGAAATAGAAGATAAACACATTTAATGTGCAGAAATTTAGTTTCAATAGAAAAAATAGTCTGTTTTCTTGCATGGACACCTGCATATAGAAAGCTTGAACTACAGTAAAAGGATATTCAATTGTAATAGTTTTTACATTTAAATTACTGTTTGAAGCATGTTGTTGTAAGATTTCAAGGCATGTGATGTGAATTTGCAAAATAGTTCGCTTTCTGGTTGAACATTTTTATAAAACTTTAAACTTTTAATGCGCTTAAAGATTACAATATTATTTAAAAAAGAAGGTAGTTGATATATTGATGGTTTATTGTCTACTCTATAAGTTTTGTTTAGATTATAACATATATTATAGGTTGTTATGTTTATATCTTCAGGTGCACAAAAATGACTTTACAAGTAGAATCTGATGGAATACAACAAATACATGTTAAAGTATTATTTCTGTCTTAACGCATATTTAAGTCTTAGTAAATGACTTTACAGGTTTGGAGTAAACAACATCGCATTTTATAAAGCAACGAATGCAAATACCTACCACATTTTTAAAGGCAGCCATGTCCTAATTATAAATAATAAATAATATATTTTCTAAGGTCATACCATTTTAACAATGTTTCATTTTGGTTGAAAAAACACCCTTGATACTGAAATAATATATTGTGGTTTGATGTATACTAAATTCAGCCATTTAAATTATTTTCCTTTAATTGTTGGACACCATCGTCAACATTTAGTGACAGTATAAAGAAATCACTGCATGTGAATTATTTGACAAGAAAAACAATGTTTTATCCTACTTCATGGGTAGTGTTTAGCAGTTGACATGCTGTAACAGAGATTTTGTAGAATTATGTGGAAGAGTTTTAATGAATGTTGCTGCATTATTTATTGATGTCGGATTGTTTTTGCTATGTTTTCATGTTTTATGTACATGGATTTTGTGATTAATTTATTTGTTAATTAATTAATTTAGTTGTGTGAATAATTGGATTTTTTATTAATTGGATTGTGTGATTAATTGGATTGTGTGATGTTTGCAGGCATGTCTTGTATTATTGTATGTTTTAAAATTGTATTTTACCCACACGATTTAACAACTATGCCTTAAAAACTTGAAATTTGCCTGAAATAATAGCGTGTAGTTTTTAATATATATTTGTTGTAACACTGGATTGTGTTGTTTTTTGTCTGGGTTTTTGTTTACCTTTATACATATATTTTATTAACTTGTTAAAAAATTATCTTATTTACTGTTATCATTTAAGGTATGTGATGAGTTTGATCGTATATATTTTATTGAAACAGATATCTTCACTTGTGATATTTTTTAAATACCATATTGCCATATTTATGGATTGGATAATTTTATGTGTACATGGATTTTATTTTATACCTTGTTGATTGTTGTTGTTTTTTAATTTTCAGTATTTTAACAAAAATATTTTTTTCTTTACCAAGCTAGAATTCATTTCAATTTTTAATATATTATTGTTACTTAAAAATACTAATTACACGTTATACTTATATTGTGTTTTTTTAACATACTTAACAATAGGAAGTATTTATCCTCCATCACAGACAGATGTATACTGCTTTGTCATTGCCCATCATTCTATTTTTTCTATTTATCCTAATGTCTGTTAATCTGTCACACATTTCTTCTGCAGTAGTCCGTCTATCTGTTGTCCGTCGATCTGTCGCACCTCCTTTATTCCGGAGTCGTCCGTCCATATGTCACACTTTTCTTATTCCGGAGCTGTAGGTCCGTAGTACTTTGAAGGATTAAAATGATACTTGGAAGAAAGATTTAAAATAATGACCTGCAATAATGGTGCAAATGTGACAACTTATCTTCTGTTAGAGTTATGGCCCTTTGATTTTGATTTTGTTTTTAGTCCTTAGATGCATCTTTTAGCTGGTGTTAACAATTCAACGAATTTGCTTGAAACTGCAACACTGTCTATAATACCTACCCCTAGCCTGCTTAACATAAACCAATCAAGTTGGAGGAGAAAAAAAGGATTTGGCATGAAAAATAATCAACCAAATCCTATAATGTGGGTACTCATTAGCTTTGTCTCACTGAGATGATTCTAATGAGTACCAGGTATATAGAGTTTGGTGGAGAAATAAAGGATTTAGCATGAAAAATAATCAACCAAGTTGAAGGCAAGCGAGGAAGGAAGATTTAGATCAGCAAGCATTCTGGCAGCTGTTTGACCAGAGCTGCACTTTTTTGCTGCATTTTTATTTATGTATTTGTTATTTGATGTTTGCCAGCAAATGTAGATTAAGAATTCAGTATTTCTTACTTTCAATTGCAAAATTACTTTTATGAAGATCTAGCCAGAACCCATATAAGAGGAGGAAAATTAATTGTGTGTTTTCCATATATCCCATAATTCTTAACTATATAGTATGGCTACTCATTAGAATTGTCACATTGAGACGATTCTCATGAGTATTAGGAATACAGGGTTTGGAGGAGAAATAAAGTTAGCATAAAAATTAATGTACAAAAAATTAAAAGTGTTGAAGTTTATTAGCAATGCCAGGTTGAGACAATTCTAATAAGTACCAGGTATGGAGGTTTTGGAGGAGAAATAAAGGAGTTAGTAGGTGGTGTCACCTTTCGTCTGGGCCTCGTCTGGTTGATGTGCTTTTTAGGTAATATTAGCAAATATATCCAGTTTTAAAAAAACAACAACACAATATTTCCTTTTTATTTTTGAAATCTGGTATTCTGTCCAAGGAAAGGTAAGACACAGAAACATCCTCAACCCGTAGGTGTGGAAAACAACAATGTTTGAGCTGACTGAATCTCTTCCCATCAGCAAACTGACATTTGTACAATCTGTATAAAATTTGGAAAAATTGCAGCAAAACGACCAAATGACGGCATGACGTTGTTCAAAAGTATTGTTTATCACAAAATCATTTTGTCTATCCTCTTAAACTTAAATGGTGCACTTGAGTGGAGAGGGTCACCAAGAGTCAATTAGCAACGTGTCCTTTATTTGACCTGTGTTTGAGTCTCGCCTTAATATGATTGGCTGACAGTGATAATTGATATCATGAGTTCAATGCATGATCTTCAAAATGTTAGCTGGTTATTTCTTTTGTTTAAATTTCTCCTGGACTTTGTCTATTAAGTCTAACCCAGTACCTGGACAAAGGACTTCGGTGATTACGTGTTTTGTACTAGAAGAAATAAAATGGTTTGCGGTGTACCTTTAGAATTGGTATTAAATATAATGAAACCAAATTAAACTAAAGAAATATCTGCAATTTGAGTGCAGTATGTCTAGCTTTGAAATACAGCACCAAAGAGAAACTAAAATTAAGAAAAGAATATTTCAAATCTCAGGTAAAGTTGAACATTAAAAGTTAACAAAACATTGACTGTTAACTATAATATAATCAGCCTTTAAACTGTCACATATAAAATATTTATATTTAACAAAAGATTTCAACAATTTACAGATTCCTGTTTTTAAAAACGTACTCAATTAGGAAATATATCAATAATATTAATTTGCCTATTTACAATGGTTTTTTTGTAAAAAACAATAAAATTTCTTACTTCATTCAGATAATCCTGCTGTATACAATGATATTTAAAGCAGATTTATTGCACAATTAACATCTATTTTGTTTCTTCTAAGTTACCTCAGTGTGCTTTTCAACAATACATTTGCTAATCCATATATTTTATATCTCCCACACAATTATAAGGGCCTCGTATATTTGGAGTAATAGGAAGTGTTAAGACTTTGTATTGACCGTGTTGTTGTTTTTGTTTTGAAATTATATTTAAGAAATCGTTCACAACACTGAGGGCCCTATGATATTATATATGTTATGGACAGGCTAGTCAGCCGAGAGGGTAATATAGACTGAAGTGCAGTATTTCTAAGCTGTTTATTTCTCAATTTAACTGTACAAGTATATAGAACAGAACAGAACAGAATATATATACCTGGTACTCAGTAGAATCGTCCCATAGAGATCATGTCAATCATTACCAATTATACAATGTCAATCGTTACCAATTATACACTGTCAATCATTACCAATTATACAAGATTTGGTCTGTTGTTGTTGTTGTTTAATGTTTACTTGTTTGTGTTACTTTCCTCCAACGCATCATCTTATTGTGGACCCCCAGTATATTAATGGTTGATTTATGGAAGAATTATGGGATATATTGATTCATCAATTTTTTATTTTGGTGTTTTGAGCTCTTGTTTGTGTATATTTGTGTTTTTTCTGAATCTGTGATAGTCAATAAATAAATTGAAGATTGTTTTTGTTGCTTTTTGATTTATTTTTCATTTTATTCTAAATATGTTTTGATTAACTTTTTAATAGGAAAATAAGAAAAGGTCCTCTAAGAATTTACTACAGGTATGTAAATCTAAACTACCTCTAGACAATTTACTACAGGTATGTTAATCTAAACTACCTCTAGACAATTTACTACAGGTATGTAAATCTAAACTACCTCTAGACAATTTACTACAGGTATGTAAATCTAAACTACCTCTAGACAATTTACTACAGGTATGTAAATCTAAACTACCTCCTCTAGACAATTTACTACAGGTATGTAAATCTAAACTACCTCTAGACAATTTACTACAGGTATGTTAATCTAAACTACCTCTAGACAATTTACTACAGGTATGTAAATCTAAACTACCTCTAGACAATTTACTACAGGTATGTAAATCTAAACTACCTCTAGACAATTTACTACAGGTATGTAAATCTAAACTACCTCTAGACAATTTACTACAGGTATGTAAATCTAAACTACCTCTAGACAAAGGCAAGTGTGACTGCCACGTAAAGGAAAATTACATAAAAGATGGAGGTTATACACAATTTTCCAGGTTCGAATCATAAAAAAATGTCTCCTGTTATATTTTTGTTCCTTCCTTTTTACTGGCTAGCATATTACTAGGTAAAAAGATATATAAATTTATCGAAAAATATTTTTTTCTATTATTATATTTTTATCACAGACCATTTAAACCCAATATGAAACATGTTAAACAATATCTCTGCAAATGTTCTCATGGCTTAAAACCCCACTCTGAACATCTGTAAGTTAACAAAATTTAATTTTAAGTTTGACAAATTTTATTTTTTGTTGACAAAAAGTATCGGTACAAAATGTGCAATAAATTACTTACAACATAAACACATGCACAGCAAAGCATAGATAAACTATTGTTATGGACAAAATGAAAGTATGTGGGTCCCAACATGGAGTTCCGTGAACTCAAAATGAGATTAGATAAAATGCATATTATTAAATTAAAAGCAATTAGAATAATTAAATTAACGGCGGTTAAAAGTGGCCTGTAAAGATAAAACAGCGCCAAGCATTGACTCAGGCAAATAGAAGAAAATAGACATAAATTCTTGTCAAATATTACCCACGACAATGGTGCACAGAAAAATATGAAGCATTCTAACTATTCGGCATTTATACACAGGTATCTTCATAACAACCATACATGTTCACAAACATACAAAAAGACATTAAACACAAAAACTATACTACTTCCGGCATGAAGCTTATTTACATACTCGCACAGCGCATGCGCACTCAAGTGGTCGCTCACACCTACACAGCAAACGTTTGCACACATATTCACGCGCGCATTGACAAAATTATACACATGCATGAAAAAGTAAATTTGATGTAACACACATTCGAATCAAGCAAACACACAAAATCTTTTACACATGTGGCAATGATGTAATATTACTAGTAGTGAAAATAAATTAAATGACAATAAATTATTTAAATGAAATGATACATGTATATGTAAATGATTTGTGCACCACCCTAGGGAAATAAAATCACGAAAGTTGTTTAATTAGTAACTGTAAATCAACGTATGTGATTATGAAATAATTCAGTTTTATAGTTTCCTATTTTAACCCATTTAGAAACTAGATGATGATTTATAAACTTTTAAGCTGGATTGTTATTCCCTGAGTTCTATCAAAACCAGGGCATGCCATTCTCTGCGCTGAAATTCTCATTACTAAATTGCGAAACATGAGAATGTTGTGATCAGCTAAGAGAAAGTTTTATGCAAGTAAAGAAATTGCCTTTGTTTTGTCGTTGTTGTTTTTAACTGCTTCCTCCTTCGACAGAAAGATAATCTCTTAGGCACTTTTAAGTACAAAACAAAATTTAGAACGGTGATCCCGCCTGTGCAACATCAGCTGTCTTGATGACCTTTTTGTCCGTGGTAACGGCTGGCGTTGGAGACTCGATAATTTCTTTAACAACTTCTGTTGGAATCCCGGCTCCTGCTTCTAAAGCGTCTATGGCTTGCGTTTCCTGCACTACAACATCAGCGTTGATGGCTGCAGTATCAACAATCGGAGCGACTGATTCAGCATTTTCTTCTATTACTGGATCTACAGCGACTACCTTATCTGTCGCAAGATCAGGCATAGCTTCGACCGTCTCCGAAACTGGAACGGATTCAGCAGCAACAAGCACTGGTATTTGAGCATCTACGATTTTAGCAACCGGTGCTTCCACAACAAGCGCATCAGATTCTTTTTGTGCGCTTATATCTAAGGAAGCAATGCTTTGTGTAGCTACTGACACAGCTTCAGCTGCCGACGCTTCAGCAGTTTTGTAGGCCGGTACCGCTGACATGCTGCTGTCAATCGTTTCCTTGGCAACAATGACGTGGTCTTTAATGTCCGCGATTGTTTTCTTTGAAAGATCTTCATCTGACTTTGGAATATCGAGAGCGGACTTCGCAGCCGCATGTATATCACTAACCTTCAAATCAGATTTCTTTGCTAGTTTTGAACCTCTTGGCACCAAAGCAGGACGTTGATCGAGTGCGAAAATTGCTAGAACTTCATTGCCATTGACGATGCCAACCGTGCCAGAGGCATCGGGTCGGACAACTCCATGGCGGGACATGCGGCGGCTGCTTCTACCTCTCTTGTTGTTGTTGTTATTGTTGTTCCCTTTGTTGTTGTTGTTATTGTTGTTCCCTTTGTTGTTGTTGTTGTTGTTGTTGTTGATGATGCTACCTCTCGTTCCGTTGCTTACCCTCGTTATTCTCTCTCGTATAATCTGTCGACGAGTTACTTGTGGATTAGACGAGCGGAACTCCGAAAGCACCGGGATGGGGCCACCAGTACGAACAGGTTGTGACGGTAGAACGATTTGCCGTCGGCGAGCGATTAGTGGATGTCTAACGGGCTGGCGAGAGCTCCCGATACGAACGGTTCTGCCACTGATGCCAGCGGGAGGTCGATGGACTGGAAGAGGACCTGTAGCTAGCGTTCGATGGACTGGAAGCGGATGTCGGATGGCATGTGAGAGTTGGCCAAACGATGATGGCATTGGACCGAAGTTGAATCCTTGATGAATGAAAGGGTGTCGATAGTAGTCCAATCGGGGCCATTGTTGTGGCAGGAATGGATGTTGGGATCTAAATGAAGGTCCGACGAATCCCTGGTGAGGGAAAACAGATGAACGTGACCATGTGGGTATTCCCGGCATGCCCGACCAAATCCCGCCGTGAAGCTGATGCTGCAAATAGAAATGAACAGACAACGTATACATGGCATGATAAAATTAAACGTATTTCTGTAATGCGAAATATAAAGTTATGTTTAGCAGGACTTAAAGATGGTATCTAACAGTTTGTAATTATTTTCTTTCTCTCTAATTTAATCAAATAAACCTTGATACCAGAGAAGACCACAAGAAACACTGTTTATTGGTGTCCTACAACCAAGTAAACAGTAAAGAATAGCACTCTATCTGTCATTACAAACATGTATTTCCTATCCAAGCCACGCTGCACAGTTAGTTAATATTAAACTAAGAAAACCACGTGACCACTTACTTTTGAAATCGAGTTTCTTGATCATTTCTAATTTTGTGTTTGAAGCTTTATATCTGCGGATTCTTTTTTAAACTTTCAATATTAAATACATATTTTTAAAACATTACGTATTAAAGATTAAAAAAAACTTAACACGTTTATATTGTAAAGGAGATCTGCAATTAGATATTACCATATTTAATTGGTTAATCTAACAATATGTTTAAGTTCAATAATAGGTATGTGTAGGTAATCGTTTGTTTTTGCTATTAAAATACATCGCAGCGACCAATTATGATCATTATAGCAACGTTCGTCTTATTGGTGGAGGGGGAACCTCCCCCCCCCCCCCCCCCCCAACCAACACACATGTGTGGGTAGAACCACCGGTGCACCGTCAAGTCAACTGGAAGACTTTTCCACATTCAGTCCTTCGCCACGAACGGGACTCGAACCCACGCGGTGGGAGGCTAGGCAGTTAGAGGAGTCGTACGTACGTAAATAAAAAAACATTGATTGTCAAATATATCAACTTGAAAGGTATTCATAAGAAAAGTTGAATGTGTTTGTCCATGGTTGGCATCCCGTATATCAAGTTTGATTTACTTACATTTTGGTTGGTTTAGGTTAGTGCTCCGATTTGTTAATAACATTTGATATCAAGTTTCATTTACTTACGTTATGGTTGGTTTAGGTTAGTACCCCGTTTTGTTAATAACTTTTGCTTTTATTTCATTTGTTTATCACAAAAAGAGAATAACATGTCTGTTACAAATATTGAGAAGTGAACTAAAAATGAAGACACATCTGTCGGACATGACATTTTCAATACCTGGGGTCATATTCAGACAGAACCTTAGATTTTTCTTACCTTTAACAAACAATGTTTCTTAAATGTTGAATAACCTTAAGAAATTTATTGGATTTAAAGGTTTTATGAATGAAACTTAAAACATGTTCTTAAATGTTGAACAATCGTAATAAATTTCTTATATTTAAAGGTTTTATGGACGAAACTTAAGAAATTTTCTTAAATCTAGAACACCCTTCAAGGTGGTATCCGACAGTTTTGTCCAAACCGTGTTTTCTCAAATAACCTAATACGTCATTAGTACCTGAAAAGATCTTGCAAATTTGTTCATTAATGCCAAAGATCTGTGTGAACAATCAAGGATAAATCCCCACTCGTCATTGCAAACAGGTGTTTCCTATCCAAGCCACGCTGCAGAGATATCTTTTTTTTAAACTAAGAAAACCATGTGATCATTTGCTTTTATATAGTCATACGGGCAATCCGTTCTGACCTCGATATCTATATTTAGCAGAGGCCACTATCGGGCTTTTTAATATAGTTGGAATTACTGAATATTTAGAATAATTCTTTTCGTGATTGGTACAGTCTAACATCAAAGTTAGAGTTTAAAATCGTCTTTATAACGACTTTAGTATGGGTTTATGCAAAAAGTATTATCGAATTCCCCAAAGTGGTGGTTAGATATTGGTACGTGTATTTAATATAGACAAACTGTTGAATACGAAATGTCTTTGATTTAAAGGTTTTATGAACGAAACTTAGGAAATTTTCTTAAATCTAAGGGAAAACTTTTAGATTAAAGTTAATTTCTAAGTTTACGTCAGAAAAAAGAACTAACTAAGATACATCAATAGGACCGCAGATAACTGACAGACATGTGATTGTTTATATTAGTTTGAATGCAACTGGCGGAAACAACAAATACAATATAAATTATATAAATTACATTGTATTATAAACATAAGATTATATAAAAAGAAAATCGAAAAACAAAAAGGACGCTTGTCATTTATAAATAAAATACTATAATGATTTATATTAGACTTATATTTACCCCTGGATGAACGACAAATGCCTTGGCTCCACCTAACAACAATCCAATACCGAACACAATTAGCGACGCCATTTTAGCGTGTCTTCTTGCCTTTTCTCGCCTCCTCGATTTCTTTCGATCTCCTCGACCTGTACCCTCACACAATATATCACAAAATGATCTCTACCGTTCGATACTCGAGTTAAAATGCCGTATAACGATTGAATGACGTGTCAGAATCAACCTGTAGACGTCAATTACGTCATAACGTCTGCGGCAATTGTCACGTGATCACCTACGTGTCAATAAAGACATTCGTCATAACAATACTACGTTCAGATACTTAAGACGTGATTGTTACCCGAGAGATAAAATTAGGTCATGAAAATGCAAATTTAGGTCATAAAATGTGTTGTCAGATTTGATTGGTTGGTTTGTTCTGCCTAATTAGCATACTCATACTTAGTACATGCTGATGTCACATGACTGCGGCAACACGTGCAACAAAGAGTCAATTGTTTTCATCCTGACCATTGTCTTACAGACTGTTTATTACAATACAATATAATGGTCTACTGGATATGGTTATTAACGTGTTTTTTTACCAGAAAAAAAAAAGAAATGTATGGCTTAATCACGTGACCGGAAGTAAATTATTAATGATTAACGATTCTAGGAGCGTTACATTATACAACTCTACGGAACATACTTATCATATTAAAGAATTTAAATAATATAAAATAATATACATGTATGGCTAACGATGATTGGGTATACGTTGTGCACGTGTATATGTCATAACGAGGTCGTAAGATGAAGTGCATGATATGACGATGGCGTTGTTATTTTCCCGATTAGCAATGCAAATAACAAGGACGGTAAACTATTTCAGAAACACCAGCAACATAAGCTGCATCAAACAACAGCATCTATACAACATCAAACAATATCATTATTGCGAATATATGTATCATTATTAATCTAAAATTACATAATATTATATTTTTGTTAATTATATATTATATTTTTGTTAATTAAATAATATTATTTTTTTTGTTAATTATCTAATAATATTACATTTTTGTTAAATAATATTATGTGTTTGTTAATTAAATAATAATATTTTTTTGGTAATATCATAAAATGATATTTATGTACACCTCCGAGATGGGGTAGCGCCCGTGGCCGAGGAGTCCAGTTACGGGGCGAAGGACATAATGCAGAAAGATCTTTCAACTGGCATTTTATATGATGAGTCAGACGCTTATCTGGGCCGTTTTAGAAGTTACGCACAATTACAAGGGAAATGGCCTTTGTTGTAATACTTTTGAATGTATTCGGTTCTTTTCTAATGAATAACATGTAAAATGTGGACATGCGGGGAACTTATCGCAAAATATGAACGACTAAAATCCCGACTTGTATAAGTTTAATCATTTTAAATCTTTTCAACTTGATTGGTTTGGTAATAAGATTTTATAACAAAGAATATACGGAAATAAAATATATCATTCCTAACCCGGGTTAGGCATCGACTTTCTTAGGGTTTTCGGTACTTTTAGATTTTCGATTTTACTAACGGAGGTTAGGCACGTGCGTAAAGTGCGTAATGGCAGACATGCGCCTGTGATAAGTGTTCTATAAATCATCAATACTTTATGTGTGATTGTAGTTATTGCATGTATCTAAAATAAAATACTGCAAAAACGACATTGTCCAAACAAGTTTGTTATTTCAAATCTTCCTTAATTAACCATTAACTAAAATCATGTAACTAACATGTGTACCCCATATAATATATTTATATTTACATCATCCTCTTCTGCACGCAAACCTTAAATTGACCGGTGTTGACATTTTGGTTGACATTTTGCTCCCCACAATGACCTTGACCAAGGTCGAGATAAAGCGTATTGATTGTCTGGTTAGATGGAATTAAAAAAAGTGTTATGATTATTTTTGTAACGAAAGTACATCATTCCAAGGCGGTAACTGTCGGATTTGCTCTTTTCGTTTAAAAACTCATCACAAATTTGTTCTTATTTTCACTTGGCTTGCATGTGAAATACATTTGTTCTGTGCCTTTTTTAGAGTTTGGTATATGTTGCAATGCTCATAGGACTTTGTCATATATTCTTATGAAAACTCTTCTAATAAAACTTTAGATTTATCCGTGTTTTTTAATAGTTTTGTTGTTTTTGTTGTTGTTGTTGTTTTTTAAAAATATTTTTATTGTATTTTTGGTAGAATTTTTACATCTTTACTACCCTTCAGTGAACATCAAAGCATACCCCAGACGTGTTTGACATGTAAAACATGTTTATAGCCCACGATGACAGGTGGCTGGGTTATACTGGGATACACACGTCGTCACACATGTCTAATTGTCATTGGTTTTCGCGAGGCAATCACAAGTTGAGATGTTAAATGTCACTGACTCAACTTGATCTTTGAAACAATTAAAATAATGAAGTTTAAAAATCGTTTATTGGCTGGATGGTTTACACGCGCTTGATCAGTTTGATCTTTAAAACAATTAAAGTGATGCACTATGAACTGTTTATCAATTGCGCGGTAGTGTTAAATGTTACACGCCACTAAATCAGTTTGATTTTGAAAACAATAAAAGTGATCCAATATAAACTTATTCATTCATCGAAAGGTGAATATAAACGTGATACGTCACTAAATAAGTCATCGCTTTCAACCAGGGGCGGATCCTGAAAATGTTGGTGGTGTGGTGGTAGTGGTGGTGGTGGTGGTGGTGGGGTTGGTGGGGGGTAGTGGGGTGGGGTGGGGGGTAGGTGGGGGGGGGGGTGGGGGGGGAGGGGGGGGCGGGGGGGGAGGGCGGGGGGGGGGGGGGGGGGGCGGGGGGGGGGGGGGGGGGGGGGGCGGGGGGGGAGAGCGGGGGGGAGGGGGGGGGGGGGGGGGGTAGGGGGGGGGGGAGGGGGAGGGGGGGGGGGGGGGGGCGGGGGTGGGGGGGGAGGGGGGGGGGGGGGGGGGGGGTGGGGGGGGGGGGGGGGGGGGGGGGGGGGGGGGTGGGAGGGGGGGGCGGGGGGAGGGGGGGGGGGGGGGTAGTGGGGGAGGAGGGGGGCGGGTAGGGGGGGGGGTGGGGGGGGGGGGTGGGGGGTGGGGGTGGGGGGGGGGGGGGGGGGAGTGGGTGGTAGGGGTGTGTGGTGGGGGGGGGTGGTGGTAGGGGGGGTGGGGGGGGTGGGGGGTGGGTGGTGTAGGGGGGGGGGGGGGGGTGTGGGTGAGTGGTAGTGGGGGTATGTGGTGGGGGTGGTGGTGGTGGGGGGTGGTGGTGGTGGTGGGTGGTGGGTCTGGTGGTGTGTGGTGGTGTTGGTGGGTGGGGGTGTGGTGGTGTTGGTGGTGGTGGGGGGTGGTGGATGTGTGGTTAGTTGTGGTGGTGGTGGTGTGTGTTTTTGGGGTGTTGGGGTTGGGGGCGTGGTCTGTGGTGTGGTGGTGTGTTGGTAGTGGTGTGTGTGTGTGTGTGGTTTTGTGGTTTTGGTCGTAGTTTGGGTGGTTTAGGGTTGGGGTGGTGGGTGGGTGTGTGGTGTGTGGTGGATTAGTGGGTGGTGGTGGTCGTGGTAGTGGTGTGGGGTGGTGGGTCTTATTGTATCAAGATTCAACTTTGTCTCATCGAATACTTAACTTATTGTTAAAAAAAGTTAACATTCCTTATTTTACAATTATCAAGACACGAAATCTAAAAATTAATAAAGAATATGCATATTTTCTTTCCTTATTTCTCTAACAGGAGATGATAAAAACATATTTATAATAATCTCAGTATTTCTTATTTCTTTTAAAACAAACTTTACATTTATGTTATAAACTATGATATTCTAAGTAAATATATTGTCAATTGGCAATTTAAAAAAAAACAGCTTTACATTTATATTATAATTATGATATTATAAGTTAATATATTGTCAATTAACAAATTAAAAAAAACAAAAAAAAAACAACAAAAAAAACAAAACATTTGCTTTGTTACACGATTCAACTTTATATTTAGCTAAATCATTTTGCATTTATTGTATAATCGTCATTAAAATTGCGTCATCACTTAAATGTTGCTCTTATCGATAAACAACAATTTGTTGAATATCTCTTTATTAACCATTAAAATAACCAGTGCTCCAGATAGTTTTTTGGTCAATTAGTTTTCACTACAAGATTGTTTTGACAAACAGCTTTTTAAATATCCGACCAATTTCCTAGAAGCAGCCATTGCACTAATCATACAGGGTGATTTTTACCCAAGCACATCATGTGGCATACCTCTGATTTGACTGCTTAATTCATATGTAATCTCGATTAAACGATGCACCAGTATCTTTTACCCTGTTTTGCCCCAACAGGTGCGTATATACATTTCTGCCTTTTACTGTTAACAAAACGATGAAGAAATCGATTGTAAATCGTCTGCCACTTCCCCAAATCGTTTTAGTGCGATACGATTTAAATTTCAATTCGTTTGACATCAAAAACAATTCGTAAAAAACGATAAAATAATGCTTATCGGGAGCACTGAATTTAAAATCAGCATTTAGTAACTTTACTTTCTATCTTAATTGTTTTGTTCTTTATATTATGAAAATGGTGAATGGTGAATAAGTAAATCAATGAAATGCATTAAGAACGGAAAGTTAAGATTGTTATAATACATAAATTATATATGTTCAATATTCTATCATCAATAAAATCACTTTATTAAAACCAAATATTTAAAAGGATCAGTTAGGCCTACAAATAATGCATAGTTTAGTTGGATATATTCTTATTTATTCGTCAAAACAGACGACAAAGTGGGGATCATGTGACGGCAGATGACATCACATGTCAGGAAATGACGTGAGATCTGACATTTCACGTGCAAAGGCGTTTGTTTCGCCGTAAAGTACATTTAAAACTGTCAATCATACGTCATGACGCCGCTCCCAATTTGTAAATATTGAGATGAATAATGTTTTCTCCCTATCGATATCCGGGTGAACAGTGGGGGCGGTATTCGCCATCAGTTTAGAATGATCAGTTTCCCGGTTTGTTTCAAGGTGCTATTCAAAGGTTTGGACCATTTTTTCTCTTAAACAACAAAAAGAACAAGAAGAAATATTGTTACCTGAAAAGATCCCGTGAAATGCTGTTAATTGCTGCCCTACATCCATGTAAAAAGTAAAGCGGAACACCCCGCTTGTCAAAGAACTAAGAAACCCGCGTGATCACTTTATCCGGGCAATCAACTCTGACGTTATTTTTAGCTGAAACCCCAATTTTGTTTATTGATAGAATTGGACAAAATGGAGATTTAGTACGATATCTTTCACGATTTTGTATCTAACAATTTCAGTAATGCTATAACAACCTATCCTTAAACTGAAGTATAAGTTTATGCAGCATTTATACACAAATTCCCCAGAACAGGAGTAAAATGTTGTTACATGTATCAGGCACACTGTCGGTTACCGCTTTTAAAGCAAACAATACAAACTTCGGCAACTAGCTCATTATTAGTTCGACTATTGTTCCTTTTACCCAGAGAAAGTTCTCGAAATAAGGAAGTAATGATATCATCATTTCAAACAAAAACGTTGGGGAAAATATTTCGATAGCTACATAAAATGGTGTGTTTTTCTTTTTTCTTACCCCATCAAAAACTTAAACACATAATGCTCAAACTACATCTGTTATGTATATATAGCAGCTTTATCAAAAATATTTTACTAAACTATGTTTTAAAGATGGTAATCCGAAGTTTGGGCCAAAAATATATTCAATATGCATTTAAGTAAACCATTGTTATATGAACAGATCTCGTAAAATGCTGTCTATTGATGTCCTAGAGCTGTCAGAAAAGTGAACCATAATGCCACAATCATCACTACAAACATGTATTTCCTATCTGAGCCACGCTTCACAGTAAGCTCTTTTAAAACAAAAAACAGCAACAAACAAACAAAAACATGTAGCCACTAATGGTTTAGTTCATTATTTTTGGCCCAAACTGTCGGACGCCGACTTTAAATGTTCGACAAGCATTTTTCTGATTAAGTGTTGACTCATACAGTCTCTTGTATGTTTATATCTGAACATTATATATCAACGGCCTTCTTCTGTTAGTAAAATGGAATCATGGAAGCATGTGAGCATGGAAGCATGTGAGCATGGAAGCATGTGAGCATGGAAGCATGTGAGCGGTCGTGGTAAGACACAACGCACACGATGGAGTATTTGGAAAGAGCGGACACTATGTTCTCGGCTTTGTGACTTAAAGATGGTACCCAATAGTTACAATTAAGATAAGGACTTTGCACATAGAACCACACAATGTCATAGTTTAATTATTGCACCATAATCGACGAACTAATTAGTATATTATTTATGACTGACGTGTACGTGTAAAATATTTGTTCTAAACTATCTTATACCACTTTTAATACACACGGATATTTTCAACGAAATGCTAATCCAGATTATCATATGCATATTTTTTTTTCTCAAACTATTTTGCCTTAATGTCTGTCGAAGAACTACCTTAGTGCATTATCAAATTGCGCATGCGCAAATAATCAGTATATGTCTAATAATTGGGGCAGTGTTATAAACATACTTTACTTGAAGTTGATGCAGTAATTATGTCCTAATTCTTCCAGAACAAGGAAAACTTTTGAAATAAAGCAACCAAATAGAAATATTTACTGCATTTCCGAACTTTCCAGAAACCATACAATACCACTGATGAACAGCTTCACTTTAACCGAAGTTGATATTTTCTGTTAATGTATAATTTGCTTTCGAAGGATCTTTTTTGATCTTTTCTATTTCTATTGAGATTCTTTTGTATTGTTGATACAAGGCACCAACATATTCTGGTCAAATTAGCGTCGTTTATCTGCTATGTACAAGCGTAAAGCCCAAACAAAGGTCTCGATAGATCTACCATTGCAGCGCAGTTGGAAGACTTCTTTCATATAAAAGATCTCGTTCCGACCGGGACTTGAACCTAGATACTGCGAGGTTTTGGTCTAATGGGATTTCCACCACTATTTTAAGGACGCGCCGCTAGCAAAAAAAAAAACAACAACAACACAATATTTTGCCTCGGATGATCGTTAGAGTTGTAGTTATAATAAGTACGCAACACTGCTCGTGTATCTCTAAGCTTCTTTTACAGGCATTTATTTGTGTGCAGTTTATTTAAAGGGAGATTGTCGTCTGTATCGACTTGCTTATCAAAGGACTCGCACTGTTATATCGGATAAGCCAAGTATCTCACAATGACCGCCTCGCCTTCCTCGCTTTTTTTTCCATCCTACGCTTTTTTCGATGAGGTATTGACACGCCATTATTCTATAATTAGAATTTGTCACGTGACTTTAACCGGAAGAGGACATAAGAGCGCCATCATGAGTTCAACAAGCATGATGCAGTAATGGTTGTGAGTATAAATTATAGGAAAGCAGAGATGGAAAGATAAACTTCAAATTTTGAATTAGTTGTTGACGAGAAATGTTAAAGGTTGTACTGCAGAATTCCTTACTGCTTATAAGCGGTTTTATATTAGATTGTTTGCGTGAGAAACGGACAAAGAACGACTTAGATACGACTGTGAACTATATATGATAAGAGTGAATTAACATTGTAAATGTCATTTGAAAAATAAAAATAAGGTAAAAACTATAGTAAGAAAAGAAGGCAAAATTGTGAAACTAATTTTGACTAAAAGGTGAATATGACAGCTTTTCTGGAAGAGTCAGAGGTACAAAATTCTGGAAAAAAATCTTTGATCACACATGTAAATCTTTCCAATATTCAATTTAGTGTGACAATGTTTTCTCTTTTTAAAAAAAACTGTTATAATGCTTTGCTAAGTCCAACAATTTCGCTGTAAATTCATTTCGTTTAGAATACTCAGCAGTCCCTATCCATGTTTTCAAGCTGTAATGAGGGCCAGTATATAAAACAACAACAACAACAATAAGACACAACGATAACGAAACTAGCGACCACTACAGTGTCAGGGCCTTACATTTAAATTGTACGTATGTGTTACTTAACTCGTGTTACTGTAAACAGAAACGTAATGGAGATCTGAACTTTCCTGCTGGTGTACTTTTTATCCAGATTTTATTTTCATGAGCACGCATAAACTTTAATTACGTGATCTGTGTCCTATGTGTATAGATCCTTGTATCTATACATTTAATGATATCTTCATACAGGAAGTTTACTCGAGTCATGGCCGTTGGTTGGTCGGCTGGTAGGTCCGTCTGAAGATAAATGATATCATCATACAGGAAGTTTACTCGAGTCATGGCCGTTGGTTGGTCGGCTGGTAGGTCCGTCTGAAGATAAATGATATCATCATACAGGAAGTTTACTCGAGTCATGGCCGTTGGTTGGTCGGCTGGTAGGTCCGTCTGAAGATAAATGATATCATCATACAGGAAGTTTACTCGAGCCATGGCCGTTGGTTGGTCGGCTGGTAGGTCCGTCTGAAGATAAATGATATCATCATACAGGAAGTTTACTCGAGTCATGGCCACTGGTTGGTCGGCTGGTAGGTCCGTCTGAAGATAAATGATATCATCATACAGGAAGTTTACTGGAGTCATGACCGTTGGTTGGTCGGCTGGTAGGTCCATCTGAAGATAAATGATATCATCATACAGGAAGTTTACTCGAGTCATGTCCGCTGGTTGGTCGGCTGGTAGGTCCGTCTAAAGATAAATTATATCATCATACAGGAAGTTTACTGGAGTCATGGCCGTTGGTTGGTTGGCTGGTAGGTCCGTCTGAAGATAAATGATATCATCATACCGGAAGTTTACTCGAGCCATGGCCGTTGGTTGGTCGGCTGGTAGGTCCGTCTGAAGATAAATGATATCCTCATACAGGAAGTTTACTCGAGTCATGGCCGTTGGTTGGTCGGCTGGTAGGTCCGTCTGAAGATAAATGATATCATCATACAGGAAGTTTACTCGAGTCATGGCCGTTGGTTGGTCGGCTGGTAGGTCCGTCTGAAGATAAATGATATCATCATACAGGAAGTTTACTCGAGTCATGGCCGTTGGTTGGTTGGCTGGTAGGTCCGTCTGAAGATAAATGATATCATCATACAGGAAGTTTACTCGAGCCATGGCCGTTGGTTGGTCGGCTGGTAGGTCCGTCTGAAGATAAATGATATCATCATACAGGAAGTTTACTCGAGTCATGGCCGTTGGTTGGTCGGCTGGTAGGTTTGTCAGAAGATAAATGATATCATCATACAGGAAGTTTACTGGAGTCATGGCCGCTGGTTGGTCGGCTGGTAGGTCCGTCTGAAGATAAATGATATCATCATACAGGAAGTTTACTCGAGTCATGGCCGCTGGTTGGTCGGCTGGTAGGTTTGTCAGAAGATAAATGATATCATCATACAGGAAGTTTACTGGAGTCATGGCCGTTTGTTGGTCGGCTGGTAGGTCCGTCTGAAGATAAATGATATCATCATACAGGAAGTTTACTGGAGCCATGGCCGTTGGTTGGTCGGCTGGTAGGTCCGTCTGAAGATAAATGATATCATCATACAGGAAGTTTACTGGAGTCATGGCCGTTGGTTGGTCGGCTGGTAGGTCCGTCTGAAGATAAATGATATCATCATACAGGAAGTTTACTTGAGTCATGGCCGTTGGTTGGTCGGCTGGTAGGTCCGTCTGAAGATAAATGATATCATCATACAGGAAGTTTACTGGAGTCATGGCCGTTGGTTGGTCGGCTGGTAGGTCCGTCTGAAGATAAATGATATCATCATACAGGAAGTTTACTGGAGTCATGGCCGTTGGTTGGTCGGCTGGTAGGTCCGTCTGAAGATAAATGATATCATCATACAGGAAGTTTACTCGAGTCATGGCCGTTGGTTGGTCGGCTGGTAGGTCCGTCTGAAGATAAATGATATCATCATACAGGAAGTTTTCAGGAGCCATGGCCGTTGGTTGGTCGGCTGGTAGGTCCGTACAGGAAGTTTACTCGAGTCATGGCCGTTGGTTGGTCGGCTGGTAGGTCCGTCTGAAGATAAATGATATCCTCATACAGGACGTTTACTCGAGTCATGGCCGTTGGTTGGTCGGCTGGTAGGTCCGTCTGAAGATAAATGATATCATCATACAGGAAGTTTACTCGAGTCATGGCCGTTGGTTGGTCGGCTGGTAGGTCCGTCTGAAGATAAATGATATCATCATACAGGAAGTTTACTCGAGTCATGGCCGTTGGTTGGTTGGCTGGTAGGTCCGTCTGAAGATAAATGATATCATCATACAGGAAGTTTACTCGAGCCATGGCCGTTGGTTGGTCGGCTGGTAGGTCCGTCTGAAGATAAATGATATCATCATACAGGAAGTTTACTCGAGTCATGGCCGTTGGTTGGTCGGCTGGTAGGTTTGTCAGAAGATAAATGATATCATCATACAGGAAGTTTACTGGAGTCATGGCCGCTGGTTGGTCGGCTGGTAGGTCCGTCTGAAGATAAATGATATCATCATACAGGAAGTTTACTCGAGTCATGGCCGCTGGTTGGTCGGCTGGTAGGTTTGTCAGAAGATAAATGATATCATCATACAGGAAGTTTACTCGAGTCATGGCCGTTTGTTGGTCGGCTGGTAGGTCCGTCTGAAGATAAATGATATCATCATACAGGAAGTTTACTGGAGTCATGGCCGCTGGTTGGTCGGCTGGTAGGTCCGTCTGAAGATAAATGATATCATCATACAGGAAGTTTACTCGAGTCATGGCCGCTGGTTGGTCGGCTGGTAGGTCCGTCTGAAGATAAATGATATCATCATACAGGAAGTTTACTCGAGTCATGGCCGTTTGTTGGTCGGCTGGTAGGTCCGTCTGAAGATAAATGATATCATCATACAGGAAGTTTACTGGAGCCATGGCCGTTGGTTGGTCGGCTGGTAGGTCCGTCTGAAGATAAATGATATCATCATACAGGAAGTTTACTGGAGTCATGGCCGTTGGTTGGTCGGCTGGTAGGTCCGTCTGAAGATAAATGATATCATCATACAGGAAGTTTACTTGAGTCATGGCCGTTGGTTGGTCGGCTGGTAGGTCCGTCTGAAGATAAATGATATCCTCATACAGGAAGTTTACTCGAGCCATGGCCGTTGGTTGGTCGGCTGGTAGGTCCGTCTGAAGATAAATGATATCATCATACAGGAAGTTTACTGGAGTCATGGCCGTTGGTTGGTCGGCTGGTAGGTCCGTCTGAAGATAAATGATATCATCATACAGGAAGTTTACTCGAGTCATGGCCGTTGGTTGGTCGGCTGGTAGGTCCGTCTGAAGATAAATGATATCATCATACAGGAAGTTTACTGGAGTCATGGCCGTTGGTTGGTCGGCTGGTAGGTCCGTCTGAAGATAAATGATATCATCATACAGGAAGTTTACTCGAGTCATGGCCGTTGGTTGGTCGGCTGGTAGGTCCGTCTGAAGATAAATGATATCATCATACAGGAAGTTTTCAGGAGCCATGGCCGTTGGTTGGTCGGCTGGTAGGTCCGTACAGGAAGTTTACTCGAGTCATGGCCGTTGGTTGGTCGGCTGGTAGGTCCGTCTGAAGATAAATGATATCCTCATACAGGAAGTTTACTCGAGTCATGGCCGTTGATTGGTCGGCTGGTAGGTCTGTCTGAAGATAAATGATATCCTCATACAGGAAGTTTACAGGAGTCATGGCCGTTGGTTGGTCGGCTGGTAGGTCCGTCTGAAGATAAATGATATCATCATACAGGAAGTTTACTGGAGTCATGGCCGCTGGTTGGTCGGCTGGTAGGTCCGTCTGAAGATAAATGATATCATCATACAGGAAGTTTACTCGAGTCATGGCCGTTGGTTGGTCGGCTGGTAGGTCCGTCTGAAGATAAATGATATCATCATACAGGAAGTTTACTCGAGTCATGGCCGTTGGTTGGTCGGCTGGTAGGTCCGTCTGAAGATAAATGATATCATCATACAGGAAGTTTACTAGAGTCATGGCCACTGGTTGGTCGGCTGGTAGGTCCGTCTGAAGATAAATGATATCATCATTACAGGAAGTTTACTCGAGTCATGGCCACTGGTTGGTCGGCTGGAAGGTCCGTCTGAAGATAAATGATATCATCATACAGGAAGTTTACTCGAGTCATGGCCGCTGGTTGGTCGGCTGGTAGGTCCGTCTGAAGATAAATGATATCATCATACAGGAAGTTTACTCGAGTCATGGCCGTTGGTTGGTCGGCTGGTAGGTCCGTCTGAAGATAAATGATATCATCATACAGGAAGTTTACAGGAGTCATGGCCGCTGGTTGGTCGGCTGGTAGGTCCGTCTGAAGATAAATGATATCATCATACAGGAAGTTTACTCGAGCCATGGCCGTTGGTTGGTCGGCTGGTAGGTCCGTCTGAAGATAAATGATATCATCATACAGGAAGTTTACTGGAGTCATGGCCGTTGGTTGGTGAGCTGGTAGGTCCATCTGAAGATAAATGATATCATCATACAGGAAGTTTACTCGAGTCATGGCCGTTGGTTGGTCGGCTGGTAGGTCCGTCTGAAGATAAATGATATCATCATACAGGAAGTTTACTGGAGTCATGGCCGCTGGTTGGTCGGCTGGTAGGTCCGTCTGAAGATAAATGATATCATCATACAGGAAGTTTACTCGAGTCATGGCCGTTGGTTGGTCGGCTGGTAGGTCCGTCTGAAGATAAATGATATCATGATACAGGAAGTTTACTCGAGTCATGGCCACTGGTTGGTCGGCTGGTAGGTCCGTCTGAAGATAAATGATATCATGATACAGGAAGTTTACTGGAGTCATGGCCGTTGGTTGGTCGGCTGGTAGGTCCGTCTGAAGATAAATGATATCATCATGCAGGAAGTTTACTGGAGTCATGGCCGTTGGTTGGTCGGCTGGTAGGTCCGTCTGAAGATAAATGATATCCTCATTCAGGAAGTTTACTCGAGTCATGGCCACTGGTTGGTCGGCTGGTAGGTCCGTCTGAAGATAAATGATATCACGATACAGGAAGTTTACTCGAGTCATGGCCGTTGGTTGGTCGGCTGGTAGGTCTGTCTGAATATAAATGATATCATCATACAGGAAGTTTACTCGAGTCATGGCCGTTGGTTGGTCGGCTGGTAGGTCCGTCTGAAGATAAATGATATCCTCATACAGGAAGTTTACTCGAGTCATGGCCGTTGGTTGGTCGGCTGGTAGGTCCGTCTGAAGATAAATGATATCATCATACAGGAAGTTTACTCGAGTCATGGCCGTTGGTTGGTCGGCTGGTAGGTCCGTCTGAAGATAAATGATATCATCATACAGGAAGTTTACTCGAGCCATGGCCGTTGGTTGGTCGGCTGGTAGGTTTGTCTGAAGATAAATGATATCATCATACAGGAAGTTTACTCGAGTCATGGCCGTTGGTTGGTCGGCTGGTAGGTTCCGTCTGAAGATAAATGATATCATCATACAGGAAGTTTACTCGAGTCATGGCCGCTGGTTGGTCGGCTGGTAGGTCCGTCTGAAGATAAATGATATCATCATACAGGAAGTTTACTCGAGTCATGGCCGCTTGGTTGGTCGGCTGGTAGGTCTGTCTGAAGATAAATGATATCATCATACAGGAAGTTTACTCGAGTCATGGCCGTTGGTTGGTCGGCTGGTAGGTCCGTCTGAAGATAAATGATATCATCATACAGGAAGTTTACTGGAGCCATGGCCGTTGGTTGGTCGGCTGGTAGGTCCGTCTGAAGATAAATGATATCATCATACAGGAAGTTTACTGGAGTCATGGCCGTTGGTTGGTCGGCTGGTAGGTCCGTCTGAAGATAAATGATATCATCATACAGGAAGTTTACTTGAGTCATGGCCGTTGGTTGGTCGGCTGGTAGGTCCGTCTGAAGATAAATGATATCCTCATACAGGAAGTTTACTCGAGCCATGGCCGTTGGTTGGTCGGCTGGTAGGTCCGTCTGAAGATAAATGATATCATCATACAGGAAGTTTACTGGAGTCATGGCCGTTGGTTGGTCGGCTGGTAGGTCCGTCTGAAGATAAATGATATCATCATACAGGAAGTTTACTGGAGTCATGGCCGTTGGTTGGTCGGCTGGTAGGTCCGTCTGAAGATAAAGGATATCATCATACAGGAAGTTTACTGGAGTCATGGCCGTTGGTTGGTCGGCTGGTAGGTCCGTCTGAAGATAAATGATATCATCATACAGGAAGTTTACTCGAGTCATGGCCGTTGGTTGGTCGGCTGGTAGGTCCGTCTGAAGATAAATGATATCATCATACAGGAAGTTTTCAGGAGCCATGGCCGTTGGTTGGTCGGCTGGTAGGTCCGTACAGGAAGTTTACTCGAGTCCTGGCCGTTGGTTGGTCGGCTGGTAGGTCCGTCTGAAGATAAATGATATCATCATACAGGAAGTTTACTCGAGTCATGGCCGTTGATTGGTCGGCTGGTAGGTCTGTCTGAAGATAAATGATATCCTCATACAGGAAGTTTACTCGAGCCATGGCCGTTGGTTGGTCGGCTGGTAGGTCCGTCTGAAGATAAATGATATCATCATACAGGAAGTTTACTGGAGTCATGGCCGTTGGTTGGTGAGCTGGTAGGCCCATCTGAAGATAAATGATATCATCATACAGGAAGTTTACTCGAGTCATGGCCGTTGGTTGGTCGGCTGGTAGGTCCGTCTGAAGATAAATGATATCATCATACAGGAAGTTTACTGGAGTCATGGCCGCTGGTTGGTCGGCTGGTAGGTCCGTCTGAAGATAAATGATATCATCATACAGGAAGTTTACTCGAGTCATGGCCGTTGGTTGGTCGGCTGGTAGGTCCGTCTGAAGATAAATGATATCATCATACAGGAAGTTTACTCGAGTCATGGCCACTGGTTGGTCGGCTGGTAGGTCCGTCTGAAGATAAATGATATCATCATACAGGAAGTTTACTGGAGTCATGGCCGTTGGTTGGTCGGCTGGTAGGTCCGTCTGAAGATAAATGATATCATCATACAGGAAGTTTACTGGAGTCATGGCCGTTGGTTGGTCGGCTGGTAGGTCCGTCTGAAGATAAATGATATCATCATTACAGGAAGTTTACTCGAGTCATGGCCACTGGTTGGTCGGCTGGTAGGTCCGTCTGAAGATAAATGATATCATCATACAGGAAGTTTACTCGAGTCATGGACGTTGGTTGGTCGGCTGGTAGGTCTGTCTGAAGATAAATGATATCATCATACAGGAAGTTTACTGGAGTCATGGCCGTTGGTTGGTCGGCTGGTAGGTCCGTCTGAAGATAAATGATATCCTCATACAGGAAGTTTACTCGAGTCATGGCCGTTGGTTGGTCGGCTGGTAGGTCCGTCTGAAGAGAAATGATATCATCATACAGGAAGTTTACTCGAGTCATGGCCGTTGGTTGGTTCGGCTGGTAGGTCCGTCTGAAGATAAATGATATCATCATACAGGAAGTTTACTCGAGTCATGGCCGTTGGTTGGTCGGCTGGTAGGTTCCGTCTGAAGATAAATGATATCATCATACAGGAAGTTTACTCGAGTCATGGCCGTTGGTTGGTCGGCTGGTAGGTTCGTCATGAAGATAAATGATATCATCATACAGGAAGTTTACTGGAGTCATGGCCGCTGGTTGGTCGGCTGGTAGGTCCGTCTGAAGATAAATGATATCATCATACAGGAAGTTTACTCGAGTCATGGCCGCTGGTTGGTCGGCTGGTAGGTTTGTCAGAAGATAAATGATATCATCATACAGGAAGTTTACTCGAGTCATGGCCGTTTGTTGGTCGGCTGGTAGGTCCGTCTGAAGATAAATGATATCATCATACAGGAAGTATACTGGAGCCATGGCCGTTGGTTGGTCGGCTGGTAGGTCCGTCTGAAGATAAATGATATCATCATACAGGAAGTTTTCAGGAGCCATGGCCGTTGGTTGGTCGGCTGGTAGGTCCGTACAGGAAGTTTACTCGAGTCATGGCCGTTGGTTGGTCGGCTGGTAGGTCCGTCTGAAGATAAATGATATCCTCATACAGGAAGTTTACTCGAGTCATGGCCGTTGATTGGTCGGCTGGTAGGTCTGTCTGAAGATAAATGATATCCTCATACAGGAAGTTTACAGGAGTCATGGCCGTTGGTTGGTCGGCTGGTAGGTCCGTCTGAAGATAAATGATATCATCATACAGGAAGTTTACTGGAGTCATGGCCGCTGGTTGGTCGGCTGGTAGGTCCGTCTGAAGATAAATGATATCATCATACAGGAAGTTTACTCGAGTCATGGCCGTTGGTTGGTCGGCTGGTAGGTCCGTCTGAAGATAAATGATATCATCATACAGGAAGTTTACTCGAGTCATGGCCGTTGGTTGGTCGGCTGGTAGGTCCGTCTGAAGATAAATGATATCATCATACAGGAAGTTTACTAGAGTCATGGCCACTGGTTGGTCGGCTGGTAGGTCCGTCTGAAGATAAATGATATCATCATTACAGGAAGTTTACTCGAGTCATGGCCACTGGTTGGTCGGCTGGTAGGTCCGTCTGAAGATAAATGATATCATCATACAGGAAGTTTACTCGAGTCATGGCCGCTGGTTGGTCGGCTGGTAGGTTTGTCTGAAGATAAATGATATCATCATACAGGAAGTTTACTCGAGTCATGGCCGTTGGTTGGTCGGCTGGTAGGTCCGTCTGAAGATAAATGATATCATCATACAGGAAGTTTACAGGAGTCATGGCCGCTGGTTGGTCGGCTGGTAGGTCCGTCTGAAGATAAATGATATCATCATACAGGAAGTTTACTCGAGCCATGGCCGTTGGTTGGTCGGCTGGTAGGTCCGTCTGAAGATAAATGATATCATCATACAGGAAGTTTACTGGAGTCATGGCCGTTGGTTGGTGAGCTGGTAGGTCCATCTGAAGATAAATGATATCATCATACAGGAAGTTACTCGAGTCATGGCCGTTGGTTGGTCGGCTGGTAGGTCCGTCTGAAGATAAATGATATCATCATACAGGAAGTTTACTGGAGTCATGGCCGCTGGTTGGTCGGCTGGTAGGTCCGTCTGAAGATAAATGATATCATCATACAGGAAGTTTACTCGAGTCATGGCCGTTGGTTGGTCGGCTGGTAGGTCCGTCTGAAGATAAATGATATCATGATACAGGAAGTTTACTCGAGTCATGGCCACTGGTTGGTCGGCTGGTAGGTCCGTCTGAAGATAAATGATATCATGATACAGGAAGTTTACTGGAGTCATGGCCGTTGGTTGGTCGGCTGGTAGGTCCGTCTGAAGATAAATGATATCATCATGCAGGAAGTTTACTGGAGTCATGGCCGTTGGTTGGTCGGCTGGTAGGTCCGTCTGAAGATAAATGATATCCTCATTCAGGAAGTTTACTCGAGTCATGGCCACTGGTTGGTCGGCTGGTAGGTCCGTCTGAAGATAAATGATATCATGATACAGGAAGTTTACTCGAGTCATGGCCGTTGGTTGGTCGGCTGGTAGGTCTGTCTGAAGATAAATGATATCATCATACAGGAAGTTTACTGGAGTCATGGACAACTGGTTGGTCGGCTGGTAGGTCCGTCTGAAGATAAATGATATCCTCATACAGGAAGTTTACTCGAGCCATGGCCGTTGGTTGGTCGGCTGGTAGGTCCGTCTGAAGATAAATGATATCATCATACAGGAAGTTTACTCGAGTCATGGCCCTTGGTTGGTCAGCTGGTAGGTCCGTCTGAAGATAAATGATATCATCATACAGGAAGTTTACTCGAGTCGAGTCATGGCCGTTGGTTGGTCGGTTGGTAGGTCCGTCTGAAGATAAATGATATCATTCATACAGGAAGTTTACTCGAGCCATGGCCGTTGGTTGGTCGGCTGGTAGGTCCGTCTAAATATAAATGATATCCTCATACAGGAAGTTTACTGGAGTCATGGCCGTTGGTTGGTCGGCTGGTAGGTCCGTCTGAAGATAAATGATATCATCATACCGGAAGTTTACTCGAGTCATGGCCGTTGGTTGGTCGGCTGGTAGGTCCGTCTGAAGATAAATGATATCATCATACAGGAAGTTTACTCGAGTCATGGCCGTTGGTTGGTCGGCTGGTAGGTCCGTCTGAAGATAAATGATATCATCATACAGGAAGTTTACTGGAGTCATGGCAACTGGTTGGTCGGCTGGTAGGTCCGTCTTAAGATAAATGATATCATCATACAGGAAGTTTACTCGAGTCATGGCCGTTGGTTGGTCGGCTGGTAGGTCCGTCTGAAGATAAATGATATCATCATACAGGAAGTTTACTCGAGTCATGGCCGTTGGTTGGTCGGCTGGTAGGTCCGTCTGAAGATAAATGATATCATCATACAGGAAGTTTACTGGAGTCATGGCCGTTGGTTGGTCGGCTGGTAGGTCCGTCTGAAGATAAATGATATCATCATACAGGAAGTTTACTCGAGTCATGGCCGTTGGTTGGTCGGCTGGTAGGTCCGTCTGAAGATAAATGATATCATCATACAGGAAGTTTACTCGAGTCCATGGCCGTTGGTTGGTCGGCTGGTAGGTCCGTCTGAAGATAAATGATATCATCATACAGGAAGTTTACTCGAGTCATGGCCGTTGGTTGGTCGGCTGGTAGGTCCGTCTGAAGATAAATGATATCATCATACAGGAAGTTTACTCGAGTCATGGCCGTTGGTTGGTCGGCTGGTAGGTCCGTCTGAAGATAAATGATATCATCATACAGGAAGTTTACTGGAGTCATGGCCGTTGGTTGGTCGGCTGGTAGGTCCGTCTGAAGATAAATGATATCATCATACAGGAAGTTTACTCGGAGTCATGGCCGTTGGTTGGTCGGCTGGTAGGTCCGTCTGAAGATAAATGATATCATCATACAGGAAGTTTACTCGAGTCATGGCCGTTGGTTGGTCGGCTGGTAGGTCCGTCTGAAGATAAATGATATCATCATACAGGAAGTTTACTCGAGTCATGGCCGTTGGTTGGTCGGCTGGTAGGTCCGTCTGAAGATAAATGATATCATCATACAGGAAGTTTACTCGAGTCATGGCCGTTGGTTGGTCGGCTGGTAGGTCCGTCTGAAGATAAATGATATCATCATACAGGAAGTTTACTCGAGTCATGGCCGTTGGTTGGTCGGCTGGTAGGTCCGTCTGAAGATAAATGATATCATCATACAGGAAGTTTACTGGAGTCATGGCCGCTGGTTGGTCGGCTGGTAGGTCCGTCTGAAGATAAATGATATCATCATACAGGAAGTTTACTCGAGTCATGGCCGTTGGTTGGTCGGCTGGTAGGTCCGTCTGAAGATAAATGATATCATCATACAGGAAGTTTACTCGAGTCATGGCCGCTGGTTGGTCGGCTGGTAGGTCCGTCTGAAGATAAATGATATCATCATACAGGAAGTTTACTCGAGTCATGGCCGTTGGTTGGTCGGCTGGTAGGTCCGTCTGAAGATAAATGATATCATCATACAGGAAGTTTACTGGAGTCATGGCCGTTGGTTGGTCGGCTGGTAGGTCCGTCTGAAGATAAATGATATCATCATACAGGAAGTTTACTCGAGTCATGGCCGTTGGTTGGTCGGCTGGTAGGTCCGTCTGAAGATAAATGATATCATCATACAGGAAGTTTACTCGAGTCATGGCCGTTGGTTGGTCGGCTGGTAGGTCCGTCTGAAGATAAATGATATCATCATACAGGAAGTTTACTCGAGTCATGGCCGTGGTTGGTCGGCTGGTAGGTCCGTCTGAAGATAAATGATATCATCATACAGGAAGTTTACTCGAGTCATGGCCGTTGGTTGGTCGGCTGGTAGGTCCGTCTGAAGATAAATGATATCATCATACAGGAAGTTTACTCGAGTCATGGCCGTTGGTTGGTCGGCTGGTAGGTCCGTCTGAAGATAAATGATATCATCATACAGGAAGTTTACTCGAGTCATGGCCGCTGGTTGGTCGGCTGGTAGGTCCGTCTGAAGATAAATGATATCATCATTACAGGAAGTTTACTCGAGTCATGGCCACTGGTTGGTCGGCTGGTAGGTCCGTCTGAAGATAAATGATATCATCATACAGGAAGTTTACTCGAGTCATGGCCGCTGGTTGGTCGGCTGGTAGGTTTGTCTGAAGATAAATGATATCATCATACAGGAAGTTTACTCGAGTCATGGCCGTTGGTTGGTCGGCTGGTAGGTCCGTCTGAAGATAAATGATATCATCATACAGGAAGTTTACTAGGAGTCATGGCCGCTGGTTGGTCGGCTGGTAGGTCCGTCTGAAGATAAATGATATCATCATACAGGAAGTTTACTCGAGTCCATGGCCGTTGGTTGGTCGGCTGGTAGGTCCGTCTGAAGATAAATGATATCATCATACAGGAAGTTTACTGGAGTCATGGCCGTTGGTTGGTGAGCTGGTAGGTCCATCTGAAGATAAATGATATCATCATACAGGAAGTTTACTCGAGTCATGGCCGTTGGTTGGTCGGCTGGTAGGTCCGTCTGAAGATAAATGATATCATCATACAGGAAGTTTACTGGAGTCATGGCCGCTGGTTGGTCGGCTGGTAGGTCCGTCTGAAGATAAATGATATCATCATACAGGAAGTTTACTCGAGTCATGGCCGTTGGTTGGTCGGCTGGTAGGTCCGTCTGAAGATAAATGATATCATGATACAGGAAGTTTACTCGAGTCATGGCCACTGGTTGGTCGGCTGGTAGGTCCGTCTGAAGATAAATGATATCATGATACAGGAAGTTTACTGGAGTCATGGCCGTTGGTTGGTCGGCTGGTAGGTCCGTCTGAAGATAAATGATATCATCATGCAGGAAGTTTACTGGAGTCATGGCCGTTGGTTGGTCGGCTGGTAGGTCCGTCTGAAGATAAATGATATCCTCATTCAGGAAGTTTACTCGAGTCATGGCCCGTGGTTGGTCGGCTGGTAGGTCCGTCTGAAGATAAATGATATCATGATACAGGAAGTTTACTCGAGTCATGGCCGTTGGTTGGTCGGCTGGTAGGTCTGTCTGAAGATAAATGATATCATCATACAGGAAGTTTACTGGAGTCATGGCAACTGGTTGGTCGGCTGGTAGGTCCGTCTGAAGATAAATGATATCCTCATACAGGAAGTTTACTCGAGCCATGGCCGTTGGTTGGTCGGCTGGTAGGTCCGTCTGAAGATAAATGATATCATCATACAGGAAGTTTACTGGAGTCATGGCCCTTGGTTGGTCAGCTGGTAGGTCCGTCTGAAGATAAATGATATCATCATACAGGAAGTTTACTCGAGTCATGGCCGTTGGTTGGTCGGTTGGTAGGTCCGTCTGAAGATAAATGATATCTTCATGCAGGAAGTTTACTCGAGCCATGGCCGTTGGTTGGTCGGCTGGTAGGTCCGTCTGAAGATAAATGATATCATCATACAGGAAGTTTACTGGAGTCATGGCCGTTGGTTGGTCGGCTGGTAGGTCCGTCTGAAGATAAATGATATCATCATACAGGAAGTTTACTCGAGTCATGGCCGTTGGTTGGTCGGCTGGTAGGTCCGTCTGAAGATAAATGATATCATCATACAGGAAGTTTACTCGAGTCATGGCCGTTGGTTGGTCGGCTGGTAGGTCCGTCTGAAGATAAATGATATCATCATACAGGAAGTTTACTCGAGTCATGGCCGTTGGTTGGTCGGCTGGTAGGTCCGTCTGAAGATAAATGATATCATCATACAGGAAGTTTACTCGAGTCATGGCCGTTGGTTGGTCGGCTGGTAGGTCCGTCTGAAGATAAATGATATCATCATACAGGAAGTTTACTCGAGTCATGGCATCTGGTTGGTCAGCTGGTAGGTCCGTCTGAAGATAAATGATATCATCATACAGGAAGTTTACTCGAGTCATGGCCGTTGGTTGGTCGGCTGGTAGGTCCGTCTGAAGATAAATGATATCATCATACAGGAAGTTTACTCGAGCCATGGCCGTTGGTTGGTCGGCTGGTAGGTCCGTCTGAAGATAAATGATATCATCATACAGGAAGTTTACTCGAGTCATGGCCGCTGGTTGGTCAGCTGGTAGGTCCGTCTGAAGATAAATGATATCATCATACAGGAAGTTTACTCGAGTCATGGCCGTTGGTTGGTCGGCTGGTAGGTCCGTCTTAAGATAAATGATATCATCATACAGGAAGTTTACTGGAGTCATGGCCGCTGGTTGGTCGGCTGGTAGGTCCGTCTTAAGATAAATGATATCATCATACAGGAAGTTTACTCGAGTCATGGCCGCTGGTTGGTCGGCTGTTAGGTCCGTCTTAAGATAAATGATATCATCATACAGGAAGTTTACTCGAGTCATGGCCGTTGGTTGGTCGGCTGGAAGGTCCGTCTGAAGATAAATGATATCATCATACAGGAAGTTTACTCGAGTCATGGCCGTTGGTTGGTCGGCTGGTAGGTCCGTCTGAAGATAAATGATATCATCATACAGGAAGTTTACTCGAGTCATGGCCGTTGGTTGGTCGGCTGGTAGGTCCGTCTGAAGATAAATGATATCATCATACAGGAAGTTTACTCGAGTCATGGCCGTTGGTTGGTCGGCTGGTAGGTCCGTCTGAAGATAAATGATATCATCATACAGGAAGTTTACTCGAGTCATGGCCGTTGGTTGGTCGGCTGGTAGGTCCGTCTGATGATAAATGATATCATCATACAGGAAGTTTACTCGAGTCATGGCCGTTGGTTGGTCGGCTGGTAGGTCCGTCTGAAGATAAATGATATCATCATACAGGAAGTTTACTCGAGTCATGGCCGTTGGTTGGTCGGCTGGTAGGTCCGTCTGAAGATAAATGATATCATCATACAGGAAGTTTACTCGAGTCATGGCCGTTGGTTGGTCGGCTGGTAGGTCCGTCTGAAGATAAATGATATCATCATACAGGAAGTTTACTCGAGTCATGGCCGTTGGTTGGTCGGCTGGTAGGTCCGTCTGAAGATAAATGATATCATCATACAGGAAGTTTACTCGAGTCATGGCCGTTGGTTGGTCGGCTGGTAGGTCCGTCTGAAGATAAATGATATCATCATACAGGAAGTTTACTCGAGTCATGGCCGTTGGTTGGTCGGCTGGTAGGTCCGTCTGAAGATAAATGATATCATCATACAGGAAGTTTACTCGAGTCATGGCCGTTGGTTGGTCGGCTGGTAGGTCCGTCTGAAGATAAATGATATCATGCATACAGGAAGTTTTCTCGAGTCATGGCCGTTGGTTGGTCGGCTGGTAGGTCCGTCTGAAGATAAATGATATCATGATACAGGAAGTTTTCTCGAGTCATGGCCGCTGGTTGGTCGGCTGGTAGGTCCGTCTGAAGAGAAATGATATCATCATACAGGAAGTTTACTGGAGTCATGGCCGTTGGTTGGTCGGCTGGTAGGTCCGTCTGAAGATAAATGATATCATCATACAGGAAGTTTACTCGAGTCATGGCCGTTGGTTGGTCGGCTGGTAGGTCCGTCTGAAGATAAATGATATCATCATGCAGGAAGTTTACTGGAGTCATGGCCGCTGGTTGGTCGGCTGGTAGGTCCGTCTGAAGATAAATGATATCATGATACAGGAAGTTTTCTCGAGTCATGGCCGCTGGTTGGTCGGCTGGTAGGTCCGTCTGAAGATAAATGATATCATGATACAGGAAGTTTACTCGAGTCATGGCCGTTGGTTGGTCGGCTGGTAGGTCCGTCTGAAGATAAATGATATCCTCATACAGGAAGTTTACTGGAATCATGGCCGTTGGTTGGTTGGCTGGTAGGTCCGTCTGAAGATAAATGATATCATCATACAGGAAGTTTACCCGAGTCATGGCCGTTGATTGGTCGGCTGGTAGGTCCGTCTGAAGATAAATGATATCATCATACAGGAAGTTTACTGGAGTCATGGCCGCTGGTTGGTCGGCTGGTAGGTCCGTCTGAAGATAAATGATATCATCATACAGGAAGTTTACTCGAGTCATGGCCGTTGGTTGGTCGGCTGGTAGGTCCGTCTGAAGATAAATGATATCATCATACAGGAAGTTTACTCGAGTCATGGCCGTTGGTTGGTCGGCTGGTAGGTCCGTCTGAAGATAAATGATATCATGATACAGGAAGTTTACTCGAGCCATGGCCGTTGGTTGGTCGGCTGGTAGGTCCGTCTAAAGATAAATGATATCATCATACAGGAAGATTACTCGAGTCATGGCCGTTGGTTGGTCGGCTGGTAGGTCCGTCTGAAGATAAATGATATCATCATACAGGAAGTTTACTCGAGCCATGGCCGTTGGTTGGTCGGCTGGTAGGTCCGTCTGAAGATAAATGATATCATCATACAGGAAGTTTACTCGAGTCATGGCCGTTGGTTGGTCGGCTGGTAGGTCCGTCTGAAGATAAATGATATCATGATACAGGAAGTTTTCTCGAGTCATGGCCGTTGGTTGGTCGGCTGGTAGGTCCGTCTGAAGATAAATGATATCATCATACAGGAAGTTTACTGGAGTCATGGCCGTTGGTTGGTTGGCTGGTAGGTCCGTCTGAAGATAAATGATATCATCATACAGGAAGTTTACTCGAGTCATGGCCGTTGGTTGGTCGGCTGGTAGGTCCGTCTGAAGATAAATGATATCATCATACAGGAAGTTTACTGGAGTCATGGCCGTTGGTTGGTCGGCTGGTAGGTCCGTCTGAAGATAAATGATATCATCATACAGGAAGTTTACTCGAGCCATGGCCGTTGGTTGGTCGGCTGGTAGGTCCGTCTGAAGATAAATGATATCATCATACAGGAAGTTTACTCGAGTCATGGCCGTTGGTTGGTCGGCTGGTAGGTCCGTCTGAAGATAAATGATATCATCATACAGGAAGTTTACTCGAGTCATGGCCGTTGGTTGGTCGGCTGGTAGGTCCGTCTGAAGATAAATGATATCATCATACAGGAAGTTTACTGGAGTCATGGCCGTTGGTTGGTCGGCTGGTAGGTCCGTCTGAAGATAAATGATATCATCATACAGGAAGTTTACTCGAGTCATGGCCGTTGGTTGGTCGGCTGGTAGGTCCGTCTGAAGATAAATGATATCATCATACAGGAAGTTTACTCGAGTCATGGCCGTTGGTTGGTCGGCTGGTAGGTCCGTCTGAAGATAAATGATATCATCATACAGGAAGTTTACTGGAGTCATGGCCGTTGGTTGGTCGGCTGGTAGGTCCGTCTGAAGATAAATGATATCATCATACAGGAAGTTTACTCGAGTCATGGCCGTTGGTTGGTCAGCTGGTAGGTCCGTCTGAAGATAAATGATATCATCATACAGGAAGTTTACTGGAGTCATGGCCGTTGGTTGGTCGGCTGGTAGGTCCGTCTGAAGATAAATGATATCATCATACAGGAAGTTTACTCGAGTCATGGCCGTTAGTTGGTCGGCTGGTAGGTCCGTCTGAAGATAAATGATATCATCATACAGGAAGTTTACTCGAGTCATGGCCACTGGTTGGTCGGCTGGTAGGTCCGTCTGAAGATAAATGATATCATCATACAGGAAGTTTACTCGAGCCATGGCCGTTGGTTGGTCGGCTGGTAGGTCCGTCTGAAGATAAATGATATCATCATACAGGAAGTTTACTCGAGCCATGGCCGTTGGTTGGTCGGCTGGTAGGTTCGTCTGAAGATAAATGATATCATCATACAGGAAGTTTACTGGAGTCATGGCCGCTGGTTGGTCAGCTGGTAGGTCCGTCTGAAGATAAATGATATCATCATACAGGAAGTTTACTCGAGTCATGGCCACTGGTTGGTCGGCTGGTAGGTCCGTCTGAAGATAAATGATATCATCATACAGGAAGTTTACTGGAGTCATGGCCGTTGGTTGGTCGGCTGGTAGGTCCGTCTGAAGATAAATGATATCATCATACAGGAAGTTTACTGGAGTCATGGCCGTTGGTTGGTCGGCTGGTAGGTCCGTCTGAAGATAAATGATATCATCATACAGGAAGTTTACTGGAGTCATGGCCGTTGGTTGGTCGGCTGGTAGGTCCGTCTGAAGATAAATGATATCATCATACAGGAAGTTTACTCGAGTCATGGCCGTTGGTTGGTCGGCTGGTAGGTCCGTCTGAAGATAAATGATATCATCATACAGGAAGTTTACTGGAGTCATGGCCGTTGGTTGGTCGGCTGGTAGGTCCGTCTGAAGATAAATGATATCATGATACAGGAAGTTTACTCGAGTCATGGCCGTTGGTTGGTCAGCTGGTAGGTCCGTCTGAAGATAAATGATATCATGATACAGGAAGTTTACTCGAGTCATGGCCGTTGGTTGGTCGACTGGTAGGTCCGTCTTAAGACGAGAGTTTCCCGCGCTTTTGTCTCGGATACCATGGATGGTGACTTACAGAACAAGCCGTGTTGCGTACATCAATGACATGCCATTTCCTATTTGGTTTTAATGAGTTACGGCCCTTTGCCTTATGTGCGACTAAAGTATTTTATATTATACAATTATATAGTCAGCTAAAATTAATTAATATAAAATAATATAATAATATTTATTTTAGCTTAATGTATAATCCCATATATAATATAATATAATAAATATAATATTATATCATGTCATGTTATGTTATGTCATGTCATATAATCCAGTTTTTTTATATCTACATTTCCACTGCCGTAGCTTCCTTTAGACACTGTAGGCACATGCTTACACATTTTTCTCAAAAATCAAAATTTTAAAAGTGCAAAAAAATTAGGGGACGGCGGTCACAGTGTATGCATGAGCTTCAGATACTCTTATCACACAATCTATTGCGCCTAATTCCATAGAGACATAGATTTATTGATTGTTACAGAAAAGCGTAGCAAAAGCATGTATACAAAATATCAGTACCCGTATATGCAAAATATATGTTGACGCTACACTCAGCACCGGGAGCGAAGGTGACTGAGCGGTTATCTTTTAAAATATAAACACTCAACATGCCTGATAATGGTTCGCCTGAATTTTATGCGAGCATTGCCACCCCCTTGATTTAGAGTGCCTACACACGCTTTTCTATCAAGCTACGCCCCAGATAACATAACACCCATCTATGCACTTTCCATGGTCTGTAAACGTGCCCTTGTCGTACAATTCTCCACGCATACAGCGCCGTTTTACGTAAACAATATATGTAACTGCCGCACAGTTACAAGACAGTGAACAAAAAATTACTAATCTTTTTTGACGCATGCATGTAATCCCTTTATTTTCATGACGTGCATCCTTTCTTAATCTAATTAAATGAGAACACTTTTTTCTCTCTATCATTACTTTGATTATTATAGTTATAAAGGCCCCGATTAATCCCCTATAGCTTTATAATGATATTGTGTTATAGCAATTATCCTTATTAACGTTATAAACAGTCATACCCACGGGTACATTAAAACACAGAGCTAATTCTTAAAACTTATTCTTTTAATCGGATAAGTTCTATATTTATCGATGTTGCGTGTGAAGACTGCGTTTAAGTTTTTTCTGGACTAATCTATTGGCAACGGATCAATTAGTAAATTAATTTGTGTACCCGACCGTGTAAAGCCAACGACTAAGCCGCAGAGGCGTTGTTTCGAATCATCAGAATGCATTAAAGACTCGAAACTGTTGGAGTTGCTTTACTCGTAGTTTCGAATTTTCGGCATCTCTTGGTGATCACTACATTTACAAGTAAGTACAAACTGATGGAATTTATCAATTAAATAAATTTATTGCAATAAGTTTAAATAGTAATGTTATGTCTTCTCTTATCTTTTATTATTGTGTATTTATATTGATACAATGTGAGTTTAATATTTGCAAAGTTTACTATTCAGATATTTACAATTTAATACCATTATACATCTTCAGTATTTCAATTAGATAACGCAATTGTTTGAGGTTAATTGAACTAAGTTTTGTCATAAATTTCAAGGGACTTGGCATATTTTCTTCCCATTATATTTATTTACTTATAAAAAATTACAATAATTTACCACCTAAGCATGTTTATTTATGTTTTACTGTCTATTGAAGGAATCAAATTGCAACCGCCGGTGTTTAAGAGCAAACCACAAAATACTTTTTGTCAAATTTTGTCAAAACTAAAGTTTACAGTTCAAACCTAATTAACCTAATTAACATAACAATTTTATTTTACCACATAAATATTGAAGCTTATTTATGTATTTATTTATTTATTTATTTATTTATTTATTTATTTATTTATTTATTTATCAATTTATAATTATTATTGTATATTGTATCATTCAGGATTATTCTATTTTTTTACTTTCACTATTTAATCAAAATGTATTTAATGATTAAATATGTTTGCAACAATAGTAATTTAAAATGCAGTGTTCTTTCAATCAAAGTCAACTAAAATGTGCTATATTTTCAAATTGTATAATTGTAAAAAACAATGTTTTATTCTCTTTTTAAGGAGATAAAGTATCGAAATTACAATATTTTTTCTTTTTTTTCTTTTTTTGTTATCGAGTTAGTTGCTAAAAAAAACTTCTCTGTAATGACCCCGATTCAGTTTGAATGTACGATGTACATTTTAAAATTGTGACAATAAGAGGTCGTTCTTAAATCTGATCTGATTTGCTCTTTTGATAATAATTCTTTGAGCTTTTATAGCGTTTTAACGCCTTTAAGAGAGGTTTTACATAGCAATGTCTTTTTCGTGTAAAAAATAGACTAACTTTTGACATTTTTCAAACGCACCATATGCGTTCAGAATATGGGAATATTCGCACTATTGTAAACTTATAACCTTATTGGTCTTTTATTAGTACTTACGTTCTTTTTTTCCCAAACACACTGATGACATTATGAGGATTGTTGCGCGAACATATAAACTTAACTTACAGCTTGAATATTTATGTAAATATGTAAAATATATATCAATTAGACTTATGCAGGAAATCTTTCAAGCATATAAATTTGAGGGGGGGGGGGGGGGGGGGGGGAGCAATTTTTCAAAAATACCAAATTGAGTAACGCTGCAAATTTCCAAACATGTCAAACTTGCGTGGGAAATCTTTCAAACATTGCGTACGCAGAACCTTTACAAACATAAAAATTTTAAACACTTTGCAACTTGTCAAACAAATTGGATTGGTGTACAGTTCAAATTTTCAATCATATAAAAACTTGACTTGCGCATAAAAATTAAAATATGTAATTTTGATTTTTGCTGTATATTACCAAAACATGTATGCGATAAAAACTGCATGTTTTCAAACATTTATATGATAACTAATATGCCGTCACCGAAAATATTAACTTGATTTTCAGAATGTTCACCAACTCTGTAATTAGTATTTAATCAACATTTCCCTTGCATTCAGAGTTGTTTTTATATTAATTATAATATATATTGTCTAATATCGCTTTCAAAAACATCACTTGAGTACTTTACGTCTGTTTGCTTAAGTTCATTTAACTCCAATAGTATGGTATGTTTATAATTTCCGCAGTTTCAATGTAATTGCATTTTAATGCAATATGAACAGTTTGAATTTTGAATCTTTGTAGGAACTCTCGTTCATATAGGTTCACTTCTGTATACTTTACATTATTGTTGTTTATATTATATTGCAAATCGTTGTTTTGTTTTTAAATAATGTCATTTTATATAAAATGCTGAAAGTGTTCGTATCATATATTGCTCATGTATTATAAGTTTTTCGAAAGCATGATTTGTATTCGCTTTGGAAGCTTTAAAACGCAGCTCAAATCTCTTTTTTTGTTTGAATGGCAAATATATCGCCATTTAAAGTCGGGCTGTTATTTTGTTTGTCCGGAGCGAGTGTTTTATTCATTCGAAAACAATTAAACGACTTTAAATATATTTTTGTCCCTTATTGCTTCTTATAACTAGTTTTTTTCTATTTATTTTAGACGATTTTCTACAAGAGAATTTGCACAGAACATTTCACTAGGCAAAAATTGTGTAATTTCTAAAAACAAACAACAACAACGAAGTTCTAAATTAAAACCAAACAAGCACGTTTAACTCTAAAGCATTTCAACCCCCGCAAAACAACGCAAAATACTAAAATCTATGTAAAAGAAACACGGGATCGAAAACGTTGCAAACTTGTTCCTAAGCTCGGACACATTTCGACTAATTTTTGTTGTTATCAACTTTTCAAACATAAATACTTTAATGTGAAAACTAGTAGCGCTACAACAGATTACGACAAATCACAATTGAGCAAGTAGAGCCAAGAAGAGCGAGTCACACAGAGACAAACATTTAGAGGAATACAGGAGGACCCAGCCAAAGTAAAGGCAAGGTGAACACGGGCCACGTGTAAATATCTGGACAGATTCTGGCGGCTCATCAGTCTGAACAAAGAAATGCAAGTCATCCCGGTCATCGCACTATTCTGCGTCATCAGTAGCATTGTGGGCTACGAACTGTCAGGTAACCCATGAATATATGTTACTGTTAATGTCAATATTGTTTAAGTTCAACATTTGTATGTTGGATGATGATGATGATGATGGATGATGATGATGATGATGATTGATGACGAATCGCTTGGAATAAATAAATATAACATTTTGATACGAAATGACAGCCAAATATATCGAAATTTAAAGTAAAACCAAATGGTTATTAATATTCCGCTAGCCAGTCACGTCCATGCGACCCAGCTCCATCTATACATACACATGCTCCCACGTAAAACACTGTAATAGGGACAAATCAAAGCAAAACAAGAAAGTTTGCGGATGTGTGGCACAGAGAGAATGCATTTAAAGCATTAATATGCTGGGAACCTGACTGTCAGAAACTTTTCTTTGTTCCTTGCTGTCAGCTTTACTCATTTGTTATTGCAAGCTGCGATATTAACCTCGCCAGACTCGATCTTTTTCTTCAAAAAGAAACCGCTAAACCGCTGTGGGTTCCTATTGTTTCCAGCTACATTACTTTTATATGAATTGCTAGCTTCCCTTTTAAAATTGGCGTACTCTTTATTATATTTCTTGGACAAATGATCTCAGCAAACCTCTGCGGATTTCTGTTATTGCCTGCTGCATTATTGTCATCTGCAAAATTATCCCCAAAGACGTAACGCTCTCCAGAGCGGCACAAACAACTTGTACAAGAGAACATTGATGATGCAAAGTATCAGAGTCGCCGGCAAGGTCCTGCCCAATGATGGGATGGGATTAGCCGGAATTTCTGTCGATACTGCGCAGCGACATTTCGATCATTATAGCACAGGGGCACTTATGAGGTAATGCTGTCCCCTTAGCCCTGAGCGTTAGGAGGGAAGCCACTACTACTAACTTTAAAGTCTTTGGTTTGACCAGGCCGGGGTTCGAACCCAAACCCAGGACCTCCCGATCCGCAAGCCGACGCTCTACCACCTGAGCTATTGCAGCCGGTCCCAATAATGGACCATTATTTCCTAGCAACAAACTGGTCAAGAAACAGCAACACCTTGTTGTTATTTGCAGATTTACAATGTCTGCAGATGTTCATATTTTAAAATTATATGCAGAAACGAATTGTCTTTTGATTCATGGAAAAGGTCCGAATACAAACAATAGCATAACAGTACATAACATTTGACATGGGACATAGTACATAGTCGTGACAAATGCTATTTAAAATTAAACAAATCATACATACACATAAGGAACACTTACGATTTCAAGTGATCTAAACTAATGTTGCAACATTTAAAACCACAACTATCTAATTTAATTCTGATATTCAACAAAGTTGCTGAAAACCGAAATTCAATGCAAGAAGCGCCGCACTTCACTTGTCTATAGAACAACATGGCGCCGTCTTTAGGACTTTGCCAGGAATTATGACATATAGACGAGTTGGCGCAGACGGTTTACTAAAACTTACAGAGATTGACTCGTCCTTAAGCACGACTTTAATCCGTAATGAACCAGTTAGTGCCGGTTGAAACCTGATAGAATCACAACATAAGTAATTTTGAAGTTTCTTAAAATCTACAGTGTACAGCTGCGATTGCAATGCGCACCCCTTATTATAAATTCAATCCTTTGACAGTTTGACCGTGCATTCCTTTCTAAAGGCTGTCTAGCGCAATTATTGTTTCATTTGTGCAATGTCAACAGAATATAGTTTTTATTGCGAAATTGGCAAAACAAGAATTATCCCACCCCACCCTAACCCCCGTCACGAAAACCCTCACAAAGATTTGAATTTGAATAAAAAAAATATATCTGGAATTTAATTTCGAACAATAAATAAAATATACAAGAAGTATTTTATTCATATGAAAGCATGCACACTAAAAGAAAAATCCAAAAAGAACAACAACAGTGACTAACACAACGTTCACGTTGACCGAAATATAAGGATGGACAGAATCGGATTTCTCTCGGCAAACTTTTTAATGAATCATAGCTGAATGAGTAAGCAATTATTTAAAAATAAATATCTTTGGAAAATTACAAATATTAACTAATTTGCACAGCTGTTGTTGTTGATTCTCTTATTTATAATGCGGAAAGGTGTTCTTAAATCCTGTTAAAAGTAAATACAGTTCGATTTTATCGCAGACGTATTAATAAAATTTATTGTCATCGTGCAACAAGTATTTTAATATTGTACGGCCAATATTGTGTTGATTTACTTAAAAAATAGGTACAAATATCTTTTAGAAATGTGTTGCTCTGCCAAGGTGTTTCTCTAGCAAGGTGTTGCTCTGCCAAGGTGTTGCTCTGCCAAGGTGTTGCTCTGCCAAGGTGTTGCTCTGCCAAGGTGTTGCTCTGACAAGGTGTTGCTCTAGCAAGGTGTTTCTCTAGCAAGGTGTTGCTCTGCCAAGGTGTTGCTCTGACAAGGTGTTGCTCTAGCAAGGTGTTGCTCTAGCAAGGTTTTGCTCTAGCAAGGTGTTGCTCTAGCAAGGTGTTTCTCTAGCAAGGTGTTGCTCTAGCAAGGGTTTGCCCTGCCAAGGTGTTTCCCTGACAAGGGGTTGCCCTGACAAGGTGTTGCCCTGACAAGGTGTTGCTCTAGCAAGGGGTTGCCCTGCCAAGGTGTTGCCCTGCCAAGGTGTTGCCCTGACAAGGTGTTGCTCTAGCAAGGGGTTGCTCTAGCAAGGGGTTGCCCTGCCAAGGGGTTGCTCTAGCAAGGGGTTGCTCTAGCATGGGGTTGCCCTGCCAAGGTGTTGCTCTAGCAAGGGATTGCCCTGCCAAAGTGTTGCTCTAGCAAGGGGTTGCCCTGCCATGGTGTTTCCCTGACAAGGTGTTGCTCTTGCAAGGGGTTGCCCTGCCAAGGTGTTGCTCTAGCAAGGAGTTGCCTTGACAAGGGGTTGCTCTGCCAAGGTGTTGCTCTAGCAAGGAGTTGCCTTGACAAGGTGTTGCCCTGACAAGGTGTTGTCCTGCCAAGGTGTTGCCCTGCCAAGGTGTTGCTCTAGCAAGGTGTTGTCCTGCCAAGGTGTTGCTCTAGCAAGGAGTTGCCTTGACAAGCTGTTGCTCTAGCAAGGGTTGCTCTAGCAAGGTGTTGCTCTAGCAAGGAGTTGCCTTAACAAGGTGTTGCTCTAGCACGGGATTGCCCTGCCAAGGTGTTGCTCTAGCAAGGTATTGCTCTAGCAAGGTGTTGCTCTAGCAAGGAGTTGCCTTGACAAGCTGTTGCTCTAGCAAGGGGTTGCTCTAGCAAGGTGTTGGTCTAGCAAGGAGTTGCCTTGACAAGGTGTTGCTCTGATCAGGTCTTGTCGGATATGTTGTCGACTTAAGATAAGTCGATCTAAAATCTGTTTGCTCTAAATTAAATCATTTTCTGAAGAGTAGCCGATCTAAAACAGTGTTGCTCTGAAAAGATGTCGTAATTAAAAGGTGTTGCTCTGAAAAGATGTCGCAATTAAAGGGGATGTCTTTTAAAAGAATCCGCTCTTAAAATGTGCTTCAGTGAAGTCACTCTAAAAATGTGTTCATTTTAAGAGAAACTGCTCTGTGTGTGTATTTTAAAATATATTTCTATAAAAAGATTTAGTTGCGTTTTCCTGTAAATTCGTTGTCCTTTCTAAGGATTTTGCATGCTTTCGTGGTCTAAATGATCATACTTGATCACTAACTGTTGTTATAATGTCGTATAATGTCAAATTCTTTGACATTCCCATGTCAGTGTCGGTTTTATAATGTCTAATTTTAAACATTCGCATGTCGTCGTTCGTGATATATCATTTTCGCTCGTGGTCACGTTTCGTGCAGGGAGCTGTTTAAAGCAAACCGTGACACTTACAACAAGACCCAGGATATGGAGAAGGTGTTACTTTGTCGCCCATCCGGAACCGTTACATTTAATTGTATGATAGCATCTAGAACAGCAGAAAATATCAGCATGTGTCGAATTGCTACAACATCTTTTTCATTGCTGTCAAATCGTCATCATCAACATGATGATCATCCTCCTCCTCCTCCTCGTCATCATCATCATCATCTTCACCATTATTTTGATCATCATCATCATCATCATCATCATCTTCACCATTATTTTGATCATCATCATCATCATCATCATCATCATCATCTTCACCATAATGTTGATCCTCCTCCTCCTCCTCCTCATCATCTTCACCATTATGTTGATCATCATCATCATCATCATCATCATCATCATCATCTTCACCATAATGTTGATCATCATCATCATCCTCATCCTCCTCATCCTCCTCATCCTCATCATCATCATCTTAATCATCATCATCACCATAATCAGCATCAGCAGCATCAGCATCAGAATAAAGTTTTTTCTCATCATCAACATCATGTATTTTAGCTTAATCGATACATCGAATTTTATTCGATAAATTTAACTAATTTATAGGACATGTATATAAATTTAAATTTATACCAAAATAACCGTTATTTAAGTGTCTGTCCTTTTTTATTGACAAATGAAAATTATGGCAAATGATCAGCAAAAGTACATTTATTTTTTGATTTGGTATTTAATTATGATTGTAATTAACGTACATGCGCTATTATGGTGGATCTACAGGTTCGAGAAACATTACTCTAATAACAGTACGCTAAATACTCATTTAAACTCTTTGGTAAATAAACTAATTGAACACTGACTCACGTTCTTTGTATCCATATTCTAATAAGAATCGCTTTGAAACATTTTATTCTGGTTTCTAGGCAACCGTACGTCTGCTTTATTTGAGAATAATAAGAACCGTAACTATACTTTATGTTGAAGTGAGTCAACGGAAATGTTGTGTCTCGGAAAACAATGTAATTGATACAAAGCAGTACAAACAAGCAGTGGGCCCCAATTTAGATTCAAATGAATGTTATAACATGTAAAAAGATAACATAGGTGATGACGAAATTTAAATGTAAACATTGTGCCGGTTGCAAAGTATTATAAAACTCAACAGCACAAATTCAGTGACGTCTTCAGTAGATCAAGGAACTTCCATACTAGATCTTCAGGGCACGAATTCCACAATAGCCAATCATTTTTTATCAATTCTTTGCTTTTCATTTTGTTTTCCTATCAACAGCTATTAAATCATTTCGCCAAATTAACGTTTAGTATTTTTTAAACCACTGCCCATTTCAAACTGTTATGATTAAGGTAAAATAACGTGTCTGTTCAAGGTATAATGTCTTTTTTTACATTTTGTCATTTTTCAAACAGAATCTACACAAATAGACGAATTAACAGTTGGTCCTATTTTCTGGAAATATTTTTAGACTATGTGATAATAACAGTGTTTATTTCAGGGAATTCTATAATATTATACTTTCTTTTTTTAGATATACACTTTCAAAGCATTAGTTCTTCAGGGAGATTTAACAATTGTAACATTATAAAGACGTATACGTGTGCGTGTATTGTGAATAGAACTCCTTGAAATCTCCCAGACCCGTTTTTACTTCTATATTTTGATGCAAAGACTAAAAGTCGCAAATTTATTCTGCAAGGAGCAGTAGTAATTGAACGAACAAACTGGAAAATCTCCCCACTCTTCTATTAGGTGAACGACATTTACCTCTCGGACACATGCAGCCAATTTTTTTTTAATAAACATGGTTATATGATCCCGGACAGTCGATTCAATTAGCAACTTACAAAGGAAATTCGTATTTGTACAAATGCGATAATTGGTTTCATTTGATCGGTGATTGATGTCATATTTATTAAAAGGGTGTTGTTGGTTTAGAAGAAATATTCCATGACTGAGGACTACGACATATACGCACAGTTAATGTACATGTACACTCAATACAAATCTACATGTACACGCAATACAAATCTACATGTACACGCAATACAAATCTACATGTTGTACACTCAATACAAATGAACATGTACACGCAATACAAATCTACATGTTGTACACTCAATACAAATGAACATGTACACGCAATACAAATCTACATGTTGTACACTCAATACAAATGAACATGTACACGCAATACAAATCTACATGTTGTACACTCAATACAAATGAACATGTTCAGTACTACCACTGAACAGAACAGATGATTTTTTTTGACGTAGTTTATGTATATATTTGTATATATTGTCAACTTACAAAACAAAAATTCAAACAAATAAGTTCACATTCCCTTTTTTCGAAACGAAAGAAATATATTAGTTATCTCCCTTGTGGGGAGGTATTTACTTTATAGAAAAATAAAAAGAAATACGTTTAATTTGTTAAGTTAAAAGAATATAGTTAAAAAGAATCGCTAAACCTTTTTAATAAATTCTTATCTAAATAAGCGTCCATTTTATGCGCATACTTCAGTCTTAAGTGTTTTTTACATGTTTAAATACTGGAAAGATCTTGAGTTTTCTGCAGTAACTATATACCAAATACCTACCCACAAGGGAGGTAAGAATGCAGTTTTTTAATATTTGAAGTAAAGTCCCTTTACTTACGAAAAAGAGGGAACTGTTGCGGGAACAGTTGTAAGAACATGTGGCTAGGTTGGAAAAGTAGCAAATGATGAGATTTACATTCTCGCACATGCGCACACGCACTCAGTCCTCATATTCACATACCACACCACACCTTCACATTTTCGGATGTTTCCCATTTTTATTATCATTCAAGTAAGTCAACTGGTGCTAACTGGTAAAGATGATTACACAAATCTTTCTTATAGCTGTATTATAGTCGTTACTTTAGTCTTTATTTATTTAACACTGTGCTGTATACATGACAGTCGTCCGACAGGTGTGGCATTGGAGGAACTTTTATAAGCTTTTTGTCTAACAAACAACAACAACAACAACAAACAACAACAACAACAACAACAACAACAACAACTAAAACTAAATACGAAACGTTCTTATTGTCGAGCCCGAGTTGTAGGGAAAATGCCCGCTAAACTATTTTTTTATTTATTTGAGTCTAAGTTCAAAGCATTGTTTGAATCAACTTTATGAGCAACACTTGTGATATATTAAAGGCCAGTTATATACATAATACATTGCCATCATTGTTGTCAGAAACAGAACGAGTGTTAACCTCTCCAACAATGTCCAGAAATGCTTCACGAAATAGCAAGGAGATGTTATATTATAAATATGTCAATGATCTGTCGTTGAGGTTATCCAGTCTATTACTAATCGATGATGGCGTTTATTTCGCAAAGAAAATCCCCAAGTGTTCCGAGTGGTTATAAGGCGTTAGCAGACTTCGTGCCAATCTCCCATGCAGAGTTGTCGTACGTTCCTCTCTTAGACACCTCTGCAATGGGCTCACGTCAAGATTTTTGACGGAAATTTTAAAGTGTTATTTTAAGGATATTTTCAAATTAAAATAATCCTTCTACGTAAAATGAATAAACATCTACTAAAAAGACATATATTTAAGTAAATAATAAAAGATATTTAATTAATTCAAGCGCACTATTTTTGGAAGAATAACATAGTGATATTAATGCGCTTTTGTAAATAAAAATGGACGTGATCCACGAGGTAGTTAAGAAATACGACAAGAACTTGGTTTTAAAAGATAGACAGAGGGAGGCATTGACCTACGTGGTTAAGAGCAAATGTGATCTTGTCGTTAGCCTTCCCGTTGGGTATGGTAAAAGTGTTATTTTCCATCTTTTACCCTTCATAGTGAATGTATGAGCCGATGGTAGAGAGTGACAACTTCCCGTTTCACCGGTGTCACCATCTTTAATATTAAATGACTTTTTGAAAGTCACGTGGATCGAAAGTAGTCCCGATATCAAATGAGCTAATAACAGAGGTGAATGTATGAGCCGATGGTAGAGAGTGACTTCGTGCAAGAAAGTGAGAATGGATGTAAGATATCCAAGGCGCCGCAGAGGGCATGCGCGTTAAACGATGACTTATCTGGGAACAAAACACTTGATTATACTGTCGATTCATTACAAATCTATGTTAGAGTAACGAACGGTAACTCTGACGGGTACTACACTATAGACTGATTGATTGATTGATGGCAATAACAAGCTGCATTGTTAACATCGGCATACTCGGTTTCTTTTGTTTAGCGAGACCTCGCAAAACAGCTGCGAATTAATGCCTACTTTGTTTTAGTTGCAAGCTACTCTTTATTGTTGCTAGCTGGCTGTTAAAAGTGGAATACTTGGTTCTCTTTTCTGACAAATGTCTAACAGAAAAGCTGCGATTTCCTATTATTGCTTGCAACACTATCGTCCCCATGAAACATGCATTAAATAAGAGGCACCTCTCTCCAGAACGGCGCCAATCACTTAAACTCTTTTTTCATGTGTAATGTATCGGTAAAATGTACCGACTTTGGAAACTTCGAGCCACGTGTGTTACAAAGTTTTTTTTCTCAACTATAGGAGAGTTTTAATAAACTCGTTCGTTCAAATCTTAAAGATTATCGTTCGTTCAATGTTCCTCAAATTGTTTCCATTAAAGTTTTGTTATATTAATAAGACATTAAACATTATACAGTAACACTGCTGAAGCATTTATAACAAAATATGCATATTTGTTCGAACAAATTTTCAAAGTAATATTCGGATGTCCGTCATTGTCCAGCGTTAGAGCACGTGTTTTTGTTGTTGTTGTTGTTTAAGTTGGGAGTCCTTTTGTTGCTTTGACTCAACGCTTTAGATCCAGGACATCCAGGGGCGTAGTTAGGCATGATATGATTTGCACGCATGGCCGCTATTGGGTTCCCTGCTCTCCTTGAAAATGTTGTGTTTCTAGATCTTACCTAGTGTCTTCTGTGGAGGTCTCGGCATCAGGATATAACTTTATATTAAGGAAAATGTTTAACTTGAATATTAAAACGAGAATTGTAATGAATCTGACATACACTTTTCATTTTCATTAGAACAGCTACTCAAACACTAGCGTCTATTCTCTGGATATAACCATTTATGTAACATTTGATCGCAATAATTATACACCCTACCTCTACTAGGCTTAGATTTTAATTGCAGATTTATTTTTTTTTGTTTTCACTCTTTAGGGAGAATGTGTGCACAACTACCTATCCTGCGTACAAAATACGGATAAATAAAGATATAAATGTTGTGTTTTTCAGAAACCGAGTATGCGAGTAAAGTCCTCCAACAATGCTCGGACCAGCTTTATGACGTCGTCATGTGTCTCAAGGGAAATCGGCCGACTACATCCAAACTTCAACACTGCGAGAAACTTCTCACACAAACTTTTGTCTGTATGTCCATTTCACCAGAACCGGAAGAAGACGATGATGCGGACACTCTGTTCGGGCATGCGCAACCGGAAAACGATGCTTCTGAAGAGACTTTCGTTTTAAAACGAGGTTTGGGTCGTTGCATTCATAAGTGCTTACGAGGTGACGGGAAAATGAACTTTATTCAGTGTAAATCAATGTGCCACTGACTTTTTTATGCGTCAAAGACTGAAGTGAAAAATAAAAAATAATAAATTATAAGAAAGGATAGGCATGTGTTTGTTATTTTTTTAGGGAATGTTTATGAAAATAAAAAATGAACATCCCCGTACCACGTGTAGTAATATTTATGTATATGCATGTGTGTGTGTGTGTGTGTGTGTATGTGTATGTATGTGTGTGTGTGTGTGTGTGTGTATGTGTATGTGTGTGTGTGTGTGTGTGTGTGTGTGTGTGTGTGTGTGTGTGTGTGTGTGTGTGTGTGTGTGCGTGCGTGCGTTTGTGTGTGTGTGTGTGTATGTGTATGTATGTGTGTGTGTGTATGTGTATGTATGTGTGTGTGTGTGTGTGTGTGTGTGTGTGTGTGTGTGTGTGTGTGTGTGTGTGTGTGTGTGTGTGTGTGTGTGTGTGTGTGTAATATAACGACCAGGCGTTGTAGTTTTTTGTTATTGTTTTGTTGATTTGTTGTTTTTTGTGTGTTTTGTTTTATTGATTAGGATGACTCAAATATTTCACATAATAAACAAAAAGATCTTAACGAATGATCCCCACTCCATTTCACAATTAGGAATGATGAATGTGGCTATGTGAAATCAGTATGAACTTGTCCCTACTGTTACATGTATATACCACTGTGTCATTGAACCCTATATGCCTTGGCATGTATGGTAATTGTAATGCAGGAACGGTTAGAATTTATCAGGCATAAATTAGGTTCGAGCCTGGGTTGAACCACCGGACACCGCAGGTTAGCTGGACCCCGCCCCCGCCCCCTCCCCCTATGGAAGTTCTCGACCCGACCGGGACTCGAACCCATGCGGTTAGGGGTGAGGACATCATAAAATGTACATCAGTAAGATTAATTCCATTGTGAAAATTTTCTTTTTCTTCGGGACCTAGTTACATTTCACAATGCGACAATGGCCAAGAAAAAGGTGAAGGTATAAATTTCATATTGCTATCGGCGTCTATATAAACATGTTCTACATAGCTTAAAGGCAATATTATCGTTTTCTTTTAATTTTGTAGATATCAGATACTTTATTAATGAAAAAACGGTATAAATATTTGAAAGACTAAACCTATATATTAAAATGTCATTGAAATGTTCGTTAGAATTTCGTCGAATCCTCTGTCGTGAAGATGCGTCTCAAACCATGCTAAATGCATTCTGTCTGTCTGCCTGTCTGTCTGTCTGTCTGTGTCTGTCTGTCTGTCTGTCTGTCTGTCTGTCTGTCTGTCTGTCTGTCTCTGTCTCTCTCTCTCTTTCTCTCTCTCTGTCTCTCTCTATCTCTCTGTGGTGTGTGTGCGTGTGTGCGCTCGCGTGTGTGTGTTATCCGAATAATAAACCGGATTCTAGCATTGAAACATTCTACTTTAGTACAAACTCGTGCAAATCTTATAAGTTGGGATATGTAAATACCACAGGAGGTAGAACGAGGTGAATCATCGTCAAGTATGGATAATTCACAATACAAAAGTTGAAATAGTCTCTCATAGTCATAGATTTTAGTAGAGACTTTGTCATTGGAAAGAGTGATCTCAATGTCTAGAAATGCTGCATTTAGATGTCAGTTATTTGCTTTATTTAAGGTGGGTTCTGGAGGGTAAATCATACGGAACATTCGAGAAAAGGAAGGATTATATATAGTAAGAATATCGTCAAGATAGCGTGATGATGAATGGAAAGCCTCTATAATGTGGCTTTGGTTGGTAGAAAATGATAATGTTAACATGAAATCACGTCCCAAGCAGTTTAAAAAACTATCTGCAATTAATGGTGCACAGTTGGTTCCCATACTAATCGTGACATGAATGGTGTTTTATGAAGCTTAGGAATCCATACAATGAAGGAAGTTTTTCTTGTTTTGATTCGATCTTGATATTGAATGTATGCCATATCTGTTTATGTTTGCCAAAGACTGTCAATGTTGATGTTTGGTAAGAACTGGAGATGGATAACTCAGCACTCAGTACATTATTGTAGTAAAGTCGTCAGACAAAAAAATAATGTTTGTCCGCAGGTACAAGTACAAATTTATGGTCAATATTCTAAAAGGACTGCTTTTTGTTTTTGTTTTAAGCGATAAAATGCTTTCTTAGGTAAACTTGAAGGATGGGAGCGATAGAATTTAACGTGTTTTTTATTATCTTAAAAATGGCAAGTATTGAATTGGACATTGAGTGCTACTGTATCCGTTTTGTCTCTCTTACACCAGCGATCGGAATACAGATTAATTGCATCAGCTATTTCATTGCAACAAAGGTTAAAATCTATTTCACCTGGCAGGCGATATTTCGGACCCAATAAGAGCAATTTTCTTAATATATAGTCATCGATGATGTTTAAATCCCCAGTAATGATATGGCCAGAAGGTAAATAACAGAAAGGTGAAGTTGAACAGTTACAAGAATCTTGAGAAGGATCATTCAGGTTAAGGTCTGCTACAGTCTGGTTGTACTAAAAAAATAAGACTTCTGATGTTTTGTTGTACTTATAACGAATCATTGGGTTTTCTTTGTTTTCGAAGTAATTAAGGATTTTATTGATGATATTTTTGCCCCAAAAATTATAGGTAAGTCGATAAAATCAACCCCTTTATTAATGTATTTGATTTTCATAAAATATCGCTTGTGTTATGACTGTTTAACAATATGCGGTCTTAAAGCATGGGCAGTATATCTTTGAATGATGGAAGCCATATTATTATAAAGAGTGTGTATGTAAATAAATTTTATCTGCCTCATTGTCTTAAATAAATAGTGATTTCAAAGGTAGATTTGTAATTGTACAAAGAAAGGCATGAATACCAAATATAAATAATATCAAGTGTGTTCAGATCTTGAATAGAAACATTTTTCTTAAATCTGCGTTAAGATTTTGATTTCTTCTAATTCCATGAGATCGGCGTTTGCGTAAAAATAGAATACTAAAGATGTCAATGTTCGGATTTTGCAGACATTATACAAGTAAAGGTGTTTCAAGGTAGTTGATTGTGTAAAATCGACATGAGACAACAAATTTAGAAGTCACAAAATAGGGAACTCTAGAAAACGAGGAAACAGAAAGTCTAAAAAATCGACATATGTATTTTTTTTCTTCACGTGTCTTTCTGTTTTGTTTCCACTGTAACTATGTTTAATTAAATATGTAAAAATAATAAAATACATACACCAAGAAAAACAAAAGCAAAAAATAAATAAATAAAAATACTCGATTATAAAAGCGAAACAAAAGTTACACCATACTTTCAAGCTACTATTTGTTCGGCCGACTTTACAGTTCACCCCCTAGTCATTGTGTATATTCGACTTTCCTGAACTATGGCAGCCAACACATGGCGCTGTGAGGACATATTATTGACCCAATTAACCCTCGTAGGTACACAATTATACACCTTGGTGGAGTGAAACAATTTGAGGTAAAACTAGGTGAAATGAAATTATCTGCGACCAGACCGGAGTTCACCCTATAATGTTACATGTATTTCCTTTGATAAACATTAGACTTTAGTTCCTCAATTCCATCTTCCCATTTACATGATGCTGCAACCATTTACTCCTCTCTGGTCATTATTTTCTTGATTCAAAAATAAATCACTTACAATCAACAATTTTGTGTAGTTCTTCTAATAAAAATAATACTTCCCTTCTTCTACATACAATATGAACAATATTTTTCAATGACGTCACTACTTTTGTCAAAGCATTTTAAAGATTTTTTTCAATTAATTGAATCGGCTTTCTTTTCATATTGCATTTGAGAAACCCTCCAGGAAGTGGGAGGTTAGAGCGCTGTATAACCGCTTTAAGCACCCAGTCGGTCCCATTTGCTGACTGACTGTTCCGAGGCGGTAACTGTTGGCTTTGCTCTATTTGTTTAATGACCTATCACCGATTTGTTATAACTGTTACATTTGGCTTGCATGTGAATATCGTTGTCCTATGTCTTTTCAATGTTTCGTATATGTTGCAATGCTCATAGAACTATATAATATATTCTTATTAACATAAACATGATGCTACAACCATTTATTCTTCTCTGATCATTGTCTTTTCTTGAGTCAAAATCTAAATCGACAATTTTGTGTAGTTCTTCTTAAAGAAATAATAATCCTCTCCCCTCTATGTGGACAATATTTTTCAATAATGTCACAATTTTCGTCATAACATAGTAAACGTCAGCGCTTGGACATTTTTTGATTAAAATAAGTTTTCTTTTCATTGCTTACATTTGAGAAAGCCCCCAGGAAGTGCGAAGTTAGAGCTCTATAAAACCGGTTTCAGCATTTCAGACTGTCCCTTTTGTCAACTGACCGTTCCAAGGCGGTAACTGTTGGGTTTGCTCTTTTTGTTAAATGACTAATCACAAATTTGTTCTTACTTTTTTTTACATTTGGCTTGCATGTGAATACCTTTGTCCTGTGCCTTTTGAAGTTTAGTATATGTTGCAGTACTCAAAGGACTATGTCATATATTGTTATTCAAACCACGAACAATGTGATCCTGAGTCGTGCGTCCTTCCACTGGGCGATTCCGAAATAGTATCTTACCAGCAAGCGGATTTAAAACAAACCAAATTGGGCGTGTTAAGTAAATAATCAAAGCCATGTTCTTTTCCATCCCATACCTTTTGTTTGCCGCCAATATCCACAAATAGAATCGGGAGGTCACGGTTTCAAACCCCGGCCGGGTCAAACCAAAGACTTTAAAGTTGGTAGTAATGGCTTCCCTCCTAACGCTGGGGGCTAAGGGGACAGCATTACGCTTGACTCGTCGGTGTCAGTATTATGGACCGGTCGGGTCATAAGTGCCCCTTTGTTATAATGATAGAAATGTCGCTGCACAGTATCGGCAAAAATGCCGGCAAATCCCATCCCCACCCCCCAAATATATTAACTTTATTTTAACACTAGTCCAGTTTTATTCGTACTGTTTGACAAAGAGCGGGAGATGAACCCACATATAAGGGGCCGGGGAATTAGGATTCAGCGACTCGTACTGTTTGACAAAGAGCGGGAGATGAACCCACATATAAGGGGCCGGGGAATTAGGATTCAGCGACTCGTACTGTTTGACAAAGAGCGGGAGATGAACCTACATATAAGGGACCGGGGAATTAGGATTCAGCGATTCTATCTGTTTGACTAAGAGCGGGAGATGAACCCACATATAAGGGGCCGGGGAATTAGGAATCAGAGATTTTATCTGTTTGACCAAGAGCGGGAGATGAACCCACATATAAGGGGCCGGGGAATTAGGATTCAGAGATTCTATCTGTTTGACCAAGAGCGGGAGATGAACACACATACAAGGGGTCGGGGAATTAGGATTCAGAGATTCTATCTGCTTGACCAAGAGCGGGAGATGACCCACATATAAGGGGCCTGGGAATTAGGATTCAGCGATTCTATCTGTTTGACTAAGAGCGGGAGATGAACCCACATATAAGGGGCCTTGGAATTAGGATTCAGCGATTTTATCTGTTTGACCAAGAGCGGGAGATGAACCCACATACAAGGGGCCGGGGAATTAGGATTCAGAGACTAAACCTTACTGCTTGACCAATACAAAACTACTAGAACACGAGCAAACAGCAAAATCTTTGCAAAATGGGAATGTCCATTCTATTACGAACAATGTCCGTTGGTCTTCAAATCGTTTATACTAATTATCACCACTATTTTCTTCAAGTTAAACGAATCAGATCGAGAAAGAAAAACTGCGAACAACAGAATCTCATCCTAGGTAAGAGAGCCTGGACCGTATAAAAGAAGAGGGACCTGTTCTTGAACTCCAGAATGCAAAGTCGGTTGCAACCATCCACACCGGATCTGAGATATTTAGTACTTTCAGCGGTTGTTTGACAAGCCAATGGTTTGAAAAAGTTGTGGAGCTTTCAGGAGATCATTTACAGTGATTACTCGCTAAAACAAAACAAAACTTGAGCTTCAGCAAAGATATTCCACTTTTATTAAAGAAAAGACGTTGAAATCTTATACTCGGAGTGCACATGGTACAGGCCAAGCGGTCGAGTCAGATAAACTAAAAATCGTGGCCTTTAAGCTTTTAGTGTTAAGAGAGTATAAAGAAATAACATTTTGGAAAAAAACTAGGCCGAAGAAAGGAGCAGTTTCAAACGGAATATTTTGACAGAACAAAGAACAAATAGTAAAGCAAACACCCTGATCAGGACTGAAGTACGGTATTTGGAAATCTTCATTCACATTTTCGTGGAGTAAATCGTCAACGTCAGTTGTTAATTCGGAATAGCTTTGAAAAGCTTCAGTTCAGCAAAATGTCGGGGCCCAGACTGGCAGCTGCTGCAGTAATGGTAATGACGATGGTCGATCTATCGATGGCATTTAAATTGGTGCCCATCGATTCCTCAGCCAAGACTACAGCGACATCTGTGACGTCAATAACCAACACAGCATCTACAAAACCAGGTAGGTTTCTTTAATTGGTTATTTTTATTGCAATTGTCACCAGAAAGCGAGTGTATTGTTTTAATTATGATTGGATTGCTGCTTTATATGATTTTACTATCTTTTTCGTTATATTACATCGAAAAAAATATTGTTAAATTGGTACCGTTCAGCTTATTGTTAAAGAAGGGTGCAACAGGCATATACCTGTGTAGAACAACCGGCACACCTCAGGTCAGCTTTCATGACCTCCACACATGAAGGTTCTTGCCCAGACCGGGACTGTAACCGGTGAGATAAAGACCTTGCGACCAATTCAATCGATTCAGTGTTTATGTAGATAATGATGAATATTCAGGTGCATGTGGTATATTTGATTTTTATTTGATGAAGAAGACATTTAAAACCAATGCTTGTTAAAAATATCACAAAAAATGGAGTTAAATATTTTACCAAGATTGCTTATCGTTTTCTTTTTTTTCTTTTTAGAACTATACAAAGAAATACAGATCAACCAACCGGACTTACTTCTAAAGACCATCCAATGTCTGCGTGATCTCCACAATTTGCAGAAAACAAACCACCGGTCCCAATTCTATATGCAGCTTGTTAAATGCCTAATACATAGGGACATTTCAGCAGTTTCAACACAGAAAACTCAAGAAGGTGATGAAAATGAAACTGTTACTGAAACCGGGACACAGAGGCCAGATATTACCTCAACGCCGGAACCGGAAACCATTAAACCGGTCACGAGGCATGCGCAGGTCCGAAGAGCTAAAAACGTGGTTAAACGTGGAATGGGTCGCTGTATTCATAAATGTATGAAACGACGTGCTCAACTGAACTTTATCCAGTGCAAAGTGATGTGCCATTGATGAAGTTGCTTGATTGTCTATAGTCGTGTGTTAGAAAGGCACTGTTTTGTTATTAAATAATGTATCATAAGAACGTTTACGTTTAAGGCAAACAATAATGTAGTTGTAAGATGCAGCAAAATGTATATATTATAATTATAATATGCTTTAAAATAATATTTTTCGAAAGAGCAGCAAGATCCGGAACAAACATAACCATATATACACTATTAATAGAAAAAGTGTTACGTAGACATATTCAATAATGAAAAATGTATATTAGGTAGATTTAGATGCGTCATTTTCAAAAATTCTTAGCTGGATGTCGCTGTAATGATCAAAATTGGTCGCTGCGATATAATTAAAAACAACAATCAAATTAACAAACAAACTCTTGCATACCGTTTATTTTTTAATCATCGTCCTTGTACATAATGCATCTATTTAAAATATTTATTATCATTTAACTTCAAATACATCAACATCATCACCATCATCATCATCATCATCATCATCATCATCATCATCATCATCATCACCATTTATTAATCCTTGGCGTGAAAATGCCAGCATAATGTCCTTGTATATTATTGTTGTTATTTATTATTGATCGAAAGACATCTGGTTCAATGAAAACATTTTTTAACTTGCAGTAAAGAGGATTCAGAACTGACCATAGATTTTATCCATATATGTATTTATTTGTGTGTTCGGTAGATAGCGAAAAGTCCGGGATCAAACCCAAATGTTTTGCTACGTTACAAGGGGTATGGGACGTTTGTACCTACATGTACATAAATTTTCTGTATAAATCAGATACCAATAATAGATACCCTAAAAAAATCAGCATTGTATTCTTATTTGATGACGTCACGTTGCTTTGTTTGTACGCATATGATAACGTTATAATGTTATGCTTAATGATTTAGTTGTTTTGATGCAATCGGAACACCTCAGTTTATTCACAAGTCATCACACTTCGGATAATTCACGAATTATCAAAATGATTGTCCCGGGGACGGAATTACCCGAGGAGTTCCGATTGGATTGTCCCGTGGACGGAATTACCCAAGGAGTTCCGATTGATGTAAAATGTGTGTGCTTGAATTGAAGGAGTATTAAGGGGAGACTATCCTCGCATTGTGTGATCCACCAACATCGTATACATTTCTATATCACTAGCATTCTTTTTTATGTAGAAAACATGTATCTTTGCTGAAGTAATGGTGTACAATGTTAATATATTGTGATATTTAATATATATTATATGAATAAATTATAATGAACTGTGTTACATTGTTTATCTTATTATTAAAATAAAAATATGATTTTCATTGACCTGTCACGCTCTATATGCGCTTTATATCATTGCGCGTCTTTGCTTTACTGTGTTGTAGTCTCTCATACGCTTCCTTGCGTAATGTAACATTAACATGTTGCCTCACTCTATGATATTGTGCTTTCTTTGATAGTCCATTCCCGTTATTTTGCATAACTTTGCCCAATTAAGTTGTAACCTTTGACTTTTTTGATATTTACATTTACGTGAAAATTCTGTAAAAGTTCAATTTAGAGACCAATTGTATAAGCACAGATAAATATACTTTTCTTGAAATGTCACCGAAAGTACTTTAACAAAATAATGTACAAAAATCGGAGTACATGTACTACAGGTCTGGAAAGCACAAATGAACAGAACACAACAATATCCATCAATTTGATAAAGCCTTTTTGGGAAAGAGTTATTTAACAGGTTTTAATATGAGCTCAAATCATTAACGTACTTCTAATGTCCATAAATGTCAAAGCTATATATTTATGTGTTCAAGTGTTTATGCCAGGATTTTTAATAAATGTCAAAGCTATATTGAGCGTTTATTTAAAATAAGTTGATAATTGTCATTGTGCTTGCAAACCGACAGTACTTATGACATAATCTGCACTTACGCCAGTAAAAGTCTCAAAATAGATACCATAGATACCATAGTTACCATACTATAGTTAATTTCTAAGAAGACTCTGAAAAACATTGTTTGCCTTACTTTAATAGTTTAAACATATTTTGTTGCTATCTTGCTAGAACTTGTAACAATTTTCAGTAGGTACGTTTAGTCTTCATGAAGAAGAAAAATAAGGTTATGAAAACACCATTCCGCTTATATTGAAGGAGAAAAGATCCCACAAAAATAACTCAAAAATAAATCGAACAAAATTAAATCTAATATAAACCTAACTTGTTTCCTAAAAATCAAAATAATAACATTCATTAGCGCAGAAAATTCATTTCGCTCATGAAGGCATCGTGTATATTATAGGCCTTGTGAGTTGCAGACATGTCCGGTTCAGCATGCTGGCTTTGTACTCATGGAACGTGTAAGTATGTCCTGGTCATCAACTGCTGATGACTTAATTAATCAAATATCCAACTATAATACCTGTCCAGCATATGGTTAACGTTAGTGAGGTTAGATCTCTGTAAACCCGGTTTAAGCAACCCAGTCGGTCACTTTTGCCGACTGACCGTTCTAATGCGGTAACTGATGGATTTGCTCTTTTTGTTAAATGGCTCTTCACATATTTGTTATTACTTTTACATTTGGCTTACATGCGAATACCTTTGTCCTGTGACTTTTCAAGTTTTGATATATGTTGCAATGCTTATAGGACTTTGTCATATATTCTTATTCTCAGTCATATGTGCTTTTGTTTTTAATACCGCGTGTTCTTGACATTTGTTATGCATAGAAAGGTAAACCAAACGTAACGTTGTGTGTAAGAGACCACTCTCTTTCACATCGGTTTCCATTCCATTTACATCTGTGATCGACTCAGAAAGTAGTGAGGTACGAGCGACAACTCTGCTTGGAGATTGTGTGTTTACATCTCATTATCCCATTTGCGTAATTAGACAAGAAAATAGATCCAATAAAAATAATTACATTTATTTAATTATTACGTACCGGTATGCTAGGGTTATGGTCCTTAAAATCAAATTCAGTCTTGGTTGAATATCGTTTGTCCATTTTGACAAGTCTTGTTATTTAGCCCATAGCACAGGTGTTATAGTGAGGTTCGAACGATAACTCTAATTGGAGAATGGTAGGGGATACGTACATTTGCTGAAATACTCGTTTTCTTTTGTACAGAAGACTCGCTTCAAGATCTCGCCAAGTGATAGTTATCGCCCCTGAATGGACTGGAACCCTCGCCCTTACCATCTAGCTGTATTCAGGCACCTATTTAACACTCGGAAAATAAACAATTTCATAGCTTTAGACCAACATGTAGGTAAATACTATAACGCGTAAATTGTACAATCTTAGCCAAAAATCAAATTATTTTCTTAATCTCATTGTGTATCCTCACGTTTTTATATCTGGACGATCAGGCCCGACCGTCCATTAATAAAAAGTATGACACGGTGAAAAGAGTATTGGAAATTACATAGTTTAGTAGATAAGGAACTCCACCCATAACTAGTTAAGTTGGTTAAGAAAAGATAAACAAAACTAATGGAGAAACAAACATCACTAGCAGAATATCTTGGCTCAATGCTATAAAATATAAGACGGAGACGGTCTTTTGATCATTGCAACATATAACAAATATAAATATATAAAGATTACACAACTGTGAGGAGACATTTTATAAAACAGTTACCGCCTTGGAACGGTCGGTCGGCAAAATGGCCTGCTGGGGTACCTTAACCTTGACCTTTAACCTTTCACTTCCTGAGGTATCTCTCAAATTAATGTAAAACAACAACAACAACAACAACAACAACATAGCGTCGACTATTTTTAAACAATAGTCGAATCAATGACAAAATGACCAGAGAGGAGGTGTAAATGGTTGTAGTATCATGTTCATGTGTAGATGAAACTGAAGCCCAAAAATATTGAAACATATCATACATACAAAGCGCAAATTTGTGCTACCTATATAGAAGATAGAAACAAAGCCACGGTTGTCTTAGTGCTACATGAGGGAATTAACAACAACAACAGCAACATAAGCACCGATAACAACAACAAACAGCTGCAGCAAAAGCAATTTTAAAGCCGCAAAGGCAACACCAATAACAACAGACCCACCACCCAGCAAACAGAAACAACAAGAGAGGTGTCAAAATGCTTATATTGTTGGTAAAACAAGCAGACGATGGGAAATAACTCGGACAACGTTTTGCAATCAAATGTATTAGTTATATCCCGTTGTCATTGTATGTCGGGCTAACCTACGATGCCCAATACATTAACTTCAATGCGTTTTGCAGAAGCCATTTTAGATGTGTAAAGAGTGCTTACTCGTCTTATCTGTAGCACTGGACACATATATGACAAGAATGCTACTAGTGGCATAAAGACGTGACAAATCCTGATATATAAAAATATACCTCATGACAGGTATCTTTGACAATTTCCGGGGGGGTGGGGGGAAGGGGGCGGAACCCCATCCCCGACGCCCCTCAAGATCCGCTCATACTCTTAAGATGTAAAAGTGACACAGTATTGATTTTAAAACGTTGCAGAAAATAAGTTGAAGCCCCAACAAAAGAATTGTGGGGTTTTCTTTAAAGACATTGCAATTTAAAACGCCATAAAGACTGTCCACTTGCTTTTTTAGCTTGATTCATGTAGAAAAGTCTATCTACGTGTGTTGGATTCATATACAATAGCATGTCCACTATTGTTCCTAGTTGGATTCATGTACAACAGCCTGTCTACTTGTGCTCCTGCCTGGATTCATGTACAATAGTCTGTCTACTTATCTTTCTTGCTCGATTCGTCCACAGTAGTCTGCCCATTTGTGTTCCTAGCTGGATTAATGTACAATAGCCTATCCACTTGTGTTATAGTTGGATTCATGTACAACAGCCTATCCACTTGTGTCCCTAGCTTGATTCATAAACAATAGTCTGTCTACTTGTGTTCCTAGCTGAATAAATGTACAATAGCCTGCACACTTGTGTTCTTACCTTGATTATTGTACTGTAGTCTGTCCACTGGCGTTCTTAGCTGGATTAATGTACAATAGCCAAAACACTTGTGTTGCTACCTGGATTCACGAACACTAGTCTGTCTACTTATCTTGCTTGCTGGATTCGTGTACAGTAGTCTGTCCTCTTGTGTTCTTAGCTGGATTAATATACACCAGTCTGTTCACTTGTTTTCCTACCTGGATTCATGTACACCAGTATGTCCACTTGTGTTCCTAGCTGGATTAATATATACCAGTCTGTCCACTTGTGTTCCTAGATGGATTCATGTACACCAGTCTGTCCAGTTGTGTTCCTAGCTGGATTCATGTACAATACTCTGTCTACTTATCTTTCTTCCTGGATGGATTCATGTACAATAGTCTCTCTACTAATCGTTCTTTCTAGATTCGTGAACACCGGTCTGTCCACTTGTGTTCCTAGCTTGATTCATGTACACCAGTCTGTCCACTTGTGTTCCTAGCTGGATTCATGTACACCAGTCTGTCCACTTGTGTTCCTAGCTGGATTCATGTACACCGGTCTGTCCACTTGTGTTGCTAGCTGGATTCATGTACACCGGTCTGTCCACTTGTGTTCCTAGCTGGATTCATGTACAATACTCTGTCTACTTATCTTTCTTCCTGGATGGATTCATGTACAATAGTCTCTCTACTAATCGTTCTTTCTAGATTCGTGAACACCGGTCTGTCCACTTGTGTTCCTAGCTTGATTCATGTACACCAGTCTGTCCACTTGTGTTCCTAGCTGGATTCATGTACACCAGTCTGTCCACTTGTGTTCCTAGCTGGATTCATGTACACCGGTCTGTCCACTTGTGTTGCTAGCTGGATTCATGTACACCGGTCTGTCCACTTGTGTTCCTAATTGGATTCATGTACACCGGTCTGTCCACTTGTGTTCCTAATTGGATTCATGTACACCGGTCTGTCCACTTGTGTTCCTAATTGGATTCATGTACACCGGTCTGTCCACTTGTGTTCCTAGCTTGATTCATGTACACCGGTCTGTCCACTTGTGTTCCTAGCTTGATTCATGTACACCGGTCTGTCCACTTGTGTTCCTAGCTGGATTCATGTACACCAGTCTGTCCACTTGTGTTCCTAGCTGGATTCATGTACACCGGTCTGTCCACTTGTGTTCCTAGCTTGATTCATGTACACCGGTCTGTCCACTTGTGTTCCTAGCTTGATTCATGTACACCGGTCTGTCCACTTGTGTTCCTAGCTGGATTCATGTACACCGGTCTGTCCACTTGTGTTCCTAGCTTGATTCATGTACACCAGTCTGTCCACTTGTGTTCCTAGCTTGATTCATGTACACCAGTCTGTCCACTTGTGTTCCTAGCTTGATTCATGTACACCAGTCTGTCCACTTGTGTTCCTAGCTTGATTCATGTACACCAGTCTGTCCACTTGTGTTCCTAGCTGGATTCATGTACACCAGTCTGTCCACTTGTGTTCCTAGCTGGATTCATGTACACCGGTCTGTCCACTTGTGTTCCTAGCTGGATTAATGTACACCGGTCTGTCCACTTGTGTTCCTAGCTGGATTCATGTACACCGGTCTGTCCACTTGTGTTTCTAATTGGATTCATGTACACCGGTCTGTCCACTTGTGTTCCTAGCTGGATTCATGTACACCGGTCTGTCCACTTGTGTTCCTAGCTGGATTCATGTACACCGGTCTGTCCACTTGTGTTCCTAGCTGGATTCATGTACACCGGTCTGTCCACTTGTGTTCCTAGCTGGATTAATGTACACCGGTCTGTCCACTTGTGTTCCTAGCTGGATTCATGTACACCGGTCTGTCCACTTGTGTTTCTAATTGGATTCATGTACACCGGTCTGTCCACTTGTGTTCCTAGCTTGCGCACACAAATCCGACATCACAACACTAGTAACCTTGTTATACTTATCGAAACACTTATATTTCCAATATAAGATTAGGTTATCAAAACTAATTATATCTGTAAAGACGAAGTGAAGTTACAATAGTACTTGCAGTGTGTCAGTATTAATTGCATTAATACGATATTTATGTTATGACAATGAACAAATGAGTTTGTGCCAATAAAATATTGAATTGATGGTACAATGCAATACATTTAAGTTAATTTATACTCTTCTTGTAATCGCAGTTTTAGTTTGTTCGTTACTAGCATAATAATTGTATTTAATTGACTGCTAATTAGTTTGAATGAGATTTATACATGTAAACATGAAGATTTTTTCTTATTATTCGGGGTTATTAAAGTCTCTAAAAATTAATCACAAGCAACATTTACATAACCTTTTAGTTTTTTAATTAATGATAAGACGTTCTCTATTAATAATACATGATTGTCTCATTATTCCTATGTGCCCATTCATGCACTAGCCATGAATATTTATGATCATTTATCATTCACTGCATTACATAGCTGCTAGCAACAGAATCATAACTGCATAGGTTCATAAATATATAAGTATATGCCAAAAATAATTCCTTAATCAATATTGTAAAGTAAAACATGCTTTGTTATTGATAAATGTAAGAGTAATTCTATGAATTACTATAAAAAAAGAATGGCATGTTAAAACACTACAAATCATAATACTGTACATAATTTCAAACATGTTGAACGCATAACATCATCATTTCTGTTATTTAATACAAATAGGCATAACGTTTTGTTTCTTCTTTTGTCAAATTTCATAGAATATCACAGACTTTTTAATCATACTTTTCACAACTACTACCTCAAGATCTTACTTTTACTGTAAGACTCGTACAATATTTATCAATTTTTAAGCAAAAATAGAGATACTTTACCTATAAGGTTTTCTTATCTGTTATTGTTTTCTCTTTAACAGTATATGTTGTATAATGAAAATGTGTAACAGCTGTTCTACGACAATTTCAATTGCTATGTCATCATGTAACCTTTGTGTTTTGAAACTATATTATCCTGTGTGTCCCCCATCCACCCCCACCCCCACAAACCTCCCTACTAACAAAATATCCCTACTTCCATTAACATCACCTCTATTCTAGAATCTCACTTGTTTGACCGAACTTAACATAGTATTATATATAAAACAAATTGTACAGATCCTCATTTTGTACATGTATGTACATGCGTGTTAATAAAGTATTTGTCTGTCTGTCTGTCTAATCAATAAACGTAGGTGTTTTCAAAGAAAGCCGTCATCAATTAAACCGGCTACATGAAAAGAACGTAACCAATAATTATTTAATCGCGCAACAGGTGAGAAAACCAATCAACGACCACAACCAATACTTCAACAATTGTTTTTTGTTTTATGACTTAATTACCCATTTTCAGTAACCATGTATAGTTAACTGTGCAATCTTAATTTGTTTCAAACTGTGGTAACAACACTTTATTTAATTATTCGACACTAGAAAATTACTTTAATTAATATTTTAATTGAACAATTATTTTAACCCATTCCAAAGTTGTTTAACTATTTTACTTGAATCGCTATTATGTTCAACTGTAACTTTGTAACTTGTATATGAGTTCTCCACGTCTCTGCACAAGAAACAACAAAATACATGTAATTAAAAATCACTAAATTAGAAACAATATTTTTTCCTCGACTTTACCTACGTATGCTTGCTAATTTATGTTGCAGTCTCATAAATTCTATAATTCTTTTACTCGAAGCATTATCCCACCGGATTTATCATGTACTATATCATGTACATCATACATACATATATTCACTTTCTTCCCTACCTCCTCCGTCTAATTCTTTTCCTCTCTCTGTCTTTCTTTCTCTCTCCCCTCTCTCTCTCTCGCATTTTGATAATATTCACGTCATCTCAACATTTCATTTACATAATTCTATTCTAAATAATATTCTAAATAAATATTACACACAGTTAAAAAAATCTCAAAATACGATTCTATACAAAGATCATTCTGTCATACTGACTAAATTTCATATTAATTACAAAGTTGTTGTTTTTCAAGTAATTCGGGTATTGTGTATTATATTATCAATAAAGATGGAACAAACGAAAAAGAAACCATTCAATCCTGACATATATATTTATTATTATCATAACATAGTAAAATAACATATCATATAAAACAGAAAAAAGGCATTAAACAACAGAACTGTTCTGTTCTAAACCATATGTCTATGTTCTAAACAACATACAGCCATATAACTATATTGGGGTCGAATAGTCGCCTTAATTTTTTCAGCTGGGCTCGAATAGTCGAGGGGTTTAATTGTCGCCTGTAACAGGTAGGGGTTGAATAGTCGTGGGGTCGAATAGTCGTGTACCCGTATAAATATTCATTAGAAGGCTTGTCCTCAGACCATCGGACCTTACGCATTTATCAATAGAAGACCAAACTGATTTACATGAAGCCTCTATCTGTTACCAAGTGACCAGGGGAAGCAACTCCAGATTAGATGGTGACCCGCTTTTCGCTTGCGTTGTCGAGGAACGCCGGGCCGAAGAACAAAGTCGGAATAACTTCCGTTGTATTGCTCAACAATAATGGCGAGTCGGTAGGACATTGGAATGATTTTCTCTTTAGAAATAAGTTTGGAAACAGAAATCGTACATAATAACGTTGAAGAACCAAGTGTATGTAAGTGTTAAAGGATTGTTCAAAGTGATCTTCAAATATCCAGCATTTTCAGCCAGATTGAGTGATTCATCTGAACTTGGATCCTCTTATGGTAATATGCATCACTTTCCTTGTTGTGACAACGTGTGTGTTGTGACAACGTGTGTGCAAGATGGGTTCCCGTGCCACTGTCCACATGCATCTGAAATGTTTTGATTAAGTTTATTGGAAAGGTAGGATATACCTCACTGTCCTTATCTATAAGGTATATATATATCAGTACAAAGTTGATATAAACATGGTATGCAACCCGTGTCCGCTTTGTTTAACAATCGATTTTACTTGGGTTATCACAATGGTTTGACAGCCATGCTGTGACGTCATCAAGGCTATTCACCCCTTATATTGTTGTGTTTGTTTTATTTGTGTGTGTTTTGTTACATTGCAGCGACACAGCCATGTTATCAACGTCCAGCTAATTAATGGTCAAGGAAGGCCCAAGACTTAAAGTTATGTAGAACCACTGGCGCACCGCAGGTTAGTTGGAAAACCTCCCCACATGAAAGTTGTTGCCCCAACCCAGAATCGAACATGTATTTAGTTATATAATATATTGCATTGCTTAAAATATAAGAAATTTGTTAATATTATAATTAGAAAAAAAATCAACAATGTAAATGTACATTTTTTGTTTTCTTTTTCACACATAAAGTGTAAACAGGTGATAGTAAACTGTAGCAATACATGGTACATTTACATGGTAAATATTTACAATACAATTTGTTATGATTTGATGATTGGCTAAGAATTGTTTTTGTTACATCGCACCAACACAATCATAGTCATATTGGCGCCACCCAGCTAATTATTGATGAAAAAGGAACCAGACCTATGTGTAGATACAACAACTGAAGTGCCGTAGGTTAGATGGAAAGACTTCCCTCATGAAAGTTCTCACCCAGGCTGGGAAATGAAACCTCACGGTGAGGGATTTAGGAGTCATAAGTAATTGACAGTAATCTGACCCCTTTACAACAAGTGCCTCTTCTTAGTGGCCTTGCATACCTTGTTTAACTATGGACAGAGAGTTTTTTCGTCTGTTATGATACGTCTATCATATATGTCCCTACTTATGTTAAGGGATCATACAAGAACTACAACACTGTGCGTTCTAACTACTTGATTTAATGATACTCAATTACATGTGGATTATATGACGAACTGTTCAGAACTGAGTGAACATGTATCAAGCTATGCAGACTCCCTCTGGTGGGAGGGGCTTATCAGTAACTGGCATTGATTGATGGCACCAGTATACAGCATTATGCTTCATCTCCCTTCTTTACCTGAAATGCATATAATCATATAACTATACAAAATAATCATAGCAACATGATAAAAATCAGGCAATCACAATAATCACATATTATGCAAATAAAATGTGGAACTTGCGCTTCAGTATGTTACAGGAATTACATAATGTAATGTTCTTCCAATGATATTCTGTAGTCTGTGCTAATTGGCAGTCTATCCATTTTTAAAACTTTTATGGCCCCTATTTACAAGTCTAACCGCACACGTGGTGTTATCACTCTGCCTGACCGTGTAACATAATTAGTTCCACCGTGAGAGCTTCTATCATTTGATTGTTCAGCAGAGTTCAATTGCTGGTTTGTTCTCGGGTCAAATATTTCATCATTGTTCCGACCTTCACAGCTTGAATCCAAAGCACCATGTCCTAAAATTGGATCACTTGTCTTGAGCAAGTCCCTGCGATTTCTCCTATATATCTGACCATTTTCTGTTTCTACTATGTATGAGCGTTCAGAGGGGTTATCAAGGACAATAGCAGGACTCCATGTTTTATCCAAACGTTGGATTCTGGCTGACTCCCCAATTTTTAGAGGAGAGAGGGGTTTCGCATTGCGATCATAATTATGTTTTTGACGGGCCTTGGACTGGGAGATTTTCTGTTTAACCAAATCAGTGGAGGGTACTTTTGGTATCAAGTTTTCAGTGACAGTAGGAAGGACTGATCTTAACTGTCGTGACAGGGCCAACTGTGCTGGACTATAGTTCCCAATGTCCACAAGAGGGGTGGATCGGTATTCTAGAAAACCGATTCTTGGGTCTGAGTTATCTTCCTTGGCCTTAATAATTATACGCTTGGCAACTTTAACCATAGCCTCTGCTAACCCATTTGTTTGATTGTGGTAGGGACTGCACTTAACATGTTCGAAATTCCAACTTTTTGCAAACTCATCAAATTCCTGACTAGCAAAGCATGGGCCCCCATCGGTCATAACCTTCTCGCAAATTCCCCAGTGTGACATGATATCTTTCATGTGTGAGATAACGGTTGAGCTTTTCATGTTTAAGAGTTCACGGACTATAGGATATCTTGAGTAGTAATCTGCCATGACCAGGTAATTGGCTTCTCCTATTGAGAACAAATCACACCCTGCTATCTGGAAGGGATACTCTGGAACTTCAGAGCTAATTAATGGCTCTTTTTGTTGAGATGACCTGTGTTCCAGACAAATCTGACACTGATTGACCATTTCGATTATATCATTAGAAATCCCAGGCCAAAACATCACTGATCTTGCACGGCTAAGACATTTCTGGGCGCCAAGATGACTAGAATGTAGGATTTTTAACATCTGGGATCTGAGGGATCTTGGGATAACAATTTTTTCTCCCTTCATTATGATACCATTAACGACTGTCAATTCATCTCTGTAATTCCAGAAAGGTGATACAAGAAGGTCACAATCTTTTTTCATGTTAGGCCAACCTATCTGAATTATTTGTTGCAACGCACACAGCTGTGCATCGTTGGCTGTGTGTAACCTGATTTCCTCAAGTTTTTTGTCAGATATGGGCAATGAAGAAATAACCATGCACACATGTGCCTCAACCCCTTCTGTAAGATCGGGACTTGTTTCTGGACTGGCATTGCGGCTGAGCCCGTCGGCTAGAGGAATTGTTTTACCGCCGACATGCCGGAACTCGAACCTATACGGACTTAGCTTAAGGACTAACCTTTGCAACTTGGGAGGTATAGAATGCATAGGCTTCTGGAGCAAGCCTACTAAGGGTAAATGGTCATTTTCAAGAATGACATCACGACCATAACAGTACTGGTGAAATTTGGTGAGACCAAAAACACATGACAGTAATTCCTTTGAAATTTGCCCCATGTTCTGTTGGGATTCTGTTAAACTACGAGAAGCAAATGCAATAGGGCGTTTGTCTTGCAGTAACACTGCACCCATAGCATGACTAGACGAGTCAACTTGCAAGGTCAAGGGCTTTGATGGATCATAGTATGCCAATACCGTTTCCTTACAAATGCATTCTTTCATTTTTTCAAAGGACTCACTTTGAGGTTTCTGCCATGAAAATAAGACTTCCTTATGCAACAATTCTCGCATAGGCGCGGTCACTTCTGAAAGGTTATCACCGACATAACGACTGAGATAATTGACCATTCCTAACACCACCTGAAGTTCGGGCTTAGAAGTGGGAGGTCTTAGACTTTTAATTGCCTCAATTTTGGCGGGATCGGGCTTCAAGCCTTCGGATGTGAGCACGTGACCGAAGTACGATACTTCTGTCACGCCTACTTCTAACTTCCTTGGATTAAAGCGAATCCCTTTGGTTAATGCTCGGTCAAGGACAGCTTTCAAATTTTCGTCATGAATTTCCCTTGTTGACCCCCAAACACACAAATCATCAACTATAGTTGCTACCCCTTCTAGGCCCAATAATGCTTCCTCAAGAGCACGGACAAGAAAATCACCTGACACGTTCAAGCCATATGGACAACGGAGATACCTAAATACACCTAGGGGGCTGTTGAAGGCAGTCAAATATGATGATTCATCGGACAATTGTATCGACCAATATGCGCTTGTAAGATCCAATTTGGTGAAATACTTGGCATTGCCAAACTTATGCAGTACATCATCAATTGTTTTCAGAGGGTAGGGCGTACGCTTAATAGCTTTATTTAGCGAACGAGGGTCCAGACATAGGCGAATATCCCCATTAGATTTCTGTGTAACCACAAGATTGTTACACCACTGGGTCGGTTGCTCACATTTAGCAATCACGCCCATTTCATGCATACGATTGAGTTCCTGGCGTACCTTGTCTTCTAAGGCTACAGGAATCCTACGTGGAGGGTGGACTACGGGCGTGACGGTGGGGTCGACATGAATTACACATTCCCCAGGGAGTAACCCAATCCCATCAAATACAGTGCTATAATCCCTAAGAATGGATTCTCTTGTGAGAACATTTTCCCCGTCTTGTGCCCCCTTTTCACCCTTTTGCACGGAATGCGCCAGTTCAATTAATTTGAACTCTAAGCATGATTCACAACCAAGTAATGCGGGTGACTTGGTGTCCATTATATGGAAAACTACGTCCTTAACTAGACCGGTACCCAAATTTTTGCATCGCAAGGTAATTTCCCCCATGCTACTCAAAATGTTCCCATTATAGGCAGTTAACTGAGACTTGGATTTCTTCAAAGGTGCTTTGATTCCAAGACCGTGAAAGATAGACAATGGTAAAATATTTACCTGAGATCCAGTGTCACATTTGATTTTTACAGTATGTTCCTGATTCCCAATTTGTAAGTCCGTAAACACTTGCCCATTCTCACACCGAATTCGATCGACACTATCGATACAAAAGCTGTCCTGGAAGTCTTCTGTAATCTCATTAACTTTAATGTTTTTACAACATTTGCTCCAATGGTTCCATTTTGAACATTTGCGACATTGTGTCCCCTTGGCAGGGCACCGTTGATCGTCTGTGTGCGATCCTCCACAGCGACCACAGCCTGTTCCCCGTGCCTGCTGATTCCCTGTGCGCTCTGGTCTTGGTTCTGTACGACCATGCTGCCTTCCTGTTCGGCTTTGCGTGTTGCCCCGACTGTAGTTTCGTGTTGTTGAGTTGTCGGACGTCGACAACGCGTGAACGTGGCTAGAATCCTTTGTGAACATTTTCATTTGTGATGCTGAATATTCGAACTCTTGGCACATTGAAATGCATCTGTCCATTTTTAAGTCTTTCCCGACTTGCAACAGTTTTTCGCGTAATTTTGTAGACGCGACTCCAAATATGATCCGATCTCTGACCAAATCATCTTTTAATGCCCCAAAGTCACAATCCTTGGCTTTGTTTTTCACCAAAGTGATGAATTGTTCCATGGTTTTCTCGCCCTGCACGATGTTGTTGAACTGATATCGTGCAAATACCGGGTTCAGTGTTGGCGCAATATGAGCACGAACCTTATTAAAAATTCGTTCGGGCTTCTTCCTGTCCTCCTCGGACATTTCCACCGCGTGATATATTTCACGACCTTTAGCACCCATGTACAATAGTAACATTGTCACATGTACGTCCTCAGCTTGGTCCTTTAAAGGTCCTTTGAATATTAATTCGCAGTGTTCTTGGAATTTTTCGAATTCTTCCACCATGTTTGACGCACCCCAGTCCATCTGCGGAGCGGGAATTCCACTAAGATTCATGGTTACAGTTTCAAGAATTAATATTTCAACGTTCAAGGAATTATTTTACTAATTATATTCCGTTTTTATGAATGACAACAGTAAGTTCCAGATTCTGACACCATGTTATGATACGTCTATCATATATGTCCCTACTTATGTTAAGGGATCATACAAGAACTACAACACTGTGCGTTCTAACTACTTGATTTAATGATACTCAATTACATGTGGATTATATGACGAACTGTTCAGAACTGAGTGAACATGTATCAAGCTATGCAGACTCCCTCTGGTGGGAGGGGCTTATCAGTAACTGGCATTGATTGATGGCACCAGTATACAGCATTATGCTTCAGTCTACTGATGACATTTCAGGCTCATGTGGCAGGACCCAACAATTTATATATTGTTGTATAATAACAATAACTTAAGCTGTGCATATATTTTGACCAATGCGCTTATTTGCACTGTTCTGCAAAGGCCATGATTTTGCATAATTCTCTGTAAAATAATATACATTTTGCATAACATTAGGCCCCGGTGCAACAAATGTCACATACATATTTGCCGAGGTAATAAATTAGTTTACCGAGCTGAAAAACTATGCTTGTTGTTGTAACATTGATAATAATTGGTCCTATTTTAATGTATTTACAATGAGATTGCAAATCTCGACCAATATTATTGATACTACACTGATCACATTATAATTACATAGCTAGTATTAAAAGACCAATGGAAACATATTTTGTTATTTGTCTTAACAATCCTGTGCAATTTAGACAAATAACAAAACCCTTAAAGCAGTTTTAATAATCTTATCCCATGTTCTCTGCATTTGAATCCATACATTCTGTCAATGTTTCCATTTGTGTTTATGAACGGCTGATGAAATATAGATTTTTCTTCGGCAAGCTTCATTTAATTAAAGAAATTTTTCTTGTTGCGTAAATTCCATGCCTAAAAACAACAACAAACTAGATATCTGTCTGAAGAATAATATATGTAAAACAAAGTTATTGCAGCACGGTGGAACCTTCTTGCAAGTTTAATTAGAAACGAGCAGTAACTTTTTGCTATCAGCCAACAGGGTTTTAATTTGTATACTTAAGTAATGACTAAGGTAATGTTTACTGTTTTTTATTTTAGCTCACCAGAGCTTATGTTCAGGTTGAGCAATTGTGATCGCGCAGCTTTTGTTGTCACACGTCTGGTGCAATTTGTCTGTCAAAACTATTAAAAAATCTCATCTGAAATCACTGTACCATATTCAACCAATTTTTTGCAGAAGTTTTGGCAAACAGCATTACCAAAAAGTTGTTTGAAAGAATTTTGCCCCATTAAAAACGTGGTCATCAGTGACATTGTCATTTTCCATATATGGCTGTATAGAAAAACTTTGAAAATCTTTGTTTTCAAAAACCGCAGTTGGTGGGACGATAAACCCAATAAACAAACAAACAAACAAACAAAAACCGCATTAGCTAGAGCATTGATATTCGGTATCCATGTTCCATGGTTGGCCTGTAAAAAGATTGTCAAAAGAAATTTGATCTGTTAAAAACGGGGCCATGTCTTTCCCTTTATGGGTATATTGGATTTTTTTTATTCTTGTCACTAACTACAAGAGCTGGACCCTCAAATATTTGAACTTATGCTCCTGGGGTGGCCCTGTAATAAGATTGTTAAAAGAAATCTGACCTGTCAAAAACATGGTCACCAGGGGATGTGGACTTAGCCATTCAGGTCTGTTTAAATATTGCTGATATTTCTTCCTAATTGTGTCTATAAGTCTCTGGCACTCAGCTGATCAATATAGGACCATCATGGTCCTCTTGTTGTTATGTTAAGAGGGGCTGTACAATTTCTTTGTTCCCTTGATTTTGAAAGTGCCCCCTATAGTATTTTATTCTTAATGGATCATATTACTCTACTTTTGATATCCTTGACAGAACACAGTAAATGTATGGCAAGTCGTGGGTCAAATAAACTGAATTTCCTTCCAATGCATTACACTCTTTAAACTACAAGCTTGGTTTCCTTTTTATAAATTTATCCAAAACAATACTTTTCTGGATGTCACTATGTGGTTTATATCTAAACAAAAATTTCTTACTTATAGCAACACTAGTAAACAGACATACATATGTATGTTTTGACACACAGGTTAACCATAGCCCATGGATTTGGATTGGAGGATTCAATGTGACTGCCATTGAGCAGATGAGCTTAAGTTTAGCGTTTGTTGTATCTTTGTTAAAATGTTGTAGACTTTTCACTATTCTAGATTTCTTAATTACAAGCCTGTTTACTCTCTACTAATAGTGTGTTTACATCTTTTTTGTTGTAAACATGCTGAGCAAATGCTGCATATACTTCCTGTAAACTGTGACAATGTTGTGTAATTTGTGTTAATCTCATGAACTTTTGATTATATGTCTTTGCCCTATAAAAGCTAATTGGCAAGTATTAATGAATACATACATGTATTTTCAATAGAATTATAAAAGAGGTTATATGACTATCGGTTTGACAATAGATTTGCTGTTAAGCTGAATGTGAAAAGCAGTTGTCATTTATGTAATATTCTTTCAGACAAGTCAGATAGAGTGCAAATCCTCTGTCTGTCATACACACATGAGTAGCACAATTTGACAAACCCCAAACTAACAGCCATCCAGGACCTAAAGCATAAAAACTGTTCACTGACAATGCAAGGCCAGTTAATTAAATCAGTTTGGGATATTGTGATTCCTGTTCTAAAGCTCGCTGGAAATTGACTATTGTATAGTTACAGACACACATACTGACACATGTTCTTGCAGCACAGACTTCAGTGTACATACCCTTAAAAATCATTTTCTGTATATTACTATAATTGTTATACATGTTTGTGTTAAGCAGTTGTTAAAGATGTTATAAAACTCTGTCATTCATCCAGGAAGGCAACTGAACCAATAGTAAAAATGGCAACAGCAAGAGACACGTGCAAAGGTTCAGATGAATATAGTGTTGTCAAGTGTTCCGTTTGTGCCAAGAAGAAAACAGAACAGACTGCAGATTATTATTGTTGTGACTGCCAGAAACATCTGTGTACATCTTGCTTAGGGACACATAATGAATTTAATGAAAATCACAATGTAGTGCAAGGACTTGTAGATGCCAAAGATGTAATAACGGAGAGATGTCTAATACATGTGGATGAATTAATAACATTGTACTGTCGCCAACACAACGAACTGCTGTGTAGAAAATGTCAGCTCCTGGAGCACAGGTGAGTTATCTTAACACATTATACCAATATAAGACATAGTTCAAGATTGGGTCCCATATCCCTAGTTCAAGTTAAAAATGAAATAAAGTTGTTAATTGCCAATCTTTATTTAACTATCAAATGAAATAAGGATGCCAGTCTGTACAACCGTTGGGTTTCTAAATCATCATATCACACATTAGTGTGCTTTCTAAGCAAAAATGCCATACTGCAGTGTGGTTTCGAAACCAACATACCATAAACCAACATACCATACAACAGTGTGGTTTCTAAATCAACATATCATGCAGGAGTATGTTTCTGAATCAACACACAATACTGAAGTGTGGTTTCGAAACCAACATACCATACAGGAGAATGCTTTCTAAATCAACGTACCATACTGCAGTGTGGTTTTGAAACTGAAATACCGTACAACACTGTGGTTTCTAAATCAACATACCATACTGCAGTGTACTTTTTAAATCAACGTACCATACTGCAGTGTGCTTTCTAAATCAACATACCATACTGCAGTGTACTTTCTACATCAACTTACCATACTGCTGTGTGCTTTTTACATCAACATACCATACTACAGTGTGCTTGCGCAATCAACATACCATGCAACAGTGTGCTTTCGAAATCAATACACTATACTGCAGTGTGCTTTCTAAACCAACATACCATGCTGCAGTGTGCTTTCTAAATCAACAACAAAACACAGTGTGTTTTCACAATCAATATATCATACTGAAATGTGCTTTCACAACATATCATACTGCAGTGTGCTTTCACAATCAACATACCATACTGCAGTATGCTTTCACAATCAACATACCATACTGTAGTATGCTTTCAAAATCAACATACCATGCAGCAGTGTGCTTTCACAATCAGTATTCCATACTGCAGTGCGCTTTGTAAATCAACATACCATACTGCAGTGCGCTTTCTAAATCACGTACCATACTGCAGTGTGGTTTCAAAACCAACATACCATACAACAGTGTGGTTTCTAAATCAGCATATCATGCAGGAGTATGCTTTTTAAATCAACATACTCAACTGAAGTGTGGTTTCGAAACCAACATACCATACAGGTGTATGCTTTCTAAATCAACATACCATACTGCAGTGTGGTTTCTAAATCAACAAACCATACAACAGTTTACGTTCTAAACAAACATACAATACACAATGCACTTTCCAAATCAACATACCATGCAGCAGTGTGCTTTCTAAACCAACATACCATTTCCATTTCGAAACATCAATACAGCAATGCACTTTCTAAATCAACATACAAAACAGCAATGTTTTTTTCTAAATCAACATACCATACAACAGTTTACGTTCTAAACAAACATACAATACACAATGCACTTTCTTAATCAACATACCATGCAGCAGTGTGCTTTCTAAACCAACTTACCATTAAGCAGTGTGCTTTCTAAACCAACATACTGCAGCGTTTTTTTTCTAAATCAACAAACCATACTGCAGTGTGCTTTATAAATCAATATACAATACACCAATGTACTTTCTAAATCACCAAACCATACAGTGTGTGCTTTCTAAATCAACATACCACGCAGCAGTGTGCTTTCTAAATAATCATACCATACAGCAGTGTGCTTTGTAAATCAACATACCACGCAGCAGTGTGCTTTCTAAATAATCATACCATACAGCAGTGTGCTTTGTAAATCAACATACCACGCAGCAGTGTGCTTTCTAAATAATCATACCATACAGCAGTGTGCTTTGTAAATCAACATACCATACAGCAGTGTGTTTTGTAAATCAACATACCATGCAGCAGTGTGCTTTGTAAATCAACATACCATACAGCAGTGTGTTTTGTAAATCAACATACCATACAGCAGTGTGCTTTGTAAATCAACATACCATACAGCAGTGTGTTTTGTAAATCAACATACCATACAGCAGTGTGCTTTGTAAATCAACATACCATACAGCAGTGTGTTTTGTAAATCAACATACCATGCAGCAGTGTGTTTTGTAAATCAATATACCATACAGCAGTGTGCTTTCTAAATAATCATACCATACAGCAGTGTGCTTTGTAAATCAACATACCATACAGCAGTGTGTTTTGTAAATCAACATACCATACAGCAGTGTGCTTTGTAAATCAACATACCATACAGCAGTGTGCTTTGTAAATCAACATACCATACAGCAGTGTGCTTTGTAAATCAACATACCATACAGCAGTGTGCTTTGTAAATCAACATACCATACAGCAGTGTGTTTTGTAAATCAACATACCATACAGCAGTGTGCTTTGTAAATCAACATACCATACAGCAGTGTGCTTTGTAAATAAACATACCATGCAGCAGTGTGCTTTCTAAATCAATATACAATACACCAATGTACTTTTTAAATCTCTAAATCAACATACCATACAGCAGAGTGCTTTGTAAATCAACATACCATTCAGCAGTGTGCTTTCTAAATCAACATACTGATCAGCATTGTGTTTTATAAATCAACATACCACCCAGCAGTGTGCTTTGTAAATCAACATAACATGCAGCAGTGTGCTTTCTAAATCAATATACAATACACCAATGTACTTTCTAAATCAACATACTATAAGCAGTGTGCTTTGTAAATCAACATACCACGCAGCAGTGTGCTTTCTAAATCAACATACCATTCAGCAGTGTGCTTTGTAAATCAACATACCACGCAGCAGTGTGCTTTCTAAATCAACATACCATACAGCAGTGTGCTTTCTAAACCAACATACCATTAAGCAGTGTGCTTTCTAAACCAACATACTACAGTGTTTCTTCTAAATCAACAAACCATACTGCAGTGTGCTTTCTAAATCAATATACACTGTACAATACACCATTGTACTTTCTAAATCAACATACCATGCAACAGTGTGCTTTCTAAATCAATATACCATTCAGAAGTGTGCTTTCTTAATCAACATACCATGCAGCAGTGTGCTTTGTAAATCAACATACCATGCAGCAGTGTGCTTTGTAAATCAACATTCCATACAGCAGTGTACTTTTTCAATCAACATACCACGCAGCAGTGTGCTTTCTAAATCAACATACCATGCAGCAGTGTGCTTTCTAAACCAACATACCATTAAGCAGTGTGCTTTCTAAACCAACATACTGCAGTGTTTTTTCTAAATCAACAAACCATACTGCAGTGTGCTTTATAAATCAATATACAATACACCAATGTACTTTCTAAATCAACATACCACGCAGCAGTGTGCTTTCTAAATCAACATACCATTCAGCAGTGTGCTTTGTTAATCAACATACCATACAGCAGTGTGCTTTTTCAATCAACAAACCACGCAGCAGTGTGCTTTCTAAATCAACATACCATGCAGCAGTGTGCTTTGTAAATCAACATACCATACAGCAGTGTGCTTTCTAAATCAACATACCATACAGCATTGTGCTTTGTAAATCAACATATCATGCTGCAGTGGGCTTTGTAAATCAACAAACCATGCAGCAGTGTGCTTTCTAAATCAACATAACATACAGCAATGTGCTTTGTAAATCAACATACCATACAGCAGTGTGCTTTGTAAATCAACATACCATGCAGCAGTGTGCTTTCTAAATCAACCATTATACAACAGTGTGCTTTCTGAATCAACATACCATACAACAGTGGACGTTCTTAACCATCTTACCAGACAACTGTGGTTTTTAAACAAACATACCATACAACAGTGTTGTTTCTAAATCAACATACCATAAAGCAGTGAGCTTTCTGAATCAACATACCATATAGCAATGTGCTTTCTAAATCAACATATCATGCTGCAGTGAGCTATCTAAATCAGTAAACGATACATCAGTGCCCTTTCTAAACCAACATATCATACTGCAGTGTGACTTCTCAATCAACATACCATACATTATACAGCAGTGTGCTTTCTAAATCAACATACTATACTGCAATGTTCTTTCTCAATCAACATACCATACATTATACAGCAGTGTGCTTTCTAAATCAACATACTATACTGCAGTGTTCTTTCTCAATCAACATACCATACATTATACAGCAGTGTGCTTTCTAAATCAACATACATACTGCAGTGTTCTTTCTCAATCAACATACCATACTGCAGTGTGCTTTCTAAATCAATATACAATACACCAATGTACTTTCTAAATCAACATACTATAAGCAGTGTGCTTTGTAAATCAACATACCACGCAGCAGTGTGCTTTCTAAATCAACATACCATTCAGCAGTGTGCTTTGTAAATCAACATACCACGCAGCAGTGTGCTTTCTAAATCAACATACCATACAGCAGTGTGCTTTCTAAACCAACATACCATTAAGCAGTGTGCTTTCTAAACCAACATACTAGAGTGTTTCTTCTAAATCAACAAACCATACTGCAGTGTGCTTTCTAAATCAATATACACTGTACAATACACCATTGTACTTTCTAAATCAACATACCATGCAGCAGTGTGCTTTCTAAATCAATATACCATTCAGAAGTGTGCTTTCTTAATCAACATACCATGCAGCAGTGTGCTTTGTAAATCAACATACCATGCAGCAGTGTGCTTTGTAAATCAACATTCCATACAGTAGTGTACTTTTTCAATCAACATACCACGCAGCAGTGTGCTTTCTAAATCAACATACCATGCAGCAGTGTGCTTTCTAAACCAACATACCATTAAGCAGTGTGCTTTCTAAACCAACATACTGCAGTGTTTTTTCTAAATCAACAAACCATACTGCAGTGTGCTTTATAAATCAATATACAATACACCAATGTACTTTCTAAATCAACATACCACGCAGCAGTGTGCTTTCTAAATCAACATACCATTCAGCAGTGTGCTTTGTTAATCAACATACCATACAGCAGTGTGCTTTTTCAATCAACATACCACGCAGCAGTGTGCTTTCTAAATCAACATACCATGCAGCAGTGTGCTTTGTAAATCAACATACCATACAGCAGTGTGCTTTCTAAATCAACATACCATACAGCATTGTGCTTTGTAAATCAACATATCATGCTGCAGTGGGCTTTGTAAATCAACAAACCATGCAGCAGTGTGCTTTCTAAATCAACATAACATACAGCAATGTGCTTTGTAAATCAACATACCATACAGCAGTGTGCTTTGTAAATCAACATACCATGCAGCAGTGTGCTTTCTAAATCAACCATTATACAACAGTGTGCTTTCTGAATCAACATACCATACAACAGTGGACGTTCTTAACCATCTTACCAGACAACTGTGGTTTTTAAACAAACATACCATACAACAGTGTTGTTTCTAAATCAACATACCATAAAGCAGTGAGCTTTCTGAATCAACATACCATATAGCAATGTGCTTTCTAAATCAACACATCATGCTGCAGTGAGCTATCTAAATCAGTAAACGATACATCAGTGCCCTTTCTAAACCAACATATCATACTGCAGTGTGACTTCTCAATCAACATACCATACATTATACAGCAGTGTGCTTTCTAAATCAACATACTATACTGCAATGTTCTTTCTCAATCAACATACCATACATTATACAGCAGTGTGCTTTCTAAATCAACATACTATACTGCAGTGTTCTTTCTCAATCAACATACCATACATTATACAGCAGTGTGCTTTCTAAATCAACATACATACTGCAGTGTTCTTTCTCAATCAACATACCATACTGCAGTGTGCTTTCTAAATCAACATACCATACAGCAGTGTGCTTTCTTAATCAACATTCTATACTGCAGTGTTCTTTCTCAATCAACATACCATACAGCAGTGTACTTTCTAAATCAAGATACCTTTAGTTTTTCCCCTCCCCTATTTTCCAAATTTTATCGTTATCGTGTTAATTGTTTAAAAGTGCCTACAATATTCTAATTGTCCACTCGCCCTCGCCGTTATAGCGACAAGTTTTTAAAAGGAATACCTGCCTGCAATATATATTTTAGCATAACGCCCGGTCAAAACCTCTGATTGACAAACTAGGAAACCGTCATCGGCATATGCCTGGGAAATCCCTTTTACCAATCCTGGTTAACAGCCAATTCTCTTAATTGCAATTTGGATTTTCTACACAAAGGATAAGACTCGCTTATCTAAGTCCCAGAGTTTCACCTTCCAGGCTAAATGTCTACGAATACAGGAATTACCACAAAGAAAGTTACATTAAAGATGCAAACACAGTAAGTTATTGTTCTCGAGCGTTCAAAAGATGCCACATTATGTTAATTACATGCGGCATAGTTTATGACGTCAACACGTCTCGATAGTGCGGCATTTAATTATTTGGCTGTGCATTAAATGTTGGGGGTCTGATTTTTAGCTCAATTGAGAACTACGTGCTCAAGGTGAGCTTTTGTGATATCGCTTCGTCCGGCTTCCGTCGTCAACATTTTAGCTTGTGAACACGCTGGATTCCACAGTTTCTATCCAATCTTCATCAAACTTAGAATGTTTGTGAGCATAAAATCTTGGAAGATTTCATTATTGGATCACCTGGGATCAAAAAGTAGGTCACTAGGTCAAATTTTTGGAAAAACTTGTGAAAACACTAGAGACCAGATGTATAGGCCAATCTTCACCACACTTGGTCAGGATGTTTGTCTGCATGAAATCTTAAATGAGTTCGTAACTGGGTCACGTGGGGTATAAAAGTAGGACACTTGGTCAGATCTTAGAAAAAGCTTGTGAATACAATAGAGGTCACATGTATAGGCCACTATTCACCAAACTTGGCCAGAATGTTTGCCAGTATGAACACTTATCTATGTCTTGAAGTGGGTCATGTGGATTAAGTAGGTTACTTGGTAAAATTCTACAAAATGTTATCCACCTAGTGGCCACACTAATGGTCCAATCTTTACCAAAGATTTCTAAAGTAAATAACTCTTAATTACTTGACGCCAGATAAGAGCCTACTAAAAGCCTGTGTTCTCAGGTGACCGATTAAGTGCCATCATGGCCCTCTTGTTGTAGTCACTCAGTTGAAAAAAAACACTTTCAAAACGGCGTCATGTGGTGTAGGTTATAGATTGTACTGATTTTGTTCACATTTACTCAGTCCAATAGTTTTGTGATACTGCTCTCAGCACATCGATTTCACCCCCCCCCCCCCCACACACACACACACCCTCCCAGTTTACTAATGGCTGCCTTGTTTACAAATATAATTCAAGTCTTTTTCATTAAGACTTTAGCTGGGTATTTTTAAACATACATGTAAAAGATTGTTCAGACAGAATATCAACTTCCTATCACAAAATATGTTATAAACGATAATATACGCTGCAGCCGGGACAAGTGCTGATAGTTGGTTAAATAAACTTTAATTAATCTGTTGAAAGTATAGAAAAGGGTAAAAGGACATCGTTATACAGACTGAAACAAGTATGATCTCTATTTTGATGTGTTCTTTTTTCCATAAGCATAACTGAGTATGTAATGTATCTATCTCAAGTTAAGGAAATAATGTGAAAATACATTTCTCTCAGCTAAGACTGGAGTGGCTCTGTATGTTATTACTTAAATTCAAAACAACACTGCCTACTCTTATTTTTAGTCAATCAAATTCATTTTGAAAGTAGAATCAAAGACTTGTGACTACTTTTAAATATAAGGCATTTCACCGTGTGTGTTTATGCCAAACTCGGGGATTTTACATTACATGTTGCGTCTTCCAGCTTACCTGCGAGTGCGGGCTGTTCCACCCAGACATGTTCTTCGCCACCTTTAAAAATTGACAACAATCGGTTTACTGAGATGAACTTAATTGACAGTTATTCCATTTATTTTCAGTTCATGCCAAGATCTCCAAAACATCAGGGAATCCTCTGATGAGCTCAATGCTGATCCCGAGTTACAAGCTGTCCCAGCCCAGTTAAAATCTGCTTTAGACAATATAAACAAAGCTATTGAAGTCTTAGATAATCACGTGGCTTGTATTAAAAAGAATGGAGACGGCTTTCTAAAAGATCTGGAAGACTACGCTAAGAAGCTGTTATCCCGGATTGAGGAGCTGAGAGTGAAGGGTAGAACAGACATTAAAAGTAAACAGGAAGAGCTTCTTTCAGAGGCCAAGCAACATCGAATGGCTTGTATTCTAACTAAAAATAAAATAAACCAATGTTTAGACAAGATTACAAAGTCAAACGAGTGGAAAGCCAATATGTTTGTCCTTAAGAAGAAGTACCAGACATTACCTCAAAAAGTTGACACTCTTTACAACGATTCAGACAGTTTAATTAAGGGGCATAACTTCTACTTCATAACTGGCATTAATATATTTGACTCTCTCAAAGGCTTCAGTTCCCTCGTTAATGAAGTAATAAAGATCAAAGCCCGTATTCCAGAGGATAAGTTGGGGTGTGAAATCTATGATTGTTGCCCCCTCAGCGACGGGAGTCTGGTCATAGCAGATTTCAAGAACAAGAAACTGAAGCGTGTAGACCCGTCAAGCAGAACAGTAACGCTGTACTGTGATACAGATAAGGAGCCATGTAATGTCTGCTGTATTGGTCCCCAAGAGATAGCCGTAAGTATAGTTTTTATATCTCACTGGCGATTTAGTTGTGATGCATAATGTTACACGGACATGTCAACATTTCACCATGAAACACACCGCATTCTTTAAATAATTTTTATTTTGAATGTCAACTTGTGTGTTGTGAACTTGTGTGATTTATTTTATCTGAATAAAGTAAATAAACTTGTATGGAACAATGGATTTGTCTTAACAAGATAATTCTGTAACAACTTCCTAATAAAAGCAGTTTAAAGGTGATCTACGACAATTAGCTTTTATCTCATACATGTAACAACATCTTACCAAAGTTATTGGGACTTTGTGCATAATTGGTGCAAACTTATACTTTAGTTTAAGTAAATGGCATTACATCTATTGTTAGAAAGTACACATTTGACAATATATCACTTGGACATTTCATTATTTCTAAATCGCAAATAAGCACGTTTGGGATTCTAGCAAAAGATTGATATTGACATCAGAGCCGATTACCGGTTAATCATGTGACGTGATCTCAACAGCACGTAGTCACGTGGTTTCCGTAGTTCTAAAAATCACCAACTGCAGTTTGGTAGGAAATACATTTAGCAAGTGGGGAGTTATTTTTTTAAATTTTCACATGGATGTAGGGCACCAATACATAGCATTTTGGGGAATCTTTTAAGGTAACACTATTTTTGTTGGGAGAAAAAATGGTCGAAATCTGTCAGGTACCACATTTAAAGTTTAAATGTGAAAGCAATGTTTTGTTTATAAGACAAGCCATACGGTCATCATCCATATACATTCTTATTGAAGCTTTGGTCAAAGGCTAAATCCCCAGTAAACCGCTGCGCAGAGGCGGAATCGGATTGCCCCTGGTGTTACAAATCTACTGTCAATCATGAAAATATAGATTAAAACATTGTTAGTCATATAGAGACTGACATCATTATATCAAACATTTAAATCTCTAAATAAAATTAAGTAAGAACTGCACAAATGTTTAAACCCTTAATAGTAAGCTACTTAAACAACAGAGACTGTAAAAATCCTGGGAACATACATGGCCTAAATAAATTCTAACAACTAGTGTATGTAAACTGTTAATAATATAGACAAAACAGTATGTAAACTGTTAATAATGGAACCCAAACAGTATGGAAACTGTTAATAATGAAACCAAAAGAGTGCGAATTATCAATCCTGGTTGTGTGCATTATTTAATTGTCCACATTTCTCCTCGTTATTATTACTTGCTTCCATTGTTCTTGGGCATACATTTAATTAATCTAGAGCAGTTCTCATAGACATTTTTACAACTACCGCATCCCCTCTTTCTTTATGAGTATAAATGGCTGAGGAAGGGGGACATATATATTATTCGTTTATACGACAACGAGGAATAAAGATAGAGCCAGAGAGAACGAGAGGGAGGCTCAGAGAGAGCAAGGTAGAGGCTCAAGAGTGGCAGAGAGAGGCTAAGAGATAGCAAGAATGAATGTCAGAAAGAGCGACAGAGAGGGTCAGAGAGAGCAAGTTAGAGTCTCAGAGAAAGCGAGTGAGAGGCTCAGAGTGATCGAGTCTCAGAGAGAGCGAGAGTGCGTCTCAGAAAGAACTAGTCTCAGAGAGAGCGAGAGTGCGTCTCAGAAAGAACTAGTCTCAGAGAGAGCAATAGTCTGTCTCAGAAAGAACTAGTCTCAGAGAAAGCGAGAGTGCGTCTCAGAAAGAACTAGTCTCAGAGAGAGCGAGAGTGCGTCTCAGAAAGAACTAGTCTCAGAGAGAGCGATAGTGTGTCTCAGAAAGAACTAGTCTCAGAGAGAGCGAGAGTGCGTCTCAGAAAGAACTAGTCTCAGAGAGAGCGATAGTGTGTCTCAGAAAGAACTAGTCTCAGAGAGAGAGCGATAGTGTGTCTCAGAAAGAACTAGTCTTAGGAAAAGCGGGACTGAGTCTCAGAAAGAGTCTCAAAGAGGGCTATCGTGAGGCTCAGAGAGAGCAAGAGGAGACTCTCAGAGAGAGCGATAGTGTGTCTCAGAAAGAACTAGTCTCAGAGAGAGCCAGAGTGCGTCTCAGAAAAAACTAGTCTCAGAGAGAGCGATAGTGTGTCTCAGAAAGAACTAGTCTCAGAGAGAGCGATAGTATGTCTCAGAAAGAACTAGTCTTAGGGAAAGCGGGACTGAGTCTCAGAAAGAGTTTCAAAGAGGGCTATCGTGAGGCTCAGAGAGAGCAAGAGGAGAGTCTCAGAGAAAGCGAGTCTCAGAGAGACAGAGAGAAAGAAAGAGAGCCAGAGAGAGAGAGCGAGTCTCAGAGAGAGCGAGCAGCAGAGAGCGCGAGAGTGAGTTAAGAGAGGTTCAGAGAGGTTCAGAGAGAGTGAGGGAAAAGTAACTACCTGGCTGTTCTCCTAATACTACAGTATTTATATGATATGTATATGAGATCGCAATATTACATTGTACATATGACAACACAATTTTCTGTTACGTTAATAGGTAGGGTAAATATCAACAGTTCACATCCTTTTTACACGAATTTTCTTTATTTAACTAAGTAATGAACTCACCAATAAAAATACAGAAAATCTCCACGGCTTAGTGATACAATAAAACATCCATGGAAACTAATCACAGGGAAACAGGAATTAACTGGTATTATAAATTTGGTGTTTGGTGGGATACAGAACAGCTGTAATTATGTTACGAGACTTAAATCTTCTGTAATATAAGTTGTATTTTACGTATTATGTGATTTTGAACATCTTTGATATACGCATTGTTTTAAGTATAATCTTCTGTGATGTAAATGTTCATAGTTTCTAAATGCTTAATTCTTTGTTTATTTTTTTTAACCAGAATTCTCTAAACCTCATTTGTGTTGTATTCTGACTAATTAACCACCTGACTGCTCTCCTCCAATAAATACCATCAATCTACCTTACACGGTACAGTTAGATATACTGAATTGTTGATCTTATTTCTACAATACTACATTGTATATATGATTTGTACATGTCTGACTTATACAGGTTAACTTAACTGAGTCATTTTCTCCACGAACCTGGACACTGTCACATATACAGGTACGAATCTCTACGACTAATCTCAGTAAAACGAAATTAATTAGTATTATAAAGCTGTATTATTTGCTCTTCTAACATAAAAAACATTAGGATATAGAATATCCATAATTTTAAATGAACCTGCAGAGATACTGAATTTTATAATTTTATTCAGTCTTAGATTTTTAAAGAAATTGGGAATTTTCAAATAAGACAATTCCACACCACAAGACATCCTTTATAAACACCAGTGATAAAATTTTAACTATCATGAGTACAGGAGCTCGCCAATATACCACAAGATGAAAGGCGACGGTAATCAAAACCAAACGACACCGACTTGGCCAGAATGTTTGCGTGCATGAAATCTTAGATGAATTATGAACTGGTTCACGTAGGGTTAGTAGGTCACTAGGTAAAATCCTAGAAAAATGCTGTATGAAAATCACTTCACTGGCCACACTTATGGTCCGATATTCACCATTACCCTGAAGTAGATGACTTAATTAATAATTTGATGCCATATCAGAGCCTACTAAAAGCCCGTATCGGCAGGTGAGCGCTTATAATATATTAACTTATTGTCCAAATGTTGCGTGTATAAATGTATTGAAAATATTCAGGTATTAATACAAATTGCCGCTATTTCTTGCTTACTATTACTAAATATATTCGGCACTCAGGTGAACGATATAAGACCGACATGGCCTTCTTGTTGAGACGGTTTTTAAGAAAATGTGCGTATGCCGCCATCCGCACCTCTAACACTAAACTTTTCCAAGTACTAAACCTAATGGATATTTTAGTATTTATAATAGACATTTAGCAACTGACAGCACTTTCTATATGGTGTAGAAGTAACATCGACACAATTCAAAATAAGCATGATTTATTACTCTGAAATTGTATTCATTGATCAAGTAGTATTGTCGATCAAACGTTACCGAGTACATATAAATATACAATTGTAAACATTCCATTCGTCACGCGACAAAATATGACGTCATAAATATTTGTAAAATATACAAGTTGAGCGTTCACGAAGCTAGCCAGCGTGAAATGGATTTTGTGATGAGGAATTAGGAGAAAATGTCTAAAGATACCTTGTTAAGTATGAGTTTGAGTATTATAATAATATTTTAAGATACTTTCATTTTCATACTGCTTATGTTTAAGCTAGACTAAACTACTGTTTAAAACACGAATCAAATTTATAAATCTGTTGTTGATGGCTAGATCTTGACAAATGAATGTTGCACATTACCTGTTCGTCTACTGTAATCGATTAGGAGAGACAACCATAAATGAAATTATACCTCGCTTTTTAATGTATATCGATGTTGTTCTATGACATAAGAAAAGTTATACGTGTAAAATATAACTTACCATGTATTTACATTTTCACACTTTCAGACAAATGGCGACATTTCCCCGTAAGCACGCTGGACCGAGTCAGGAAGACAGCGAGGATATCTCAAGTGTACAGATCTTTATTTCTTTGTAGTTATTGGGTTCTTTTGTTTCAATACATTGAACCTGTCACAAGCATGCTGACCGACCATGAACGACTGACGTTTATCTTGTTTCTAGCTCTTGTTTACATTTCTTTATTTTAAATGTTTACCTGTTCTACAGTAGGCATATAATGTGTTTAGGTTGTTGTGTGGATTATTAATCTCTGTCCATGTTTACTCCGCTGAAACAAACTGACTTATGTCACATCTACATTTCTATATTTTCAGGTAGTTGTATAGATGACTTTGTGGATGGTCATGTTTATTTCACCGTATACAAACAGACCGAACTTTTGCTACCAAAACCGACATAGTTTGCTTGTATTTCTTTTATTTCCCTTCCCATTATTTTCAGGTAGCATCATCATTTACAAACATGACCGCAGTATTTTGTCACCAACACAATCTGTACATTTACAATGTTTTACTCTGGTCTACATTTCTGTATTTCCAGGTTGCCTTCCATGGTTCTCCCCAAGTCCACGTGTACAACACGGTCAGTCTAACCAGGACACGAACCGTCGACTTGGTACATGAGACCGACAGGATCGCTTGTCATGGCGGACTGCTGTACTGTGCTGGGCGAAAGTGTACCATCTTGTATGTACACGACGTGATTAGTGGCAGGAAGCTGAGACAGTTCTACACGGACACCGACGGCCGGACACTGTTCTATACCATCTCACACATCGCCGTGAACAGTTCCGGCGACCGACTCTATATGGCTGACTTGGGGAGAGGTCTTGTATGTGTCGACGTGGACGGGAGGCGGATATTCTGTCTCTCCCATAAGGATCTCGGACTGAAAAGTGCCTGGGGTGTGACCACTGACCATCACGGTCACGTGTTTGTCTGCGGACTGAACTCACACAACGTAGTCAAGGTGACCGAGGACGGTCACGTGGTAGGTCAGATATTGTCCATGGAAGATGGGATTACGTGGAGTCCATTCTGTCTCAGTTATGATGTGAGCAGGAGTTCCTTGTATGTCGGTGGGGAGAGTGATCAGTTTCTGATGGTGGAATGGAAGTAAAGTTTATATTAATTATTGCCGGACATTTTGTTTTCCATTTGTGTTTCTCCTTTTGTTGCTGATTGTGACATTTTGTGAATTAGTGACTCGTTATAAAAGTGATATTAAATCAACATTTTATCAAAACAATCTTCCATCGACATTTTGTTTAGGAATAGAATGAAATTAAAACGTGTGTTTGAAACTATGTACTTCTGTAAATGTTACAGATAAGTATGTAGTTGATGTATTGTTGTATTTCCATTAAATATTTTGTACAAACGTTCCTTCAATTAAAGTTAATTTCAATTCATTTTGATGTTTCAATCTCATTTCGCCATGTTTGTATATTTTACATCGACATCAAAACAATGACGTCATTAATCATAACAATATGACGTCATCACTCGCGGATAATACGCTTTCCCGCAAAATCAACAGAAAGACGCAACTTCATCAATACATAACAGAAGTGTTGAATTTTTTGGCATTAGCGTCAGATTTCTTAAGAATTTAATTAATTTTCAATTAAAATATTCATAATACTGCTGGTATTTTGGTTTAATGCATTGTGTTATCATTCGTGTCACATGTAGTGGTATGTGTATGTCCGGCAGTTGTTATATAAACAATCGGCAATAGATTTTCAATGTTATTTTGTTGAAACAATTGTAGCCGTGACCAGCAAGTCGTCAATTTTAGTATTTAATGTATAGTATCTAGTAAGTATAAAATATTTGTTATAAATAAACTTTACAAACAATTAACAACTACAAGATGTGTGGTTCAGTTAGAACTGTTTTATCTGCAGAAAATCAAATATCAGTGACAAATGTTGTAAAATAAGGTAACATATTGGGTAGATCTGTGACAAGTTGATTAAGAAGATAAATGTATTGTTCAGTGCTTCTAAAGAGATGTGACCAGTTTGTAAGTCAAATCAAAATTGATCATGCATTCAGATATGTTAATCGTAAAATAACGATCAGAAATTGCATAAACAATGACTAGGGCAATATATGTACGCGGAATTGTATATCTAGAATTCTTACAGTTGTTACAGTTAAAACATTAATTGTCTCTATAGGGCTCTATAAACACGGTCATTTATGTGCTGTTTCGAGGCATACCCCACCCCACTTAGACATTTATGGAATGTTTGTAGGTGCGTTTTCCAAAATCTCGGAGTGGAGTGGAGTGGGGTGTATTCGATAATATTGCATTTAAACATTAAGTAACATTTATGTCAAGATAATTTGCAAGAAATACATGTTTCTGTTGTGTATGGCAACTGTTTTGATTCCATAATCGATGTTTATGCAGGAATACCTGCTTTTATGTAATTCTGTTTTACCTATCATTGCATATCCCAAATTGTGTATGATTCCAAGAGCGGATCTAGGATTTTACCCTGGGTGGGCGAGAACTTTCTTCAAATGTTTAAAGGACCTCATTTTATGATTTGTGGATTTCTTTACACGCCAATGGCATATACTAGACCTACATATAGAAGACATAAGGTGACCCTTCAATGTGGTATCCGGCAGTTTGGACCAAGATATCTTTTTCTCAATCAAACAAGTCATTGTTACCCGAAAAGATCCTGCAGAATGCTGCTTATTGATTTACCTTAGATCAGTGTGAACAGTGAAACATAAATCCTCAGTTCTCATCGCAGGTATTTCCTATCCGAGACTTGCTGCTGAGATAGCTACTTTGAACTAACAATACCACGTGACCACTTACTTTTGAGATAACGTCATATGGTCATCCGGGTAATAAGCTCTGACATTGATATCTTTTTAGCAGACAACCCATCGTGTTTATTTATAGATTTGGAATTGTTGAACTTTCAGAGTGTTTTATCACGATTTGTGTTAACAATATATGCAGTCTTCAACGCCGTCTTTACTTACACTAAAGTATGAGTTTATGCAGAAATTATGTCCCGATTCCCCGAAGCAGTGGTAATGTGTTGTGACATGAATTTGATGTAGGCAAACTGTTGGTACAGCCTTTAAAGATAACATTAATGATGTATTCGAAGGTTGATTTGAACACATTTACTATAAGGGTGGTACGGGACAGGCTTTCTCGTGAAATATTAGATTTCTAGAATGCCGGATATGTGTTCTGATGTAAATCAGGATCACATTTGATACAATTTTACCAGTCTTTAAAATGTAGTGTATTTATTAGGTATGTTCTACGAGTTTTATTCGTGTTCCTTGCGCGCACCCCAAATCAGCTCCCGGATTAGCAAAAAAAGTTGATATATGAAATTTAAAAAAATATATTGCACCTTCATTATATAGTCAATCGATTATCTTTTGTGAACAAATGTGTCAATGGAGATGTATATATAATCAGTGTATATATAGTCAATAATTGTTTTATTGTGTTTCTTGTTGTTTGTTTTTTTAGACAGAATGGGTTTAAAGCGGCCTGGACATAGTTTAACATATAGATTGTGTACATGATTCAAACTATTTTTTGTTACTGTCAGGCCAAATATTGTTTATTTTATTATTCACACTGCATGTTAATTTCAAATATAAATATACACGTGATATGCATTCAAGAAAATGCTGTTTAAAAGTATATTTGTTAGATTGTGTTTTCTGTAGGTAATTAAGCGTGAAGAACGCTATTAAGTTTGTTTTAAGCTTTGCTTAACCTAAATGCAATCGATTCTGTTCTCGACTATCCGCAAATGACTGACTCTTTTCTTGAATTTCGCCCAAAATACTTTTAGCAAAAATATGATTGCATACATTTGCTATTATGAGAGCCCTGGGACTGCTGTCTTGTGAAAATTTCGATTTCTAGAATGCCGCATACGTGATCTGACGTGAAAAGGGGACCAAATGCGACACATTTTCCATAGTTTTGATGAAGAAAGTTTTGGCGAAAACTCAAGAGCTTTATATGTGAATAAACCATTGTTTCCTTAATAGGGCCTTTATGCTGACTAACCCTTTAAAATGTGATACCAATGATTGCTATTTAAATTGTATATTGTTGTTAGAACAAAGCTTAAACTAGTAGATGTTTTAGATGATTGGTACATCGAATAGAATATAATAATAGCTGTACTTATGTACGTGTATTTGAATGTAGAATGTAAAACCTGTGTTTGATAAAGATGACAATATATATCATGTATTTGCTTTGATTATTTTCTCTTCTTTAAGTATCTAAACTAGTATGTATATTTATTTATAATAAACTATTTAATCTATGCTTTTGGTCATTCTGTCAGTGAAGTCCCCATAATCTCCAAACCAGAAAAAAGTGTCAGTTTGCTTTAACTAACCCAAGCGATATTTTCCAAACACTAAATGCTGCTAGGGGTAAAACAGTATAATAAATAATAATTTACATAAATTGATGCCTTATAAATGTCACAGTACACTGTAAGGCTAAAACACACAGTAATATATATATGCAGAAGATGATGTAACTCTTTCGAAAATGGTCAACTCCCTCTGTAAATGAGAGCGAGATTAGAGTTATGAGCACCACTCCAGGTGAACCAGGCGAATTGTCAACGCTTCGTTTGATATTTTGTTACAAATATATCATTACATTTTATCCAATATGAATCTAATAATTTGTCGATGTATATTTTAAGCTCACCTGAGCAAAACGTGTTGTGAAGGAGGTTGCGTTAAACAGTTGCTCTAGTATCTTCTTGAATATTAAAGTGATTTCGTTTACTAAAACAAAGCATGGATTAACATTTAAAATACACTTGAATTTAAATTAGTAGTAACTCCTTCCTGTCTGCATGCCAATGCTACTGGTTTCTATTGACGAGTTATTTATCAAAATATTGAAGTTATTTACGAAAGTATAACTGAAAGAAAACGATATATCAAATTTCAATGAACAGTTTATGTAAACGTGTGGCGAGTATTATTATAACAGTCTGATACTCTTTAAAAAGTACTTATGAAACAGTTTTACCTTCGACTTTTATATAGTAACAGTTCCGGCCTACTATGTAGGTTCGCCACATCGCGAATGCGTGACGCACAAACAACGCACAATCATGTTATCCAGGCATTACACTTGCAGAACAACATAAGAATGGCAAGTGAAATAATATTTCGTCTATCTAATTATTTTTGCCGAATAAATTACAGACATTTAGTTACTATGTCGTAATACGTCAAATTCAATCTCGGTCTAAAATTTAAAGAGGCTAATAACAAATATGAAAGCAAACATAAAACAACACACACAAACAAAATCAAAATCATGTCGGAAATACATACGGCCTATTATCTCCATGTTGGTAACTTGAAGGTCTTAGTTACAACTAAATGTCGGTAATTTATAGGGTTTAATAATGCAACGTATAGGACATAATAACGTCATGAAAGCAATGTATAGGACATAATAACGACATGACAGCAATGTATATGACATAATAACGTCATGAAAGCAATGTATAAGGCATAATAACGTCATGACAGCAATGAATAGGGCATAATAATGTCATGACAACAATGTATAAGGCATAATAACGTCATGACAGCAATGAATAGGGCATAATAATGTCATGACAGCAATGTATAGGGCATAATAATGTCATGACAGCAATGTATAGGGCATAATAACGCCATGGCAGCAATGAATAGGGCATAATTATGTCATGACAGCAATGTATAGGGCATAATAATGTCATGACAGCAATGTATAGGGCATAATAACGTCATGACAGCAACGTATAGGGCATAATAACGTCATGACAGCAATGTATAGGGCATAATAATGTCATGAAAGCAATGTGTAGGACATAATAAAGTCATGACAGCAATGTATAGGACATAATTAAGTCATGACAGCAATGTATAGGGCAAAGTAACGTCATGACAGCAATGTATAGGGCATAATAACATCATGGCAGCAATGTAAAGGACATAATAACATCATGACAGCAAGGTATAGGGCATAATTAAGTCATGACAGCAATGTATAGGGCATAATAACATCATGACAGCAATGTATAGGGCATAATAACGTCATGACAGCAACGTATAGGGCATAGTAACGTCATGACAGCAATGTATAGGACATAATAAAGTCATGACAGCAATGTATAGGACATAATAAAGTCATAACAGCAATATATAGGACATAATAAAGTCATGACAGCAATGTATAGGACATAATAAAGTCATGACAGCAATGTATAAGGCATAATAACGTCATGACAGCAATGTATAGGACATAATAACGTCATGACAGCAATGTATAGGACATAATAAAGTCATAACAGCAATGTATAGGACATAATAACTTCATAACAGCAATGTATAGGACATAATAACGTCATAACAGCAATGTATAGGAAATAATAAAGTCATGGCAGCAATGTATATGACATAATAAAGTCATGACAGCAATGTATAAGGCATAATAATGTCATGACAGCAATTTATAGGACATAATAACGTCACGACAGCAATGTATAGGACATAATAACGTCATGACAGTAATGTATTGTTTAGGGCATCATAACGTCATGACAGCAATGAATAAGGCATAACAACGTCACGACAGCAATGTAAAGGACAAAATAACATCATAACAACAATTATAGGAAACAATAACGTCATGGCAACAATGTATATGGCATAATAAAGTCATGATTGCAATTATTGGGCATAATAACGTCATGTCAGTAGTGTAAAGGACATAAAAACGTCATGACAGCAATGTATAGGGCATAATAACGTCATAACAGCAATGTATAGGGCATAATAACGTCGTGACAGCAATGTATAGGTCATAATAACCTCATGACAGCAATGTATAGGGCATTATAACGTCATGACAGCAATGTAAAGGGCATTATAACGTCATGACAGCAATGTATAGGGCATTATAACGTCATGATAGCAATGTATATAACATAGTACCACCATGACAGCAATATATAGGGCATAATAACGTCGTGACAGCAATGTATAGGGCAGAATTACGCCATGACAGCAATGTATAGGGCATAATAACATCATAAAAGCAATGAAAAAGGCATAATAACGTCATGACAGCAATGTATAGGACATAATAACGTCATGACAGCAGTGTATAGGGAATAATTACGTCATGACAGCAATGTATAGGGCATAATAACGTCATGACATCAATGTATAGGACATAAAATCACCATGACGGCAATGTACAGGGCAGAATTACGCCATGACACCAATGTACCGGACATAATAACATCATGACAGCAATCTAGAGGACATAATAGCGTCATGACAGCAATGTATAGGACATAATTACATCATGACAGCAATCTATAGGACATAATAACGTCATGGCAGCAATGTATAGGGCATAATAACATCATGACAGCAATGTATAGGGCATAATAACGTCATGACAGCAATGTATAGGACATAATAACATCATGGCAGCAATATAAAGGACATAATAACGTCATGACAGCAATGTATACGACATAATAACGTCATGACAGCAATGTATAGGGCATAATAACGTCATGACAGCAATGTACAGGACATAACAACGTCATGACAGCAATGTATATTCATATTAACGTCATGACAACAATGTATAGAACATGATAACGTCATGACAGCAATGTATAGGACATAATAACGCCATGATAGCAATGTATAGGGCATAATAACGCCATGACAGCAATGAATAGGACATAATAACGTCATGGCAGCAATTTATAGGGCATCATAACGTCATGACAGCAATGTATATAACATAGTGCCATCATGACAGCAATGTACAGGGCATAATTACGTCATGACAGCAATGTATAGGGCATAATAACTTCATGAAAACAATGTATAGTGCATAATAAGGTCGTGACAGCAATGTATATGACATAATAACGTCATGACAGCAATGTATAGGGCATAATTACGTCATGACAGCAATGTATAGGGCATAATAACGTCATGACAGCGATGTATTTGACATAATTGCGTCATGGTATTAATATATAGGACATAGTAACGTCATGGCCGCAATCTATAGGGCATGATAATGTAACAGCAGCAGTGTATAGGGCATAATAACGTAATGACAGCAATTTGTAGAGCATAATAATGTCATGGCAGCAATGTATAGGGCAAAAAAACCCATAATGGTAGCAATAAATAGGCCATAATAACATCATGGTAGCAATGTATAGGGCATAATAACGTAATGACAGCAATGTATAGGGCATAATAACATCATGGTAGCGATGTATAGGACATAGTAACGTCATGGCAGCAATGTATAGGACATAATAACGTCATGATATCAATGTATAGGGCATAATAACGTCATGACAGCAATGTATAGGACATAATAACGTCATGGTAGCGATGTATAGGACATAATAACGTCATGGTAGCAATGTATAGGACATAATAACGTCATGGTAGCAATGTATAGGGCATAATATCGTCCTGGTAGCGAAGTATAGGGCATAATAACGTCATGGTAGCGATGTATAGGACATAATAACATCATGGTAGCGATGTATAGGACATAGTAACATCATGGTAGCAATGTATAGGACATAATAACGTCATAACAGCAATGTATAGGGCATAATAACGTCGTGACAGCAATGTATAGGACATAATAACATCATGGTAGCAATGTATAGGACATAATAACGTCATGACAGCAATGTATAGGGCATAATAACATCATGACAGCAATGTATAAGGCATAATAACGTCATGACAGCAATGTATAGGGCATAATAACATCATGACAGCAATGTATAAGGCATAATAACGTCATGACAGCAATGTATAGGACATAAAACCACCATGACAGCAGTGTATAGGGCATAATTACGCCATGACACCAATGTACCGGACATAATAACATCATGACAGCAATGTATAGGTCATAATAACGTCATGACAGCAATGTATAGGACATAATAACGTCATGATAGCAATGTATAGGGCATAATAATGTCATGACAGCAATGTACAGGGCATAACAACGTCATGACAGCAAAGTATATTCATATTCACGTCATGACAACAATGTATAGGACATGATAACGTCTTGACAGCAATGTATAGGGAATAATAACGCCATGATAGCAATGTATAGGGCATAATAACGTCATGGTAGCAATGTATAGGGCATAATATCGTCATGGTAGCGAAGTAAAGGGCATAATAACGCCATGGTAGCGATGTATAGGACATAATAACATCATGGTAGCGAGGTATAGGACATAGTAACATCATGGTAGCAATGTATAGGACATAATAACGTCATAACAGCAATGTATAAGGCATAATAACGTCGTGACAGCAATGTATAGGACATAATAATATCATGGTAGCGATGTATAGGGTATAATAACATCATGGTAGCAATGTAGAGGACATAATAACGTCATGACAGCAATGTATAGGGCTTAATAACATCATGACAGCAATGTATAAGGCATAATAACGTCATGACAGCAATGTATAGAGCATAATAACATCATGACAGCAATGTATAAGGAATAATAACGTCATGACAGCAATGTATAGGACATAAAACCACAATGACAGCAGTGTATAGGGCATAATTACGCCATGACACCAATGTACCGGATATAATAACATCATGACAGCAATCTATAGGACATAATAGCGTCATGACAGCAATGTATAGGGCATAATAACATTATGACAGCAATGTATAGGACATAATAACGTCATGACAGCAATGTATATAACATAGTACCACCATGACAGCAATGTATAGGGCATAAATACATCATGACAGCAATCTACAGGACATAATGACGTCATGGCAGCAATGTATAGGGCATAATAACATCATGACAGCAATGTATAGGGCATAATAACGTCATGACAGCAATAGATAGGACATAATAACATCATGACAGCAATGTATAGGACATAATAACGTCATGACAGCAATGTATAGGACATAATAACGTCATGACAGCAATGTATACGGCATAATAACGTCATGACAGCAATGTACAGGGCATAACAACGTCATGACAACAAAGTATATTCATATTAACGTCATGACAACAATGTAAAGGACATGATAACGTCTTGACAGCAATGTATAGGGCATAATAACGTCATGACAGCAATGTATATGACATAATAACGTCATGGTAGCAATTTATAGGGCATCATAACGTCATGACAGCAATGTACAGGGCAGATTTACGTCATGACAGCAATGTATAGGGCATAATAACTTTATGAAAGCAATGTAAAGGGCATAATTACGTCATGACAGCAATGTATAGGACATAGTAACGTCATGACAGCAATCTATAGGGCATGGTTACGTAACAGCAGCAGTGTATAGGGCATAATAACGTAATGACAGCAATTTGTATAGCATAATAATGTCATGGCAGCAATGTATAGGGCAAAAAAAACATAATGGTAGCAATAAATAGGCCATAATAACATCATGGTAGCAATGTATAGTGCATAATAACGTAATGACAGCAATGTATAGGGCATAATAACATCATGGTAGCGATGTATAGGACATAGTAACGTCATGGCAGCAATGTATAGGACATAATAACGTCATGACATCAATGTATAGGGCATAATAACGTCATGACAGGAATGTATAGGACATAATAACGTCATGGTAGCAATGTATAGGACATAATAACGTCATGGTAGCAATGTATAGGGCATAATATCGTCATGGTAGCGATGTATAGGACATAATAACGTCATGGTAGCAATGTATAGGACATAATAACGTCATGGTAGCAATGTATAGGACATAATAACGTCATGGTTGCAATGTATAGGGCATAATAACATCATGACAACAATGTATAGGACATAATAACGTCATGGTAGCAATGTATAGGACATAATAACATCATGGTAGCAATGTATAGGGCATAATAACGTCATGGTAGCGATGTATAGGACATAATAACATCATGGTAGCGATGTATAGGACATAATAACATCATGACAGCAATTTATAGGACATAATAACGTCATAGTAGCAATGTATAGGACATAATTACGTCATAGTAGCAATGTATAGGACATAATAACATCATGACAGCAATGTATAGGACATAATAATATCATGGTAGCGATGTACAGGGCATAATAACATCATGGTAGCAATGTACCGGACATAATAACGTCATGACAGCAATGTATAGGGCATAATTCCATCATGACAGCAATGTATAATGCATAATAACGTCATGACAGCAATGTATAGGGCATAATTACATCATGACAGCAATGTATAAGGCATAATAACGTCATGACAGCAATGTATAGGACATAATAACGTCATGACAGCAATGTATATAACATAAAACCACCATGACAGCAGTGTATAGGGCATAATTACGCCATGACACCAATGTACCGGACATAATAACATCATGACAGCAATCTATAGGACATAATAGCGTCATGACAGCAATGTATATAACATAGTACCACCATGACAGCAATGTATAGGGCATAATTACATCAAGACAGCAATCTATAGGACATAATAACGTCATGGCAGCAATGTATAGGGCATAATAACATCATGACAGCAATGTATAGGGCATAAAAACGTCATGACAGCAATAGATAGGACATAATAACATCATGACAGCAATGTATAGGACATAATAACGTCATGACAGCAATGTATAGGACATAATAACGTCATGACAGCAATGTATAGGGCATAATAGCGTCATGGCAGCAATGTACAGGGCATAACAACGTCATGACAGCAAAGTATATTCATATTAACGTCATGACAACAATGTATAGGACATGATAACGTCTTGACAGCAATGTATAGGGCATAATTACGCCATGAAAGCAATGTATATGGCATAATAACGTCATGACAGCAATGTATATGACATAATAACGTCATGGCATCAATTTATAGGGCATCATAACGTCATGACAGCAATGTATATAACATAGTACCACCATGACAGCAATGTACAGGGCAGAATTACGTCATGGCAGCAATGTATAGGACATATTAACGTCATGACATCAATGTATAGGGCATAATAACGTCATGACAGCAATGTATAGGACATAATAACGTCATGGTAGCAATGTATAGGACAGAATAACGTCATGGTAGCAATGTATAGGGCATAATATCGTCATGGTAGCGATGTATAGGACATAATAACGTCATGGTAGCAATGTATAGGACATAATAACGTCATGGTAGCAATGTATAGGACATAATAACGTCATGGTAGCAATGTATAGGGCATAATAACAACTTGACAACAATGTATAGGACATAATAACGTCATGGTAGCAATGTATAGGACATAATAACATCATGGTAGCAATGTATAGGGCATAATAACGTCATGGTAGCGATGTATAGGACATAATAACGTCATGGTAGCAATGTATATGGCATAATAACATCATGACAACAATGTATAGGACATAATAACGTCATGGTAGCAATGTATAGGACATAATAACATCATGGTAGCAATGTATAGGGCATAATAACGTCACGGTAGCTATGTATAGGACATAATAACATCATGGTAGCGATGTATAGGACATAATAACATCATGACAGCAATTTATAGGACATAATAACGTCATAGTAGCAATGTATAGGACATAATAACGTCATAGTAGCAATGTATAGGACATAATAACGTCATGACAGCAATGTATAGGGCATAATAACATCATGACAGCAATGTATAGGACATAATAATATCATGGTAGCGATGTACAGGGCATAATAACATCATGGTAGCAATGTACCGGACATAATAACGTCATGACAGCAATGTATAGGGCATAATTCCATCATGACAGCAATGTATAATGCATAATAACGTCATGACAGCAATGTATAGGGCATAATTACATCATGACAGCAATGTATAAGGCATAATAACGTCATGACAGCAATGTATAGGACATAATAACGTCATGACAGCAATGTATATAACATAAAACCACCATGACAGCAGTGTATAGGGCATAATTACGCCATGACACCAATGTACCGGACATAATAACATCATGACAGCAATCTATAGGACATAATAGCGTCATGACAGCAATGTATATAACATAGTACCACCATGACAGCAATGTATAGGGCATAATTACATCATGACAGCAATCTATAGGACATAATAACGTCATGGCAGCAATGTATAGGGCATAATAACATCATGACAGCAATGTATAGGGCATAATAACGTCATGACAGCAATAGATAGGACATAATAACATCATGACAGCAATGTATAGGACATAATAACGTCATGACAGCAATGTATAGGACATAATAACGTCATGACAGCAATGTATAGGGCATAATAGCGTCATGGCAGCAATGTACAGGGCATAACAACGTCATGACAGCAAAGTATATTCATATTAACGTCATGACAACAATGTATAGGACATGATAACGTCTTGACAGCAATGTATAGGGCATAATTACGCCATGAAAGCAATGTATATGGCATAATAACGTCATGACAGCAATGTATATGACATAATAACGTCATGGCAGCAATTTATAGGGCATCATAACGTCATGACAGCAATGTATATAACATAGTACCACCATGACAGCAATGTACAGGGCAGAATTACGTCATGGCAGCAATGTATAGGACATAATAACGTCATGACATCAATGTATAGGGCATAATAACGTCATGACAGCAATGTATAGGACATAATAACGTCATGGTAGCAATGTATAGGACATAATAACGTCATGGTAGCAATGTATAGGGCATAATATCGTCATGGTAGCGATGTATAGGACATAATAACGTCATGGTAGCAATGTATAGGACATAATAACGTCATGGTAGCAATGTATAGGACATAATAACGTCATGGTAGCAATGTATAGGGCATAATAACAACATGACAACAATGTATAGGACATAATAACGTCATGGTAGCAATGTATAGGACATAATAACATCATGGTAGCAATGTATAGGGCATAATAACGTCATGGTAGCGATGTATAGGACATAATAACATCATGGTAGCGATGTATAGGACATAATAACATCATGACAGCAATTTATAGGACATAATAACGTCATAGTAGCAATGTATAGGACATAATAACGTCATGGTAGCAATGTATAGGACATAATAACGTCATGGTAGCAATGTATATGGCATAATAACATCATGACAACAATGTATAGGACATAATAACGTCATGGTAGCAATGTATAGGACATAATAACATCATGGTAGCACTGTATAGGGCATAATAACGTCACGGTAGCGATGTATAGGACATAATAACATCATGGTAGCGATGTATAGGACATAATAACATCATGACAGCAATTTATAGGACATAATAACGTCATAGTAGCAATGTATAGGACATAATAACGTCATAGTAGCAATGTATAGGACATAATAACGTCATGACAGCAATGTATAGGGCATAATAACATCATGACAGCAATGTATAATGCATAATAACGTCATGACAGCAATGTATAGGGCATAATTACATCATGACAGCAATGTATAAGGCATAATAACGTCATGACAGCAATGTATAGGACATAATAACGTCATGACAGCAATGTATATAACATAAAACCACCATGACAGCAGTGTATAGGGCATAATTACGCCATGACACCAATGTACCGGACATACTAACATCATGACAGCAATCTTTAGGACATAATAGCGTCATGACAGCAATGTATAGGGCATAATAACATTATGACAGCAATGTATAGGACATAATAACGTCATGACAGCAATGTATATAACATAGTACCACCATGACAGCAATGTATAGGGCATAATTACATCATGACAGCAATCTATAGGACATAATAACGTCATGGCAGCAATGTATAGGGTATAATAACATCATGACAGCAATGTATAGGGCATAATAACGTCATGACAGCAATAGATAGGACATACTAACATCATGACAGCAATGTATAGGACATAATAACGTCATGACAGCAATGTATAGGACATAATAACGTCATGACAGCAATGTATAGGGCATAATAACATCATGGCAGCAATGTACAGGGCATAACAACGTCATGACAGCAAAGTATATTCATATTAACGTCATGACAACAATGTATAGGACACGATAACGTCTTGACAGCAATGTATAGGGCATAATTACGCCATGAAAGCAATGTATAGGGCATAATAACGTCATGACAGCAATGTATATGACATAATAACGTCATGGCAGCAATTTATAGGGCATCATAACGTCATGGCAGCAATGTATATAACATAGTACCACCATGACAGCAATGTACAGGGCATAATTACGTCATGACAGCAATGTATAGAACATAATAACGTCATGACATCAATGTATAGGACATAATAACGTCATGGTTACAATGTATAGGGCATATTATCGTCATGGTAGCGATGTATAGGACATAATAACGTCATGGTAGCAATGTATAGGACATAATAACGTCATGGTAGCAATGTATAGGACATAATAACGCAATGGTAGCAATGTATAGGGCATAATAACATCATGACAACAATGTATAGGACATAATAACGTCATGGTAGCAATGTATAGGACATAATAACATCATGGTAGCAATGTATAGGGCATAATAACGTTATGCTAGCGATGTATAGGACATAATAACATCATGGTAGCGATGTATAGGACATAATAACATCATGACAGCAATTTATAGGACATAATAACGTCATAGTAGCAATGTATAGGACATAATAACGTCATAGTAGCAATGTATAGGACATAATAACATCATGACAGCAATGTATAGGACATAATAATATCATGGTAGCGATGTATAGGGCATAATAACATCATGGTAGCAATGTATAGGACATAATAACGTCATGACAGCAATGTATAGGGCATAATAACATCATGACAGCAATGTATAATGCATAATAACGTCATGACAGCAATGTATAGGGCATAATTACATCATGACAGCAATGTATAAGGCATAATAACGTCATGACAGCAATGTATAGGACATAATAACGTCATGACAGCAATGTATATAACATAAAACCACCATGACAGCAGTGTATAGGGCATAATTACGCCATGACACCAATGTACCGGACATAATAACATCATGACAGCAATCTATAGGACATAATAGCGTCATGACAGCAATGTATAGGGCATAATAACATTATGACAGCAATGTATAGGACATAATAACGTCATGACAGCAATGTATATAAAATAGTACCACCATGACAGCAATGTATAGGGCATAATTACATCATGACAGCAATCTATAGGACATAATAACGTCATGGCAGCAATGTATAGGGCATTATAACATCATGACAGCAATGTATAGGGCATAATAACGTCATGACAGCAATAGATAGGACATAATAACATCATGACAGGAATGTATAGGACATAATAACGTCATGACAGCAATGTATAGGACATAATAACGTCATGACAGCAATGTATAGGGCATAATAACGTCATGGCAGCAATGTACAGGGCATAACAACGTCATGACAGCAAAGTATATTCATATTAACGTCATGACAGCAATGTATATAACATAGTACCACCATGACAGCAATGTACAGGGCAGAATTACGTCATGACAGCAATGTATAGGGTATAATAACTTTATGAAAGCAATGTATAAGGCATAATTACGTCATTACAGCAATGTATAGGGCATAATAACGTCATGACAGGGATGTATAGGACATAATTACGTGATGGTAGCAATGTATAGGACATGGTTACGTAACAGCAGCAGTGTATAGGGCATAATAACGTCATGACAGCAATTTGTATAGCATAATAATGTCATGGCAGCAATGTATAGGGCAAAAAAAAACATAATGGTAGCAATAAATAGGCCATAATAACATCATGGTAGCAATGTATAGGGCATAATAACGTAATGACAGCAATGTATAGGGCATAATAACATCATGGTTGCGATGTATAGGACATAGTAACGTCATGGCAGCAATGTATAGGACATAATAACGTCATGACATCAATGTATAGGGCATAATAACGTCATGACAGCAATGTTTAGGACATAATAACGTCATGGTAGCAATGTATAGGACATAATAACGCCATGGTAGCAATGTATAGGGCATAATATCGTCATGGTAGCGATGTATAGGACATAATAACGTCATGGTAGCAATGTATAGGACATAATAACATCATGGTAGCAATGTATAGGACATAATAACATCATGGTAGCAATGTATAGGGCATAATATCGTCATGGTAGCAATGTAAAGGACATAATAACGTCATGGTAGCGATGTATAGGACATAATAACATCATAATAGCAATGTATAGGACATAATAACGTCATGGTAGCAATGTATAGGACATAATAACGTCATGGTAGCAATGTATAGGGCATAATATCGTCATGGTAGCGATGTATAGGGCATAATAACGTCATGGTAGCGATGTATAGGACATAATAACGTCATGGTAGCGATGTATAGGACATAATAACATCATGGTAGCGATGTATAGGACATAATAACATCATGGTAGCAATGTATAGGACATAATAACGTCATGGTAGTAATGTATAGGACATAATAACGTCATGACAGCAATGTATAGGACATAATAATATCATGGTAGCGATGTATAGGGCATAATAACGTCATGACAGCAATGTATAGGACATAGTAACGTCATACATAGCATCAATGTATAGGGCATAATAACGTCATGGTAGCGATGTATAGGACATAATAACATCATGGTAGCGATGTATAGGGCATAATAACATCATGGTAGCAATGTATAGGACATAATAACGTCATGACAGCAATGTATAGGACATAATAACATCATGACAGCAATGTATAGGGCAAATACCGTGATGACAGCAATGTATAGGACATAGTAACGTCATACATAGCATCAATGTATAGGACATAATAACGTCATGGCAGCAATTTATAGGGCATAATAACTCTATGGCAATAATGTGTGGGGCATAATAATGTCACGACAGCAATGTATAGGACATAATAACTCCATGGCAGTAATGAATGGGGCATAATAATGTTATGGCAACAATGTATCAAGCACAAAAACTTCATGGCAGTAATGTATCGGGCATAATAAAGCCATGTCAGTAACGTATGGGGCATAATAACACAATAGCAGTAATGCATAGAGCATAATAACTCCCATGTTAGGGACACCCAGTACACATCTATAAGTATCACCAAAAAAAAAGAAAATAAAGGTTGAAGTCTACATTTCAATCACCACTTAACTATGATGATGTTGATGATGATGATGATGATGATGATGATGATTTTCTATAAATACTTGGTCATTTTGTACTGTATTATATACTGCCATCTTCTCCAACTTTTGTATATCGTTTTGTACTTGGCAATAGCCAAAATGGTTATGTCAATAAAAGTTTGAATTGAATTGAATTGATGATTTTTTTTTCAGACCTAGGTGTATAATCTTGCTCATTGTGATAATGATGGTATAGCCACGAAGATGACGAAGCTGCAAATGATCAACCTTGTGAAGGACAAAGATGCCGATGATGGTAATAGTTTCTTTGCATAATGTTGGAACAAAATAATAGTGACTCACAGATAAACATGCTATGTTTATAGATAGATGTTGATTTGCTCATGGTATGATGATAGGTGATGGATGTTGATGATGGTGATGATGATGACGATGATGATTGGTGATGGATGTTGATTTGCTCATGGTATGATGATTGGTGATGGATGTTGATGATGGTGATGATGATGGCGATGATGATTGGTGATGGATGTTGATGATGGTGATGATGATAACGATGATGATAGGTGATAGTGGTGCTGGTGGCAATAAAGTGAATATTATTGTTATTATTATTATAATTATTATTATTATTATTATTATTATTATTATTATTATTATTATTATTATTATGCTTTTTGTAATGATGTTGATGCTGATGCTGTTGGTTGTGATGTTGCTGATGATGATGTTTAAGATGATGATGATGATGGTGATAGTGTTTTTCGTAGAAAATATCACAATTTTTGCTGCTGTTGTTGACAACAGGGATAAGGATATTTTGGTGATTAAACTCATGACGAATGATGCTGCTGCTACTGCTACTACTGCTGATGATGATGACGATTATTATTGCAATAATGGCTATTGCGATGAAAACGAAATGTGATGATGAAGACAGTGGTGATTAGGGTAAGGTGGGAAAGAAGAGAAAGATAATGTCTGTGATTTTGATAATTATGATGTTGCTGATGTTGCTTTTTGTGATACCTTTAGTGGTTGTTGTGATGATGATGTTAAGTTGTAGTTGGCCATAGTGATGATTATGATTAATTGGTGGTGATATTGTTGTTGGTGGTAATGATCATGGTGATGATAAAAGTGATTGTGATAATGACGAGTTAGCTGTAGGTAATGTTAATAATAATTATGTTGTTGGTTATATTGTTGTTGATGACGATAACGGTGCTCATGGTGTTGCTTAGAATGGTGTTTAGATATTGGTGATTATGATGACGATGGCAAATAAGAGGAAGCTGTTGTTGATTATGACGTTGATCATTGCGTAATGTTTTGTTTCAATGATAATGACTGACGATGATGACGAAGGTTATAAGTGTGGTGGTTATGTTGATACTTTTTAACTGAGCGTGACTTAAAACTATGACTTTAAAGGAGGTATCCGACAGATTGCCAATATCCAATGCATGTAGCAATATCTTACCACTCCTTTGTGATATCTGGACATAATTGTTTGCATAAACTCATAGTTTAGTCTAAGTTAAGACGGTTTTAAACACCACCTATATTGTTACACAGTAAAACCGCGATAACAAAACCCCAACAGCTCATTGTTTCCAAATCTATAAATAAGCACGATAGTGATCTTTGCTAAAACAGATATCGACATCAGAGCGGATTAACCGGATGACTAGATAACGTGATCTAGAAAGAAAGTTGTCACGTGTTTTAACCAGGTTTTCTTTAGGAAAATCTTGGTTATTAGCTTGAGGTGTGTCGTTGGGTGGGCGGGCATGTCAACATTTCATTAAGTTTTTTGTCAAAGTTGTCTTTTCTCAGTAACAGTTCAAGGTAAAGCTTTGAAACTGAACATAGTATGTCTGACATCACAGTAGCAATTATCAGGATAAGTTTCATAACCCCTGACTCTATTTTGCTAAAGTTATGCCCATTTTTCACTTAGAATCTTTTTGTCAAAGTTCTACTTTTCTCAGTATCCGTTCAACAGAGAGCTTTGAAACTTTGGGTAGAGCAAATGTAATGCTGCACCTCAAAGGCAAAACACTTCTCCTGAAGAGGATATAACATAATATTTGGAGTTTGCTTATTTTAACAAAGCAGACACATTTAATGCCAATTTTAGAAAACAAAATATTAATAAATTCAAAGTTGGATGGAGAATTTTCAAAAAATTTGGCATACACGTCTACATTAAAGTATACAACTCATCCGTTGTGTTAATTTTCAAATTATATTTATTTTCTATTACACTTGCTTTACCTTTACATAGTTGCTAGACATCACAGTAGCAATTATCAGGACAAGTTTCATAACCCCTGACTCTATTTAGCCAAAGTTATGCTCCTTTTTCACTTAGATTTTTTTATTAATTTGTTTTGTGAAAGATGTCTTTTTCTCAGACATCACAGTAGCAATTATTTTTATTATTATTAGTTTCATAACTCTTGTCTGTATTTTGTCATAGTTATGCCGCTTTTTCACATAGCATTTTCATTGAGTTTTTCTGTTTCAGTTGTATTTTTCTCAATAACCATGAAAGAGTTTTGAAACTTAGCATTGTTCATTTAATATAACAGAGTGTCTTGTCTAACAACCATGACCCTACCTTAAATATCAAGGTCACACCTAGGGTATAAAGTATAAAAAATGCCACAATGTAGCTTCCTGAGTTTAGTTCAGTACTTAAAAAAGGTACTTATTTAGATGCATAAAAGAATGTTCCCCTCAATGAAACAGAATTTTGCACACAAGAACCATGGCCCTGCCTCAAATGTCAAGGTCACACTTTAGAGTTCAAATGTCAACATTTGTGCAAATTGATAGTTTCTGGAGCATAACATTGCAACTAATGAAAGGATTTCACCCACATTACACAGAATTGTTTCTCTAAACGTAAAATGAAAACCTGGCTTGGCGACGTTTCTTGTCTTTCGTTTAAAAATAGCTATCTCTGCAGCGTGGCATAGATAGGAAAAAGACTTATCAATTTGATCTGGATATTGACTTACCTTATTTAGACATTCAATTTGAACTTGTGCGAAGACACTGATCAGACAGAATGATGAAACTGACTTGACCACTTGACCTGACAGTAAGTCTTGGCTGACATGATATATCAACAGAACTAATTGACTTGACTGACTGACTGCCTGACCGGTTTGCATGTAAGTACTCAGTGTTTGAATGACATAAAATGCCAAAGAAGTGGAACATATGTGTTAACATATGATACACCGACTGTCCAGAGACTACAGGGAACAATAAACACCAGTAAGAATTTTACACAGCCATTTCAAGGCCAATATATGCAATCCCCACCGTACCAAGGTACGAGGCAATGCATACATAGCCAGCTGCCGAACCCCTCTTCACTCATAACCAAGATTTAAACTTACCACCCCCATAGGCCGTTTCTATTATGGAGGGCTAACAACTATAAAAATAAAACTCGACAATATTGAACGTATAGTTAAATCAGTTGCACGTGAAGGGGCATAGAAAAACAGGAACATTATTTTAGACATAAGCGTCAATGACATAGAAGGTACAAACTCATTTCTAAGGGGCAAATATGATGAGCGTAATAAAGCAATTAACTTAGTAAAGAAAGATGGTAAATTACTCGTCACTCAACAATGTCATCCAGGAGATGTCTCTACAACAAACATCTCTAAGAGAAAAGTTATTTGATCATGAGTACTGCCATGTGAAAGACAATCTGATATTCTACGGAATACCGGAAGTGGCGAGTTATGTTACTGTGGATGATGGGAAGGGTACTGTGGATGATGGAAAGGGCACTTTTCGACGAAGAAACACAGCAATATGAACAGCTTGTTAAGACGTTCATTCGGGATGATCTTCAATTAGATCCAACAACATTTGTCTTTGACCGAGCACATACATTGGGAGATCCAACAAAAACAAAGAAACAGCATTAAGTTATTGTTAAAGTTCAGCCAACAGAAGATGGTAAGAAAAACTGAAAATATTTTAAGGGAGAACCTCGCTAGCAAACAAAGGTGTGGGGTGCAACTACCTAAGGACTGGATGGAAGCAAGTCGAAAACAGTGTGGTGTATAAGAGCAAACAAGGGTGTGGGCTTGCAACTACCTAAGGAGTGGATGGAAGCAAGATGAAAACTGAGTGTGGTGTATATGAGCGAACAAGGGTGTGGGCGTGCAACTACCTAAGGAGTGGATGGAAGCAAGTCGAAAACAGTGTGGTGTATAAGAGCAAACAAGGGTGTGGGCTTGCAACTACCTAAGGAGTGGATGGAAGCAAGATGAAAACTGAGTGTGGTGTATATGAGCGAACAAGGGTGTGGGCGTGCAACTACCTAAGGAGTGGATGGAAGCAAGTCGAAAACAGTGTGGTGTATAAGAGCAAACAAGGGTGTGGGCTTGCAACTACCTAAGGAGTGGATGGAAGCAAGATGAAAACTGAGTGTGGTGTATATGAGCGAACAAGGGTGTGGGCGTGCAACTACCTAAGGAGTGGATGGAAGCAAGTCGAAAACAGTGTGGTGTATAAGAGCAAACAAGGGTGTGGGCTTGCAACTACCTAAGGAGTGGATGGAAGCAAGATGAAAACTGAGTGTGGTGTATATGAGCGAACAAGGGTGTGGGCGTGCAACTACCTAAGGAGTGGATGGAAGCAGAGCAAAAACAGAGTGTGGTGTATAAGAGCGAACAAGGGTGTGGGCGTGCAACTACCTAAGGAGTGGATGGAAGCAAGATGAAAACAGAGTGTGGTGTATAAGAGTGAACAAGGGTGTGGGCGTGCAACTACCTAAGGAGTGGATGGAAGCAAGATGAAAACAGAGTGTGGTGTATAAGAGTGAACAAGGGTGTGGGCGTGCAACTACCTAAGGAGTGGATGGAAGCAAGATGAAAACAGAGTGTGGTGTATAAGAGCGAACAAGGGTGTGGGCGTGCAACTACCTAAGGAGTGGATGGAAGCAGAGCAAAAACAGAGTGTGGTGTATAAGAGCGAACAAGGGTGTGGGCGTGCAACTACCTAAGGAGTGGATGGAAGCAGAGCAAAAACTGAGTGTGGTGTATATGAGCGAACAAGGGTGTGGGCGTGCAACTACCTAAGGAGTGGATGGAAGCAGAGCAAAAACTGAGTGTGGTGTATATGAGCGAACAAGGGTGTGGGCGTGCAACTACCTAAGGAGTGGATGGAAGCAGAGCAAAAACAGAGTGTGGTGTATAAGAGCGAACAAGGGTGTGGGCGTGCAACTACCTAAGGAGTGGATGGAAGCAAGATGAAAACAGAGTGTGGTGTATAAGAGTGAACAAGGGTGTGGGCGTGCAACTACCTAAGGAGTGGATGGAAGCAGAGCAAAAACAGAGTGTGGTGTATAAGAGCGAACAAGGGTGTGGGCGTGCAACTACCTAAGGAGTGGAGGGAAGCAAGATGAAAACTGAGTGTGGTGTATATGAGCAAACAAGGGTGTGGGCGTGCAACTACCTAAGGACTGGATGGAAGCAAGTCGAAAACAGTGTGGTGTATAAGAGCAAACAAGGGTGTGGGCTTGCAACTACCTAAGGAGTGGATGGAAGCAAGATGAAAACTGAGTGTGGTGTATATGAGCGAACAAGGGTGTGGGCGTGCAACTACCTAAGGAGTGGATGGAAGCAGAGCAAAAACAGAGTGTGGTGTATAAGAGTGAACAAGGGTGTGGGCGTGCAACTACCTAAGGAGTGGAGGGAAGCAAGATGAAAACTGAGTGTGGTGTATATGAGCGAACAAGGGTGTGGGCGTGCAACTACCTAAGGAGTGGATGGAAGCAAGATGAAAACTGAGTGTGGTGTATATGAGCGAACAAGGGTGTGGGCGTGCAACTACCTAAGGAGTGGATGGAAGCAGAGCAAAAACTGAGTGTGGTGTATAAGAGCGAACAAGGGTGTGGGCGTGCAACTACCTAAGGAGTGGATGGAAGCAGAGCAAAAACAGAGTGTGGTGTATAAGAGCGAACAAGGGTGTGGGCGTGCAACTACCTAAGGAGTGGAGGGAAGCAAGATGAAAACTGAGTGTGGTGTATATGAGCGAACAAGGGTGTGGGCGTGCAACTACCTAAGGAGTGGATGGAAGCAAGATGAAAACTGAGTGTGGTGTATATGAGCGAACAAGGGTGTGGGCGTGCAACTACCTAAGGAGTGGATGGAAGCAGAGCAAAAACTGAGTGTGGTGTATAAGAGCGAACAAGGGTGTGGGCGTGCAACTACCTAAGGAGTGGATGGAAGCAGAGCAAAAACAGAGTGTGGTGTATAAGAGCGAACAAGGGTGTGGGCGTGCAACTACCTAAGGAGTGGAGGGAAGCAAGGCGAAAACAGATTGTGGTGTATAAGAGCAAACAAGGGTGTGGGCGTGCAACTACCTAAGTAGTGGATGGAAGCAAGGTGAAAACAGTGTGGTGTATAAGAGTGAACAAGGGTGTGGGCGTCCAACTACCTAAGGAGTGGTTGGAAGCAAGGTGAAAACAGTGGGGTGTATAAGAGCGAACAAGGGTGTGGGTGTGCAACTACCTAAGTAGTGGATGTAAGCAAGGCGAAAACAGAGTGTGGTGTATAAGAGCGAACAAGGGTGTGGGCGTGCAACTACCTAAGGAGTGGATGGAAGCAAGGCGAAATCCTAGTGTGGTGTATAAGAGCGAAAAAAGGAAAGCAGGTGAAATTTGTAGGAGAAAAAATATTCATAAATGGACCAGAATATACAGCAACGCCAGCAGCACCATCAGAGTTGTCAAGGAGAGCAAATCGACTTTATTTCATGGAACATACACGAACTAGTAAGAAAATGATCGGATCCTGACTTCTTAAACATTGTAATCAAACATGATGTTATCTTATATGAAACTTGGCTATCACCGAACTCGTTTTATAATATAGGCATTTCAGGATAAAAGGTTGAACATTAGTATGGGCAGAAATTCACAAACAGTAAAAACGAAGGTATGGCATGATTATGCTGGAGACATTTTCATTTATATGAAAAACACTTTTTTTAAGATAAAGTTAATATAATAGAGAAACAACAATTGGTTATTATCGTATATGGATTAGACTGACTGACCAACTGGACTGACTTGCTGACTGGACAGACTGACCTGACTAGACTGGATTGGACTGACTGGACTGACCTGACTGACGGACCTGACTGGACTGGACTGACTGACTAGACTGACTGGACTGACTGACCGGACCGACTGACCTGACTGACAGACCGTACTGACCTTACTGGACTGACTGACTGGACTAATTGACTATACTAGACTGACTGGACCGACTGACCAGACCGACAGATCGAACCGACTGACCTGACTCGACTAGACTGGACTGACTGACTGGAATGACTGGACCAACTGACTGAACTGACTGACCGGACTGACTGACCTGACTGACAGACCGTACTGACCTTACTGGATTGACTGACTGGACTAATTGACTATACTAGACTGACTGGACCGACTGACCAGACCGACAGATCGAACCGACTGACCTGACTCGACTAGACTGGACTGACTGACTGGAATGACTGGACCAACTGACTGAACTGACTGACCGGACTGACTGACCTGACTAGACTGGATTGGACTGACTGGACTGACCAGACTGACTGACCTGACTAGACTGGATTGGACTGACTGACTGACTGACTGACTGGACTGACTGACTGGACTGACAGGACTGACTGACCTGACCTGACCTGACCAGACTGGACTGGACTGGACTGGACTGGACTGACTGACTGACTGACTGACTGACTGACTGGACTGACTGGACTGACTGGACTGACCAGACTGACTGACCTGACTAGACTGGACTGACTGACTGACTGACTGACTGACCAGACTGACTGACCTGACTAGACTGGACTGACTGATTGACTGGACTGACCAGACTGACTGACCTGACTAGACTGTGCTGACTGATTGGAACTACTGACCTGACTGGACCGACTGACTGGACTGATTGACGTGACCGACTGACTGGACTGATTGATTTGGCTGACTGACCTGACTGGGCTGACTGACTGACCTGACTGGACTGACTGACTGGACCGACTGACCTGACTGGACCGACTGACCTGACTGGACCGACTGACCTGACTGGACTGACTGGACCGACTGACTGACTGACCGGACTGACTGACCTGACTGGACCGATTGACCTGACTGGACTGACTGGACCGACTGACTGATTGACCTGACTGGACTGACTGGACCGACTGACTGACTGACCTGACTGGACCGACTGACCTGACTGGACCGATTGACCTGACTGGACTGACTGGACCGACTGACCTGACTGGACTGACTGGACCGACTGACTGACTGACCGGACTGACTGACCTGACTAGACTGGACTGTCTGATTGACTGGACTGATGGGACCAACTTACCAGACCGACTGACCTGACTGGGCTGACTGACTGACCTGACTGGACTGACTGACTGGATGACTGACTTGACATACTGACTGGACTGACTGGGATTAGGGATTGGCCGGCATTTTTGCCGATACTGCGCAGCGACATTTCAATCATTATAGCACAGGGGCACTTATGAGGTGCCCAAGGACTGAACCCGGCCGGTCCATTATACTGACACCGACGAGTCAGGCGTAATGCTGTCCCCTTAGCCCCGAGCGTTAGGATGGAAGCCACTACTACCAACTTTAAAGTCTTTGGTTTGACCCGGCCGGGGTTCGAACCCGCGACCTCCCGATCCGCAAGCCGACGCTCTACCAATTGAGCTATTGCGGCCGGACTGATTGATTTGGCTGACTGACCTGACTGACTGACCTGACTAGACTAGACTGACTGGACTGATTGACTGGACTTACCTACAGGACTAACTGACTGGAGAGACCAACATGATATACTGGACTGAAAGGTTTGGACCAAACTGACAGAAACGATTGGACAGAAAGAACGAAGTGGCTGATTGGACAGACCAACTAGACCTACCAATTGGGCATACGGACTGGATTGACTGGACTAACTGATTTGACAGACTGACTAGACAGATTTGGCTGGACCAACTGAATGGACAGACTGACTAGACAGACTGGCTGGACCAACTGAATGGACAGACTGACTAGACAGACTGGCTGGACCAACTGAAAGAACAGACTGACTGGACCAACTGATTGGACAGACTTACTAGACAGACTGGCTAAACCAACTGAATGGACAGACTGACTAGACAGATTGGCTGGACCAACTGATTGGACAGACTGACTAGACAGACTGGCTGGACCCACTTGAATGGACAAACTGACTAGACAGACTGGCTGGACCAACTGATTGGACAGACTGACTGGACATATTGGCTGGACCCAATTGAATGGACAGACTGACTAGACAGACTGGCTGGACCAACTGATTGGACAGACTGACTAGACAGACTGGCTGGACCAACTGATTGGACAGACTGACTAGACAGACTGGCTGGACCCACTTGAATGGACAAACTGACTAGACAGACTGGCTGGACCAACTGATTGGACAGACTGACTAGACAGACTGGCTAAACCAACTGAATGGACAGACTGACTAGACAGACTGGCTGGACCAACTGATTGGACAGACTGACTAGACAGACTGGCTGGACTCACTTGAATGGACAAACTGACTAGACAGACTGGCTGGACCAACTGATTGGACAGACTGACTAGACAGACTGGCTGGACTCACTTGAATGGACAAACTGACTAGACAGACTGGCTGGACCAACTGATTGGACAGACTGACTAGACAGACTGGCTGGACTCACTTGAATGGACAAACTGACTAGACAGACTGGCTGGACCAACTGATTGGACAGACTGACTAGACAGACTGACTGGACCAACTGATTGGACAGACTTACTAGACAGACTGACTGGACCAACTGATTGGACAGACTGACTTGACCAACTGATTGGACAAACTGACTAGACAGACTGGCTGGACCAACTGATTGGACAAACTGACTAGACAGACTGGCTGGACCAACTGATTGGACAGACTTACTAGACAGACTGGCTGGACCAACTGATTGGACAGACTGACTAGACAGACTGACTGGACCAACTGATTGGACAGACTTACTAGACAGACTGACTGGACCAACTGATTGGACAGACTGACTTGACCAACTGATTGGACAAACTGACTAGACAGACTGATAGACGGACTGGACTGACTGCTAGTGTTCATCCAATTACACGTCCCTTTTTAATTCGCTGCTTAAATGTTTTTTTTAGTTTTTGTCAACTTTTTACTTTATAAGCAACTATAAAAATGTTTAACTCGGTAGACTTTAGTAGTAAATACTGAGTTAACAAAGTACATACTCTCAAAGTCTTTAAGGAAAAGGAAGAAAATTACAAAACAAGAAGGAATGATAAAAACGAAAAAAGAAAGAAAAAAAAAGAAAGACAGTTATAAAATAAAAAAAAAACCAGGCAGAACGAGAAAAGTTTGAAATAAGGAATGATGGGAGAAAGAGGGAAAGGAATGAAGAAACATGAAAAGTACGGAGAATTAAAAAAGGAAGACAAATGACAGAAGGAAGGAAACAAGTACTAAGCGAAGAAAAAAAATGTGTAAAAACAAAAAAGAACACATGTCTAAAGAAGAGAATAATTCAAAAATAAGAACTTTCTACATGAGAAATTATTAAAACAAACGACGAAATAAAGGAAGGAAGAAAAGGGGTAGGCAAATGGAAATGATGGAAGGAAAAATGTTGGAGAAAATGTAAGAAGGAAAGCATAAGAGGAAAGCAAAATAATGAACGCAAAGAATTAGGAGTTGGAAGAAAAAATGAAGGAAAGGAAAAATAAAATAAAATTATAGACAGGACATTACATGGAAAACAATGGAAAGTGATTTGCGCGTGTTATGATAAAAGCGGCCCGCTAATGTTTGTCTGTTAACTTCATTTTCCATTCAAATGTTTTATAAAAATCTCAATGCACTAGTACAACTTAAAAGTAAATAAGCCGAGCTCACTTATTGGCTCATTCAAACTTCCCGCCGAGAAATAACAGAAACTACTTTAAAGCAATACTATCGGATAAAAATTAAAGAGGCAGTAACAAATATTAAAACGCTGAAAATAACAAATAGAGTTATATACATATTCAAGTCTATGGAATTTTTACGTGTTTAGAATACGCATATTTAAAAAATCATAATCGCTAAAATTATATGGATAAAAATATTATAAACATGTTTAAATCATGTTAGGAACACCGAGTATGCATCTATATTAGTCGTAGGTAACACCTTAAAAATTAGGCAATCAACGATGAAGTCAACATTTCAATCACCACTTAACCAGGGTAATTAACTCTTATTAATTCTAAATTAAGGCTTAAATACTTAAATGTGGGAAAGGTAACTGTACTCTCCTGTTTGTTTTGTTACAAGCTCAGTTCCAATTTGCAGTTCCTCATATTCACAAACGATACATATGTATAATACAAAATATTAATACTGATGTTAGTTTCTGTAAAGAGATTTACCCTTCATTTCGCTGATGATACGGTTGTTGGTTTTTGCAAGTTCTCCCTATGCTATACAATCAGTGTTCAACGATTTGTGCCAGTATTGTAGAAGGTGGGGTTTACTAATAAATGAGCAAAAGGCAAAAGTTATGTTGTTGTTTTTTTAGAGTAAGAAGTACCTCATGTGAAATAAGATTAAATGACATACAATTGGACGTAGTAAATTCGTTTAAGTGCCTGGGTGTCCACTTATTTAAAATGGTCGTGGCAAAAAACACAGACAAAAATTGCATAACAGTTGTCATACACACTACATGTAGAACCTGTTTATTGTCATGAACAAACTGTCTCTTAAAGCAAGTGAAAAGTGTTAATTATTTAATAATACATTAGTGGGATCTATTCTAAACTACAACGCAGCAATTAGGGGGTATAATGATACCAGGGACATAGACCTAATACATTGCATTTTTCAGAAAGGTTCTGCATGTAAAAGGCTCTACTAATATATAATGCAATGTAAGGAGAGCTGGTAGATATCCGATGAAGATAAGTAGAGAAATTATCATGGTTAAGTACTGGATGAAATAATCAACTTTATATGATACAGTAGCAAATGACGCTAACAGTGGAACAAGATATAGTAGACTTAATTGAGCAATTCATGTTAAAACGCATACTAGAAAACACTGGCTAATACCTGTCAAATGCAAAACACACAATCTATTTCCTATGGCTTAATCAGGCGGAAAATCGTAGGCATATATATATAAAAAAACTGTACTCTAATATACTCCACAAGACTATCAACAAATGTTTTATTTAAACAGGACCTAGAAATTGAACAGTATCTGGAAATGAATATTGAAACAAAACATTAAAGTAGCAATCGCAAGGTTCATGTTGTATGCTCATAGTTTATGTACCGAAACTGGGAGATAATGATATACATTTAGAAAGACATCAGAGCATATGTACACAGTGCAATTTGAAAGTGGTTGAAGATTGTAACCATTTCTTATTAATTTGTCAGAAGTTCAAAGATTTAAGACTCAAATACTTTAAACCTTAAGATGGGCAAAAATTAATAAGTACATATATATGCTTCATTACACGGCAAATGTGTGGCTATATTAAATTTCTTTATTTGCAATTAGTATCAGAATATAAGTTGTATTTGTCTAACAAGTACAGAACACCAATCACTTTTATAAACCCAGCAATATTGATAAATTGAAACTATAACATAGAAAATACTTTTTGTGCACTGATATAAATTATTACCATTTGTTAACAGCTCAGATTGTATTTATTGCGACACTGAAAAAGTTCATGTAAAACATAACTAGTGTGGTTGTGTTTTTCATCGTTTATGCCATTTTAAAGTTATGTTTTATATTATTATTTATAACATGACCCTATCGTGTTTGTTTTTTTTCTGTTTATCAAATGTCTGGTATATTATAAGGTTTATATTTACATTGTATGATATTTCTCCCCAGAAAAGTAAAATACTTATTTATAACACCGTGTTATTGGTGTGTTTATATGGCTATAAATATTGTGACGTTTTAATGTCAAATAAACGATTGTTGTGTTCTGATCCACAGTCAACATACTGGGTGGTAGTACAGTTGGAGCCCTCACTGAATTTAAATAAGTAGATAATGTAATTTTTAAATTATTAATAAATTGTTGTTTTTTTTGTCTTTGTTTTCATTTTTAAACATGTCTACAGAACATACATGTACATCCATAGCCAGAGACATAGCGTGGACGAATTACATGCTGTTCAGTGTTTTGTGTGTGTTTTATTTCGCATGTACTCTATTAGCTGTAGGTGCCAATTTTGATGCATACTCTTATATTTAAGTTAAGATTTATTAATTTAGTAGGGTTTTTATATTCTAGCGGTAAAGTTCCGTTTTAGGTAAACATGTTGTTGTTGTAATTTTGTCGATATTGCTATTTTAGTCACAATATATCATCTGCATGGTTGACTTTTTCTAATTATATGTTTAAATAATTGCTATGTAGAATGCTTAAATAAGTTGAACGATTAAGAAATAAGACATATACAAAATCAAATGGATGTTGTGTAAATGAAAGAAACTATCGATTACTTGTTCACGGCAGGTCAAAATATAATGAAGCAAACATAATGTCGCAATTAATGCATTCCTCAATCAAACCTAAATTCTGAATCAACAATTAAATGTTATTGACAGGTAATGCTATATAGAATTGTATGTTCCCTGGTTACTTTCTGGAGGAAATGCTGAAGTTCATACTTTATTAATAGCGTTAATGGTTTAATGGTGAAGTAACGGGTTCTTAATCCGTGAGTCCAGGATTCGAATCCTAAACCTGACACGTGAAATTAGTCTTTAAAATACTATTTACTATGCATTGCTCAAGGTAGTTAATATCTGAGTACCGGGTCTACCCAGGAAGTTACCTAAATGACCTTAATGGAAATAATGGTTAAGGGCCTTTTTCCTGTAAAAAACATGCATGTCCCATGTGCTCTTTCAATGACGTCACACGCACGTTTGTAACATCTTTGTTCTGATCTGTTCTCTTATGTTTGAGATACAAAGCAAATATTTTAACATAAAAACACAAGGTATTTCCTAACTGAGCTACGCCGAAGAGATAGATATATTTTTAAACGTTAACTTTTGAGATCACATTATATCGTCATCCGGGTATCGATATTTAGCAGTTGATATGTCTATTTATCTGTCGTGCTTATGCAGAGAGTATGTCCAAATTCATCAAAGCAGTTGTAAGGTAGTGTTACAAGTATCACATTTAACATTCTGATTGCAA
>CM017570.1:8604087-8771550 GCA_007844125.1 Sinonovacula constricta
GGTTTGCCTGTTTCTTGGGTGGTCCTATGTCAATATTGTTTTAAAAAGTAAGTACCATACATGTATTCTGTCTAAAACATGGCTTCCAGGAACGTAGCCATTTTTAATACATCATATGGACATGGCCATTCAGGTCTGTTTAAATATTGCTGATATTTCTTGCTGACTTTGTCTATAAGTCTCTGACACTCAGCTGATCGATATAGGATCATCATGGTCCTCTTGTTGTTGTTTAGAGGGGCTGTACAATTTCTTTGTTCCCTTAATTTCGAAAGTGCCCCCTATAATATTTTTATACTTAATGGGTCCTTTACTTTTGATATCCTTGACAGAAAACAGTAAATGTATGGCAAGTCGTGTGTCAAATAAACTGAATTTCCTTCCTATGCATTACTTTCTTTAAACTACAAGCTTGGTTTTCTTTTTATAAATTTATCCAAAACAATACTTTTCTGGATGTCACTATGTGGTTTATATCTAAACAAAAGATTCTTACTTATAGCAACACTAGTTAACAGACATACATATGCATGTCTTGACACACAGGTTAACATAGCCCGTATTTTTTTTGAATTGGAGGATTCAATGTTACTGCCATTGAGCAGATGAGCTTAAAGTTAGCGTCAGTTGTATCTTTGTGAAATGTTTTAGATTTTTCACTATTCTAGATTTCTTAACGACAAGCATGTTTACCCTCTACTAATAGTGTGTTTACATCTTTTTTGCTGTAAACATGCTGAGCAAATGCTGCATATACTTCCTGTAAACTGTGACAATGTTGAGTAATTTGTGTTGATCTCATGAACTTTTTTATTATATGTCCTCGCCCTATAAAAGCTAATTGGCAAGTATTAATGAATTCATACATGTATTTTCAATAGAATTATACAAAAGATTATATGACTATTGGTTTGACAATAGATGTGTAGTAAAACTGAATGTGAAACTCAGGTAGTTGTCATTTATGTAATATTCTATTAGACATGTCAGATAAAGTGCAAATCCTCTGTCTGTCATACACACATGAGTAGCACAATTTGACAAACCCCAAACTAACAGCACACCCACGACCTAAAGCATACAAACTGTTCATTGACAATGCAAGTCCATTTAATCAAATCAGTTTGGGATATTGTGATTTCTGTTCAAAAGCTCGTTGAAATTGACTATTGTTTAGTTACTGACACACATACTGACACTTGTTCTTGCAGCACAGACCTAAGTGTACAAAGCCTTAAAATCCTTTTTGTATATAACTATAATTGTTTTTACAAATTTTTTGTCGAGCAGTTAAAGATGTTATAAACAATCTGTTATTCACCAAGGAAGGCAACAGAACCAATAGTAAAAATGGCGACAGCAAAAGACATGTGCAAAGGTTCAGATGAATACAGTGTTGTCAAGTGTTGCGTCTGTGCCAAGAAGAAAACAGAACAGACTGCAGATTATTATTGTTACGACTGTCGAAAACATCTGTGTACACCTTGCTTAGGGAACACATGATGAATTTAATGAAAATCACAATGTAGTGCAAGGACTTGGAGACGCCAAAGATGTGCTAACGGAGAGATGTCTAAGACATGCGGATGAATTAATAACATTGTACTGTCGCCAACACAACGAACTGCTGTGTAGGAAATGTCACCTCCTGGAGCACAGGTGAGTTATCTTAACACAATATAACGATATAAGACATAGTTCAGGATTTTGTCCCATATCCATAGTTCAAGTTATAAATGAAATAAAGTTGTAAATTGTGGGCCGTCCTTTATTTTAATACTTACTATCAAATGAAATAAGAAGGCAAGTCTGTACAACCGTTTGGTTTCTAGATCATCATACCATACATAATTGTGCTTTCTAAACAAACAAAAAACATACTGATGTGTGTTTTCTGAATCAACATACCATACAACAATGGACGTTCTAAAGCAAACAAACCATATAGCAGTGCGCTTTCTAAATCAACATACCATACTGCAGTTTGATTTCTGAATCAACATACCATACAACAGTTTGCTTTCTAAATCAACATACCATGGAGGAGCACCGGCCGCAATAGCTCAAGCTGTAGAGCGTCGGCCTTGCGGATCGGGAGGTCGCGGGTTCAAACCCCGGCCATGTCAAACCAAATACTTTATGGTTGGTAGTAGTGGCTTTCCTCCTAACGCTTGGGCTGAGGGGACAGCATTACGCCTGACTCGTCGGTGTCAGTATAATGGACCAGCCTGGGTTCTGTCTCTGGGCACCTCATAAGTGTCCCTGTGTTGTAATGATAGAAATGTCGCTGCACAGTATCGGCAAAAAAGCCGGCAAATCCCATCCCATGCAGCAGTGTACTTTCTAAATCAACAATAATACCACCGTGTGCTTCTTTAATCAACAGATCATACAGCAGTGTAGTTTCTAAATCAGCATACCATACAAGAGTGTGCTTTCTAAATCAACATACCATACTGCAGCGGTCGTTCTAAACCTGCATACCATTCAACAGTGGACGTTCTAAACCAACAAACCATATAGCAGTGCGCTTTCTAAATCAACATACCATAAAGTCGTGTGCTTTCTAAATCAACATACCATACAGTCGCGTGCTTTCCAAATCAACATACCATACAACAGTCGGCGCCGTATGACCTATCAAGTGTCGGTGTGCCGTAAAACCCAAAAAACAAAAAAACAAAACATACAACAGTGGACTTTCTAAATTAACATACCATACTGCAGTGTGCTTTATAAACCAACATACAATACTGCAGTTTGGTTTCTAAATCAACATACCATTCTGTCCAGTGCTTTCTAGATCAACATACCATACAACAGTGGGCGTTCTAAACCAACATACCATACAAGAGTGTGCTTTCTAAATCAACATACCATACAACAGTGGGCGTTCTAAACCAACATATCATATAGGTGTTTTTTCTAAATAAACTTACCAATCAACAGTGTGGTTTCTAAATCAACATACCATAAAGCGGTGCGCTTTTTAAATCAACATACCATAAAGCAGTGTGCTTTCTAAATCCACATTCCATAAAGCAATGTGCTTTCTAAATCAACATACCATACAACAATGTGGTTTATAAATAAACATATCATACAACAGTGTGGTTTCTAAATCAACATACCATACATCAGTGCGCTTTCTAAATCAACATACCATACAACAATGCGCTTTATAAAACCAACATACCATACAATAATGTGGTTTCTAAACCAACAAACCATACCGATGGCTCAACGCAAAACTGTCGTAACTCACTTTTTTCACAAAACCTTTTTTTTCAATTTTTCAGACTGTAAGGTTAAATAAATATGTTTGCTAACTTTTGAAAAATAAGTAAAAAAATATGAAATTGCCAAATGTTGTAACTCAATTTGTTGGTTTTGTCAATGCAAAACTGTCGTAACTTGAGTTACATACAGTTTTGCACTAGGAATGTACACTAATAAGTATGCTTTGACACTATAGGTTTCTCAGTAAATGCATGTACAATAAATTTAAAATCAATTCTTTTAATAAGTTCTTTTAACAGATGCTATATTCCCTGTGTAGTTAAAATCAATGTTTAATAAGGTTTTTAAAGATCTTATTGTCTAATATGCCGGTATACTTATATATTTTAGAGTAGAAGATAACATTCAACTTTTTAGCAAGATTGTGTCCATATTTTATGATAAACCTTTTATACAGAGTTAACCTTGTTTCTTGCTCTTAGTTTTTGAAGTACTATGTCATCAAAATGGTTAACACTTTGTGATGAAGAAAAAGAGAAAGAGAAAGCAGTTGTTTGTCATGATGGTAGCACAAAAATACTGATAATATTGTTGATGATGTAAAAGGAAGAAAAGGGTGTTGAAGTTGATAAGGGGGAAGAGGGTGTTGATGATAAGTGGGAGGAGGGTGTTGGTGCTAAGTGGGAGGAGGGTGTTGATGATAAGGGGGGAAGGTGTTAATGATAAGCGGGAGGAGGGTGTTGGTGATAAGGGGGGGGGAGAGTGTTGATGATCCGGGTATTGCTGCTCCGGGGGTGGGGTGTTTGCTGATCCGTGCGGTGTTCCTGCTCCGTGGGAGGCGGGTGTTGCTCCTCCGGGTGGGGTGGGCGCGTTTGCTGCTCGGTCTTGCTGCTCCGGGGGCGGCGGTGTTGCTGCTCCGTTGCTCGGTTGTTGCTGCTCCGGGGCGGCGGGTGTTGCTGCTCTGTGGCGGCCGGTGTTGTGCTCCGTGGGCGCGCGTGTTTGCTGCTTCGGCGTCTTGGGTGCGCGTGGGCCTGGTTTTGCTGCTCCTGGCGGCGGTGTTGCTGCTCCGGGGTGGCGGCGCGTGTTGCTGTTTCTCCGGGTCTTGCTGCTCCGGGCGGCGGGTGTTGCTGCCCGGGGCCGCGGGGTGTTTCTGCTCCCGCTGATGCTACCGATGCTGACTCTCCTCATTGGGAGGAGTGTTTTGATTATGATAAGGAGGAGGAGAGTGTTAATGATGATAAGTGGGAGAAGTGTGCAGTATATGGAAGAGGATGTTGTTTATTTGGAAGAGAAGGAAGAGAGTGATGAGGAGGAGGGGAATGATGTTAACTATGTTCCTAATTATGATGAAGAGGGAGAGGATGATAAGGAAGAGGAAGAAGAGAAAGGAGAGGAGAAAAAGTGTGTGAAGGATACAAATGGAGATGCAAGAGATAGGGTACATGATATGAACAGTGTTGTTAGTGATGATGAAGACAACATACCTCTCACAAATTTTGTTTAAAAAAAGAACACTAAAAAATGCCAACACATATTTTTAACCTGTCAGACACAGAAACAAAAAGATGCAGAAAGAGAATTAGAAATATGGAACAATGGACAAGAAATATTATGAAGAGAAAAAGAAATGAAGGGAAACAATACTTGGCTAGAACTGGAAGAATGAATAAAGCTAGAGAAATAAACACAGGGTGTGGAGTAATGTGTTGATATAAATGTCACCAGCATTTCAGTGAGTCTGAAAGGCAAAAGCTCTTTCAGTTGGTCTGGAGTCTTGGGGATATACACAAACAGAGAAGTTTTATTTTAAAATATGTATCAAAGAAAACTAAAACACATAAAGGTGAAAGCCAGTTGAATTGCAAATCCACAGTGCACTACTCTTTGCCTGTTAGTGAAATACCAAACTGCTCCAAATTTGTTAAAGTATGTAAGATATTCCTTTTTCATACTCTTTCTGTATCTGAAAGATATATTTCTTCTGCACACAAGATAACTGAACTAGGGCTCCCTCAAGATGATAAAAGGGGCAAACATAATAACAGACCCAATAAAACATCAGACGTTTAGACCAAAAGGTATGTGCTCACATTGAATGTTTTCCAACAGTACAAAGTCATTATTGCAGGAGCAATTAAAAACAGTATTTAAGTTCAGACCTAAGTGTTTCAAAATTGTACACCCTCGATCAGGAAAGATGTAATGAGATCAGTTAGATATGTGTGTTTCATTTGCAAATAGTAATGATAATCAAAAAGCCACCATGTTACAAACAGGTCAACACCCCCATTGAGAATAAAACCTTAGTTAGGGCGACAAAAGAAGAAGACAAAGTCAGTTGCAAGCATGATAACTCACTTGTTTTTCCATGTTTCGATTTGCAAGAAGTATTACCCACACCTCATAGTTTGAGAAGTTGTCTGTACTACAAGCGATGCCTTGGTACATACAATTGTTTATGTATGACATGGCAAACAAAAATGGTCACTGCTTTGTATGGAATGACTTAATCTCAAATAGAGGAGCTTGTCAAATTGCCTCATGTGTATACAATTTCATAAAGCAAAAATCACGTGAAGGAAAAACCAAGTTTATTTTTACAGTGATAACTGCACAACCCAAAAAACAAAGATACCTTGCAATGTTGTGGTTTTATTTTTAAAAAAGTTCAATGTAACGTCAATCACATATAAGTATTTAAAAAAGGGCATACCCAAAATGAAAATGATTCAGTACATGCAACAATTGAAACTGCAAGTAAAAACATTTCAGTGTATACATCTGCCCAGTGGGCCTCCATCATCAGAATTGCGAGAAGAAACCACCCATATATTGTTACAAAAATGGCTTTACATTACTTTTTTATTTTACCACCAATGCATCAAATTTGAAAAACTTTGACACACAGGGTGAAAAGCTTTATTGGAACAAAATTAAATCTTTCCATTTGAGGTCCTCAGACCCCAACATGTTTTTGTATAAGTTGAATCATGTTGGTCCAGCTTGTCATGTTGACGTCATGCGACGACAAAGAAGAAACTTGCCAAGCAACTTGTCTCTGCCCCAGCTAAGACAGTAAGGTAATCCTATCAGTAGGCAAAAGTTTGCAGACTTACTGAGCCTCTGTGTGAGCTAGATTGTGCCTCCTGTCCACCATTTTTCTACCTTCTACTTTCTCATGAATAAGTGTCAGTGTAGTAAATCTTAACTGAGATTGAAGTAATGTTGAGTGAAAGCGAAAGGGGTAAGAGTAACTGTGAGATAGCTATGAGGCAAAATATTGGCAGATGTTGGTAGGTGTAATTCTGTAATAAGCTATTACAACACTGTTGTTTCCAAGAAAATATATTTTTTAGTAATTAATGTTGTAAAAATAAAATATAGTGAGAATGACAGTAGCTAGATGATCAAAGATGTTCAGGCTTATGATGAATATGTAAAAATGTGCATGGTTGTAAATAACCTTTTTTATTATGGTGACGAATGACTGACAATGCGGATGATTGTCAATGATGAATTTACTAGTCATAAATATGATTAACTGAATAATATGAATGGTTGTTATTGATGATATTAATGAATAGTGTTATGATGCTGAACTTAATACTGTATATGAAGAGTTGATAAAGATGATTATGCTGATAAGAGTTATAATGATAAACTGAATGTGTGAGTAAATGTTGATTTTTATGGTTACAATTATGAGGATGAACTGATGACAATGTTCATGATTATTTATATAAATAATAGATAATTTCACAGTTTACAGTTGATGATGACTGAAGACAAAGTTGGCATTGTTTGTGATTTTTATATTAATTAGGGTAATACCGATAAACAACATGATGTCAAAAATGATACTCATGATGATATTCAAATCATTGTGTTTGACTTATGTATTAGAGTGCTAAAATAGTTATGCATAAAGGTTTTAGAGGTATGTCATTATAGTTTTAGTGTTTAAGATTGGTAAAAGAATGTTTATGATCAAGGGAAAACAATAAAATGGAGTTTGTTTTGAATAAAAAATATAGCTTTGAACTTTTATTTGTGTTTTAATTATTGTTGTACTTTGGTACACTTATTTAATTATAGAAAAGGTGCAAGTTCTGCATTGCGTGTACTTTATTTATTTTTTTCAATAAAAGAATATCTAACAAAAACAAACAAAAAAGATAATGACCAAAAGGTTAAAAGGCTCAAAAAGTTAAAAACTGAGATAATGCATTATTTTTCCATGATGAAAGACAGTTATGAAAACAGTGACAGAAATTTACATAAAGATACTATGAAAACGTTTCCTCTTTCATTTAAATCTAAACAAAAGTAAAACTAAAAACAAGATACCACAGTTTTGCCTTAAAATATGTATTCATAATGAAAATCTTAATGGGGAAAACTGTTGTAACTTGAGTTACGACAGTTTTGCATTAACACTTGCTGAAGATTTATTAACATTTCAGAGGGAAAACAGTTGTATGTTAATTTTTTATCAATAACTTTTTTTTCATGAAATGTATCATTGTTGTCTTTTATATCACTGAAAAATGTATAAAAAACATAGATACATTATTTTATACAGTTTTACCTAAATATAGACAGTAAAAAATATAATTTTTTTTTTGTTTCCTGGAAAGTTTTAAAAAAGTGAGTTACGACAGTTTTGCGTTGAGCCATCGATATGTACAGCCCAATCCTCACCAAACTTGGTCAGAATGTTTGTCTGCATGAAATCTTGGATAAGTTCGTAACTGGGTCACGTGGGGTAAAGAAGTAGGTAACTCGGTCAAATCTAAAAAAAAAGCTTGTGAATACACTAGATGCTACATTTGTAGGCCAAGCTTAAAACTTGGTCAGAATGTTCGTCTGCATGAACATTTGGATGAGTTCGTTATTCGGTCATGTGGGTTCACAAAGTAGGTCACTAGGTCACAATTTAGAAAAAAATCCTTGTGAAAACACTTAGAAGCCACATTGATGGCCCAATCTTCACTAAACTTGGCCAGAAGGTTAGCTAGTATGAACTCTTACCTATGTTTTGAAGTGGGTTATGTGGATTCAGTAGGTAACATAGTAAAGTTCTAGAAAATGTTATCAACCCAGTAGCCACACTAATGGTCCAATCTTCACCAAAGATTTCAAAATTAAATAACTCTAAATTACTTGACGCCAGATATGTGCCTACTAAAAGGCTGTGTCCACAGGTGAGCGATAAAGTGCCATCATGGTCCTCTTGTTGTATTCACTCAGTGGAAAAGAAAACACTTTCAAAATGGCGTCATTTGGTGTAAGTTATAGATTGTACTGATTTTCTTCACATTTACTCAGTCCAATAGTTTTGTGATACTGTTAACAGCACATTGATTTCACCCCCACCCCCTCAATTAACTACGATGTCAAATCTGTCAAAGTCAGTGTATCAATCGGTGACTTGTTAACAAATATAATTTAAGTCTTTTACATTAAGACTTTAACTGGGTATTTTTAAACTAACATACCATGTAAACGATTTTTCAGACAGCAATGTCAACTTCAAATTTTCAGAAACTATGTTATCAACGACAAAATACGCTGCAGCTGGGACAAGTACTGATAGTTGGTTCAAATAAACTTTAATTAATCTGTTGAATGTATAGAAAAAGGTAAAGGACATCGTTATACAGACTGAAACAAGTACGAACTGTATTTGGATGTGTTCTTTGTTTCCATAAGCATGACTATGTAATGTATATATCTCAAGTTAAGGAAATAATGTGAAAATACATTTCTCTCAGCTAAGACTGAAGTGGCTCTGTCTGTTAATACTTAAATTCAAAACAATACTGCCTACTCTTATTTTAAGTCAATAAAATTCATATTGATATGTGGAAGCCCATATCTTGAGACACAGACCTGTAACTACCTTTAAATATAAGGTATTTCACCGTGTGTGTTTATGCCATACTCGGGGGTTTTACATTACATGATGCGTCTTCCAGGTTACCTGCGAGTGCGGGCTGTTCTACCCAGACATGTTCTTTTGCCACCTTTAAAAAATTGACCAAAATCAGTTGACTGAGATGAACTTAATTGACAGTTATTCCATTTATTTTCAGGTCATGCCAAGACCTCCAAAACATCAGGGAATCCTCTGATAAGCTCAATGCTGATCCCGAGTTACAAGCTGTCCCAGCCCAGTTACAATTTGCTTTAGAAAATATAAACAAAGCTATTGAAGTATTGGATAATCACGTGGCTTGCATTCAAAAGAATGGAGACGGCTTTCTAAAAGATCTGGATGACTACGCTAAGAAGCTGTTATCCCGGATTGAGGAGCTGAGAGACAAGGGTAAATCAGATATTAAAAGTAAACAGGAGGAGCTTCTTTCAGAGGCCAAGCAACATCGACTGGCTTGTATTCTAACTAAAAATGAAATAAACCAATGTTTAGACAAGATTACAAAGTCAAACGAGTGGAAAGCCAATATGTTTGTCCTTAAGAAGAAGTACCAGACATTGCCTAAAAAAGTTGACACTCTTTACAACGATTCAGACAGCTTAATAAAGAGACACACCTTCTACCTCAAAACTGACATGAAGATATTTGACTCTCTCAAAGGCTTCAGTTCCCTCGTTTGTGAAGTTAGAAAGATCATAGCCCGTATTCCAGAGGATAAGGAGGGGTGTGATATCTATGATTGTTGCCCCCTCAGCGACGGGAGTCTGGTCATAGCAGATTCCAAGAACAAGAAACTGAAGCGTGTAGACCCGTCAAGCAGAACAGTAACCCAGTACTGTTATACGTATGGACAACCATGTAATGTCTGCTGTATTGGTCCCCAAGAGATAGCCGTAAGTATAGTTTTATATCTTACTGGCGATTTAGTTTTTGACATAATGTTACGCAGCTTACAGTACTGAAAATCACGAAATTGACAATTTTCCCGTTTCCACTCCGTTTCATTTCCATTTCAGTTGGAAGCGTTTGCCGCTCCGTTGCCATTCCGCTTCCGATGCGTTTCCATTTCGTTTTGTTCGCTTCCAGCGCTGCATTTCAAACGCTTCCAGCGTTTCTTACGTTTCTATCGTTTCTTCCGTTTCTATCGTTTCAAGCGTTCCATTTCGCTCCGTCGCGATTTTGATTAAACAATTTCGTTTAATACATTTCTAAATGTAAAGTACTTCCGGTGTGTTTGCAAAATGACGAAAGAAGTAAACATTCTAGGGAGAGGAAAAAGTCTTCCATCACACATAATGGAATCGGCAGTATTGTTTGTGACGAGGATATTTAGTGCCAGCCACCCAGATGGAAATTGCAGACACAAAACTACCCTAAAACCCCAGCGTCTGCACATAATCATCAAAATTCAGGGAGTGCAGTATTGAGAAGATGCCTATATACAGAACATCAAAATGAAAGGAATGCCAATCGACGAAAATCCACCCACAGACCCGTTACAAAGAAGCACACAAGTCTATAAGTGAACAAAAGTGCATACCTGGTACAGACGATATCTCCGTTATCCAAACACTGATCCTAAATAAACGAAAATAGTTCACAAACACAATTGCAACTCTGTCACAATTTTGTTGTCACAACACTGAATCACCGAAGATAGTCAAATAAAGCACTAATTCAAACAGCTCTCTAAGCCGTTTAATATATTGTGGTAATTTCGTAACACTTAAATACCATCGAAGGTTTAATTGTTTAACGAGAAATCTCGCATTGATTAGTTTTATTGGATACTAGTTATATTGATGAATTTGTCAATATGACGTTATTTTAACACCTTAACCCAAAGCCCTTACCTGACCTACCTGTCTTCGCCAGACGTCATATCCCGGAATAAACAAACCAGAAATAACTGTCAAATATGGTCCACACACATCCAGTATCCTAATAAGTAACTTCTCTGTGACTTATTAATCCGCAAAAAAAAGCGTAATGGTGATACGATCTTAGAATTCGGACGATGACACACTTATTTTTTTTTAAAACTTTATAAAAACGATATATTCGTAGTTTTCGTATAGATATTAATGAGTTCAAAAGAACATGTTTGCGACAAGAATTCTTATTTGGAATTTAATCAATGAAAAATGAAAGCCATTAACGCAGATTCTCTGACATTTGCCCCTTGGATTTTTGCTCTCCCCCAGACGTTTGCCCCCCCCCCCCCCCCGCCCCTGTAAGTGCAGGCCGGACGTTTGCACCCCCCCACTCCCCTTCAAATATAAAGGCCCAGCGTTTGCCTCTCACCCCCACTGCCAAAATGAAAAGGCGAATGTTAGCCCCACTCCGATATTTGTTATATTGCGGGCTTTAGTTTTAACGTCTCGCTGACAGTAACAGGTAATATCCAAGAATTTTAGGAAAGTATTACTCACTACAGTCACATTTTATCGTTAAAATGATTATCTCATATAAACATGAACACTTAATGTTTTGCCGAAAACAGGCACATACATAAAGTCGCATAAAACAACTTTCTTAGAAAACAAGTGTTTTTTTTTTTCGATTTGCACATATTAGCGCCAATTAACGGTTGTTAACAACATTGTTCACGCACTTATAACATGGAGTCGCTAATTACATCATTTTGATTTTAATATCTCCAAGGTTGTAACAAATAAATGCGGTGTAATTTCTTTCTTGCACGGAGGGCTCTCTGGCTAACACTGCAACATCAAAGAATATTCTGGGAAACAATCGCCGGTCACTTTCATTTGAAGTTTGCCGAAAAGAAATATTTTGTATCAAATTGACCGACCCATTTAGATAATAGAGAAGGTGTGTACGTTTTGTACAATTGCTCTTTAAAAGGTGGATGTCATAAAGCACACGACTGCCATATGGTGACATTTTCAAACACAGCTGTAAAGTAGATGCATGTGTTCTTGGGGAAAAGACGCCAAAACACGGTCACACTTCCTGTCCACTAGACAAACAAGGTGTCATAAATCTGCCAATTAGCTTAGTTAGCTGGGGTGTCCGCTCATGTCTTAAAATTGGGGATTGAATTAGAGTAGAAACTTATGATGGTATGAAAGGGACCCTAGCGCATGGAGAAACATAATATGAATTAACAAAACGATACACTTTAAATTAGTTCATCCTTGAATGTCCTTAAATGGGTACAAAAATTATGTACCCGGTAGGGCGCACTTTAGACCACATTTGGCATTGAACATTCAAGCCATGAATTGAAAAATAAGCCATAGCCAGGCGTGTAGATCCTCATTCAAATAATTGCAAGTCAAGTAAAGTCAAAAGTTTTATGAAGATTTTTAATCGCGGCCCGTGAATTCCGATTAATCATATATACATAATAGCGCATTAAAGGAACTATGCAGTTAGAAATAGGAATTTTGATACCATTGTCCAAATTTACAACACTGTTCATTATAAGATATATAACAATTAAGATTAGAAGCATAAGAAACTTTGCTTGACAAAGAGGCAAGATAAAATAAAGTACATATCCATACCCCTGTAACTAAAGTAATGATGATGCAAATGACGGTGATGCTGCTGCTGCTACTGCTGCTTCTGCTGATAATGATGGCGGTGATACCGATGCTGTTTATGATTATGATGTAAATGGTAATAACGGTTACGGTAATGCTGATGCTCATGACGATTAAGATGTAGATCGTGATGGCGGTGATGTTGCTGCTGATGATGATCATGTGTCATCAGGTGAATTTAACGGCGGTAATGATGATCATTTCTTTAATATTTATCATGTAAATTGACGTGATCTAAGTTCGTTTTTACTACGGTTGTTTTTACTGTCAGTCGATGATTGTATACGTGCACTATTTGGCAATCTTTGGTTATTCAGACGTTGAACTTTAGGATCATACCAGTCATTGGCTCTGAGTGCCGGGGAGGATGTAATTTGTTCTTGATTGCGTCACACCTTGCAATAATGCATAGCATTGTTTGTTTGTTTTATGTTTAGTTGTTTTATGTTTTTGTGTTATATGAGATGTGTTACCTTCTTTTGGTTGACGTTTAGTTTCATTAAGTAGCTTTAACTTGTATCACGCAATGCATTCTTTGTAAATGAAAAATACTTTAAGCAAGTGTGGTCTCACAAAAATGGCGTAGTTGATCCGGGAACGGACCATATAGCTACAAAGTAATTAGCGAAAATTCAAACTCAGGTAATGCTGCGACATTGCGCGCGCATACGTGTAATGTCAGCTGTGTACACACTGTCTTCATAAGCAAAACGATGAAGACTCAGAATGCCGATCCAAGGCGGATGTAAAGCTATTCATTGGAATTAATTAAAACATCAGTTTCGACAGAAATGCAATTTTATAGTTAAATTGTGTGTTTTATCGTGCGGAGTGATTTTTAGTGCAGTTTCTGTTTTGACGATACACCATGACTTGGACAACTTGTGCGGTTTCGGAACTGTAATGAACGAGTTTGATTAATACGATTTTTTGATAATAATAAAGATTTATTTGTTATTTCTTTCTGCAGAAAACATATAATAGCGCGTTTATGTAGATAAATTGAAGCCAGTTATTGTGTTCGTTTAAATTTATTTCGTACAAAGAAACGGTTGGAATGTTACTATAAATAATCGGGTGACCTAGAAACGTTTGAAGCGGTAGTGAAAATAACTCTACCGTTACTGGCATTCCGATTTTTGCGTTTCTACCGTTTCTAGCGTTCCAAGCGCTCCGGTTATAGCGTTTATACCGTTTACACCGTTTCAAGCGCTTCTAGCGCTCCGTTGCATTTCCATTTCGATAGCATTCCGTTTCCGTTTAAACAGGAAACGAAAAATGTTCCATTTCCATTTCCACTCCGTTCTGTTTGTCAATTTCATGATTTTCAGTACTGTATCAACACGTACATGTCAACATTTCACCATGAAACACACCGCAATCTTTTCATTTTGAGTCAGCTTGTGTGTTGTGAACTTTTGTGATTTATTTATCAATTTATTTAAATAAAGTAAATAAACTTGTATGAGACAAAGGATTTGTTTTAACAAGATAATTCTATAACAACTTCCTAATAAGGGTGGTTTAAAGGTGATCTCGGACAATTAGCCGTTATCTAATACATATAACAACATCTTTCCCAAGTTCTGGGGACTTAGTGGATAATTGGTGCAAACTTATACGTTATTTCAAGTAAATGGCATTACCTCTTTTTTAGAGAGTGCACATTTGACAATATATCACTTGAACAGTTTATCATTTCTAAATCGTAAATAGGCACGTTGGGGATTCAAGCAAAAGAAAGATATTGACATAAGAGCCGATTACCGGGTTAATCATGTGACTTTATCTCAACAGCACGTAGTCACGTGGTTTCCTTAGTTTAAAAAAAATAACCAACTGTGCAGTTTGGCTTAGGTAGGAAATACATTTAGCAAGTGGGGAGCTATTTTTTTTAGATTTTCACATGGATGTAGGGCACCAAATCATAGCATTTTGGGGACTCTATCAAGGTAACTTTTTTTGAGAGAAAAAATGGTCGAAAACTGTCGAGTTCCACCTTTAAAGTTTAAATGTGATAGCAATGTTTCTTTTATAAGACAAGCCATACGGTTATCATCCATATACATTCTCATTAAAGCTTTGGTCAAAGGCTAAATCCCCAGTAAACCGCTACGCAGAGGCGGCATCGGGTGGCCACTGGTGTTACAAATCTGCTGTCAATTATAAAAATATAGATTAAAACATTGTTAGTCATATAGAGACTGACATCATTATATCAAACATTTTAATCTCTAAATAAGATTAAGTAAGAACTGCGCAAATGTTTGAACCCTTATATTGAGCTACTTAAACAACAGAGACTGTAAACTGTTAATAATGGAACCAAAACAGTATGTAAACTGTTAATAATGGAACCAAAACAGTATGTAAACTGTTAACCAAAAGAGTACGAATTATCAATCCTGGTTGTGTGCATAACTCGTTGTCATTCAGAGGGAGTGAGAGGAGAGGCTCAGAGAGAGCGAATCTCAGAGCGAGAGAGACAGTTTTAGAGACAGAGCGAGAGTGAGTCTAAGATTCCGCGACAGAGAGAGTCAGAGAGAGCAAGTCTCAGAGAGAGAGAGAGAGAGAGAGAGTCTCAGAGAGAGAGGGAGAGAGAGAAAAGAGAGCAAGAGACAGGCTCAGAGCGAGAGCAAGTCTCAGAGAGAGTGAGAGACAGAGAGAGACACAGAGAGACACAGAGAGAGGGCAAGAGACAGGCTCAGAGAGAGAGCAAGTCTCAGAGAGAGAGACAGTCTTAGAGACAGAGCGAGAGTGAGTCTAAGATTCCGCGACAGAGAGAGTCAGAGAGAGCAAGTCTCAGAGAGAGAGAGAGAGAGAGAGTCTCAGAGAGAGAGAGGGAGAGAGAGAAAAGAGAGCAAGAGACAGGCTCAGAGCGAGAGCAAGTCTCAGAGAGAGTGAGAGACAGAGAGAGACACAGAGAGACACAGAGAGAGGGCAAGAGACAGGCTCAGAGAGAGAGCAAGTCTCAGAGAGAGAGAGAGAGAACATTTTTTATATAAAATGTGATCTTTGACAGCTTGATAGAAGGCTCTTGTTTTCAAAGTATATTCTTCTAGTTATAGAGATTCTCTCATTTCGTTACAGAAGGGACATAACTCTTACTTATACAATATCCTAATGTTACTTTGATTGTGTGTTGGTATTTTAAGTTAAGCTGCAGTGAATTTAATTGTTTTAATATAGAATCTTGCGTGTATTAACCTGCAAGATGTATTTGTGTGTTAGGTTTACTTTGCACAATGGAGAAAACTGGTACAGATTTTCCGGTTTGAAAATAGACACTTTTTCACTTGTAGCTCAACTGAGCACAACGTGCTCAAGGTGAGCCTTTCTAAAACATCTTTGTTCGGCGTCCGTTATGCAGCGTCAATAATGTACATATGAACACACTAGGGGCTACAGTTTTTATCCAATCTTCATCGAACTTGGTCAGAATTTTTGTCAGCATGAAATCTTGGATTAGTTCGTTATTAGTTCACGTGGGTTCAAAAGATTGGTCACCAGTTCAAATTTAGGTCTGTCCCCAGCAGAATTATATTCCATACATATGCAAAAACAACATACACCTGTATTTTAATTCATCCATATTTTTAACTGGTCATAAAAAGCTACAACCGGATTATACCACAAATGCTAAATTGTTTTAAACATATTTTTATTATTAAAAACTAACCAACGGGCTGTTCTCCTAATTATCACATCTATCTACCTTGCACTGTAGAGTAAGATATACTACTGTATTTATATGATATGTATATGAGATCGCAATATTTCATTGTACATATGACACACCATTTTCTGTTACGTTAATAGGTAGGTTAAATATCAACAGTTCACATCCTATTTACACGAGTTTTCTTTATTTTACTAAGTAATAAACTCACCAATAAAAATACAGAAAATCTCCACGGCTTGGTGATACAATAAAACTTCCATGGAAACCAATCACAGGGAAACAGGAATTAACTGGTATTATAAATCAGGTGTCATCCCCTCTTTGAATATGCAAAAAAGCTGTGATACAGAATACGCTGTAATAATGTTACGAGATTTAAATAATCTGTAATTTTCGTATTATGTGATTTTGAACATCTTTGATATACACTTTGTTTTAAGTATAATCTTCTTTGATGTAAATATTTATAGTTTCTTAATTATACATTTTTGTTTTAACCAGAATTGTCTGAACATCATTTGCGTTGTAATATTAATAGGTAACCACTAACTGCTCTCCTCTAATAAATACCATCATTCTACCTTACATGGTACAGTTGTACAGTTAGATAAACTGAGTTGTTTATCTGCTCTCCTCCAATAAATACCATCAATCTACCTTACACGGTGTAGTTAGATAAACGGAATTGTTTATCTGCTCTCCTCTAATCAATACAATCAATCTACCTTACATGGTACAGTTAAAATATACTGAGTTGTTTATCTGCTCTCCTCCAATAAATACCATCATTCTACCTTACACGTTACATTGAGATATCCTGAGTTGTTTATCTACTCTCCTCTAATAAATACCATCACTCTACCTTACATGGTACAGTTAGATATACTAAGTTGTTTATTTGCTCTCCTCTAACAAATACCATCATTATACCTTACATGGAACAGTTAGATATACTGAATTGTTTATCTGCTCTCCTCTAATAAATACCATCAATCTACCTTACACGGTACAGTAAGATATACTGAATTGTTTATCTGCTCGCCTCTAATAAATACCAACAATGTACCTTACATGGTACAGTCAGATATACTGAGTTGTGTATCTGCTCTCCTCTAATAAATACCATCATTCTACCTTACATGGTACATTTAGATATACTGAGTTGTTTATCTGCTCTCTTCTAATAAATACCATCAATCTACCTTGCACGATACAGTTAGATATACTGAATTGTTTATCTGCTCGCCTCTAATAAATACCGTCAATCTACCTTGCACGATACAGTAAGATATAATGAATTGTTTATCTGATCTCCTCCAATAAATACCATCAATCTACCTTACAAGAGGGTAGTTAGATATACTGAATTGTTTATCTGCTCTTCTCCATTCTACCTTACATGGTACAGTTAGATATACTGAATTGTTTATCTACACTCCTCCAATAAATACCATCATTCTACCTTATATGGAACAGTTAGATATACTGAATTGTTTATCTGCTCTCCTCCAATAAATACCAACAATTTACCTTACACGGTACAGTTAGATATACTGAAATGTTTATCTGCTCTCCTCCAATAAATACCAACAATTTACCTTACACGGTACAGTTACATATACTGAATTGTTTATCTGCTCTCCTCCAATAAATACCATCAATCTACCTTACATGGTACAGTCAGATATACTGAGTTGTGTATCTGCTCTCCTCTAATAAATACCATCATTCTACCTTACATGGTACATTTAGATATACTGAGTTGTTTATCTGCTCTCTTCTAATAAATACCATCAATCTACCTTGCACGATACAGTTAGATATACTGAATTGTTTATCTGCTCGCCTCTAATAAATACCGTCAATCTACCTTGCACGATACAGTAAGATATAATGAATTGTTTATCTGATCTCCTCCAATAAATACCATCAATCTACCTTACAAGAGGGTAGTTAGATATACTGAATTGTTTATCTGATTTGTATATATGATATGTACATATCTGACTTATAAAGGTTTACTTAACCCGGACACTGTCACATTTACTGGTACGAATCTGTTATCTCAGGAATACAAAATTCATTGGTATTATAAAGTTGTGTTATCTGCTCTTCTTACCAAAAAAAACCCCTGGGATATAAAACATGTTATTATCCATAATTTTAAATGGACCTACAGAGATACTTAATTTTATAATTTTATTTAGTCTTAGATTTTTTTAGAGAAATAGGGAATTTTCAAATAAGACAACTCCTCCACACCGCAGTACATCCGTGATAAACACCATTGATACAATTTTATCTATCATGAGTACAGGAGCTCGCCAATATACCACAATATGAGAGGCGACTGTAATCAAAACCAAACGACACCGACTTGGCCAGAATATTTACGTGCATGAAATCGTAGATGAATTATGATCTGGGTCACGTGGGGTTAGTAGGTCACTAGGTTAAATCATAGAAAATGCCTTCATCAGTCCATTGGCAACACTTATGGTCCAATATTCACCATTATCCTAAAGTAAATGATTCCTAATTAATAATTTGACGCCACTTAAGAACCTACAAAAAGCCCGTATCCGCAGGTGAGCGCTAATAATGTATAATATCTTATTTTCCAAATATTGCGTGTATAAATGTATTGAAACTATTCAGGTATTATTATAAATTGCCGCTATTCCTTGCTTACTATTACTAAATATATTTGGCACTCAGGTGAGTGATATAAGGTCTACACGGCCCTCTTGTTGAGACATTTTAAGCAAATGTGGGTATGCCGTCATCATCACATCTAACACTAAACTCTCCAAGTACTTAACCAAATAAATATTTTAGTATTTATAGTAGACATTTTCAACTGACAGCACTTTCTATCTGGAGTAGAATTAATATCGACACAATTCAAAATAAGCATGATTTATTACTCTGAAATTGTATCCATTGATCAAGTAGTATTGTCGATCAAACGTTACCGAGTACATGTAAATAAACAATTGTTCCATTCGTCACGCGACAAAAATGACGTCATATATATTTAAAAAATATAAAAGTTGAGCGTTCACGAAGCTAGCCAGAGTGAAATGGATTCTGTGATGAGGAATTAAGAGAAAATGTCTAAAAATACCTTGTTAAGTATAAGTTTGAGTATTATAATAGTATTTTAAGATACTTGCATTTTCATACTGCTTATGTTTAAGTTAGAATAAACTACTTTTTAAAACATGAATTAAATTTATAAATCTGTTGTTGGTGGCTAGATCTTGACAAATGCATGTTGCACATTTCCAGTTCGTCTACTGTAATCGAAAAGGAGAGAAAGACATAAATGAAATTATAACTCGCTTCTTAATGTATATCGTTGTTCTTCTATGACATAAGAAAAGTTATACGTGTAAAAAATAACTTACCATGTATTTACATTCCACACTTTCAGACAAATGGCGACATTTCCTCGTAGGCACGCTAGACAGAGTCAGGAAGACAGCGATGATATCAAGTGTACAGATCTTTATTTCTTTGTAGTTATTGGGTTCGTTTGTTTCAATATATTGGACCTGTCACTAGCATGCTGACCGACCATGAACGACTGGCGTTTATTATGTTTCTAGCTCTTGTTTACATTTCTTTATTTTAAATGTTTACCTGCTCCACAGTAACCGTATAATGTGTTTAGCTTGTTGTGTAGATTATTAATCTCTGTTCGTGTTTACTCCGCTGAAACAAACTGACTTAAGTCACATCTACATTTCTGTATTATCAGGTAGTTGTATAGATGACTATGTGGATGGCCATGTTTATTTTACCGTAGACAAACAGACCGAACTATTGCTACCAGATCGACATATTTTGCTTGTATTTCCCTTCCCATTATTTTCAGGTTGCATCATCATTTTCAAACATGACCGCAGACGTTTATTTTGTCACCAACACAATCTGTACATGTACGTTTTACTCTGGTCTACATTTCTGTATTTCCAGGTTGCCGATGATTCTTTCCAAGTCCACGTGTACAACACAGTCAATCTGACCTGGACACGAACCGTCGAGTTGGGACATGAGACCTTCAGGATTGCTTGTCATGGCGGACTCCTGTACTGTGCTGGGATGCCTGGTAACATCTTGTATGTACACGATGTGAGTAGTGGCAGGAAGCTGAGGGAGATCTCCAAGGACACCCACGGCCGGGAACTGTTCTCTAAAATCCAACACATCGCCGTGAACAGTTTTGGCGACCGAGTCTTTGTGACTGACGTGGAGGAAAGTCTTGTATGTGTCGGCAAGGACGGGGTGCAGATATTCCGTCTCTCCAGGGAAGATCTTGGACTGTTTGGAGTCTTGGGTGTGACCACTGACCATCACGGTCACGTGTTTGTGTGTGGACAGATGACACACAACGTAGTTAAGGTGACCAAGGATGGTCACGTGGTAGGTCAGATATCGTCTAAGGAAGATGGAATCGAGCGTCCATGCTGCCTCATTTATGATGCGAGCAGGAGTACCTTGTATGTCGGAGGTGAGAGTGATCATTTACTGATGGTGGAATGGAAGTAAAGTTTAATTTAATTATTGCCGGACATTTTGTTTTTCATTTGTGTTTCTCCTTTTGTTGCTGATTGTGACATTTTGTGGATAAGTGACTCGTTATAAAAGTGGAATTAAATCAACATTTTAAGAAAACATTGTTCGTTATTTTTTAAGGAATAAAATGAAATAAAAAACGTGTCTTTGAAACTCTGTTTTTCTGTTAATGTTACAGATAAGTTTGTAGTTGATGTATTGTTGTATTTCCATTAAATATTTTGTGCATTTAAAGGTTTATTTAAATTCCATTTGATGTTTTCATCACAGTTCGCCATGTTTGTATATTTCACGTCAGCATCAAAACAACTACGTCATTGATATGACGTCATCATACGCGGATTATACGCTTTACAAAAAATCAACAAACACACGCAGCATTATCGACCCATTACTGCAGTGCTGAATTATTTGGCATAAGTGTCAGATTTCTTCAGAATTTAAACAATTTTCAATTAACATATTCATAATACTACTGGCATTTTGGTTTAATGCATGTGTTAGCATTGGTGTCAGATGTAGTGGTATGTACATAAATGCAATAATGTCCGGCAGTTGTTATATAACCCATCAGCAATAGATTTTCAATGTTATTTTGTTGAAACAATTGTAGCTGTGACCAGCAAGACGTAAATGTTAGTATATAATGTATAGTATCTAGTTAGTATATAATATTTGTGATAAATAAACTTAACAAACAATTAACAACTACGAGATGTGTAGTTCAGTGAAAACTCTGCATAACTGTTTTTTCTGCAGAAAATTAAATATCAGTCACGATGTTGTAAAATAAAGAAACATATTGTGTAGATCTGTGACAAGTTGATTAAGAAGATAAATGTAGTGTTCAATGCTTCTAAAGAGATGTGACCAGTTTATAAGTCAAATCAAAATTGATCATGCATTCAGTTATGTTGATCGTAAAAAAACGATCAGAAATAAACAATTTCGACTAGGGCAATATATGCACGCGGAATTGTATATCTAGAATTCTTAAAGTTGTTACAGTTAAAATATTGATTGTCTCTATAGGACTATATAGACACGGTCATTTATGTGCTGTCCAGAGGCATACCCCACCCCCACTTGGACATTTATAGAATGTTTGTAGGTGCGTTTTCCAGAATATCGCTGAGTGGAGGGGGGTGTATTCAATAATATTGCATTTAAACATTAAGTAACGTTTTTTGTCAAGATAATTTGCAAAAAATGCATGTTTCTATTGTGTGTGGCAACTGTTTTGATTCCATAATCGATGTTTATGCAGGAATATCTGCTTGAATGTAACAAGTCTGTTTTACCTATCATTGCATATCCCAAATTTTGCATGATTCAAAGAGCGGATCTAGGATTTTACCCAGGGCGGGCGAGAACTTTCTTTAAATGTATATAGGACCTCACTTTATGATTTGTGGATTTCTTTACACGCCAATGGCATATACTACAAATAGAAGACATAAGGTGACCCTTCAAGGTGGTATCCGGCAGTTTGAACCAAAATAACTTTTTCTCAAATAACCAAACAAGTCATTGTAACCTGAAAAGATCTTGCAAAATGCTGCTTATTGATTTACCCAAGATCAGTGTGAACAGTGAAACATAAATCCTCAGTTCTAATCGCAGGTATTTCCTATCCGAGACACACTGCTGAGATAGCTATTTTTAACTAAGAATACAACGTGACCGCTCACTTTTGAGATAACGTTATATGGTCATCTGGGTAATACGCTCTGACATTGATATATTTTTAGCAGACATCCCATCGTGTTTATTTATAGATTTGGAATTATTGAACTTTTAGAGTGTTTTATCACGATTTGTGCTAACAATATATGCAGTCTTCAACGTCGTCTTTACTTACACTAAAGTATGAGTTTATTCAGAAATTATGTCCCGATTCCCCGAAGTTGTGGTAATGTAATGCGACATGAATTTGATGTAGGCAAACTGTTGGTACCACCTTTAAAGATAAAATTAATGATGTATTCGAAGGTTGTTATAAGTGTGGTCCGGGACAGGCTCTCCCGTGAAATATTAGACTTCTAGAATGCCGGATATGTGTTCTGATGTAAATCAGGATCACATTCGATACAATTTTACCAGTCTTTAAAATGTAATGTATTTATTAGATATGCTCTACTAGTTATATTCGTGTTCCTTGCGCGCACCCCAAATCCACTCCCGGATGAGCAGAAATGTTGATAAAATTATAATTTATTATATAAATTAAAAAAAACACAACATATTGCACCTCTATTATACAGTTGACCGATTATCTTTTGTATAAACAAATGTGTCAATGGAGATGTATATATAATCAAAGTATATATAGTCAATAATTTTTTTATTGTGTTTATTTTTTTATAGATAGAATGGGTTTAAAGCGGCCTAGACATAGTTTAACATATAGATTATGTGTACATGATTCAAACTACATTTTGTTCTAAATGTTTCGTAGCTGTCAGGCCAAATGTGGTTTATTTTATTATTCACACTGCATGTTAATTTCAAATATTGCATAAGAGTGGGATCAATGATTGTCCAGTTTGTGCAAAAAGTATACACGTGATATGTATTCGAAAAAAACGCTGTTTAAATGTATACTAGTTAGATTGTGTTTTCTGTAGGTAATTAAGCTTGAAGTACGCTATTTAGTTTGTTTTGAGATTTGCTTTACGTAAATGCAATCGATTCAGTTGTCGACTATCCACAAATGACTGACTCTTTTCTTGAATTTCGCCCAAAATGCTTGTAGCAAAAATATGATTGCATACATTTGCTTCTAGGAGGACCCGGGGACTGCTGTCCTGTGAAAATGTCTATTTCTACAATGCCGCATACGTGATCATACGTGAATAGGGGACCAAATGCGATACATTTTTCATCGATTTGATGAAGAAAATTTTGGCGAAAATAAAATGGAAGGGTTCTTTATCTGTCGTTAAACCATTGCTTCCTGAATGGGGCCTTTATGCTGATTAACCATTTAAAATGTCAAACCAATGATTGTTATTGGAATTATGAATTGTTGTTAGAACAAAACTTAAGCTAGTAGATGTTTTAGATAATTGGTACATCGAATAGAATATAATAATAGTTATACTTATGTACGTGTATTTGAATGTACAATGTAAAACCTTTGTTTGATAGAGATGCCAATATATATTATGTATTTGCTTGATTATTTTCTTTTCTTTATGTAGCGAAACTAATATCTATAATAAACTATTTAATGTAAGCTTTTGGACATTCTGTCAATGAAATCCCCATAACCTTAAAACCAAAAAAAGTGTCAGTTTGCTTTAACTAACCCTAGCGAAACATTTCAAACACTAAAAACTGCTAGCGGTAAAAACAGTATTGTAAATAATAATTTACATAAAGTGATGCCTTATAAACGTCACAGTACACTGTAGGGCTACAACACACAATATACACACACAAACAAATATATATATATATATATATATATATATATATATATATATATATATATATATATATATATATATATATATATATATATATATGCAGAAGATAATTTAGCTATTTCGAAAATTGTTAACTCCCTCTGTTAATGAGAGCGAGATTTGCGGGGTCGGAGGTTACCAGCCCCGAGAGTAATGTTTTGTATAGCTTAATATTTAAGTATTCCAAAATGTTTATATGAGTTTGCTTACTTTATAAGAATTTACATAAATTTAAGCGTTAGCTAGAGGAAATGGTGATATAATATCAAGACCATTTAAATTTACCCTCCTGATTGATACAGATATATCTAAATAAAGAAATATAGTTATAGGCACCACTCCAAGCGAACCAGGCGAAATGTCAAAGCTTCGTTTGATATTTTGTTACAAATCTATCATTACTTTTTATCCTTTATGTATCTTTAATCATTTTCAGCTCACCTGAGCACAGCGTGTTGTGGAGGAGGTTGCATTAAAAAATTGCTCTAGTATCTTCTTGAATATGAAAGTGATTTCATTTATTAAACATAGCACGGATTAACATTTAAAATACACTTAAATTTAAATTAGTAGTACCTCCTTCCTGTTTGCATGCCAATGCTGCTTGTTGCTATCGTCGAGTTATTTATCAAAATATTGAAGTTATTTACGAAAGTATAACTGAAAGAAAACAATAAATTAAATTTCAATGAACACTTTGTGAAAACGTGTGGGGAGTATTATTATAACAGTCTGATACTGTTTTAAAAGTACCTTTGAACATTTTTACCTTCGACATTTGTATAGTAACAGTTTCGGCTGTGTAGGTTCGTTCTTGATTTCATTTTCAGCCACATCGGAAACGCATGACGCAAATACGATGCACGATCATTTTACACTTGCAGATCAGCATGTGAATGGCTGGTGAAAAAATATTCCGTTTATCTTATTATTTTTGCCGAATAAATTACAGACATTTAGTTACTAGGTCGTAATACATCAAATTCAATCTCGGTCTGAAAGTTAAAGAGGCTTATAACAAATATGAAAGCAAACATAAAACAACACATTCAAACAAAGTCAAGATCATGTCAGAAATACATACGACCTATTATCTCCTTGTTGGTAACTTGAAGGTCTTAGTCACAACTAAATGCCGGTAATTTATAGGGTTAAATGCCATGTATAGGACATAATGACGTCATGACAGCAATGTATAGAGCATAACAACGTCATGGAAGCAATGTATAAGACATTACAACGTCATGGCAGCAATGTATAGGACATAATGACGTCATGACAGCATTGTATATGGCATAACAACGTCATGGCAGCAATGTATAGGACATAATGACGTCATGACAGCAGTGTATATGGCATAACATCGTAATGACAGCAATGTATAGGGAATAATTACGCCATGACAGCATTGTATAGGACATAATAACGTCATGACAGCAATGTATAGGGCATAACCACGTCACGACAGCAATGTATAGGGCATATCAACGTCATGACAGCAATGTATAGGACATAATAACGTCATGACAGCAATGTATAGGGCATAGCCACGTCATGACAGCAATGTATATGGCATAACAACGTCATGGCAGCAATGATTAGGGCAAAACCACGTCATGACAGCAATGTATAGGGCATAAAAACGTCACGACAGCAATGTACATGACATAATAAAGTCATGACATCAATGTATAGGACATAATAACGTCATTGCAGCAATGACTAGGACATAATAACGTCATGACATCAATGTATAGGCCATAATTACGTCATAGCATCAATGTAAAGGAAATAATAACGGTATGGCAGGAATGTATAGGACATAATTACGTCATGGCATTATCGTACCTGACATAATAACGTCATGACATCAATGTATTAGACATACTAACGTCATGGCAGCAATGTCTAGGACATAATTACGTCATGACATCAATATATCGGACATAATAACGTCATGAAATGAATGTATATGACATAACTACGTCATGGCATCAATGTATGCGGCATGATAGCGCCATGCCATCAATGTATAGGTTATTAATTACGTCATTGCATCAATGTATAGGACATAATAACGTCATGTCATCTGTGTCTAGGACAAAATAACGTCATGACATCAATATATAGGACATAATAACGTCATGACAGCAATGTATAGGACATAATAACGTCATAGCATCAATGTATAGGACATATAACGTCATAGCATCAATGTATAGAACATAATAACGTCATGGAATGAATGTATAGGACATATTTACGTTATGGCCTCAATGTATGCGGCCTGATAGCGCCATGACGGTAATGTATAAGGCATATTATCTCCATGGCAGTAATAGATATGACATAAATACCTCATGGCATCAATGCATACGGCATGATAGCGCCATGACAGTAATGTTTACGTCATATTATCTCCATGGCTGTAATATATAGGACATAATTACGCCATGGCATCAACAGCTCCATGATAGTAATTTGCAGGGTCTATTATCTCAATGGCAGCAAAGTATTGGGCATGGTAATACAAAAATATAGGGAATAAAAAGTCAATGACATCACTGTATATGACATAATTAAGTCATGGCAGCAATGTATGGGGCATAATAACTCCATGGCAGCAATCTTAATGCATAATACCTCCATGGCAGCAATCTTTAGTGCATAATACCTCCATGGCAGCAATCAATAGGGAATAATAACTCTATGGCAGCAATATATTCGACAAAATAACTCCATGGCAGCAACGTATTTGACCTAAGGTGCAGACATGAATTTGGAGTTCTAAAAATCGTTCATTTTCTTTTTTTCTTTGTCGAAAACCGAGTGTGGTGTATAATAGCAAACATGGGTGTGGGCCGGCAACTACCTAAGGAGTGGAGGGAAGCAAGGCGAAAATTGAGTGTGGTGTATAATCGCAAACAAGGATGTGGGTCTGCAACTACCTAAGGAGTGGAGGGAAGCAAGACGAAATTTGTGTGTGGTGTATAAGAGCAAACAAGGGTATGGCCCTGCAACTACCTAAGGCGTGGAGGGAAGCAAGACGAAAATTGAGTGTGGTGTATAAGAGCAAACAAGGGTGTGGGCCTGCAACTACCTAATGAGTGGAGGGAAGCAAGTCGAAAACCGAGTGAGGTGTATAATAGCAAACAAGGGTGTGGGCGTGCAACTACCTAAGGAGTGGAGGGAAGCAAGTCGAAAACCGAGTGAGGTGTATAATAGCAAACAAGGTTGTGGGCGTGCAACTACCTAAGGAGTGGAGGGAAGCAAGTTGGAAACCGAGTGAGGTGTATAATAGCAAACAAGGGTGTGGGCCTGCAACTACCTAAGGAGTGGAGGGAAGCAAGGCGAAAATTGAGTGTGGTGTATAATAGCAAACAAGGGTGTGGGCCTGCAACTACTTAAGAAGCCTACCGATACATTACTGCCATTGTGTTATAAGGTCCCATACAATACTGCCACTGTGCTATTATGTCCTAAACATTGCTGCCATGACGTAATTATATTCTTTACAATGATGTCATGAGGTTATTATGCCCAATACATTGCCGCTATGACTTTTTTAGGAAAGAAAGTAAAATTTTTGGGAGAAAATATTCCTAAACGGATCAGAACTTACAGCAACGCCAGCACCTTTAAGTAGTCGAGGAGAGCAAATTGACTTTATTTCATGGAACCTAAGCGGACTAGTACGGAAATCATCGGATCCTGACATTTTAAATGACTAGTTCAGTTATTTAAGTTATAAATGATATTTGTAAAAGCTGCCCTAAAGGGATGTTTGTTGCGCCTCATCTGCAGTTATTGATTGTCATCAAATCAAATATGCATGTGTTTGTTTTAAATCAAAATAGTTTTTTAAAAGGGCATTTGTTAATCGAGAAAATGTGTTAAAAAGAAACATCTCTAGAATAAAGTTATATGGTTACATACTATTTAATGTACTGCGCTTCACCTCACTTAAGTAACTGAGTAGCTCTGGACAAAATATATGTTACAGTTTTTGTTGATGCATGGATCAGTACATGTTGCATGTCTATCTTTCCTGCTGAACACTGGTGTGTTTATGGTGTGCATCTTATTTAATCCAATCAACCTTTTGAATTGAATTGAAAGAAGAAATGTTAAGAGTATTTGTAAAGAAAGTTGGATAAAGAAAAAAAAGTTAGGTAAGTAATCAGTTGTATCTCAGTAGTCGTGCAACAGTCCATAGCTGGACTCCGTTAAGAGTATACTATAATATATCAATATATACTATGATAAATTATAACAACAAGTCTGTAGTTGCTAAAAAAAAAGAAAATACGTTAGTGATGACCTGTTAGACTGCTAAACATGACTTGAACAGCCTTTTGGTAGAAAGAGTAGATCCAGAACAGTAGCCTCTTGCTGGGAGACCTCTGAACTGATCTGCACTCTTTGCTGCAACATCGCTAGAACAATACCTAATAACCTCTGCAGGTAGTTGTGAGTAATTAACTAAGGATTTGTATTTGTATATTAAATGTTGCAGAATGGGGAGTCTTTAAATATTTGAGGTGGGGATAATTACATTTATTTTGTAAGGCCTATTAAATTAAGTTGTTGGGTGTCATACAGAGCTAGGACGACAAGGTTCCGCCGACGGGACTGGGAACAAATTCGCCATGTCAAGGACGCGTATCCACTGATATCCTCCTAAGCGCTGTCTCGCTCCTCAAAAAAGGGGATCAGGCGATACAGACCCAGTGACATTCCATTGGCTTTCTTGTTTAGACAGGCGTGGTAGCCTGGAAAAAAAGATAAAATCGATTAAGTTTAGATAAGAGTTAAAGATCATAAAGCTTGTTATAAAATGTCATCAGCTCTTCCAAAAAATTAATTGAATCAGGGGCAGCGACTGCTGTCGAACTTTGGGGTCTGGGAATATTCAAAGCATTAACTTATTAGAATGCGCAACTGCTACAAAACGTGTAAAAATAAGTAAGACGATTATTCCACCTCATATATATATATTTATTGCAACTGATAGAGCCGTTATATAAGATTTAATCTATCGGAATGCGAATGAATGGTTATAACAGAAAGGAGCGTTCAGTTACAGACAGATACTTCGTGCTTTAACTACGAATATATTCCATCTGCATCCACGCCACACCACGTGGTGGACCTACAAGGATAAAAATATTCCAAAGGACTTCCCGAACCCAATGGCGGCAAACATATTCCAGCAAAACAACAGCGGCTACAACGCCAGTCTGATGTAGGCGGTAAGAACTGCAGTCCAAAGATCGTCTCGTTAACAAGCACTTTCCTTGTTGTTTTATTAAATCCGAATAAGAAACTGATAAGATAAAAGGTTCTTTCTTCCGATATTTGTGTTACTCGCTGGGGTGAGTAAACAGACAAACTGTTTCAACTTTTTCATATATTGATTTAAGATGATTAGGATTTTCCGTATATGGAAGTATATTCATTGTTTAGCCACATCTCTTTAATGTATAATAATGTCATAAAATATAAATTTAAAATAGTGCAGAACCTTGCCAAATTGCTTAAAAGGTGCCATACTTGTCATGTTGTTAGAATTGAGCTTAGAACCGAATTTACAAAAATATGATTTGGTTTTATATTCTGTTAGAGAGTCAAGCAATGTGCTTCATATGATGTTCCATACTAGATGTTTGGTATATAGTTTATTATATTTTTGTTAGATAATTTATTTTTTCACCATTGATGCAATCAATAAATTTTATCTAAATTGAAGGCATGTTGCCTTTGTGGTTTAAGAGTATCTGTGCATTTAATGATTATATGTTGGGAAAATGAAGTGATGTAGTCAAGATTTTTAAATAAACTATTGTACAGGTAGGTACAATTTAAATATCTGTGGAAATTTTGATAGGACCTTTTCTTATTAACCTTTACATACTGGTGTGTTCACTTTATATTGGAGACACATATTTAGGGCAAGCACTTTTGCAAGAAATGGTAAAATAACAAATTGATTTGGAACAATGTTCTTAGAAGTAAACGTTGAAAATAAGCTACACAAGATATGCTACCATAAAGTTGGATAATTCCAAGTGATATATTCTGGTATCAAGTTGCTATTGTTGTTCTAGCAAAATGTATGCATTTCTTATCCTTGTTCTGATCGTAAAAGTTTTGCTTATTTTTTTAAGAATGCATTGTGGCTTTCTTTGCATTTTTATGAAAAATGGTCAGTACGTTTAATTCTTCATTCTTTCTTTTGCTGGAAAAAATGTAATAAATATGATTGGTCTTTCTGAGACTTACTGGCCCCCAACCCCAGCTCCAACAACAAACCATCTGTCATTAATATACAGAATTTGAATTGGTCTAGAATGTAGATCTATACTATCTTGAAGAGTTTAAATACACAAAAAATTAGACATAAAAATAAAATATCTTAGAATCATTGACAGTGAGAAGGCATGACAGGTGGTCCCCCTCCTGGATACTGAATGGACCACACAGCTTTACAACGCCGGGTCAGGCTCCAGTAGAGGAATGTAGGATCAATGAGATTTAAGCAATAAGTAGTTATTATCTACTGATCAGTAATATAATGTTTATAATGGGTTATTTCTTATTAGTCTATTGGTTTGGAATATCAGTATTTCTGTCCATGGCCAAGATGCAACATTACTTAACCCAATTTATAAAAAAGATCGGTTATTTAACTGGAAGAATGTAAAAAATCAACTTAAACATGATCACTTTATTTCATTTAAAATATATAGCTAGAATAAGGAAAATGAAGCAAGCTACGTAATTGCCATAGTGTTGCTGCATATGCCAATCAAACTAATTATTTTACTTTTAGCCCTGTTTTTGCACATTGGCCTAGTTTACATAGAATATTGTCTGCCCAAACAAACTTTTGTTGCTGGGATGTATTTCTAAAACTTGAACAAAGTGGATAACACAAAATGTAAAACTCACTTTATTGTTAAAGTTACTTGGTTCTACTCTAGATAACATGAAAGTAGGGTTTTCATAACTTGAAGCAATGTACTATTGTTAGGAAAAAAAGACAAGTATTTTGCGTGCGTTTTTTAAGTAAAACCAAACATCAATCATATGATTATTTGGCATTTGTTTTTAAAAGGATTAATATTTTCATTATCCTGAGCTTATGTCTAGGATGAGCTATTTTAATCGCCCACCATCAGGTGTCACGTATTTGTCAACATACTAGTATTCAAACGACATCTTCTATGAAGCCCTTAGGCCAACTTCAGCTAAATTTTCTCAGAGGTTTAAGCTGGGAAGGGAGAACGAAAAGTTGTTCAAAGAATTTTGATACGTCAAAACATGACCGACAGGGTCGTGGCCACTTTCCATATATGACTATATTTGAAAACTTAGAAGCGCTAACGCCATCTATTCATGCTCTTTGCGTGGCCCAGTATCAAGATTGTTAAAAGAAAATTTTAATCTATCAAAAAACGGCCACCAGACTAAATGTTTATGGCATTTACTTGAGCGACATATGGCCATCCTGGCCCTCTTGTCTACTTTTGAAATCACATGGTGATGCTACAGTACATATAGTGTTTATCAAGTTTGTGTGTATATATCAGGACAACCTCTCAGTTTTTGCTGATAAATAGACCATATGTATAAGTCTATGTCCTTGTTTTTTCTAAAATTGTTAAGCATTAAGCCTTAACAAGATTATATATTTTTTTATATTTAATTTAGAATTGATCCAGTTTTATTTTTTTTCCACAATTATTTTCTATCAATTAAACTATGGAAAATGTATTGCAAACTAATTAACATGAAAAAGGGTGTTGCTGACAACTAATAAACTATAGATATTCTTTATTTTTCAATATATATTGACTGTAAAACAATAGTAATGCCATACACGTAAAATGTGTAAAACAAACATAAGAAAAACACAAAATATCACACAAAAACATCAAAGATAACATTGTTTAGATTATAGTAATACTGTTATTTACAGCAGAACACCAACGTTTAAGGTTACGCTAGTTAGGTTAAGAGGTTGTTTATCGTTGTAGTCATGACGTCATTGTACCCGCCGATGTTAAGGTATGTCCAGAGACAGCTGCTTGTGCATTTGAACGAGTTTGTGCTGGACGATTGGACTGGTTCCTTAAGAGGGGTAACATATCTCCCACAGTCAACATGGAAACTATTGCTTTGGTTTTTGAAAGGGACAAGATACTCTAAAATTAGAAAATACCATCTTAAACATTTGCTTATCGACATTGTCAAGTCTTATTAATGTACTTCTTTATTCACAATGTGAAGCCAAAGTATTTCATCCATTTTTGTTGATAATACTTACGTCAGTACAGAAAGAGGTTACAGGTTTATTAATAATTCGTCATGGACCTCCGGTAAAGCTAACTAAAACGTGGAAAATATGTATGTTTTATAATGTAGAGGAATTGTATGGTAACTAAGGGAGGTAATAGTATTTTACCTGTTATTTGTAATATTATCATAAGTATATTCTAAACGGAGATGATTATATTTGATCTGTTTCATGGTTATATTAATGAGAATATACATTGTATTATGCACATGTTCTTGGCTTTTGCAACCTATAGTTAAAAAGTACCATGTTTACTTGAACTGCAATGCACTAGTCACTTCCTACTTACTTCATGTTTAAACTCTATCTCTCTAACTTCCCTCTCTAAAACACCACTGTCAAGTTCAGTTCTGATAATTGAATTTAAAGTTTCCTAAAATTAAATTAATTTGGCTTTTTCTTTTTTTCCCATTAAAAATCGTACATGGTTAAATTAGTTCTCCAGAGGCTAGAATCCGGAAAGGTTCTGAGATTCCCATACAGTTTACATCCTTAGCGGAACTAAACCCGCTACAATTATAAGTTTTATTTTGACATGAAACATGTCTACCAGTTCAAGTCACCAACAGAACTAATGAGGTCACTCATTTCTTTGTTTATAAACACTGTAGGATGTTGGGAATTATGTCCATGTTCACCGGCATATCCGACATTAATACATATGGCGGTGTAAAGAACCAGCATCACAGGGATGTGAAAGAGAAAGTCCCATTGCTGCTACCAAATCTACACATGAAATTTATCCAGCACCACAAAAGAAAAAAAACCATTGATGTCACATTACAATTACCACAATACAGGGCAACGTCATCCTGATGTGTCACCATGATATTCACCACAACCAACCCTTTCTCCTAATGAAAGGTAATGGTCAGAGTTATTGTAATATATATATATATATATATATATATATATATATAATCTGAACAGTCCAGCATAAAAACTAGCAGTCGTGGATTGACCAGGAGCATTATCAGTCCCTAACCAATAGACTGGCTCACATTTCCCTTGATCTTATAGTCATGGGTGAATCCATTAGGAGGAAAAAGAAGGCAAAGATGAATAACGAAAATGTAAAATTCTATCATGACTATGATTAGTCAAAAATATAAATTGACAAGCCTCCTTCCAGTCAATTTGTGTCAATTACCATCTAAAACCACTTTTTTACTTTAAGACACTTTATTATTTTACTTACTAACCTTAATGTGCTCAGGTGATCAGGGGCTAGGGAAGTATGATTCCGAGACTCTCACTGCATGGCCAAGAGCGGGAGTTTAACCCAGGTGATCAGGGGACGGGGAAGTATGATACAGCGACTCTTACTGTATGGCCAAGAGTGGGAGAATAACCCAGGTGATCAGGAGACGTGGAAGTATGATACAGCGACACTTACTGCATGGCCAAGAGCGGGAGTTTAACCCAGGTGATCAGGGGCCGGGGAAGTATGATACAGCGACTCTTACTGCATGGTCAAGAGCGGGAGTTTAACCCAGGTGATCAGGGGCCGGGGAAGTATGATACAGGGACTCTTACTGCATGGCCAAGAGCGGGAGTTTAACCCAGGTGATCAGGGGCCGGGGAAGTATGATACAAGGACTCTTACTGCATGGCCAAGAGCGGGAGTTTAACCCAGGTGATCATTGGCCGGGGAAGTATGATACATCGACTCTTACGGCATTGCCAAGAGCGAGAGTTTAACCCAGGTGATCAGAGGACGTGGAAGTATGATACAGGGACTTTTACTACATGGCCAAGGGCGGGAGTTTAACCCAGGTGATCAGGGGCCGGGGAAGTGTGATTCAGCGACTCTTACTGCATGGCCAAGAGCGGGAGTTTAACCCGGGTGATCAGAGGACGGGGAAGTATGATACAGGGACTCTTACTGCATGGCCAAGAGCGGGAGTTTAACTCAGGTGATCAGGGGCCAGGGAAGTATGATACAGTGACTCTTACTGCATGGCCAAGGCCGGGAGTTTAACCCAGGTGATCAGGGGCCGGGGAAATATGATTCAGCGACTCTTACTACATGGCCGAGGGCGGGAGTTTAACCCAGGTGACCAGGGGACGGGAAGTATGATTCAGCGATTCTTAATGCATGGCAAAGAGCGGGAGTTTAACCCAGGTGATCAGCGGACGGGGAGGTATGATACAGCGACTCTTACTGCATGGCCAAGGGCGGGAGTTTACCCCAGGTGATCAGGGGCCTGGGAAGTATGCTTCAGAGACTCTTACTGTTTGACCAAGAGCGGGAGTTGATTTCATGTTATAAGGGACCGGGGAATTATGATTGAACGACTTTTACTGCTTTGACAAGCGCATGAGCTGAACTCAAGGGCCGGGGAATTATAATTCAGCGAATCTTATTGCTTTACCAAGTGCGGGAGTTGAACCCACGTGATGTGGGGTCTGGGAATTGTGATTCAGCGACGCTTACTGCATGGCCAAGAGCGGGAGTTTAATCCAGGTGATCAGGGGCCGGGGAAGTGTGATTCAGCGACTTTTACTGCATGGCCAAAAGCGGGAGTTTTAACCAGGTGATCAGGGGCCGGGGAAATATAATTCAGCGACTCTTACTGCATGGCCAAGAGCGGGGGTTTAACCCAGGTGATCAGGGGCCGGGGAAGTATGATTCAGAGACTCTTACTGCATGGCCAAGAGCGGGAGTTTAACCCATGTGATGAGGGGCCTGGGAAGTATGATTCAGAGACTCTTACTGTTTGACCAAGAGCGGGAGTTGATTTCATGTTATAAGGGGCCGGGGAATTATGATTGAGCGACTCTTACTGCTTTGACAAGCGCATGAACTGAACTCAAGGTCCGGGGAATTATAATTGAGCGACTCTTATTGCTTTACCAAGTGCGGGAGTTGAACCCACGTGATGTGGGGTCTGGGAATTGTGATTCAGCGACTCTCACTGCATGGCCAAGAGCGGGAGTTTAACCAGGTTATGTGAGGTCGGGGAATTGTGATTCAGCGACTCTTATTTCTTGACCAAGAGCGGAAGTTGAACCATCGTGATGTGGGGTCGGGGAATTGTGATTCAGCGACTCTAAATGCTTAACCAAGACCAAACTTCTAGCCCCCTAGCAAACAGCAAAATTCTTTCAGATGGGAATATGCATTCTATTAGGAAAAATGTCCGTTGGTCTTTAACTCGTTTATACTAATTATCACCACTTTTTACTTCAAGTTAAATGAATCAGTTCGAGAAAGAAAAACTGCGAACATCAGAATCTCATCCTTGTTAAGAGAACCTGGACCGTTTAAAAGAAGAGGGATCTGTTTTTTAACTCCAGAATGCAAAGTCGGTTGCAAGAATCCACACCGGATCTGCGACATTAGTACTTTCAGCGGTTGTTTGACAACGGTTTGTGAAAAGTTGTGGAGCTTTCAGGAGTTCATTAAGAGTGAATAATCGCTAAAACAAAAGAAAACTTGAGCTTCAGCAAAGATATCCCGCTTTTATTAAAGGAAAGACTTTACTTTGAAATCTTAAATTCGGAGTGCACATGGTACAGGCCAAGCGGTCGAGTCGGATAAACTGAAAATCGTCGCCTTTAAGCTTTTAGTGTTACGAGAGTATATGGAAATAACATTTTGGAAAAAAATAAGCCGAAGAAAGGAGCAGTTCCAAACGGAATATTTTGAAAGAACAAAGAATAAAGGAAACACGCTGATCAGTACTGAAGTACGGTATTTGGAAATTTTCATTAACCTTTTCGTGGAGTAAATTGTCAACGTCAGTTGTTAATTCGGAATAGACTTGAAAAGTTTTAGTTCAGCAAAATGTCAGGGCCAAGACTGGCAACTGCTGCAGTAATGGTTATGACGATGGTCGATCTATCGATGACATTTAAATTGGTGCCCATCGAATCCTCAGCCAAGACTACAACGACATCTGTGACGTCAATAACCAACACAGCATCTACAAAACCAGGTTGGTTTCTTAAATTGGTTATTTTTATTGCAATTGTCATAAGACGGCGAGTGTTTTGTTTAAAATATGATTTGATCGTTGCTTTATATGATTTTACTATCTTTTTTTTGTTATTTTACATCGACAAAATATTGTTAAATTGGTACCGTTCAGCTTATTATTAAAGAAGGGTGCTACAGGCATATACCTGAGTAAAATAACCGGCACACCACAGGTCAGCTTTCATGACCTCCACACATGAAGGTTCTTGCACCGACCGGGACTGTTACAGGTGAGATAAAGACCTTTCGACGAATTCAATCGATTCAGTGTATGTTGAATATTCAGGTGCATGTGGTATATATGATTTTTATTTGATTAAGAAGACATTAATAAACCAATGCTTGTAAAAAATATCAATGAAATTGTCGCGAAAAATGGAGTTAAATATTTAATTAAGATTGCTTATCGTTTTCTTTCTTTTCCTTTTTAGAACTTTACAAAGAAATACAGATCAAACAACCGGACTTACTTCTAAAGACCAACCAATGCCTGCGTGATCTCCACAATTTGCAGAAAACTAACCACCGGTCCCAATTCTATATGCAGCTTGTTAAATGCCTAATACATAGGGATATTTCAGCAGTTTCAACACAGAAAACTCAAGAAGGTGATGAAAATGAAACTGTTACTGAAACCGGGACACAGAGGCCGGAAATTACCTCAACGCCGGAACCGGAAACCATTAAACCGGTAACGACGCATGCGCAGGTCCGAAGAGCTCCGCATCCCATGGGTAAACGTAGAATAGGTCGCTGTATTCATATGAAACGACTTGCTCAACTGAATTTTATCCAGTGCAAAGTTATGTGCCATTGAAGAAGTTGCTTGATTGTCTATAGTCGTGTGTTAGAAAGGGCACTGTCTTGTTATTAAATAATGTATCAGTAAGAACGTTTACGTTTAAGGCAAACAATAATGTAGTTGTAAGATGCAAACAAATGTATATATTATAATTATAATATGCCTTAAAATAATATTTTTCGGAAGAGCAGTAAGTTTCGGAACAAGCATAGCCATATATACTCTATTAATTGAAAACGTGTTATGTAGACATATTCAATAATGAATCATGTATATTAGGTAGATTCAGATGCATCATGTTTAGAAATTCTTAGCTATATGTCGCTATAATGATCATAATTGGTCGCTGCGATGTAAATAAAAACAACAACAAACAAACTAACAAACAAACTCTTGCATACCGTTTGTATTTTAATCATCGTCCTTGTACATAATGCATCTATTTAAAATATTTATTATCATTAAACATCAAAAACATAAACATCATCATCATCACCATTATCATCATCATCATCATCATTATCATCACCATTTTTTAATCCTTTATTGGCGTGAAAATGCCAGCATAATGTCCTTGGATATTATTGTTGTTATTTATTATTGATCGAAAGACATGTACATCTGGTTCAGTGAAAACTGTTTTAACGTGCAGTGAAGAGGATTCAGAACTGACCATAGATTTTATCCATATATATATATGTGTGTTCCATAGATAGCGAAAAGTCCGGCATCAAATCCAAATGTTCTTCTACGTTACAAAGGGAAGGGAACATTGGTACCTACATGTACATAAATTTTCTGTATAAATCAGATACCAATAATAGATACCCTAAACAATTCAGCATTGTATTCTTATTTGATGACGTCACGTCGCTTTGTTAGTACGCATATGATTGCGTTATAATGTTATGCTTAATGACGTAGTTGTTTATGCAATCGGAACACCTCAGTTTATTCACAAGTAATCAAATTTTGGATAATTCACAAATTATCAAGATGATTGTCCCGAGAACGGAATTATCCGAGGAGTTCCGATTAAATTGTCCCGTGGACGGAATTACCCGAGGAGTTCCGATTGATATAAAATGTGTATGCTTAAATTAAAGAAGTATTAAGGGGAGACCATCCTCGCATTGTGTGATCCACCAATATCGTAAACATTTCTATATCACTAGCGTTTTTTTATGTAGAAAACATGTATCTTTGCTGAAGTAATGGTGTACAATGTTAATATATTGTGCTGGTATTTAATATATATTATATGAATAAATTATAATGACCTGTTACATTGTTTATATTGTTATTGTTGTTGTATGTAAAAAATGATTTTCATTGACCTGTCACGCTCTATTTGCGCTTTATATCACTGCTCGTCTTTACTTTACTGTGTTGTAGTCTCTCATACACTTCCTTGCGTAATGTTACATTAACATGTTGCCTCACTCTATGATATTGTGCTTTCTTTGAGAGTCCATTCCCGCTATTTTTTATAACTTTGCTCAATTAAGTTGTAACCTTTTAATATTTACATTTACGTGAATATTCTGTAGAAGTTCAATTTAGAGACCAATTGAATAAGCACAGATAAATAAACTTTTCTTGAAATGTCGCCGAAAGTACTTTAACAAAATAATGTACAAAAATCGGAGTACATGTACTACATGTCTGTAAAGCACAAATGAACAGAACACAACACTATCCATCAATTTGATAAAGCCATTTTGGGAAAGAGTTATTTATTAGGTTTTAATATTAGCTCCAATCATTAGCAAACTTCAAATGTATTCTTTCCCTTAAACATTAGAGTTCTATGTGTACAAGTGTTTATGCCTGGAATCTTCAAAAATGTCAAAGCTATATTGAACGTTCATTTTATAATAAATTGATAATTGCCATTGTGCTTGCAAACCGACTGTACTTAAGACATAATCTGTACTTACGCCAGTAAAAGACTCAAAATCGATACCATAGATACCATAGTTACCATAGTTACCATACTATAGTTAATTTCTAAGAAGACTCTGAAAAACCATTGTTTGCCTTACTTATTTATTTTGACATATTTTGTTGCTATCTTGCATAGAACTTGTTACAATTTTCAGTAGGTACGTTTAGTCTTCGTGAAGAACAAAAATTAGGTTATGAAAACATCATTCAGCTCATATTGTAGATAAAAGACAACACAAAAATAACTTATAAATACATCCAACAAAATTAAATCTAATATAAACCTAACTTGTTTCCTTAATATCAAAATAATAACATTCATAAGCGCAGACAATACAACACATTGAAAAACTGTCAACATTATTTATATTTGCATGGGCAAGACCCTAGGACGCCCGGCTACAAGCATGTTTAATTCACTGCCACGTGGCAAACAGCCCGACTTTGGTTGGTGGCCGTTCGCTTCATACTTTTAGCTTATGAAGGCATCATGTGTAGAATAGGCCTTGTGAGATGCAGACCAATTCAGCATGCTGGCTTTGTATTCATGGAACGTGTAAGTATGTCCTGGTCATCAACTGCTGTTTTGATGACTTAATTAATAAATATCCAACTATAATACCTGTACAGCATATGATTAACGTTAGTGAGGTTAGATCTTTGTATACCCGGTCTAAGCGACCAAGTCGGTCACTTTTGCCGACTGACCGTTCAAATGCGGTAACTGATGGATTTGCTCTTTTTGTTAAATGGCTCTCCAGAGATTTGTTCTTTTACATTTGGCTTGCATGCAAATACCTTTGTCCTGTGCCTTTTCAAGTTTTGGTATAAGCTGCAATGCTCAAAGGACTTTGTGATATATTCTTATTCACAGTCATGTGTGCTTTTGTTTTTAATACCGCGTGTTCTTGACATTGATAATAAATAGAAAAGTAAACCAAACGTAACGTTGTGTGTAAGAGACCACCCACTTTCACAACGGTTTCCATTTCATTCACCTCTGTGATCGACTAAGAAAGTAGTGAGGTACGAGCGACAACACTGCTTGGAGATTGTTTGTTTACATCTACGTGATTATACCATTTGCGTAATTAGACAAGAAAATAGGTCCAATAATAATTACATTTTTTTAATTATTACGCCCAATGATAATTTTATATATATTTAATATATGCCAGTATACTATGGTTATGGTCCTTAAAATCAAATTCTGTCTTGGTTGAATATCGTTTGTCCGTTTTGACAAGAGTCTTGTCATTGAGTCCATGGCACAGGTGCTATAGTGAGGTACGAACGACAACTTTGATTTGAGAATGGGAGGGGACACGTACATTTGCTGAAATACTCATTTTCTTTTATAATAAAGATCAGCTTCAAGACCTCGCGAAGTGATGGTTATCGCCCCTGAATGGACTCGAACCCACGCCCTTACCATGTAGTTGTATTCAGGCATCTATTTAACACTCGGAAAATAAACAATTTCATTGCTTTAGACCAACATGTAGGTAAATAGTATAACGCGTAAGTTGTACAATCTTAGCCAAAAATCAAAGTGTTTTCTTAATCGCATTGTGTATCCTGACGTTTTTATATCTGGACGATCAGGCCCGACAGTCCATTAATAAAAAGTATGACAAGGTAAAAAGAATATTGGAAAACACATAGTTTCGTACGAACTCCATCCATAACTAGTTATGTTTGTTAAGATAATCAAAACCAATGGAGAAAGAAACATCACTAGTGGTGTGTACTTAGCACTTATAGATAAGGCACTCCCACATGCTGATAAGCCCCGCCTACCGATACCTGTACATGCATGCCTCTTTGATAGCAGTTAGTCTTACTTCGTCTTCGTATATGTTTAGTCCTCATAGTTGTCGCAATTAAAATTATAAACTATCCACTGTGTTTTATATATCATTGTGTTTATGTATGACGTACAAACACAACAACTAGTAGCAGAATATCTTGTCTCAATGCTGTAAAATATAAGACGGTCCTATGATCATTGCAACATATAACTAATATAAATATAAAGATTACAACAACACTGTGAGGAGACATTTTATAAGACAGTTACCGCCTTGGAACGGTCTGTCGGCAAAATTGCCTGCTGGGGTACCTTAACCTTGACCTCTAACCTTTCACTTCTTGAGGTACCTCTCAAGTGAATAAAAAAAACACAACAACAACAGCAACATAGCGTAGACTATTTTTAGAACAATAGTTAAAACAATGACAAAATGACCAGAGATGAGGTAAATGATTGTAGTATCATGTTCATGTGTAGATGAAACTGAAGCCCAAAAATATTGAAACATATCATACATACAAAGCGCAACAACGTTCGTGGTACCTATATAGAAGATAGAAAAGCAAAGCAACGGTTGTCTTAGTGCTGCATAAAATATATTGGGACGGCATGAGGGAATTAACAACAAAATCAGCAACATCAGCACCGACAACAACAACAAACAGCTGCAACAAAACAATTTTAAAGCCGCAAAGGCAACACCAATAACAACAGACCCACCACCCACCAAACAGAAACAACAAGAGAGGTTTCAAAATGCCTATATTGTTGGTAAAAACAAGCAGACAATGGGGAATAACTTGAACAACGTTTTGCAATCAAATGTATTAGTTATATTCCGTTGTCATGGCAGGTATTTCTGACAATTTCAGGGGGAGGGGATTCCCTTTAGTACTTTAGTACAAAAGTCAATCTACGTGTGTTCCGAGTTGGATTCATATACAATAGCATGTCCACTATTGTTCCTAGTTGGATTCATGTACAATAGTCTGTCCACTATTGTTCTTAGTTGGATTCATGTACAATAGCCTATCCACTTGTGTTATAGATGGATTCATGTACATGTACAACAGCCTGTCTACTTGTGCTCCTACCTGGATTCATGTACATTAGTCTGTCTACTTATCTTTCTTGCTCGATTCGTCTACAGTAGTCTGCCCATTTGTGTTCCTAACTGGATTAATGTACAATAGCCTATCAACTTGTGTTATAGTTGGATTCATGTACAACAGCCTATCCACTTGTGTCCCTAGCTTGAATCATAAACAATAGTCTATCTACTTGTGTTCCTAGCTGGATTAATGTACAATAGCCTGCGCACTTGTGTTTCTACATTGATTAATGTACAGTAGTCTGTTCACCGGCATTCTTAGCTGGATTAATGTACAATAGCCAAAACACTTGTGTTCCTACCTGGATTCGAGTACAGTAGTCTGTTCACTTGTGTTCCTAGCTGGATTCATGTACGTCAGTCTATCAACTTGTGTTCCTAGCTGGATTTATGTACACCAGTCTGTCCACTTGTGTTCCTAGCTGGATTCATGTACACCAGTCTGTCCACTTGTGTTCCTAGCTGGATTTATGTACACCAGTTTGTCCACTTGTGTTCCTAGCTGGATTAATGTACACCAGTCTGTTCACTTGTGTTCCAAGCTGGATTAATATAAACCAGTCTGTCAACATGTGTTCCTAGCTTGATTCATGTACACCAGTCTGTCCACTTGTGTTCCTAGCTGGATTAATGTACACCAGTCTGTCCACTTGTGTTCCTAGCTGGATTCATGTACACCAGTCTGTTCACTTGTGTTCCTAGCTGGATTCATGTACACCAGTCTGTCCACTTGTGTTCCTAGCTGGAATTATGTACACCAGTCTGTCCACTTGTGTTCCTAGCTGGATTAATGTACACCAGTCTGTTCACTTGTGTTCCAAGCTGGATTAATATAAACCAGTCTGTCAACATGTGTTCCTAGCTGGATTAATGTACACCAGTTTGTGCACTTGTGTTCCTAGCTGGATTAATGTACACCAGTCTGTCCACTTGTGTTCCTAGCTTGATTAATGTACACCAGTCTGTCCACTTGTGTTCCTAGCTGGATTAATATACACCAGTCTGTCCACTTGTGTTCCTAGCTGGATTAATATAAACCAGTCTGTCAACATGTGTTCCTAGCTGGATTTATGTACACCAGTCTGTGCACTTGTGTTCCTAGCTGGATTAATGTACACCAGTCTGTGCACTTGTGTTCGTAGCTGGATTAATGTACACCAGTCTGTGCACTTGTGTTCCTAGCTGGATTAATGTACACCAATCTGTGCACTTGTGTTCCTAGCTGGATTAATGTACACCAGTCTGTCCACTTGTGTTCCTAGCTAGATTAATGTACACCAGTCTGTCCACTTGTTTTCCTAGCTGGATTAATATACACCAGTCTGTGCACTTGTGTTCCTAGGTGGATTAATATACACCAGTTTGTCCATTTGTGTTCCTAGTTGGATTTATATACACCAGTCTGTGCACTTGTGTTCCTAGCTGGATTAATGTACACCAGTCTGTCCACTTGTGTTCCTAGCTAGATTTATATACACCAGTCTGTCAACATGTGTTCCTAGCTGGATTATTATACACCAGTTTGTCCATTTGTGTTCCTAGCTGGATTTATATACACCAGTCTGTGCACTTGTGTTCCTAGCTTGATTAATGTACACCAGTCTGTGCACTTGTGTTCATTGCTGTATTAATGTACACCAGTCTGTCCACTTGTGTTCCTAGCTGGTTTAATGTACACCAGTCTGTCCACTTGTGTTCCTAGCTGGATTAATATACATCAGTCCGTCCACTTGTGTCCTAGCTGGATTAATATACACCAGTCTGTCCACTTGTGTTCCTAGCTTGATTTATGTACACCAGTCTGTGCACTTGTGTTCCTAGCTGGATTCATGTACACCAGTCGGTACAACATGTGTTCCTAGCTGGATTAATGTACACCAGTCCGTCCACTTGTGTTCCTAGCTGGATTTATGTACACCAGTCTGTGCACTTATGTTCGTAGCTGGATTAATGTACACCGGTCTGTCCACGTTTGTTCCTAGCTGGATTAATGTACACCAGTCTGTCCACTTGTGTTCCTAGCTGGATATCTTTGCATTTTATTGTTTGTAAAGTATATATATATATATATATATATATATATATATATATATATATATATATATATATATATATATATATATATATATATATATATATATATATATATATATATATATATATATATATATCTTTATTTTCCTCCAGTATTGAAGATTTACAAAGATCAATGAAAACAATGCAAAATAATAATAAAAGTAAGTAAATAAACAGAGAGAAAGAAGGAAAATGATATTTACATGTACAATGCGTACTCATTGAAAATATGGCAAAATAAAAAGTGAAAAGAGCAAACGTACATATGTAATCCAGACAATATGATATTTACAGTTGCATTACCATTTATAGACTACTTTCATAGCCTATAGTGATCACTCTGTGTAAATTATCACTTTTAATGTAAAAATAATGTAGTATGCAATATACAAGATAGTACGTGATGAGTTCTATCTTAATCCTGATAAACTTAAGATTAACGCTTAGATGAGTGTACTTATCTCGAAAAATTAAAAGTGATAGCTAGGCAGACAAGTACACGTAATGTATATGTACGCAGCTGTAATAAGAGCATCGGCTGTGTTTGAAAATCTTGACGAAACGAAAAGCAAGAGTTTTAACGGCCGGTCACAAACATACAAAAAGGAAACAACTAATTTAGACACATGTGATATAAAAATATATGTCAGGTTAAGGTATTGCCGGTATATATTGGAATACGTTTATGATGAAACATATGCAAGCCATGCAAAGTGAAGATACTTGAACACACATCCGAAGAAGGCTTTGTATCTTTCGCAAAGTATTATTACCAGTGCAGGGCAACGTACACCAAGTAGAGTGTTTACAAAGGTATTTCTGTCTAGCCTATGTAAACAATCTAAGACTGGCTGTCCAAACACATCCTGAATTCGTTGTGACAGTCTACACCTGAACAGATCAAACTTGTAACAATCAAGTAATACATGATCCGTCAAGCATATGTTGCTCAAATGTAAGTTGCATTTGACACAAGTTTCATTAAAGCTAATGTGTATGCGATTAACTTAGCAACCGTCTTGCAATAGTTGACATATCCTATATTGGATGATGAATAACACCAGATATCAGATGTACCATATTGGCAATGAATTGATCGAAACCTTGAAAATTCGTCGACACTAATTCTAGTGTACCAATCAGATTTGACTTTAAGCCAAATTGATGTTTTTATTATTTTTTTCCATTGAAGTTTGCTTGGAAACTCGCTGGTGGTTAGATAGGTTTCTAGATAATGCCTAAGCAAATATACATCTAGTATCTTGACAATATCCGGGCTATGTCCCATTATAGACGGTGTGTGGCGATATTGATATAATCTATATAAAAACAACCGCTTAATGGTGCACGTGGATTTCAGGCGACACAGTTGACCTAGAAGTGTTAGTTTACGTAAGTCAATTTCAGCGTGAAGTGGAAGCGAACCAATCATGCTTAAAGCAATGTCAGTGCGTGTTCTTAATGACATGCCTTGTAATGTCTTTATGCACAGACGATGAGCACGTTCAAGATTAATAATCTCACTGTGTGTCAGGTTAAACAAACATTCAGTACCAAACAAGGCTTTCGGTAAAACGATGTGATTGTATATATGCTTAAACGTGACGGGGCTTAAACCAACATCAGAAGATGTACAGTTAAGAATGCCGAAAAACGTTTTTCTTAGTTGCGAGTGAAAGTAATCAGTTCGGTTTCCAGAAGAATAGCTTGGCTGTGCAATTGCCCCCAAGTGTTTGTATTCATGGACTTCTCTGATGACGTGACTCCCAAGGGTAAAGGTACGTTGAGCTTTCAATGATGACCTCTTAGTTTCATTAAAAACAATGACTGCACATTTGGAAGGATTGTACTGGAATCGCCACCTACAAGAGTAGTTATAACAAATGTCTATCATATTCTGTAAGCTCTTAATTGACAGAGATAGAAGAAGCATGTCATCCGCAACTGTAGGTGCGCATACACTTATATGACCTATTGATAATCCATGAGATGAATTTTTGTAGTTCTGAGATAAGATCGTTAATATAAATGAGATAGAGAAATGGGGACCAACAGCCACCTTGCCTAGTACCCTGCAAAAACGGGTTAATCCAACACCTGTACCACAGATCATGTGTTGACATCTCTCACATGCATCACAGGAAACTCCGTGCTTTCGTGCAGTTACCACTTTGCCACACTGCGCACACAAATCCGACATCACAACACTAGTAAACTAGTTATATTGATCGAAACACTTATATTTCCAATATAAAATTATGTTTTCAAAGAGAAGTAACGATAGCACTTGCAGTGTGTCAGTATTAATTGCATTAATACGATATTTATGTTATGACAATGAAGAAATGAGTTTGTGCCAATAAAATATTGAATTGATGGTACAATGCAATACATTTAAGTTAATTTATATTCTTCTTGTAATCGCTGTTTTAGTGTGTTCGTTACTAGCATAATAATTGTATTTAATTGACTGCTAATTAGTTTGAATGAGATTTATATATGTAAACATGAAGATTTTTTAATCAATTAACGTAGGTGTTTTCAAAGAAAGCCCTCATCAATTAAACCGGCTACATGAAAAGAACGTAACCAATCATTATTTAATCGCGCAACAGGTGAGAAAACCAATCAACGACCACAACCAATACTTCAACAATTGGTTTTTGTTTTATGACTTAATTACCCATTTTCAGTAACCATATATAGTTAACTGTGCAATCATTATTTGTTTCAAAATGTGGTAACAACATTTTATTTAATTATTCGACACTAGAAAATTACTTTAATTAATATTTTGATTGAACAATTATTTTAACCCATTACAAAGTTGTTTAACTATTTTACTAGAATCGCTATTATGTTCCACTGTAACTTTGTAACTTGTATATGAGTTCGCCATGTCTCTGCACAAGAAACAACAAAATACATGTAATTAAAAATCACTAAATAAGAAACAATACTTTTTCCTCGACTTTACCTACGTATGCGTGCTAATTTATGTTGCAGTCTCATAAATTTTATAATTCTTTTACTCGAAGCATTATCCCACCGGATTTATCATGTACTATATCATGTACATCATACATACATATATTCACTTTCTTCCCTCCCTCCTCCGCCTAATTCTTTTCCTATCTCTGTCTTTCTTTCTCTCCCTCTCTCTCTCTCTCTCTCTCTCTCTCTCTCTCTCTCTCTCTCTCTCTCTCTCTCGCATTTTGATAATATTCACGTCATCTCAACATTTCATTTACATAATTCTATTCTAAATAATATTCTAAATAAATATTACACACAATTAAAAAAATCTCAAAATACGATTCTATACTAAGATCATTCTGTCATACTGACTTAATTTCATATTAATTACAAAGTTGTTTTTCAAGTAATTCGGGTATTGTGTATTATATTATCAATAAAGATGGGAGAAACGAAAAAGAAACCATTCAATCCTGACATATATATTTATTATTATCATAACATATCATATAAAACAGAAAAAAGCATTAAACAACAGAACTGTTCTGTTCTAAACCATTTGTCTATGTTCTAAACAACATACAGCCATATAACTATATTGGGGTCGAATAGTCGCCTTAATTTTTTCAGCTGGGCTCGAATAGTCGAGGGGTTGAATTGTCGCCTGGAACAGGTAGGGGTTAAATAGTCGTGGGGTCGAATAGTCGCGTACCCATATAAAAAACATATTCATTAGAAGGCTTGTCCTCAGACCATCGGACTTTACGCATTTGTCAATAGAAGACCGCACTGATTTATATGAAGCCTCTGTCTGTTACCAAGTGACCAGGGGAAGCAACTCCAGATTAGATGGTGACCCGCTTTTCGCTTGCGTTGTCGGGGAACGCCGGGCCGAAGAACAAAGTCGGAATAACTTCCGTTGTATTGCTCAACAAAAATGGCGAGTCGGTAGGACATTGGAATGATTTTCTCTTTAGAAATAAGTTTGGAAACAGAAATCGTACATAATAACGTTGAAGAACCATTAAGTGTATGTAAGTGTTAAAGGATTGTTCAAAGTGATCTTCAAATATCCAGCATTTTCAGCCAGATTGAGTGATTCATCTGAACTTGGATCCTCTTATGGTAATATGCATCACTTTCCTTGTTGTGACAACGTGTGTGTTGTGACAACGTGTGTGCAAGGTTTCCGTGCCACTGTCCACATGCATCTGAAATGTTTTTATTAAGTTGATTGGATAGGTAGGATATACCTCACCGTCCGTATCTATATAAACATGGTATGCAACCCGTGTCCGCTTTGTTTAACAATCGATTTTACTTGGGTTATCACAATGGTTTGACAGCCATGCTGTGACGTCATCAAGGTTATTCACCCCTTAAAATGTTGTGTTTGTTTTATTTGTGTGTGTTTTGTTACATTGCAGCGACACAGCCATGTTATCAACGTCCAGCTAATTAATGGTCAAGGAAGGCCCAAGACTTAAAGTTATGTAGAACCACTGGCGCACCGCAGGTTAGTTGGAAAACCTCCCCACATGAAAGTTGTTGCCCCAACCCAGAATCGAACATGTATTTAGTTATATAATATATTGCATTGCTTAAAATATAAGAAATTTGTTAATATTATAATTAGAAAAAAATCAACAATGTAAATGTACATTTTTTGTTTTCTTTTTCACACATAAAGTGTAAACAGGTGATAGTAAACTGTAGCAATACATGGTACATTTACATGGTAAATATTTACAATACAATTTGTTATGATTTGATGATTGGCTAAGAATTGTTTTTGTTACATCGCACCAACACAATCATAGTCATATTGGCGCCACCCAGCTAATTATTGATGAAAAAGGAACCAGACCTATGTGTAGATACAACAACTGAAGTGCCGTAGGTTAGATGGAAAGACTTCCCTCATGAAAGTTCTCACCCAGGCTGGGAAATGAAACCCCACGGTGAGGGATTTAGGAGTCATAAGTAATTGACAGTAATCTGACCCCTTTACAACAAGTGCCTCTTCTTAGTGGCCTTGCATACCTTGTTTAACTATGGACAGAGAGTTTTTTCGTCTACTGATGACATTTCAGGCTCATGTGGCAGGACCCAACAATTTATATATTGTTGTATAATAACAATAACTTAAGCTGTGCATATATTTTGACCAATGCGCTTATTTGCACTGTTCTGCAAAGGCCATGATTTTGCATAATTCTCTGTAAAATAATATACATTTTGCATAACATTAGGCCCCGGTGCAACAAATGTCACATACATATTTGCCGAGGTAATAAATTAGTTTACCGAGCTGAAAAACTATGCTTGTTGTTGTAACATTGATAATAATTGGTCCTATTTTAATGTATTTACAATGAGATTGCAACTCTCGACCAATATTATTGATACTACACTGATCACATTATAATTACATAGCTAGTATTAAAAGACCAATGGAAACATATTTTGTTATTTGTCTTAACAATCCTGTGCAATTTAGACAAATAACAAAACCCTTAAAGCAGTTTTAATAATCTTATCCCATGTTCTCTGCATTTGAATCCATACATTCTGTCAATGTTTTCATTTGTGTTTATGAACGGCTGATGAAATATAGATTTTTCTTCGGCAAGCTTCATTTAATTAAAGAAATTTTTCTTGTTGCGTAAATTCCGTGCCTAAAAACAACAACAAACTAGATATCTGTCTGAAGAATAATATATGTAAAACAAAGTTATTGCAGCACGGTGGAACCTTCTTGCAAGTTTAATTAGAAACGAGCAGTAACTTTTTGCTATCAGCCAACAGGGTTTTAATTTGTATACTTAAGTAATGACTAAGGTAATGTTTACTGTTTTTTATTTTAGCTCACCAGAGCTTATGTTCAGGTTGAGCAATTGTGATCGCGCAGCTTTTGTTGTCACACGTCTGGTGCAATTTGTCTGTCAAAACTATTAAAAAATCTCATCTGAAATCACTGTACCATATTCAACCAATTTTTTGCAGAAGTTTTGGCAAACAGCATTACCAAAAAGTTGTTTGAAAGAATTTTGCCCCATTAAAAAACGTGGTCATCAGTGACATTGTCATTTTCCATATATGGCTGTATAGAAAAACTTTGAAAATCTTTGTTTTCAAAAACCTCATTTGGTGGGACGATAAACCCAATAAACAAACAAACAAACAAACAAAAACCGCATGAGCTAGAGCATTGATATTCGGTATCCATGTTCCATGGTTGGCCTGTAAAAAGATTGTCAAAAGAAATTTGATCTGTTAAAAACGGGGCCATGTCTTTCCCTTTATGGGTATATTGGATTTTTTTTATTCTTGTCACTAACTACAAGAGCTGGACCCTCAAATATTTGAACTTATGCTCCTGGGGTGGCCCTGTAATAAGATTGTTAAAAGAAATCTGACCTGTCAAAAACATGGTCACCAGGGGATGTGGACATAGCCATTCAGGTCTGTTTAAATATTGCTGATATTTCTTCCTAATTGTGTCTATAAGTCTCTGGCACTCAGCTGATCGATATAGGATCATCATGGTCCTCTTGTTGTTATGTTAAGAGGGGCTGTACAATTTCTTTGTTCCCTTGATTTTGAAAGTGCCCCCTATAGTATTTTATTCTTAATGGATCATATTACTCTACTTTTGATATCCTTGACAGAACACAGTAAATGTATGGCAAGTCGTGGGTCAAATAAACTGAATTTCCTTCCAATGCATTACACTCTTTAAACTACAAGCTTGGTTTCCTTTTTATAAATTTATCCAAAACAATACTTTTCTGGATGTCACTATGTGGTTTATATCTAAACAAAAATTTCTTACTTATAGCAACACTAGTAAACAGACATACATATGTATGTCTTGACACACAGGTTAACCATAGCCCATGGATTTGGATTGGAGGATTCAATGTGACTGCCATTGAGCAGATGAGCTTAAGTTTAGCGTTTGTTGTATCTTTGTTAAAATGTTGTAGACTTTTCACTATTCTAGATTTCTTAATTACAAGCCTGTTTACTCTCTACTAATAGTGTGTTTACATCTTTTTTGTTGTAAACATGCTGAGCAAATGCTGCATATACTTCCTGTAAACTGTGACAATGTTGTGTAATTTGTGTTAATCTCATGAACTTTTGATTATATGTCTTTGCCCTATAAAAGCTAATTGGCAAGTATTAATGAATACATACATGTATTTTCAATAGAATTATAAAAGAGGTTATATGACTATCGGTTTGACAATAGATTTGCTGTTAAGCTGAATGTGAAAAGCAGTTGTCATTTATGTAATATTCTTTCAGACAAGTCAGATAGAGTGTAAATCCTCTGTCTGTCATACACACATGAGTAGCACAATTTGACAAACCCCAAACTAACAGCCATCCAGGACCTAAAGCATAAAAACTGTTAACTGACAATGCAAGGTCAGTTAATTAAATCAGTTTGGGATATTGTGATTCCTGTTCTAAAGCTCGCTGGAAATTGACTATTGTATAGTTACAGACACACATACTGACACATGTTCTTGCAGCACAGACTTCAGTGTACATACCCTTAAAAATCATTTTCTGTATATTACTATAATTGTTATACATGTTTGTGTTAAGCAGTTGTTAAAGATGTTATAAAACTCTGTCATTCATCCAGGAAGGCAACTGAACCAATAGTAAAAATGGCAACAGCAAGAGACACGTGCAAAGGTTCAGATGAATATAGTGTTGTCAAGTGTTCCGTTTGTGCCAAGAAGAAAACAGAACAGACTGCGGATTATTATTGTTGTGACTGCCAGAAACATCTGTGTACATCTTGCTTAGGGACACATAATGAATTTAATGAAAATCACAATGTAGTGCAAGGACTTGTAGATGCCAAAGATGTAATAACGGAGAGATGTCTAATACATGTGGATGAATTAATAACATTGTACTGTCGCCAACACAACGAACTGCTGTGTAGAAAATGTCAGCTCCTGGAGCACAGGTGAGTTATCTTAACACATTATACCAATATAAGACATAGTTCAAGATTGGGTCCCATATCCCTAGTTCAAGTTAAAAATGAAATAAAGTTGTTAATTGCCAATCTTTATTTTACTATCAAATGAACTAAGGATGCCAGTCTGTACAACCGTTGGGTTTCTAAATCATCATACCACACATTAGTGTGCTTTCTAAGCAAAAATGCCATACTGCAGTGTGGTTTCGAAACCAACATACCATAAACCAACATACCATACAACAGTGTGGTTTCTAAATCAACATATCATGCAGGAGTATGTTTCTGAATCAACACACAATACTGAAGTGTGGTTTCGAAACCAACATACCATACAGGAGAATGCTTTCTAAATCAACGTACCATACTGCAGTGTGGTTTTGAAACTGAAATACCGTACAACACTGTGGTTTCTAAATCAACATACCATACTGCAGTGTACTTTTTAAATCAACGTACCATACTGCAGTGTGCTTTCTAAATCAACATACCATACTGCAGTGTACTTTCTACATCAACTTACCATACTGCTGTGTGCTTTTTACATCAACATACCATACTACAGTGTGCTTGCGCAATCAACATACCATGCAACAGTGTGCTTTCGAAATCAATACACTATACTGCAGTGTGCTTTCTAAACCAACATACCATGCTGCAGTGTGCTTTCTAAATCAACAACAAAACACAGTGTGTTTTCACAATCAATATATCATACTGAAATGTGCTTTCACAACATATCATACTGCAGTGTGCTTTCACAATCAACATACCATACTGCAGTATGCTTTCACAATCAACATACCATACTGCAGTATTCTTTCAAAATCAACATACCATGCAGCAGTGTGCTTTCACAATCAGTATTCCATACTGCAGTGCGCTTTGTAAATCAACATACCATACTGCAGTGCGCTTTCTAAATCACGTACCATACTGCAGTGTGGTTTCAAAACCAACATACCATACAACAGTGTGGTTTCTAAATCAGCATATCATGCAGGAGTATGCTTTTTAAATCAACATACTCAACTGAAGTGTGGTTTCGAAACCAACATACCATACAGGTGTATGCTTTCTAAATCAACATACCATACTGCAGTGTGGTTTCTAAATCAACAAACCATACAACAGTTTACGTTCTAAACAAACATACAATACACAATGCACTTTCTTAATCAACATACCATGCAGCAGTGTGCTTTCTAAACCAACATACCATTTCCATTTCGAAACATCAATACAGCAATGCACTTTCTAAATCAACATACAAAACAGCAATGTTTTTTTCTAAATCAACATACCATACAACAGTTTACGTTCTAAACAAACATACAATACACAATGCACTTTCTTAATCAACATACCATGCAGCAGTGTGCTTTCTAAACCAACTTACCATTAAGCAGTGTGCTTTCTAAACCAACATACTGCAGCGTTTTTTTTCTAAATCAACAAACCATACTGCAGTGTGCTTTCTAAATCAATATACAATACACCAATGTACTTTCTAAATCACCAAACCATACAGTGTGTGCTTTGTAAATCAACATACCACGCAGCAGTGTGCTTTCTAAATAATCATACCATACAGCAGTGTGCTTTGTAAATCAACATACCATACAGCAGTGTGTTTTGTAAATCAACATACCATGCAGCAGTGTGCTTTGTAAATCAACATACCATACAGCAGTGTGTTTTGTAAATCAACATACCATACAGCAGTGTGCTTTGTAAATCAACATACCATACAGCAGTGTGTTTTGTAAATCAACATACCATACAGCAGTGTGCTTTGTAAATCAACATACCATACAGCAGTGTGTTTTGTAAATCAACATACCATGCAGCAGTGTGTTTTGTAAATCAATATACCATACAGCAGTGTGCTTTCTAAATAATCATACCATACAGCAGTGTGCTTTGTAAATCAACATACCATACAGCAGTGTGTTTTGTAAATCAACATACCATACAGCAGTGTGCTTTGTAAATCAACATACCATACAGCAGTGTGCTTTGTAAATCAACATACCATACAGCAGTGTGCTTTGTAAATCAACATACCATACAGCAGTGTGCTTTGTAAATCAACATACCATACAGCAGTGTGTTTTGTAAATCAACATACCATGCAGCAGTGTGTTTTGTAAATCAATATACCATACAGCAGTGTGCTTTCTAAATAATCATACCATACAGCAGTGTGCTTTGAAAATCAACATACCATACAGCAGTGTGTTTTGTAAATCAACATACCATACAGCAGTGTGCTTTGTAAATCAACATACCATACAGCAGTGTGCTTTGTAAATCAACATACCATACAGCAGTGTGCTTTGTAAATCAACATACCATACAGCAGTGTGCTTTGTAAATCAACATACCATACAGCAGTGTGTTTTGTAAATCAACATACCATACAGCAGTGTGCTTTGTAAATCAACATACCATACAGCAGTGTGCTTTGTAAATAAACATACCATGCAGCAGTGTGCTTTCTAAATCAATATACAATACACCAATGTACTTTCTAAATCTCTAAATCAACATACCATACAGCAGAGTGCTTTGTAAATCAACATACCATTCAGCAGTGTGCTTTCTAAATCAACATACTGATCAGCATTGTGCTTTATAAATCAACATACCACCCAGCAGTGTGCTTTGTAAATCAACATAACATGCAGCAGTGTGCTTTCTAAATCAATATACAATACACCAATGTACTTTCTAAATTAACATACTATAAGCAGTGTGCTTTGTAAATCAACATACCACGCAGCAGTGTGCTTTCTAAATCAACATACCATTCAGCAGTGTGCTTTGTAAATCAACATACCACGCAGCAGTGTGCTTTCTAAATCAACATACCATACAGCAGTGTGCTTTCTAAACCAACATACCATTAAGCAGTGTGCTTTCTAAACCAACATACTACAGTGTTTCTTCTAAATCAACAAACCATACTGCAGTGTGCTTTCTAAATCAATATACACTGTACAATACACCATTGTACTTTCTAAATCAACATACCATGCAGCAGTGTGCTTTCTAAATCAACATACCATTCAGAAGTGTGCTTTCTTAATCAACATACCATGCAGCAGTGTGCTTTGTAAATCAACATACCATGCAGCAGTGTGCTTTGTAAATCAACATTCCATACAGCAGTGTACTTTTTCAATCAACATACCACGCAGCAGTGTGCTTTCTAAATCAACATACCATACAGCAGTGTGCTTTCTAAATCAACATACCATGCAGCAGTGTGCTTTCTAAACCAACATACCATTAAGCAGTGTGCTTTCTAAACCAACATACTGCAGTGTTTTTTCTAAATCAACAAACCATACTGCAGTGTGCTTTATAAATCAATATACAATACACCAATGTACTTTCTAAATCAACATACCACGCAGCAGTGTGCTTTCTAAATCAACATACCATTCAGCAGTGTGCTTTGTTAATCAACATACCATACAGCAGTGTGCTTTTTCAATCAACATACCACGCAGCAGTGTGCTTTCTAAATCAACATACCATGCAGCAGTGTGCTTTGTAAATCAACATACCATACAGCAGTGTGCTTTCTAAATCAACATACCATACAGCATTGTGCTTTGTAAATCAACATATCATGCTGCAGTGTGCTTTGTAAATCAACAAACCATGCAGCAGTGTGCTTTCTAAATCAACATAACATACAGCAATGTGCTTTGTAAATCAACATACCATACAGCAGTGTGCTTTGTAAATCAACATACCATGCAGCAGTGTGCTTTCTAAATCAACCATTATACAACAGTGTGCTTTCTGAATCAACATACCATACAACAGTGGACGTTCTTAACCATCTTACCAGACAACTGTGGTTTTTAAACAAACATACCATACAACAGTGTTGTTTCTAAATCAACATACCATAAAGCAGTGGGCTTTCTGAATCAACATACCATATAGCAATGTGCTTTCTAAATCAACATATCATGCTGCAGTGTGACTTCTCAATCAACATACCATACATTATACAGCAGTGTGCTTTCTAAATCAACATACTATACTGCAGTGTGCTTTCTAAATCAACATACTATACTGCAGTGTTCTTTCTCAATCAACATACCATACATTATACAGCAGTGTGCTTTCTAAATCAACATACTATACTGCAGTGTTCTTTCTCAATCAACATACCATACATTATACAGCAGTGTGCTTTCTAAATCAACATACTATACTGCAGTGTTCTTTCTAAATCAACATACCATACATTATACAGCAGTGTGCTTTCTAAATCAACATACTATACTGCAGTGTTCTTTCTCAATCAACATACCATACATTATACAGCAGTGTGCTTTCTAAATCAACATACTATACTGCAGTGTGCTTTCTAAATCAACATACCATACTGCAGTGTTCTTTCTAAATCAACATACTATACTGCAGTGTGCTTTCTAAATCAACATACTATACTGCAGTGTGCTTTCTCAATCAACATACTATACTGCAGTGTGCTTTCTAAATCAACATACTATACTGCAGTGTGCTTTCTAAATCAACATACTATACTGCAGTGTGACTTCTCAATCAACATACCATACATTATACAGCAGTGTGCTTTCTAAATCAACATACATACTGCAGTGTGACTTCTCAATCAACATACCATACATTATACAGCAGTGTGCTTTCTAAATCAACATACATACTGCAGTGTGACTTCTCAATCAACATACCATACATTATACAGCAGTGTGCTTTCTAAATCAACATACATACTGCAGTGGGCCTTCTCAATCAACATACCATACATTATACAGCAGTGTGCTTTCTAAATCAACATACATACTGCAGTGGGCCTTCTCAATCAACATACCATACATTATACAGCAGTGTGCTTTCTAAATCAACATTCTATACTGCAGTGTTCTTTCTCAATCAACATACCATACTGCAGTGTGCTTTCTCAATCAACATACCATACTGCAGTGTGCTTTCTCAATCAACATACCATACTGCAGTGTGCTTTCTTCATCAATACACCGTACTGCAATGTGGTTTCTCACTCAACATACCATACAGCAGTGTACTTTCTAAATCAAGATACCTTTAGTTTTTCCCCTCCCCTATTTTCCAAATTTTATCGTAATCGTGTTAATTGTTTAAAAGTGCCTACAATATTCTAATTGTCCACTCGCCCTCGCCGTTATAGCGACAAGTTTTTAAAAGGAATACCTGCCTGCAATATATATTTTAGCATAACGCCCGGTCAAAACCTCTGATTGACAAACTAGGAAACCGTCATCGGCATATGCCTGGGAAATCCCTTTTACCAATCCTGGTTAACAGCCAATTCTCTTAATTGCAATTTGGGATTTCTACACAACGGATAAGACTCCACTATCTAAGTCCCAGAGTTTCACATTCCCGGCTAAATGTCTATGAATACAGGAATTACCACAAAGAAAGTTACATTAAAGATGCAAACACTGTAAGTTATTGTTATCGAGCGTTCAAAAGATGCCACATTATGTTAATTACATGCGGCATAGTTTATGACGTCATCGCGTCTCAATAGTGCGGTATTTATTTATTTGGCCGTGCATTAAATGTTGGTGGGTCTGATTTTTAGCTCAACTGAGCACAACGTGCTCAAGGTGAACTTTTGTGATAGCGATTCGTCCGGCGTCCGTCGTGAACACGCTAGAGGCCACAGTTTTTATCCAATCTTCATCAAACTTGGTCAGAATGTTGGTCTGCATGAAATCTTGGAAGAGTTCATTATCGGATCACCAGGGGTCAAAAAGTAGGTCACTAGTTCAAATTTTTGGAAAAACTTGTGAACACTCAGAGACCACATGTATAGCCAAATCTTCACCAAACTTGGTCAGAATATTTGTCTGCATGAAATCTTGGATGAGTTCGTAACTGGGTCACGTGGGGTAAAAAAAGTAGGTCACAAGGTCAAATCTTAGAAAAAGCGTGTGAATACACTAGAGGCCACATTTATAGGCCAATCTTCACCAAACTTGGCCAGAATGTTTGCAAGTATGAACACTTACTTATGTTTTGAAGTGGGTTGTTTGGATTTAGTAGGTTACTTGGTAGAATTCTAGAAAATGTTATCCACCCAGTGGCCACACTAATGGTCCAATCGTCACCAAAGATTTCTAAAGTAAATAACTCTTAATTACATGACGCCAGATCATCGTCGGATACCCCCGGTTGATTCTATTACGTTACTCTCCATTCATCACCCGTGGGCAAATTGCTACTCATTTCGTCGTTTTGTTTGAATAGAACAGAACAGACATTATCCAATCAGATGATAGGTTACAAAATTAAATACTCTTCAATCGGAAGATCAATACGGTGACCTGAGAACGTAAACATGGCGACCGGTACAGCGCATCGCAAGTGTAAAGTATGTCTGTCAGCGATCCGCGACAGATGTTCTTACAGATCTTTGGGCACTCCAGCAAGTATTGCAAAATACACGTCGGTCTTAAACGAAATCGGTATCCTTGCCCATGAAGACAGTGACGTTGCGTGTAATTTGTGCGTAAATAAACTTAACCGGTGTTGCAAACTACAGGACGACCTAGCTACACGATTATCGGTCATCGAAGTGGTATGTAAGCGTAAACTTGATTGGTTGGCAGATCCGCTGGATTTTCTTAGCGAACCAATCGGATTGCGGCATTTCATAGTAAACAAAACGACGAAATGAGTAGCAATTTGCCCACGGGTGATGAATGGAGAGTAACGTAATAGAATCAACCGGGGGTATCCGACGATGGACGCCAGATATGAGCCTACTAAAAGGCTGTGATCGGGTGACCGATTAAGGGCCATCATGACGCTCTTGTTGTAGTCACTCAGTGGAAAAGAAAAACACTTTCAAAATGGCGTCATTTGGTGTAGGTTATAGATTGTACTGATTTTCTCCACATTTACTTAGTCCAATAGTTTTGTGATACTGCTCTCAGCAAATCGATTTAACCCCCCCCCCCCCCTCCACACACACACAATTAACTACGATGTCAAATCTGTCATTGTTTACTAATATAATATAGGTCTTATTCATTAAGACTTTAGCTGGGTAGTTTTAAACCAACATACCATGTAAAAGATTGTTCAGACAGCGATATCAACTTCACATCACAAAATATGTTATAAACGATAAATACGCTGCAGCTGGGACAAGTGCTGATGGTTGGTTCAAATAAACTTTAATTAATCTGTTGAAAGTATAGAAAAGGGTAAACGGACATCGTAATACAGACTGAAACAAGTATGATCTCTATTCGGATGTGTGGATGGATAAGCATGACCGAGTGTGTCATGTATATATCTTAAGTTAAGGAAATAATGTGAAAATATATTTCTCTCAGCTAAGACTGAAGTGGCTCTGTATGTTGATACTTAAATTCAAAACAATACTGCCTACTCTTATTTTTAGTAAATAAAATTCATGTTGATATGTGGAAGCCCATATTTTTAAAGTAGAGTCACAGACTTGTAACTACCTTTAAATATAAGGCATTTCACCGTGTGTGTTTATGCCATACTCGGGGATTTTACATTACATGTTACGTCTTCCAGCTTACCTGCTAGTGCAGGCTGTTCTACCCAGACATAATCTTCTGTCACCTTTAAAAATGACCGCAATCGGTTGACTGAGATGAACTGTATTGACAGTTATTCCATTTATTTTCAGTTCATGCCAAGAAATCCAAAACATCAAGGAATCCTCCGATGAGCTCAATGCTGATCCCGAGTTACAAGCTGTTCCAGCCCAGTTAAAATCTGCTTTAGACAATATAAACAAAGCTATTGAAGAATTAGAGAATCACGTGGCTTGTATTCAAAAGAATGGAGACGGCTTTCTAAAAGATCTGGAAGACTACGCTAAGAAGCTGTTATCCCGGATTGAGGAGCTGAGAGAGAAGGGTAAATCAGATATTAAAAGTAAACAGGAAGAGCTTCTTTCAGAGGCCAAGCAACATCGACTGGCTTGTATTCTAACGAAAAATGAAATAAACCTATGTTTAGATAAGATAACAATGTCAAACGAGTGGAAAGCCAATATGTTTGTCCTTAAGAAAAAGGGCCTGACAATTACTCAGAAAGTTGACACACTTTACAAAGATTCAGACAGTTTAATAAGGGAACATAACTTCTACTTCATAACTCACATGAAGATATTCGACTCTCTCAAAGGCTTCAGTTCCCTCGTTAATGAAGTAAGAAAGATCAAAGCCCGTATTCCAGAGGATAAGAAGGGGTGTGATATCTATGATTGTTGCCCCCTCAGCGACGGGAGTCTGGTCATAGCAGATTACAACAACAAGAAACTGAAGCGTGTAGACCCGTCAAGCAGAACAGTAACCCAGTACTGTGATACGGATAAGGAGCCATGTAATGTCTGCTGTATTGGTCCCCAAGAGATAGCCGTAAGTATAGTTTTGATATCTTACTGGCGATTTAGTTGTGATGTATAATGTTACGCAACTTATCAACACGGACATGTCAACATTTCACCATGAAACACACCGCATTCTTTAAATAATTTTCATTTTGAATGTCAAATTGTGAGTTGTGAACTTGTGTGATTTATTTTATCTGAATAAAGTAAATAAACTTGTATGGGACAGTGGATTTGTCTTAACAAGATAATTCTGTAACAACTTCCTAATAAAAGCAGTTTAAAGGTGATCTCCGACAATTAGCTTTTATCTCATACATGTAACAACATCTTACCAAAGTTATGGGGACTTTGTGCATAATTGGTGCAAACTTATACTTTAGTTTAAGTAAATGGCATTACATCTATTGTTAGAGAGTACACATTGGACAATATATCATTTGGACATTTCATTATTTCTAAATCGCAAATAGGCACGTTTGGGATTCTAGCAAAAGATTTATATTGACATCAGAGCCGATTACCGGGTTAATCATGTGACGTGATCTCAACAGCACGTAGTCACGTGGTTTCCTTAGTTCTAAAAAATAACCAACTGCAGTTTGGCTTAGGTAGGAAATACATTTAGCAAGTGGGGAGTTATTTTTTAAAATTTTCACATGGATGTTGGGCACCAATACATAGCATTTTGGGGAATCTTTTAAGGTAACACTATTTTTGTTGGGAGAAAAAATGGTCGAAAACTGTCAGGTACCGCATTTAAAGTTTAAATGTGATAGCAATGTTTTGTTGATAAGACAAGCCATGCGGTCATCATCCATCTACATTCTCATTGAAGCTTTGGTCAAAGGCTAAATCCCCAGTAAACCGCTGCGCAGAGGCGGCATCGGATTGCCCCTGGTCTTACAAATCTACTGTCAATCATGAAAATATAGATTAAAACATTGTTAGTCATATAGAGACTGACATCATTATATCAAACATTTGAATCTCTAAATTAGTTAAGTTAGAACTGCGCAAATGTTTGAACCCTTATAGTTATGGCGTACCTTTAGGGTCTTTATTGCATGACCCTGTATCATACTAAAACATTCAGCATCATGCTTAAACTTTTAGCATGATACAGGGTCATGACAATTGATTTTTCAGGTACATGCTGAAGTGTACGATCCTGCATCTAACAAATATAGTTATAGCATGGTACTAAAAATATTGCATGACCCAGGGTCGTGTAAATTCCGATTGGTCCGTTTTAGCATAATACTGAATTATAAATGCACTACCCAGGGTCATGCAAATTACGATTGGTTCGTTTTAGCATGAGGCTGAAATTCAATGCATGACTCAGGGTCATGCTTATTCCTATTGGTCAGTTTTAGCATGATACTGAATAATAAATGCATCACCCAGGGTCATGCAAATTCCGATTGGTTCGTTTAAGCATGATACTAAAAGATATCTGCACTACCCAGGGTCATGTAAATTCCGATTGGCCCGTTTTCGCATGATGCTAAATAATAAATGCATCACCCAGGGTCATGCAAATTCTGATTGGTCCGTTTTAGCATGGTACTAAAAGATAACTGCAGCGAACAAAATTATAAACAGTATATGAAGAAGAAAATGTGGCATCTGTTTGTGGGAGTCATATCATAAACTGTGAATATGCCACGTTACGTCGTATTTCTTGGGGATTATCTAGAATTTATTGAATGTTTAAAGACGATTAGTCACGGGTTTGACTCCAATATTTTTTTATTCTGTTGAAAAAAACTATTTTGACTTATTTATGTATGTGTTAATACAGTTACGCTTATGTGCAGTATAAGAGAAACAAAAACAATTTTTTGCCGAAGCCGAGATTCGACGTTGTTTAAAAGTTACATAGATATTGCATATACCATAAATGTTACTTTTTGTCGTGTGTGAAATAAAACTTACTCTGGTTGCGACCCCCAATACCTCCATGCTGGTCTTATGCCTGTTGCTGCGGAGGGTCTTCGAAATCCGAGTCACTCATGACACAAACATCAATTGCAAGAAAATTAAATTATAAAAACAAAACGCGTCTGTACTTAGCGAACGATATGTAGCAACTGACACCCTGTCGGAAATTTTTGTCTATTTCATTAAAAATCTACAGGGTAAAGATCAAAACAAAATATCATGTGCCCAACCCAGGAAATGACACTTCACTAATTAGCTATTTATAAAGGCATTAAGTCGCAGGAAGCATTTTACTGGCAATCATCCATAAAATTTCGATATCTCGCCCATCATAAAACTGCAGACGAATTAAATTTGGAGAAACTAATTCAGAGGGACTGTGCAATAAAATTTATTTACCCCAAGGCTAATCATTTACCCACATACTTAAACTCATTTTAGCCTCACGCTAAAACCGACCAATCGGAATTCGCATGACCCTGGATAGTGCAACTCTTATTTAGCCTCATGCTAAAACGGACCAATCGGAATTAGCCTGACCCTGGGTAGTGCAATCATATTTTAGTATCATGCTAAAATGAACCAATCGGAATTTACATGACCCTGAGTAATGCAGTTATTATTTCATATCATGCTAAAACTGACCAATCGGAATTTGCTTATTTAGCCTCTTGCAGAAACGGACCAATCGGAATTAGCATGACCCTGGGTAGTGCAGTTATCTTTTAGTATTATGCTAAAACGAACCAATCGGATTTTACATGGCCCTGGGTAGTGCATTTACCTTTTAGTATCATGCTGAAACGGGCCAATCGGAATTAGCATGGTCCTGGGTGGTGCAGTTATCTTTTAGCCTCATGCTTTAACGAATTAATCGTATTTTACACGACCCTGGGTCATGCAATATAGTCCACCATCATGCTGAAACGACCAATCGGAATTTGCGTGACCCTGTATCATGCATTTTATTTCCAGACTCTTGCTAAAATATTTAGACTGATACTTAAATTGCATTTGTCTGATGCAGGGTCGTGCAACTCCGCACCAAAAGGTCGAAAGTATCTTTAAGCCTGTTGCAGCATAATACTCATGGTTTTAGCATGAGTCTAAAAAACAATTGTCATGACCCTGTATCATGCTAAAAGTTTAAGCATGATGCTGAATGTTTTAGCATGATACAGGGTCATGCAAAAAAGACCCTAAATGTACGCCATATATAGTAAGCTTCTTAAACAACATTCTGTAAAAGACTGTAAAAATCCTGGGAACATACATGGCCTAAATAAATTCTAACAACTGTTGTATGTAAACTGTTAATAATATAGACAAAACAGTATGTAAACTGTTAATAATGGAACCAAAACAGTATGGAAACTGTTAATAATGAAACCAAAAGAGTACGAATTATCAATCCTGGTTGTGTGCATTGATTAATTGTCCACATTTCTCCTCGTTATTATTACTTGCTTCCATTGTTCTGGGGCATAAATTACTTAAATTAATATATTGAGCAGTTCTCATAGACATTTTTACAACTACTGCATCCCCTCTTTCTTTATAAGTATAAATGGCTGAGGAAGGGGACACATATATTATTCGTTTATACGACAACGAGGGATAAAGATAGAGTCAGAGAGAACGAGAGAGAGGCTCAGAGAGAGCAAGATAGAGTCAGAGAGAACGAGAGAGAGGCTCAGAGAGAGCAAGATAGAGTCTCAGAGAAAGCGAGTGAGAGGCTCAGAGAGAGCAAGATAGAGTCTCAGAGAAAGCGAGTGAAAGGCTCAGAGAGAGCAAGATAGAGTCTCAGAGAAAGCGAATGAGAGGCTCAGAGAGAGCAAGATAGAGTCTCAGAGAAAGCGAGTGAGAGGCTCAGAGAGAGCAAGATAGAGTCTCAGAGAAAGCGAGTGAGAGGCTCAGAGAGAGCAAGATAGAGTCTCAGAGAAAGCGAGTGAGAGGCTCAGAGAGAGCAAGATAGAGTCTCAGAGAAAGCGAGTGAGAGGCTCAGAGAGAGCGAGAGTGCGTCTCAGAAAGAACTAGTCTCAGAGAGAGCGAGAGTGCGTCTCAGAAAGAACTAGTCTCAGAGAGAGCGATAGTGTGTCTCAGAAAGAACTTGTCTCAGAGAGAGCGATAATGCGTCTCAGAAAGAGTCTCAAAGAGGGCTATCGTGAGGCTCAGAGAGAGCAAGAGGAGAGTCTCAGAGAAAGCGAGTGAGAGGCTCAGAGAGAGCGAGTCTCAGAGAGAGCGAGAGTGCGTCTCAGAAAGAACTAGTCTCAGAGAGAGCGATAATGAGTCTCAGAAAGAGCTAGTCTCAGAGAGAGCGATAATGAGTCTCAGAAAGAACTAGTCTCAGAGAGAGCGATAATGAGTCTAAGAAAGAACTAGTCTCAGAGAGAGCGATAATGAGTCTCAGAAAGAACTAGTCTCAGAGAGAGCGGTAATGAGTCTCAGAAAGAACTAGTCTCAGAGAGAGCGATAATGTGTCTCAGAAATAGTCTCAAAGACGGCTATCGTGAGGCTCAGAGAGAGCAAGAGGAGAGTCTCAGAGAAAGAGAGTCTCAGAGAGACAGAGAAAGAAAGAGAGCCAGAGAGAGAGAGCGAGTCTCAGAGAGAGCGAGCATCAGAGAGCGCGAGAGTGAGTAAAGAGAGGTTCAGAGAGGTAACTACAGGGCTGTTCTCCTAATTATCACATCTATCTACCTTGCACTGTAGAGTGAGATATACTACAATATTTATATGATATGTATATGAGATCGCAATATTTCATTGTACATATGAAATGTTACGTTAATAGGTAGGTTAAATATCAACAGTTCACATCCTATTTACACGAGTTTTCTTTATTTAACTAAGTAATAAACTCACCAATAAAAATACAGAAAATCTCCACGGCTTGGTGATACAATAAAACATCCATAGAAACTAAACTAATCACAGGGAAACATGAATTAATTGGTATTATAAATTTGGTGTTTGGTGTGATACAGAATACGCTGTAATAATGTTACAAGATTTAAATCTTCTGTGATATAAGTTGTATTTTACGTATTATGTGATTTTGAACATCTTTGATATACACATTGTTTTAAGTATAATCTTCTGTGATGTAAATGTTCATAGTTTCTAAATGCTTAATTCTTTGTTTATTTTTTTTAACCAGAATTCTCTAAACATCATTTGTGTTGTATTCTGACTAATTAACCACCTGACTGCTCTCCTCCAAAAAATACCATCAATCTACCTTACACGGTACAGTTAGATATACTGAGTTGTTGATCTTATTTCTACTATACTACATTGTATATATGATTTGTACATGTCTGACTTATAAAGGTTAACTTAACTGAGTCATTTTCTCCACGAACCTGGACACTATCACATATACAAGTACGAATCTCTACGACTTATCTCAGTAAAACGAAATTAATTGGTATTATAAAGCTGTATTATTTGCTCTTCTAACATAAAATACAGTGGGATATAGAATATGTTATTATCCATAATTTTAAATGAACCTGCAGAGATACTGAATTTTATAATTTTATTCAGTCTTAGATTTTTAAAGAATTGGGGTATTTTCAAATTAGACAACTCCACACCGCAGTTCATACTTGTAAACACCATTGATACAATTTTAACTATCATGAGCACAGGAGCTCGCCAATATACTACAAGATGAAAGGCGACGGTAATCTAAACCAAACGACACCGACTTGGCCAGAATGTTTGCGTGCATGAAGTCTTAGATGAATTATGAACTGGGTCACGTAGGGTTAGTAGGTCACTAGGTAAAATCCTAGAAAATGCTGTAATCACTTCACTGGCCACACTTATGGTCCGATATTCACCATTACCCTGAAGTAAATGACTTAATTAATAATTTGATGCCACATCAGAGCCTACTAAAAGCCCGTATCGACAGGTGAGCGCTTATAATATATTAACTTATTGTCCAAATGTTGCGTGTATAAATGTATTGAAAATATTCAGGTATTAATACAAACTGCCGCTATTCCTTGCTTACTTATACTAAATATATTCGGCACTCAGGTGAGCGATATAAGGCCGACATGGCCCTCTTGTTGAGACGGTTTTTAAGAAAATGTGGGTATGCCGCCATCCGCATCTCTAACACTAAACTCTTCCAAGTACTAAACCTAATGGATATTTTAGTATTTATAGTAGACATTATGCAACTGGCAGCACTTTGTATATGTTGTAGAATTAACATCGACACAATTCAAAATAAGCATGATTTATTACTCTGAAATTGTATTCATTGATCAAGTAGTATTGTCGATCAAGCGTTACCGAGTACATGTAAATAAACAATTGTAAACATTCCATTCGTCACGCGACAAAATATGACGTCATAAATATTTGAAAAATATACAAGTTGAGCGTTCACGAAGCTAGCCAGCGTGAAATGGATTCTGTGATGAGGAATTAGGAGAAAATGTCTAAAGATACCTTGTTAAGTATGAGTTTGAATATTATAATAATATTTTAAGATACTTTCATTTTCATACTGCTTATGTTTAAGCTAGACTAAACTACTGTTTAAAACACGAATCCAATTTATAAATTTGTTGTTGATGGCTAGATCTTGACAAATGTATGTTGCACATTTCCTGTTCGTCTACTGTAATCGATTAGGAGAGAAAGACAAAAATGAAATTATAACTCGCTTCTTAATGTATATCGTTGTTCTTCTATGACATAAGAAAAGTTATACATGTAAAATATAACTTATCATGTATTTAAATTTTCACACTTTCAGACAAATAGCGACATTTACCCGTAAGCACGCTGGACCGAGTCAAGAAGACAGCGAGGATATCAAGTGTACAGATCTTTATTTCTTTGTAGTTATTGGGTTCTTTTGTTTCAATACATTGGACCTGTCACAAGCATGCTGACCGACCATGAACAACTGACGTTTATTATGTTTCTAGCTCTTGTTTACATTTCTTTATTTTAAATGTTTACCTGCTCTACAGTAGGCAGATAATGTTTTTATGTTGTTTTGTGGATTATTAATCTCTGTTCGTGTTTACTCCGCTGAAACAAACTGACCGAACTTATGTCACATCTACATTTCTATATTTTCAGGTAGTTGTATAGATGACTGTGGATGGCCATGTTTATTTCACCGTAGACAAACAGACCGAACTTTTGCTACCAAAACCGACATATTTTACTTTTATTTCTTTTATTTCCCTTCCCATTATTTTCAGGTAGCATCATCATTTACAAACATGACCGCAGACGTGTATTTTGTCACCAACACAATCTGTACATGTACAAGGTTTAACTCTGGTCTACATTTCTGTATTTCCAGGTTGCCTTCCCCCGTTCTTCCAAAGTCCACGTGTACAACGCATTCATTCTGACCAGGACACGAACCGTCGAGTTGGAACACGGGACCTACACGATCGCTTGTCATGGCGGACTGCTGTACTGTGCTGGGATGCGTGGTAACATCTTGTATGTACACGACGTGATGAGTGGCAGGAAGCTGAAGGAGATCTCCAAGGACACTGACGGCCAGGAACTGTTCTCTAATAACATCAACAGCATCGCCGTGAACAGTTCCGGTGACCGACTCTATGTAGCTGACGGGAGAGGTCTTGTATGTGTCGGCACAGACGGGAGGGAGATATTCTGTCTCTCTCAGCAGGATCTCGGACTGTCTGGTGCCTGGGGTGTGACCACTGACCATCACGGTCACGTGTTTGTGTGTGGAGGGAACTCACACAACGTAGTCAAGGTGACCGGAGATGGTCACGTGGTAGGTCAGATATTGTCCAAGAAAGATGGAATCGAGCGTCCACACTGCCTCAGTTATGATGTGAGCAGGAGTTCCTTGTATGTCGGTGGAGTGAACAGTGATCAGTTTCTGATGGTGGAATGGAAGTAAAGTTTATATTAATTATTGCCGGACATTTTGTTTTCCATTTGTGTTTCTCCTTTTGTTGCTGATTGTGACATTTTTTGAATTTGTAACTCGTTATAAAAGTGGAATTAAATCAACATTTAAGTAAAACAATCTTCCTTCGACATTTTGTTTAGGAATAAAATAAAATTAAAACGTGTGTTTGAAATTCTGTTCTCCTGTAAATGTTGCAGATAAGTTTGTAGTTGATGTATTGTTGTATTTCCATCAAATATTTTGTACGAATGTACTTACAATTAAAGTTTATTTTAATTCAGTTTGATGTTTTCATCTCAGTTCGCCATGTTTGTATATTTTACATCAACATCAAAACAATGACGTCATTAATCATAACAATATGACGTCATCACACACGGATAATACGTTTTCCCGCAAAATCAACAAAAAAGACGCAACGTCATCAATACATTACTGCAGTGCTGAATTATTTGGCATTTATGTCAGATTTCTTCAGAATTTAATCAATTTTCAATTAAAACATTCATAATACCACTGGCATTTTGGTTAAATGCATTGTGTTATCATTCGTGTCACATGTAGTGGTATGTATATGTCCGGCAGTTGTTATATAAACAATCGGCAATAGATTTTCAATGTTATTTTGTTGAAACAATTGTAGCCGTGACCAGCAAGGCGTCAATTTTAGTATATAATGTATAGTATCTAGTTAGTATAAAATATTTGTTATAAATAAACTTTACAAACAACAACTACGAGATGTGTGGTTCAGTTAGAACTCTGCATAACTGTTTTATCTGCAGAAAATCAAATATCAGTGACAAATGTTGTAAAATAATGTAACACATTGTATAGATCTGTGACAAGTTGATTAAGAAGATAAATGTATTGTTCAGTGCTTCTAAAGAGATGTGACCAGTTCATAAGTCAATTGATCATGCATTCAGATAAGTTAATCGTAAAACAACGATCAGAAATTGCGTAAACAATTTCGACTAGGGCAAGTTATGTACGCGGCATTGTATATAAAGCTAGAATTTTTACAATTGTTACAGTTAAAATATTGATTGTCTCTATAGGACTATAAACACGGTCATTTATGTGCTGTCCAGAGGCATACCCCCGCCCCCACTTGGACATTTATAGAATGTTTGTAGGTGCGTTTTCCACAATATCTCTGGAGTGGAGTGGAGTGGGGTGTATTCGATAATATTGCATTTAAACATTAAGTAACATTTATGTCAAGATAATTTGCAAGAAATACATGTTTCTGTTGTGTATGGCAACTGTTTTGATACCATAATCGATGTTTATGCAGGAATACCTGCTTTTATGTAACAATTCTGTTTTACCTATCATTGCATATCTCAAAATGTGCATGATTCCAAGAGCGGATCTAGGATTCTACCCTGGGCGGGCGAGAACTTTCTTCAAATTTTTAAACGACCTCTTTTAATGATTTTTTGGATTTCTTTACACGCCAATGGCATATACTAGGCCTACATATAGAAGACATAAGGTGACCCTTCAATGTGGTATCCTGCAGTTTGGACCAAAATATATTCTTCTCAACCAAACAAGTCATTGTTACCTGAAAAGATCCTACAAAATGCTGCTTATTGATTTAGCCTAGATCAGTGTGAACAGTGAAACATAAATCCTCAGTTCTCATCGCAGGTATTTCCTATCCGAGACATGCTGCTGAGATAGCTACTTTGAACTAAGAATACCACGTGACCACTGACTTTTGAGATAACGTCATATGGTCATCCGGGTAATTCGCTCGGACATTGACATCTTTTTAGCAGACACCTCATCGTGTTTATTTATAGATTTGGAATTATTGAACTTTTAGACTGTTTTATCACGATTTGTGCTAACAATATATGCAGTCTTCAAAGCCGTCTTTATTTACACTAAAGTATGAGTTTATGCAGAAATTATGTCCCGATTCCCCGAAGCAGTGGTAATGTATTGTGACATGAATTTGATGTAGGCAAACTGTTGGTACCACCTTTAAAGATAACAATAATGATGTATAAGGATGTTTTGAACACGTTTGCTATAAGGGTGGTCCGGGACAGGCTCTCCCGTGAAATATTGGATTTCTAGAATGCCGGATATGTGTCACATTCGATACAATTTTACCAGTCTTTAAAATGTAATGTATTTATTAGATATGTTCTACGAGTTATTCGTGTTCCTTGCGCGCACACCAAATCTGCTCCCGGATTAGCAAAAATGTTGATAAAATTATATGAAATTTTAAAAAAACATTGTACCTTTTATTATATTGTTAATTGTATAAACAAATGTGTCAATGGAGATGTATATTTAATCAATGTATATAAAGTCAATAACTGTTTTATTGTGTTTATTGTTGATTTTAGAAAAAAATGGGTTTAAAGCGGCCTGGACATAGTTTAACATATTAATTATGTGTATATGGTTCAAACTACTTTTTTTTTCTAAATATTTCGTTACTGTCAGGCCAAATATTGTTTATTTTATTATTTACACTGCATGTTAATTTTAAATATTACTTAAGTGTGGGATCAATGATTGTTCAGTTTATGCAAAAAGTATACACGTGATATGTATTCGAGAAAACGCTGTTTGAATGTATACTAGTTAGATTGTGTTTTTGGGAGGTAATTAGGCTTGAAGAACGCTATTAAGTTTGTTTTAAGCTTTGCTTTACCAAAATGCAATCGATTCTGATGTCGACCATCCACAAATGACTGACTCTTTTTTTTAATTTCGCATAAAACAGTTTCAGCAAAAATATGATTGCATACATTTGCTACTAGGAGGGTCCGGGGACTGCTGTCCTGAGAAAATGTTGATTTCTAGAATGCCGCATATGTGATCTGACGTGAATAGGGGACCAAATGCGATACATTTTCCATAGATTTGATAAAGACAATTTTGGCGAAAAGTAAATGGAAGGATTCTTTATCTGTGATTCAACTATTGCTTCCTGAATGGGGCCTTTATGCAGATTAACCATTTAAAATGTGACACCAATGATTGTTATTGGAATTGTGAATTGTTGTTAGAACAAAGCTTAAGCTAGTAGATGTTTTAGATGATTGGTACGTCGAATAGAATATAATAATGGTTATACTTATGTACGTGTATTTGAATGTAGAATGTAAAACCTTTGTTTGATAGAGATGCCAATATATATATATATATATAATGTATTTGTTTTGATTATTTTCTCTTCTTTAAGTAGCGAAACTAATATCAATATCTGTGTTTATATAATAAACTATTTAACGTTTGCTTTTGGACATTCTGTCAATGAAATCGCCATAACCTCAAAACCAAGAAAGTGTCAGTTTGCTTTAACTATCCCTAGCGACACTAAATACTACTAGGGGTAAAAATATACATGTGCAGATATATATATGCAGAAGATAATTTTACTATTTCGAAAGTTGTCAATTTCCTCTGTTAATGAGATCGAGATTTGTGGGGTCGGAGGTTACCATCCCCGAGCGTAATGTTTTGTATAGCTTAATATTTAAGGATTCCAAAATGTTTATAAGTATTTTACATTAATTTAAGCGTTAACCAGTGGAAAGGGTGATATAATATATCAAGACCATTAAATTTTACCCTCCTGATTGATACAGGTATATTTAAAAAAAGATATATAGTTATGAACACCACTCCAAGCGAAACAGGCGAAATGTCAAGGCTTCGTTTGATATTTTGTTACAAATATATCATTACTTTTTATCCATTATGAATCTTTAAATATTTGTTGATGTTTATTTTCAGCTCACGTGAGCATAACGTGTTGTGGAGGAGGTTGCGTTAAACAATTGCTCTAGTATCTTCTTGAATATTAAAGTGATTTCTTTTATTCAACATAGCACGGATTTACATTGAAAATACACTTAATTTTAAATTAGAAGTAACTCCTTCCTGTTTGCAATGACAGCAATGTATAGGGCATAATAACGTCATGACAGCAATTTATAGGGCATAATAACGTCATGACAGCAATGTATAGGGCATAATAACATCATGACAGCAATTTATAGGACATAATTCCGTCATGACAGCAGGGTATATGACATAATGACGCCATGACAGCAATGTATAGGGCATATTAAGTCATGACAGCAATGTATAGGGCATAACCACATCATGGTAACAATGTATAGGACATAAAAACGTCATGGCAACAATGTATAGGACACAAAAACGTCATGACATCAATGTATAGGACATATTAACGTCATGACAGCAATGTATAGGGCATATTTAAGTCATGACAGCAATGTATAGGGCATAACCACGCCATGGTAACAATGTATAGGACATAAAAACGTCATGGCAACAATGTATAGGACACAAAAACGTCATGACATCAATGTATAGGACATATTAACGTCATGACAGCAATGTAAAGGACATAATAACGTCATGACAGCAATGTATAGGACATAATAACGTCATGACAGCAATGTATAGGACATAATAATGTCATGACAGCAATGTATAGGGCATATTTAAGTCATGGCAGCAATGTATAGGGCATAACCACGCCATGGTAACAATGTATAGGTCATAAAAACGTCATGGCAACAATGTATAGGACACAAAAACGTCATGACATCAATGTATAGGACATATTAACGTCATGACAGCAATGTAAAGGACATAATAACGTCATGACAGCAATGTATAGGACATAATAACGTTATGACATCAATGTATAGGACATAATAACGTCATGACAGCAATGTATAGGACATAATAACGTCATGACAGCAATGTATAGGACATAATAACGTCTTGGCTTCAATGTATATGACATAATAACGTCATGACAGCAATGTATTGGACATAATTACGTCATGGCATCAATGAATAGGACATAATTACATCATGGCATAAATGAATAGGACATAATATCATCATGACAGCAATGTATAGGACATAATAACGTCATGGCATCAATGTATAGGACATAATTACGTCATGGCAACAATGTATAGGACATAATAACGACATGACAGCAATGTATAGGACATAATAACGTCATGGCATCAATGAATAGGACATAATTACGTCATGGCATAAATGTATAGGACATAATATCATCATGACAGCAATGTATAGGACATAATAACGTCATGGCATCAATGTATAGGACATAATTACGTCATGGCAACAATGTTTAGGACATAATAACGTCATGGCATCAATGTATAGGACATAATAACGTCATGACAACAATGTATAGGGCATAATATCATCATGACAGCAATGTATAGGACATAATATCATCATGACAGCAATGTATAGGACATAATAACGTCATGGCATCAATGTATAGGACATAATTACGTCATGGCAACAATGTTTAGGACATAATAACGTCATGGCATCAATGTATAGGACATAATAACGTCATGGCAACAATGTGTAATGGCAAAAATATTTATGTATTCCAGAATAAAATGAGGCATATACATAATACGAAGACTTTCGTACAATGGACATATGAAAAGAAAATGAAATTCGTCTTCTAAGCCACTCTCACAATATAAACATATTCTATCCTCTCTTGCAATACCAAAATATCTACCTGTTTCAACCATTAAGTTATGTGAGGAGCTTCTAAACTGTAACAATGCTTTTCTAAATTTCAGAATATCAACAGATGTAACATATTTCTCTAAGCCGAAGGAATGTTTATATTCTATATAATATCGAAGTTTATTGTTACTTACAACACGGGACCCTCAGGTCTGAATAAACTGATCTTTTAGTCTATTGATAAAAACGTATATAAATTGATTTTTATTTGCTACATTTTGTGATTCCCATACATATCCAAAGCCATTTTTATATAGAAGACTCCTAATATCAGTTACCCAATTTGACTTACCGATCGCGTCATAATGTTTGAGCATTTTATAACAACATTTAGCATATCGTGTATCATGTAGCTTAAGAATACGAATCCAATAAGACAAACACGACTTTATTGTATGTACATCAGATATCTTCCCAAATCACCTTAGATGACATCATTACAGGTACTATTGGTAACATTTAAAAAACGTTAACAAGCATATGTTTGTAAATTTTCAATACACGCCATTTCTTTAAGTCCACAAATTTCAGACCCATATAGAGCAATAGAGCTCACTTTACAGTCAAAAACCTTAAAAATGTTTTGAAGGGGTTGTTTTTTAATTCACCAAAAGAATTAAACAAATGAATTAAAACTCTCTTTGCTTTATCGCACATATTTTCAGCCATTTTATATAGTGATAGTCTGTAAAACATACACCTACATAACAAAATTGGTTAACAGTTTCTAGTTGAGTTCCATTATAAAACCATTTTTCTCTTTGTGAAATGTGTCCCCCTTTCTTAAAAATAACAACTTTGTTTTCTTTTAACATTTACAGTTAAAGAGTATGTTCTGCAAAATGTATCTAAAATATTTAAATAAATAATGATAATAAAAGTTTATTTTATATAGCGTAAGTTCCTTACAATAAGCTCCAAACGCTTAAATGTCGTTGTAAACCAACGATTGTGTCAGAAACAAATGCCACAGCATCAGCAAACATTAAATGTGATATCTCTACTGATTCGGCATACAGCTGTATACCTCTGATGCCCTTTAACTCAAAAATACGAGAAAGTTCGTTAATAAACAAAATAAAGAGAACCGGGCTAAGACTGCAACCTTGTCGTAGTCCAACGGGCAATGAAAAGCGTCTGTGAAAGAAAGACCAACATTATTTTCATGAGAGAATGTCTTAGCAGTTTTTGTTTTAACTACAGCTTTAACTGACCTATATACAGACCTAACTGCATTGATTAAGTTACCCTTGATGCCTTGGTTCGACAAGATCTTAAACAATATTTCTCTTTCGACCGAATCAAACACTTTTTTGAAATCGATAAATGCCACATAAACAAAATTCCGTTTCATTACTTATCACAGAACTAAGCACAAATGCATTATCAATAGTTGAATAACCAGGTCGAAAACCTGCCTGAGCTTTTGAAAGCTTTGAAAAAGCATCTGTGAAAATGATATTCTTTTAGTTATAATTGCAATATATATTTTACGCATAACATCCATTATTGCAATACCACGATAGTTGTAAGGTGAGTTAACGTTGCCATTTTTATGCAACGGAACAAGTACAGATTTTGTCCAAGAATCAGGAAATTCTCCTCTGGAAAATAATCTATTCATAAGTTTACGCATAAAAGGCAAAATGGCAGGCATAGAAAATACAAAGTGTTGTGGTGTGAGATCACCAGATACAGATTTATTAAAGTTAAGTTGTTTAACGGTCGCTTCAATTTCCTCATCAGTGATAGGGGTATTAAAATAATCACACTCGCTACCTGTATTTTCCTTTTGAAATATAGAATTAACATCATCATTAGAATCATGAGAGCTTATTGGAAGAGCCAACAATAATTTAAAATTGGCATACCATTGATCTAAGCGAATATTTGATTGTTGAATAGGTTTCTTTGTCAATGACTTTATTTGTCTCCAAAAAGATTTAGAATTGCCTATTGACGTTTCTAATCTAGAACGATCAACATCATCACATCATCATTATATTACGATGGTGATGTTGATTTCATTATGTTGATGTGGTGATGTTGGTGTGATGATGATGATGATGATGATGATGATGATGCTTGTGATAATGATGATATAAATGAAGTGATGATGTGACGATGTTGATGTGACAAAGATCATGTGATGATATTGCTGTGATGATGATGGTGATGATGATTTGATGATGTTGATGTGATGATGATGATGAAGTCGATGTTGCATATAACATTGACATGGATTTGACCAAAACATAATTTAATTAAATATACATTAAAGATAAAGCTTTTGAACTTAAAGATTTGCATCTTAATGATATTAAGAATTAGTGGTCTCTTGCAATTGTAAATGATGACAAACTTGATGTTAACTCCGTCGAAAAATGTTACTGTTAATGTTGTATTTGTATTTGATAATGGCGCTATGGTGAATAAACTATGTGTTGTCTTGCTAGATTGACTGATGAACATGTTTGTTTGTATATTGTTTTTAACTGAACGTGACTTAAAACTGTAACTTTAAAGGTGGCATCCGACAGTTTGTCTATATCAAATGCATGTAGCAAATATCGTTGCGGAATCTGGACATGACTTCTTGCATCAACTTATAGTTTATTTTAAGTAAAGACGGTTTTGAACACGACCTATATTGTTACACAGTAAAACACTATAGTAGTACATTGTTTCCAAATCTATAAATAAGCTTGATATTGATCTCTGCTAAAAATAGATATCGACGTAAGATCGGACTAACCGGATAACTATATAACGTGATCTAGAAAGAAAGTTGTCACGTGGTTTTCTTAGTTTAAAAATAGCTATCTCTGCAGCATGGCTTAGATAGAAAAAACCTGTTTGCAATGAAAGGTGGGAATGTATGCTTCACTGTTCATTGTTCACATAAATCTAGTGTATCAATCAACAGCATTTTGCAAGACCTTTTCATGTACCAATAAATGATTTAGTTATTTGAGAGAAAAATGGTCCAAACTGTCGGATACCACCTTTAACAAGACGTATCAATTTGACCTGAATATTGATTTACTTACTTTAGACATTAAATTTGGACGTGAGAGAGTGCGCTGATCAGACAGAATGATAAAACTGATTTGACCAGACAGACAGTCTTATCTGACTTGATATATCAACAGAAATAATTGAATGGAATGACTGACATATTGGAATTACTAGGATCACGTGACCTAAGGTGCAGACATGAATTTGGACTTCTAAAAATCGTTCCTTTCCTTTTTTCAGTCGAAAACCGAGTGTGGTGTAAAATAGCAAACAAGGGTGTGGGCCTGCAACTACCTAAGGAGTGGAGTGAAGCAAGACGAAAATTGTGTGTGGTGTATAATAGCAAACAAGGGTGTGGGCCTGCAACTACCTAAGGAGTGGAGGGAAGCAAGACGAAAATTGTGTGTGGTGTACAATACAATAGTGTGGGCGTACACCTACTTAAGAAGCCTACCGATACATTACTGCCATTGTGTTATAAGGTTCCATACAATACTGCCACTGTGCTATTATGTCCTAAACATTGCTGCCATGACGTAATTATATCCTTTACAATGATGCCATGTGGTAATTATGCCTAATACACTGCTGCTATGACTTTTTTAGAAAAGAAAGTAAAATTTGTGGGAGAAAATATTCCTAAACGGATCAGACCTTACAGCAACGCCAGCACCTTTAAGTTGTCAAGAAGAGCAAATTGACTTTATGTCATGGAACATAAGCGGACTAGTACGGAAATCATCGAATCCTGATATTTTAAATGACTAGTTCAGTTATTTAAACTATGATATTTGTAAAAGCTGCCCTAAAGGGATGTTTGTTGCGCCTCATCTGCAGTTATTGATTGTCATCAACTCAAATATGCATGTGTTTGTTTTAAATCAACATAGTTTTTTTAAAGGGCATTTGTTAATCGAGAAAATGTGTTTAAAAGAAACATCTCTAGAATAATGTTATATGGTTACATACTATTTAATGTACTGCGCTTTACCTTACTTAAGTCAAGTAATTGGGTAGCTCTGGACAAAGTATCGGTTACAGCTTTGTTGATGTATAGATCAGTACATGTTGCATGTCTATCTTTCCTGCTGAACACTGATGTGTTAATGCTGTGAATCTTACTCAATCAAATCAATTGAATTGAATTGAAAGAAGAAATGTACAGAGTATTTGTAAAGAAAGTTGGATAAAGAAGAGAAAAGTTAAGTAAGTAATTAGTTGTATCTCAGTAGTCGTGCAATAATCCATAACTGGACTCCGTTTAGTGTATACTATAATATATTAATATATACAATGATAAATTATTACAACAAGCAAAGGTAACTAACACATTGCCAGAGACCCAGCTAGTCAATATCTGTAGTTGCTAGAAAAAGAAAATATGTTAGTGATGACCTGTTAGACTGCTAAACATGACTTGAACAGCCTTTTGGTAGAAAGAGTAGATCCAGAACAGTAGCCTCTTGCTGGGAGACCTCTGAACTGATCTGCACTCTTTGCTGCAACATCGCTAGAACAATACCTAATAACCTCTGCAGGTAGTTGTGAGTAATTAACTAAGGATTTGTATTTGTATATTAAATGTTGCAGAATGGGGAGTCTTTAAATATTTGAGGTGGGGATAATTACATTTATTTTGTAAGGCCTATTAAATTAAGTTGTTGGGTGTCATACAGAGCTAGGACGACAAGGTTCCGCCGACGGGACTGGGAACAGATTCGCCATGTCAAGGACGCGTATCCACTGATATCCTCCTAAGTGCTGTCTCGCTCCTCAAAAAAGGGGATCAGGCGATACAGACCCAGTGACATTCCACTGGCTTTCTTGTTTAGACAGGCGTGGTAGCCTGGAAAAAAAGATAAAATCGATTAAGTTTAGATAAGAGTTAAAGATCATAAAGCTTGTTATAAAATGTCATCAGCTCTTCCAAAAATTTAATTGAATCAGGGGCAGCGACTGCTGTCGAACTTTGGGGTCTGGGAATATTCAAAGCATTAACTTATTAGTATGCGCAACTGCTACAAAACGTGTAAAAATAAGTAAGACGATTATTCCACCTCATATATATATATATATTTATTGCAACTGATAAAGCCGTTATATAAGATTTAATCTATCGGAATGCGAATGAATGGTTATAACAGAAAGGAGCGTTCAGTTACAGACAGATACTTCGTGCTTTAACTACGAATATATTCCATCTGCATCCACGCCACACCACGTGGTGGACCTACAAGGATAAAAATATTCCAAAGGACTTCCCGAACCCAATGGCGGCAAACATATTCCAGCAAAACAACAGCGGCTACAACGCCAGTCTGATAAATGTAGGCGGTAAGAACTGCAGTCCAAAGATCGTCTCGTTAACAGGCACTTTCCTTGTTGTTTTATTAAATCCGAATAAGAAACTGATAAGATAAAAGGTTCTTTCTTCCGATATTTGTGTTACTCGCTGGGGTGAGTAAACAGACAAACTGTTTCAACTTTTTCATATATTGATTTAAGATGATTAGGATTTACCGTATATGGAAGTATATTCATTGTTTAGCCACATCTCTTTAATGTATAATAATGTCATAAAATATAAATTTAAAATAGTGCAGAACCTTGCCAAATTGCTCAAAAGTTGCCATACTTGGCATGTTGTTAGAATTGAGCTTAGAACCGAATTTACAAAAATATGATTTGGTTTTATATTCTGTTAGAGAGTCAAGCAATGTGCTTCATATGATGTTCCATACTAGATGTTTGGTATATAGTTTATTATATTTTTGTTAGATAATTTATTTTTTCACCATTGATGCAATCAATAAATTTTATCTAAATTGAAGGCATGTTGCCTTTGTGGTTTAAGAGTATCTGTGCATTTAATGATTATATGTTGGGAAAATGAAGTGATGTAGTCAAGATTTTTAAATAAACTATTTTACATGTAGGTACAATTTAAATATCTGGAAATTTTGATAGGACCTTTTCTTATTAACCTTTACATACTGGTGTGTTCACTTTATATTGGAGACACATATTTAGGGCAAGCACTTTTGCAAGAAATTGTAAAATAACAAATTGATTTGGAACAATGTTCTTAGAAGTAAACGTTGAAAATAAGCTACACAAGATATGCTACCATAAAGTTGGATAATTCCAAGTGATATATTCTGGTATCAAGTTGCTATTGTTGTTCTAGCAAAATGTATGCATTTCTTATCCTTGTTCTGATCGTAAAAGTTTTGCTTATTTTTTTAAGAATGCATTGTGGCTTTCTTTGCATTTTTATGAAAAATGGTCAGTACGTTTAATTCTTCATTCTTTCTTTTGCTGGAAAAAATGTAATACATATGATTGGTCTTTCTGAGACTTACTGGCCCCCAACCCCAGCTCCAACAACAAACAATCTGTCATTGATATACAGAATTTGAATTGGTCTAGAATGTAGATCTATACTATCTTGAAGAGTTTAAATACACAAAAAATTAGACATAAAATATCTTAGAATCATTGACAGTGAGAAGGCATGACAGGTGGTCCCCCTCCTGGATACTGAATGGACCACACAGCTTTACAACGCCGGGTCAGGCTCCAGTAGAGGAATGTAGGATCAATGAGATTTAAGCAATAAGTAGTTATTATCTACTGATCAGTAATATGATGTTTATAATGGGTTACTTCTTATTAGTCTATTGGTGTGGAATATCAGTATTTCTGTCCATGGCCAAGATGCAATATTACTTAACCCAATTTATAAAAGATCGGTTATTTAACTGGAAGAATGTAAAAAATCAACTTAAACATGATCAATTTATTTCATTTAAAATATATAGCTAGAATAAGGAAAATGAAGCAAGCTACGTAATTGCCATAGTGTTGCTGCATATGCCAATTAAACTAATTATTTTACTTTTAGCTCTGTTTTTGCACATTGGCCTAGTTTGCATAGAATATTGTCTCCCCAAACTTTTGTTGCTGGGATGTATTTCTAAAACTTGAACAAAGTGGATAACACAAAATGTAAAACTCATTTTATTGTTAGCTGCTTGGTTCTACTCTAGATAACATGAAAGTAGGGTTTTCATAACTTGAAACAAAGTATTACTGTTAGAAAAAAAGACAAGTATTTTGTGTGCGTTTTTTTTAAATAAAACCAAACATCAATCATATGATTATTTTTAATCATTTTTGGCATTTGTTTTTAAAAAGATGAGTCTTTTCATCATCCAGAGCTTATGCTTAGGATGAGCTATTTTGATCGCCAACCATCAGGTGTCACGTATTCGTCAACATATTCAAACGACATCTTCTATGAAGCTCTTAGGCCAACTTCAGCTAAATTTTCTCAGAAGTTTAAGCTGGGAAGGGAGAACGAAAAGTTGTTCAAAGAATTTTGATACGTCAAAACATGACCGACAGGGTCGTGGCCACTTTCCATATATGGCTATATTTGAAAACTTAGAAACGCTAACGCCTTCTATACATGCCCTTTGCGTGGCCCAGTACCAAGATTGTTAAAAGTATTTTGATCTATCAAAAAACGGCCACCAGACTAAATGTTTATGGCATTTACTTGAGCGACATATGGCCATCCTGGCCCTCTTGTCTAACTTTGAAATCACATGTTGATGCTACAGTAAATATAGTTTTTATCAAGTTTGTGTGTATATATCAGGACGACCTCTCATTTTTTGCTGATAAATAGACCATATGTATAAGTCTATGTCTTTGTTTTTCTAAAAAATTTAATCATTAAACCTTAAAAAAGATTATATTTTTTTTATTTAATTTAGTATAGATCCTGTTTGGTTTTTTTTATTTATTTTCCACAATTATTTTCTATCAATCAAATTATGGAAAATATATTGCAAAATAAATAACATGAAAAAGGGTGATTGCTGACAACTAAAAAGCTATTGATATTCTTTATTTTCCAATATATATTGATTGTAAAAACAATAGTAATGCCATACACGTAAAATGTGTAAAACAAACAAAAGAAAAAAACAAAAACTCACACAAAAACATCAAAGATAACATTGTTTAGTATTATAGTAATACTGTTATGTACAGTAGTACACCAGCGTTTAAGGTTACGCTAGTTGGGTTAAGAGGTTGTTTATCGTAGTAGTCATGGCGTATTTCGCATGACGTAGTATTCGCGTAACTGCTAGAAAGAAAAGGATCATGCTTTAAAGTCCATTTGCTAATTTTAACTGGGTTTCGTGAATGTTCGGACATATAGTTTGGAAATACTTGCAGCTTCTATATTAAATCTTTCTGTGTTAGAACTTACGTGGACTAATTATATTCTACAGTGATATAAAAATTAAAGTGTTGGATTTGGAATTATATTAACTACATTCGTGAATTGTTCTACCTTTGGATTATTTCAACTGTGCTTATGTACGAGGAAATTCTTCCAAAAACTCTTCAGGATTTTTTGACGTTGGATTATTAATTTGACTATTAAAGGGACACCTCCTAAAGAGACAAACTGTAAGCTAACATTTATTTTGCATTCTCATTTTTTTTGTGATAAATTTGTTATTATTTTGTTACGCCATAGATTTAATTGTTTATTAAAGTAAAACTTTGTTGTACTAGTTTGTTGCTGGCGTGTTCTTTCTGGTACACCATTTCGTCGTTTAGTAACCGTGCCATTTTATTAATAAATCTTAAACATGACACAGGTCGTAACAATACATATTAATAAATATCATCATAGTAATACATATATACTCAATTAACATCAAAATGTAAGTAAAATGGCAAAAACTAGAACCTGCTATTAAACAATACTGTCAGTGTCTGCATTCATAATATGTGACCGTATTATGTTCAACTTTAAAGAAGAAAACTAATGATACATAGATAACTGGTTATAATTTTCTGCATCATTATTCTGTTAACATGCAAACTGCGATTAGAAACACGAGTGAATAGGCCTTTATCGAAACTAGGTTACTTCCCTTTAAAATCACGCCCCCCCCCCCCATGCTCGATAAGCTCGATAAATACAAATTACTTCCGGGGACTTCAAAGTTCTCACACTAACGCTATATGACCTCGCTGTGCTTGCATGCATTCAAGGTAAATTTCTTCTGTAAATACTGATGTTAGTACCCTTTAACTCTTAATATTTTGAAATGAAAGTTTCTTAATTATTCGAAAAAAATATTATTATGGTATCAAAAGTTGACATTAGTTGTTTTTGCAGTTGCATGCTTTTATCTGTATACAGCAAACACAGTTATCAGTCATTTTTCAAGTATTTAGGTATGGTAGCATCGCTCTTTGTCAATTGATAATTTTATTCATTATAGATTTATTCATTATGATTAACACAAGTTTAAAGCGTTATAAAATACATCTAGAACAAAAAGATTGGCTGTTTTGTCAACATCAAGTATTTAGACGTAGAACTACGGAGTGTTTAATCTTGATTCAAGACCTCTTTACTCGACCCTCTTTCCTATCTTTCTTATAAATCTGCACGAATTGTAAAGCAAACACTCGCTGGGGAAAATTGTGATTAAATTGTTATTTTTCTAAAGAAAGTATATTGTATATAAAATACTTAAACAAGTTTATTTAATATACCTGGGACATAACACAAAACAAACACAATTTTATATTTTAGTGAGTGCTATAATCTTGTAAATTTGAGGTTCACGTCGTCTCTATTTCGGGATCACATCGTCTAACTCAAGCAGTCCATATCGTCTCTCACTCAAGGTTAACATCGTCACTGTACCCGCCGATGTTAAGGTATTTCCAGAGACAGCGGCTTGTGCATTTGAACGAGTTTGTGCTGGACGATTGGACAGGTTCCTTAAGAGGGGTAACATATGTCCCACAGTCAACACGGAAACAATTGCTTTGGTTTTTGAAAGGGACGATATACTCTAAAATTAGAAAATACCATGTTAAACATTTGGTTATCGACTTTGTCAAGTCTTATAAATGTACTACTATATTTACAATTTGAAGCCAAAGTATTTCATCCATTTTTGTTGATGATACTTACGTCAGTAGAGAAAGAGGTTACATGTTTATTGATAATTCGTAATGGACCTCTGGCAAAGCTAACTAAAACGTGGAAAATATGTCTTTTTTATTATGTAGAGGAATTGTATGGTAACTAAGGGAGGTAATAGTATTTTACCTGTTATTTGTAATATTATCATAAGTATCATCCCAGGGATGTGAAAGATATAGTCCTATTGTTGCTACCAAATCTACACATGAAATTTATCCAGCACCACAGAAGAAAAAATCATTGATGAAACCAGATGTCACACTACAATTACCACAATACAGGGCAACGTCATCCTGATGTGTCACCGTGATATCCACCACAACCAACTCTTTCTCCTAATGAAAGGTAAGGGTCAGAAGTATTGCAACATATATATATATATATATATATATATATATATATATATATATATATATATATATATATATATATATATATATATATACTGAACAGTTCAAAATAAAAACTAGCAGTCGTGGATTATCAGCCGTAATTGACTAGGAGCATGATCAGTCCCAAACCAATAGACTGGCTCACCTTTCCCTTGATCTTACAGTCATGGGTGAATCCATTAGGAGGAAAATGAAGGCAAAGATGAATAACGAAATCGTAAAATTCTATCATGATTGTGATTAGTCAAAAATATTAATTGACAAGCCTCCTTCAAGTTAATTTATGTCAATTACCATCTAAAACCACGTTTTTTTACTTTAAGACACTTCATTATATTACTTACTAACCTTAATGTGCTGAATGGATCTGAGGATGAATGAATGAATGTTACACTATGTCCCTATATGTTAATGCATCTGTCTGCTATTGTATATTTATCAATACCAATGTATTGTGACATGTATTTTAGTTGACTGTTTTTGTGTGTCATGTTGCATTTACTTCACATAGATCATTGTTAATTCACATAATGTATGCCATATTGACTGACTACATGAAATAATCGGTACTGCAAATTATGTTGTAACTTGTATGTTTGGAAAAGTGTAGTTGGATGTCTTTAGTTAACACTTATATCGTGTTATTGACATCAGGTATTCATCTGTTTACAGTTTATGAATAAAATATAATAAAAACACCATCAAAGTGAAACAAATAGAAATAAGTATTTGGAGTAAGTAGAAAGTTCATTGAATCCACGTGATGAGGGGCCGGGGAAGTGTGATTCAGCAACACTTACTGCATGGCCAAGAGCGGGAGTTTAACCCAAGTGTTCAGGGGCCGGGGAAGTATGATACAGCGACTCTTACTGGAAGGCCAAGAGCGGGAGTTTAACCCAGGTGATCAGGGGCCTGGGAAGTATGATTCAGAGACTGTTACTGTTTGACCAAGAGCGGGAGTTGATTTCATGTTATAAGGGGCCGGGGAATTATGATTGAGCGACTTTTACTGCTTTGACAAGCGCATGAGCTGAACTCAAGGTCCGGGGAATTATAATTGAGCGACTCTTATTGCTTTACCAAGTGCGGGAGTTGAACCCACGTGATGTGGGGTCTGGGAATTGTGATTCAGCGACTCTTACTGCATGGCCAAGAGCGGGAGTTTAACCCAGGTGATGTGAGGTCGGGGAATTGTGATTCAGCGACTCTTATTTCTTGACCAAGAGCGGAAGTTGAACCATCGTGATGTGGGGTCGGGGAATTGTGATTCAGCGACTCTATTTCTTGACCAAGAGCGGAAGTTGAACCATCGTGATGTGGGGTCGGGGAATTGTGATTCGGCGACTCTAAATGCTTAACCAAGACCAAACTTCTAGCCCACTAGCAAACAGCAAAATTCTTGCAAAATGGGAATATGCATTCTATTAGGAACAATGTCAGTTGGTCTTTAAATCGTTTATACTAATTATCACCACTATTTTCTTCAAGTTAAACGAATCAGTTCGAGAAAGAAAAACTTCGAACAACAGAACGTCATCCTTGTTAAGGGAACCTGGACCGTATAAAAGAAGAGGGATCTGTTCTTGAACTCCAAAATGCAAAGTCGGTTGCAAGAATCCACACCGGATCTGCGACATTATTACTTTCAGCGGTTGTTTGACAACGGTTTGAAAAGTTGTGGAGCTTTCAGGAGTTTATTAAGAGTGAAAAATCGCTAAAACAAAACAAAACTTGAGCTTCAGGAAAGATATTCCGCTTTTATTAAAGGAAAGACTTTACTTTGAAATCTTATATTCTGAGTGCACATGGTACGGGCCAAGCGGTCGAGTCGGATAAACTGAAAATTGTGAACTTTAAGCTTTTAGTGTTAAGAGAGTATTAGGAAATAACATTTTGGAAAAAACTAAGCCGAAGAAAGGAGCAGTTCCAAACGGAATACTTTAAAAGAACAAAGAACAAACAATAAAGCAAACACCCTGATCAGGACTGAAGTACGGTATTTCGAAACCTTCATTAACCTTTTCGTGGAGTAATTCGTCAACGTCAGTTGTTAATTCGGAAGAGCTTTGAAAAGCTTCAGTCCAGCAAAATGTCAGGGCCCAGACTGTCAGCAGCTGCAGTACTGGTTATGACGATGGTCGATCTATCGATGACATTTAAATTGGTGCCCATCGAATCCTCAGCCAAGACTACAGCGACATTTGTGACGTCAATAACCAACGCAGCATCTACAAAACCAGGTAGGTTTCTTAAATTGGTTATTTTTATTGCAATTGTCAAAAGACAGCGAGTGTATTGTTTAAAATATGATTCGATCGTTGCTTTTTATGATTTTACTATCTTTTTTCGTTATATTACATCGACAAAATATTGTTAAATTGGTACCGTTCAGCTTATTATAAAAGAAGGGTGCAACAGGCATATACCTGGGTAAAATAACCGGCACACCGCAGGTCAGCTTTTATGACCTCCACACATGAAAGTTCTTGCACCGACCGGGACTGTTACCGGTGAGATAAAGACCTTTCGACGAATTCAATCGATTCAGTGTATGTTGAATATTTAGGTGCATGTGGTATATATGATTTTTTTTTTGATTAAGAAGACATTAATAAACCAATGCTTGTAAAAATTATCAATGAAATTGTCACGAAAAATGGAGTTAAATATTTTACCAAGATTGCGTACAGTTTTCTTTCTTTTCCTTTTTAGAACTTTACAAAGAAATACAGATCAACCAACCGGACTTACTTCTAAAGACCATCCAATGTCTGCGTGATCTCCACAATTTGCAGAAAACAAACCACCGGTCCCAATTCTATATGCAGCTTGTTAAATGCCTAATACATAGGGATATTTCAGCAGTTTCAACACAGAAAACTCAAGAACGTGATGAAAATGAAACTGTTACTGAAACCGGGACACAGAGGCCGGAAATTACCTCAACGCCGGAACCGGAAACCATTAAACCGGTAACGACGCATGCGCAGGCCCGAAGAGCTCCGCATCCCATGGGTAAACGTGGAATGGGTCGCTGTATTCATAAATGTGTGAAACGACTTGCTCAACTGATATTTATCCAGTGCAAAGTGATGTGCCATTGAATAAGTTGCTTGATTGTCTGTAGTCGTGTGTTAGAAAGGCACTGTTTTGTTATTGTATCATAAGAACGTTTACGTTTAAGGCAAACAATAATGTAGTTATAAGATGCAACTAAATGTATATATTATAATTATAATATGCCTTAAAAATATTTTTCGAAAGAGCAGTAAGTTTCGGAACAAGCATAGCCATACATACTCTATTCATTGAAAACGTGTTATGTAGACATATTCAATAATGAATCATGTATATTAGGTAGATTCAGATGCATCATGCTTAGAAATTCTTAGCTGGATGTCGCTATAATGATCAAAATTGATCGCTGCGATATAATTAGAAAACAACAACAATCAAACAAACAAACAAACTCTTGCATACCGTTTGTTTTTCAATCACCGTCCTTGTACATAATGTATCTATTTAAAATATTTATTATCATTAAACATTAAACACATCATCATCATCATCATCATCATCACCGTTTATTAATCCTTTATTGGCGTCCGATTCAGCATCTTGGCTTTGTTCTTACTTTTACATTTGGCTGCATGAGAATACCTTTGTCCTGTGCCTTTTCAAATTTTGGTATATGTTGCAATGCTCATAGGACTTTGTCATATATCCTTATTGACAGTCATGTGTGCTTTTGTTTTTAATACCGCGTGTTATTGACATTGATTATACATAGAAAAGTAAACCCAAAGTAACGACGTGTGAAAGAGACCACTATCTTTCACAACGTTTTCCATTTCATTCATCTCTGTGATCGACTCAGAAAGTAGTGAGGTACGAGCGACAACTCTGCTTGGAGATTGTGTGTTTGCATCTGCGTGATCATCGCATTTGCGTAATTAGACAAGAAAATAGTTCCAATAATAATAATTACATTTATTTATTTATTACGCCCTATGAAAATTATATATATATATATATATATATATATATATATATATATATATATATATATATATATATATATATATATATATATATATATATACTATGGTTATGGTCCTTAAAACCTCTTAAAATCAATCTTGGTTGAATATCGTTTGTTCGTATTGACAAAAGTATTGTTATTGAGCCCACAGCACATGTGTTATAGTGAGGTACGAACGACAACTCTGATTGGAGAATGGTAGAGGACACGTACATTTGCTGAAATACCCATTTTCTTTTGTACAGAAGATCAGCTTCAAAATCTCGCCAAGTGATGGTTATCGCCCCTGAATGGACTGGAACCCACGCCCTTACTATGTAGCTGTATTCAGGCACCTATTTAAAACTCGTAAAAAAAACAACAATTTCATAGCTTTAGACCAACTTGTAGGTAAATACTACTAATAATATATTATTTTAGAGTTAAGTTATGACGTCTTTAAAATGAAAATAGTAACGTAATTAAAATAATTTTCACATTGTATTTAGATGAGGGGACAAGTATTATTTCTATTAGTCTCAGGAGAACTCACAAAACGTTTGACTGTAAAATATTTATTATTTGAATCAATGACAAAATGACCAGAGAAGAAGTGTAAATGGTTGTAGTAGCATGTCCATGTGTGGATGAAACTGAAGCACAAAAATAGTATATCATAAATACAAAGCGCAAAAACGTTCGTGCTACCTATATAGAAGAAAGAAAAGCAAAGCAACGGTTGTCTTAGTGCTGCATAAAATATATTGGGACAGCATGAGGGAATTAACAACAACAACAGCAACATCAGCACCGACAACAACAACAAACAGCTGCAGCAAAAGCAATTTTAAAGTCGCAAAGGCAAAACCAATAACAACAGACCCACCACCACCCACCAAACAGAAACAACAAGAGAGGTTTCAAGATGCTTATATTGTTGGTAAAACAAGCAGACAATGGGAAATAACTCGGACAACGTTTTGCAATCAAATGTATTAGTTATATCCCGTTGTCATGGCAGGTATTTCTGACAATTTTAGGGGGTGGGGATTCCCTCCCCGACGCCCCCTCAAGATCTGACCATTCTCTGAATGTGACACAGCATTGATTTTGAGACGTTGTAGAAAATAACTTAAAGCCCCAACAAAAGAATTGTGGAGTTGTCCTTAAAGACTATGTAATTTAATAGCGCCATAATGTACATTTAAAGAGACTATCCACTTGCTTTTCTAGCTTGATTCATGTACAGTAGTCTATCTACGTGCGTTCCTAGTTGGATTAATGTACTGTAGTCTGACCATTATTGTTCCTAACTGGATTAATGTACAATAGTATGTCCATTATTGTTCCTAACTGGATTAATGTACAATAGTATGTCCATTATTGTTCCTAGTAGGATTAATGTACAATAGTCTGGCCACTATTGTTCCTAACTGGACTAATGTACGATAGTCTGTCCATTATTGTTCCTAACTGGATTAATGTACAATAGTATGTCCATTAGTGTTCCTAACTGGATTAATGTACAATAGTTTGGCCATTATTGTTCCTAGTAGGATTAATGTACAATAGTCTGTCCATTTGTGTTCCTGGCTGGATTCATGTACAATAGTATGTTCACTTGTGTCCCTAGATTCGTTTATGTAGAATAGTCTGTCCACTTGTGTCCCTAACTTCATTCATGTACAATAGCCTTTCCACTTGTGCCCCTAGCTTCATTCATGTACAATATTCTGCCTCCTTGTGTTTCTAGCTTCATTCATGTACAATAGTCTGTCTACTTGTGTCCCTAGCTTCATTCATGTACAATAGCCTGTCCAATTGTGTCCCTAGCTTGATTCTGCCTACTTGTGTTTCTACCTGGATTAATATACAATAGCCTACTCACTTGTGTTCCAAATGGGATTAATGTACAATAGTCTGTTTGCTTATCTTTCTTGCTGGACTCTTCTACCGTATTCTGTCCAGTTGTGTTCTTAGCTGGATTAATGTCCTGCCCACTTGTGTTCTTACCTGGATTAATGTACAATAGTCTGTCTACTTATCTTTCTTGATGGATTCGTCTACATTAGTCTGTCCACTTGTGTTCTTATCTGGATTAATGTACACTAGTCTACACAGTTGTGTTCCTTGCTGGATTACTGTACAACAGTCTGTCCAATTGTGTTCCTAGCGTGATTAATGTACATCAGTATGTATACTTGTGTTTCTTGCTGGATTCATGTACAATAGTATGTCCACTTGTGTTCCTAGCTGGATTCATGTACACCAGTCTGTCCACGTGTGTTCTTACACAGACGCTTTTAATTGCCCCGTTGGACTACGACAAGGTTGCAGCCTTAGCCCGGTTCTCTTTATTTTGTTTATTAACGAACTTTCTCGTATTTTTTAGCTAAAGGGCATCAGAGGTATACAGCTGTATCCCGAATCAGTAGAGATATCACATTTAATGTTTGCTGATGATGTGGCATTTGTTTCTGACACAATCGTTGGTTTACAACGACAATTAAATATTTTAGACACATTTTGCAGAACGTACTCTTTAACTGTAAATGTTAAAAAAAACAAAGTTGTTGTTTTCAAGAAAGGGGGACACATTTCATAAAGAGAAAAATGGTTTTATAATGGAACTCAACTTGAAACTGTTAACCAATTTTGTTATGTAGGTGTGTGTTTTACAAACATACTATCACTATATAAAATGGCTGAAAAAATGTGCGATAAAGCGAAGAGAGTTTTAAATCATTTGTTTAATTCTTTTGGTGAATTAAAAAACATCCCTTTCAAAACATATTTTAAGGTTTTTGACTGTAAAGTGAGCGCTATTGCTCTGTGTGGGTCTAAAATTTGGGAATTTAAGGAAATGACGTGTATTGAAAATTTACAAACATATGCTTGTAAACGTTTTTTAAATGTTACCAATAGTACCTGTAATGATGTTATCTTAGGTGATTTGGGAAGATATCCGATGTACATATATACAATAAACTCGTGTTTGTCTTATTGGAATAGTATTCTTAAGCTACCTGATACAAGGTATGCTAAATGTTGTTATAAAATGCTCAAACATTATGACGCGATCGGATATTCAAATTGGGTAACTGATATTAGGTGTCTTCTATATAAAAATGGCTTTGGATATGTATGGGAATCACAAAATGTAGCAAATAAAAAATAATTTATATACGTTTTTATCGATAGACTAAAAGATCAGTTTATTCAGACCTGGAGGTCCCGTGTTGTAAGTAACAATAAACTTTGATATTATATAGAATATAAACATTCCATCGGCTTAGAGAAATATGTTACATCTGTTGATATTCTGAAATTTAGAAAAGCATTGTTACAGTTTAGAAGCTCCTCACATAACTTAATGGTTGAAACAGGTAGATATATTGGTATTGCAAGAGAGGATAGAATATGTTTATATTGTGAGAGTGGCTTAGAAGACGAATTTCATTTTCTTTTCATATATCCATTGTACGAAAGTCTTCGTATTATGTATATGCCTCATTTTATTCTGGAACACAGAAATAATTTAGCATTTAGAAATTTAATGTCTAAAGAAAATGATTCAATTATTCGTAACCTTGCTATGTATCTTATTATGCTTTTGAAAAAAAAAAGACAGGATTTTTTTGTTAGGAAGAATGTAAAAATCAACTGTCAACTACTCATTTATACTACAATAAAATAGTTTGGACAGATTAGATTAATTATTAAAAAAGCGTCAAACAACGACAGTTTTTACATTAATTCATGATTGTTTAAATATATGTTTTTTCCTTCTTGGCAAACTTATTATTTTTTGTTGATCATGTTTTATGATAAATGTGTGTTGATGATAATTATGCACATTTGTAGACATAATATTTAATGATATTATTTGTATCCTCACTACCTATGTTTATTGTTAATTTGTTGCATTTTGTATACGGGCCGGTGGCCTTACATGCAATAAAATATTTGTATCTTGAATCTTGAATCTGTCCAGTGGTGTTCTTAGCTGGAATAATGTCCTGCCCACTTGTGTTTCTACCTGGATTCATGTACAATAGTCTGTCTACTTATCTTTCTTGATGGATTCGTCTACAATTGTCTGTCCACTTGTGTTCTTAGCTGGATTAATGTACACTAGTCTACACAGTTGTGTTCCTTGCTGGATTACTGTACAACAGTCTGTTCAATTGTGTTCCTAGCTTGATTAATATACATTAGTCTGTATACTTATGTTTCATGCTGGATTAATGTACATTAGTCTGTATACTTATGTTTCTTGCTGGATTCATGTACACCGGTCTGTATACTTATGTTTCATGCTGGATTAATATACACCACCAGTCTGTCCACTTGTGTTCCTTGCTGGATTAATGTACACCAGTATGTCTATTTATGTTCCTAGCTGGATTCGTGTACAATAGTCTATTTACTTATCTTTTGGTTGGATTAATGTACACCAGCATGTTCACTTGTGTTCCTAGATGGATTAATGTAACCCGTCTGTCCATTTGTGTTTCTAGCTGGGTTAATGTACATCAGTCCGTCCATTTGTGTTAAAGCAATCGGTAGGGCATCGGCTCCAGGTAATTGAGGCCCCGGTTTCGATCACGGGCTTACATAATGTTTTTAGACTTTTGGCTCAAATTAACAAGGATAATTGATACCTTAAACGCCTTAGAATTATAATAAAAGTTAACAATATCCATAGGAAATCAGGTCTTAGAACGATTATAAAATAGTAGGCCTAGAAGTAGTGTTTTTTAACCTATAGCACTCCTTTTCGCAATTTTCAGTAGAGCAAAAGAAGGAGCCGTGGATTTCATGGGATACACTTGGTATAATGATTTGGTTGATTCATTTTGCCCCTCCTGTAATCTGTCAATACCAGTTAACCAAATTCATATTAGATCAGGTCTTAGAATTACTAAAAATATTAGAAAAAGCGATTTGAAGAAGAGAGCGTCATCTATATTGGTTTACATAAGGCGCTTCAAAGACGGGATTTATGTGAAAATACAACTACATACACATATCACACATAAGGTATATAGATCATTATTAATTTAGAAGTTTTCACCAATATAAGTCCTAAAACATCATGTGCATGAACATTATTCGAAGCTCTTCGCCTCTTTTTCGTTCGACAGATAAGTGCGAAAAGGAGTTTATTTTTCTGTAATACACAAAGACCGCCTTAAATACCAACTAATGTTTACGTCGGGACAAATGAATACTTTAATTGTAACATAATTATAACAACATTTAGATAATGAGTCATTGTTTGCTGACACAGCAATCAAAACAAAGCCCCTTTTTGGGAAATTTCTTATCGCTATTTAACTCCTTTCCGCACTTTAGTAAAAGAAGAGTAAGTTCAATCTAATGGTGGATCTAGTGTTCAAATTGATACTTTTTCTTTAAATATGATTTTATTTGCAGATTGTATGGTTGTTTTGGGGGATTCGCCCTAAATGTTACAAAAAATATGTTATTGTTGTAAATGGGCGACATATTTGCATAACCCCGCCCATCGTTATTGCGTTGTGACTAATTACCGGATATGAATTCATATCCGCGGATATAAATCTTGGTTACGGATGTGAATGTAAAAAATCAATATTTACGAGTCTTTCTTTAGATTTGTCCGTGTTTCTATGTTCTTTTATGTATTTGGTGGTATATGAGATAATTTATATTAAGTATTCTAATAATTAGATAGATTTAGTCAAAAATATAGATCTTTATGTATACATCTATATGTGAGTTCCTATCCGTGGATAATAAGGGTACGGATATGAACATTGAAATTACAAACTATAGCACCGTTATATTTCTGTGAAGTTTTATGTAACATAATCATGTTTTATGAATTTAGCAACTTTAATGATAGTATGCTTATCTTATCTACATAATTATTGCATATAAATATGACCGCACCACAGTTCATATGGATCGTGAATATAGGAGGTGGGGGTACGGATATGAACTTTAATATTATTATCTACAAATTCATTTGTAATATTTTTATTTACTTTGATATAATAATATTAATTTTAATTAATGAAACCCCCTTTCATGAAACTTTACACGCCTTTACATAACTATGTAATAAATAAAGCCGCACCAGAGTTCATATCCGTGGTCATGTGGGGTACGAATATGAAAGTATGAAATTATTATCTACAACTTAATTTGTAATATCCTTCTTTACTTTGATGCAATGTTATTACTTTTAATTAACAAAACTCCCTATAGTGAATGTGTAGATGCCTTTACATTAATATTGCATATAAATATAGCCGCACCAGAGTTCATATCCGTGGACATAGAGGAGTACGGATATAAAGTTAAAATCATTTTCTACAACTTAATTGGTAAAATTCTTGTTTACTTGGATGCAATTTTATTATTTTTAATTAATAAAACTCCTGTTCATGAACGTTTATGAAAGTTTACACACGTTTATATAATTATTGTACATAAATATAGCCGCACCAGAGTTCCTAGCCGTGGTTATGTCATTTATCCATGTATACCATGTCCATGTCCTGTATCACCATGTCAATGTCCTGTATCACCATGTCCATGTCCTGTATCACCATGTCCATGTCCTGTATCACCATGTCCGTGTCCTGTATCACAATGTCCGTGTCATGTATCACCATGTCCGTGCCCTGTTTCACCATGGTTGTAAATAATGATTTTTACGTTCATATCCGTACACAGGATTCATATCCGCGGATATTAATTCATATCCGGTAAATAATCATACCCTCATTATTATTCATGTCACGTAAGTGCGTGAGCTCTAAGCGAACTGTAAGGCTTGAGAAAAAGCATCATCCCAACTTCCGTGTCTTGCTCAACAAAAACGGCGAGTCAGTAGGATATGTTTTCCCTTTAGAAATACTTTTTGGAGACGGAAATTGTACATAATAACGTTGAAGTATTATTTAGTGTCTGCAAGTGTTAAAGGATTATTCAAAGTGATCTTCCAATATCCAGCATTTTCAGCCATATCGAGTGTTTCATCTGAACTTGGATCCGCTTTTGGTAATATGCATCTTCTTCCGGGTTGTGACAACTTGTGTGCAAGATGGGTTCCCTTGCCACTGTCCACATGCATCTTAAATGTTTTGATTAAGTTTATTGGATAGGTAGGATTATGCCTCACTGTCCGTATTTACATAAACATGGTATGCAACCCCGTGTCGCGCTTTGACAATCGATTTTAATCGCAATGGTTTGACAGCCATGCTGTGACGTCATCAAGGCTATTCACCCCTTATTGACCATTTCGAAATTACGAAATCTCGCGCAAATCTCGCTCCGCGAGATTGAGGTCACGGGGGTTCCGTTTATGTGCTCGCGTGTAAACATAGAACAGCTGACTTACTTTCGTTTCTTCTTCACACACAAAAAGAGGGACAAAGTGAATAAAAATGATACACCAAAATCAGAACTTGTATGTGTATGTTTTAAATGAATTTTACTCGCTTAGATAATTTTATTTTGCTATGGGACAGAACGATTTCTGCTGTGCTGAAGGTTGTAACCACGAGAGATCTCGAGGTGCCACATGCAATTTTTACAAGATTCCTAACGATAAAAAGCTCAGACCTGCGTGGCTGACTAATTGGAGAAATGGATACGTTGTCATTTAGCCTTTAGTTCCAATCAAAATTTAAATTATCTTCCAAATTATGTCATTTTGAAGACCACCCCCCCCTTCCCCCCACCGCCAAGTCAAGGAAAAAATTATTTAAAGTGCCAAGTATATTTTCCCATAGACCAGCAGTAAGAAAGGCCTCAAGATGACAATCAAAAGAAAACATAAAAACTATGCCCGGTAAGCTAATCGTTTTTGATTAGCACCCCCTTCCCCACCCAACAGGTAAAAACCAACCAGAAAACCTTCTTTTATTAAGGTTATTTTGATTTTAAAAAAAGTGAATTGTTTACACGAAACTCTCTAATAAAAATTCTGTTTGTGGTTGAAGAAGAAAAAATTGTTTATATTTATATATTCCTTGAGTAATCTGATTTCATTTGTGTTTGACTAAAAACTCCAGGGATACATACTTGAATGTTCTATGCCAAAATGTGGTCTAAAGTGGGCCCTACAGGGTACTTAATTATTGTACCCATTTAAAGATAGAAATGTTTTAATTTAAAATATATGGTTTTGTAAATTCATTATTAAATTATGTCTATCAGAAATTACAGTATGACTTCCAGTGTTCCAGACTGCAAAACAGAATACATGTTTGTGATTAAACATAAACATTATTTGTCTTGCATAATTTATAGCTTAATATAGCGTTGGGTCCTTTATGAGCCAAAAAAGATATTGTAGACTAAGTGTTTTGTCCTTGTTGTTGTCCTCGCGTAAGTCAATGCATTTTGCTCTTTAAAAGGTGAAGGTCATAAACCACACGACTGCCATATGGTGACATTTTTAAACACAGCTGCATAGCGGATGCGAAGGGGAAAAGACGCCAAAAACACGGTCACACTTCCTGTCCTCTAGACAAACAAGGTGTCATAAAACTGCCAATTAGCTTAATAAGTTGGGGTGTCCGCTCATGTCTTAAAATAAGGGATTCAATTTGAGTAGAACTTTACGATGGTATGAAAGGGACCCACGCGCATGGAGAAACATAATATGAATTTACAAAACGATATTTTTTAAATTATTTCATTTCTATCTTTAAATGGGTACAAAAATTAATTACCCTGTTGGGCCCACTTTAGACCACATTTTGGCATAGAACGTTCAAGTATGTATCCCTGGAGTTTTTTAGTTAAACACAAATGATATCAGATTACTCAAGGAATATATAAATATAAACATTTTTTCTTCTTCAACCACAAACAGAATTTTTATTAGAGAGTTTCATGTAAACAATTCACTTTATTTGAAATCAAAATAACCTTAATAAAAGAAGGTTTTCTGGTTGGTTTTTGCCTGTTGGGTGGGGAAGGGGGTGCTAATCAAAAACGATTAGCTTACCGGGCATAGTTTTTATGTTTTCTTTTGATTGTCATCTTGAGGCCTTTCTTACTGCTGGTCTATGGGAAAATATACTTGGCACTTTAAATCATTTTTTCCTTGACTTGGCGGTGGGGGGAAGGGGGGTGGTCTTCAAAATGACATAATTTGGAAGATAATTTAAATTTTGATTGGAACTAAAGGCTAAATGACAACGTATCCATTTCTCCAATTAGTCAGCCACGCAGGTCTGAGCTTTTTATCGTTAGGAATCTTGTAAAAATTGCATGTGGCACCTCGAGATCTCTCGTGGTTACAACCTTCAGCACAGCAGAAATCGTTCTGTCCCATAGCAAAATAAAATTATCTAAGCGAGTAAAATTCATTTAAAACATACACATACAAGTTCTGATTTTGGTGTATCATTTTTATTCACTTTGTCCCTCTTTTTGTGTGTGAAGAAGAAACGAAAGTAAGTCAGCTGTTCTATGTTTACACGCGAGCACATAAACGGAACCCCCCTGACCTCAATCTCGCGGAGCGAGATTTGCGCGAGATTTCGTAATTTCGAAATGGTCAATAATGTTATGTTTGTTTGATTTGTGTTTTTTTTTTTGTTACATTAGACCGACAAAGTCATGGTCATGTTATCAACGTCCAGCTAATTATTGGTCAAGGAAGGCACAAGACTTAAAGCTATGTAGAACCAATGGCGCACCGCAGGTTAGCTGGAAAACCTCCCCACATGAAAGTTATCGCCCCTACCCGGAATTGAACATGTATTTAGTTATTTAATATATTGAAATGCTTAAAATATAAGCATTTTGTTAATATTATAATTAGACAAAAAGTGATCAAGCACATTTTTGTTTTCCTTTTCAAACATATATTGTAAACAGGTAATAGTAAACTGTAGCAAAATAGCAAATCCTTGCATAAAAAATAAATATAGGAGAAATAAAGAAAAAAATCTGAATTGTTTCTAATACATTGACAACAAAAGAAAAGAAAGGGAGTGAGTACTTTTAATGACATCACTGCATGGTTGAAGGGCCTTCAAGAAGTAAAAGAAGGACAATTACATTAACTTATTCCGCTGTTGTTGAAGATTAATAATTTACTTTGAGATGATGGATGCAGGAGATATCCATTTTCATACGTGTATCAGAACTAACATGGTAAATATTTACAATACAATTTGTTATGATTTGGTGATTGGCTAAGAATTGTTTTTGTTACATCGCACCAACACAATCATAGTCATATTGGTGCCGCCCAGCTTGTTATTGATGAAAAAGGACCCAGACCTATGTGTAGATACAACAACTGAAGTGCCGTAGGTTAGATGGAAAGACTTCCCTCATGAAATTTCTCACCCAGACTGGGACTTGAACCCTCACGGTGAGGGACTAAGGAGTCACAAGTAATCGACTCTGACCTTTCAGCCACAAGAGCCTCTTCTTAGTGGCCTTGCATACCTTGTTTATATATGGACAGAGGGTTTTTTGGTCTACTGATGACATTTCAGGCTCATGTGGCAGGACCCACAAATTTCTATTTTGTTGTATAATAACAATAACTTAAGCTGTGCATATATTTTGACCAATGCGTTATTTGCAGTGTTCTGCAAAGGCTATGATTTTGCATAATTCTCTTTAAAATAATATAAATGTTGCATAACATTAGGCCCCGGTGCGCCAAGTATCACATACATATTTGCTGAGGTAATAATTTAGTTTACCGAGCTGAAAAACTATGCCTGTTGTTGCAATATTAATAATAATTTGTTCTGTTTTAATGTATTTACAATGAGATTGTAACTCTTGACCAATATTATTGATACTACACTGATCACATTATAGTTACATAGTACGCTAGTCTTAAAAGACCAATGGAAACATATTTTGTTATTTTTGTTAACAATCATTTGCAATTTAGACAAATAACAAAACCCTTTAAGCAGTTTTAATAATCTTATCCCATGTTCTCTGCAATTGAATCCATACATCCTGTCAATGTTTTCATTTGTGTTTATGAACGGCTAACAGGGGTTTTCCATCACTGTCTGCGCCTCCGGTGAACGGAGGCGTTCCCAAAGCAAACGGTCCCGTTCCCAATGAAATCCAGCTAACATTTTCCCCAATTGAAAACATCCTCATTCCAGAATATCTGCAGAAATCGTATTAAATATACGAAAACGGACGGTAACAATTGTTTTGTCCACATTTATGCCGTAAGAAAAGTGCCCGGATGTAAGCATACTACAGCGATAAATTACGAACTCTTCCGCATATCTTAGTGTAATGTATTTTCGCGACAATGTCTTCGCACAGCAGTAAGTTTTACAGCACGCCAGCGTGATGCAAAAGGGTGCGCAACAATTGCATCGATGTTTGCAAAGCCATCTAAATCTACGTGATCGGAACATTCAGTCACGTTGTCCGAATCTGCGTTCGCAGATCGTACACCAGAACTTGAAGCAGAAGCAGAACAGTCTGCATCACCGCAGCCATTGTTTTGATATAGTTTTGATTTTTAAAATACTTTATAAAAGCTGTTAAATTTGATATAAAATTCAGTAAAATAGACTGAAAAATAAAAACACAGTGGTGAGTTTAATACAGCACATATTTCCCGATTTCGGCCTGCATTAGCTTCTGCCCACAAAGATGGCTGCCTTAAACTGTCTTATCAGTGTCGATGACATCACATGGAAACTATCTTTTGTTACGACAGGCCTGTCATTTACCGAATCCTCGTCCTCGGAGCCAGTTTAAAAAGTATTTGTTGTCCAGTCTAGTTCAAATATTGCCAAGTATGAATTAAAATACGTCACCTGATGTTCTGTTTGTTTCTAGTTATTGAAATCGTTAATTCTGCTTAAAGATTTGGTTCCATTATTGGTAATGTTAGATAATACTCAACATGTACTATTAAATTACTACCATGTCACTGTGTTTTTTAAGAATTTCATAGGATGGATAATTTAAATGAAAAAAATATTTTCCTTTAAAGGATCGCTAATTATAAATGTTAACTAATAAAGTATATTGGTATAGTAAAATGTACTGATTTAACAAAATAAGTGCACTCAAAATTTTCCTAAAATGGACCATTTCATCGATACAAAAGTTCCCAAAATGGGCATTTTTGTCGATAAAAATTCCCAAAATGACCAGACTCCTTTTCCCAAAACAGGCAGAAAAAACCCTGGCTGATGAAATATAGATTTTTCATCAGTAAGCTTAATTTAATTATTGACATTTTTATTGTTGCATAAATTCTATGCATAAAAACAACAACACACAGGATATCTGTCTGAAAAATAATATATGTAAAACAACATTATTGCAGCACGGTGGAACGTTCTAGCAACTTTAATTAGAAACAAGCAGTAACTTTTTGCCGTCAGCTAACTTGGGTTTAGGTTGGATACTAAAGTATTGACTAAGGTAATGTTTACTCTTTATTATTTTTAGTTCACCAGAGCTTATGCTCAGGGTGTGCAATTGTGATTACGCATCTTTTGTTGCCTCACGTCCGGTGCAACTTGTCTGTCAAAACTATTTAAACATCTCATCTGAAATCACTGGAACATATTCAACCAATTTTTTGCAGAAGTTTTGGCAAACAGCAGTACCAAAAAGTTGTTTTAAAGAATTTTGGCCCATTAAAAAAAACGTGGCCATCAGGAGCATGGTCATTTTCCATATATGGCTGTATAGTAAAATCTTCTTTTTCAAAAAATGCACGAGCTAGAGCATTGATATTTGGTATCCATGTTCCATGGGTGGCCTGTATAAAGATTGTCGAAAGAAATTTGATCTGTCAAAAACAGCTTCCAGGGGCATGTCTTTCCCTTCATGGGTATATTGGATTTTTCTATTCTTCTTGTCACTAAGTACAAGATCTGGACCCGTTAATATTTTGAACTCTTGCTCCTGGGGGAACCCTGTAAAAAGATTGTTAAAAAAATCGGAACCGTCATAAAACATGGTCACCAAGGGATGTGATCATTTTCCATACATGGGTATATTGGAAAACTTTGAAAATCTTGTCAGAAACCACAAACACTAGGACCTTTATATTTGGTTTGCCTGTTTTTTGGGTGGTCCTATGCCAATATTGTTTTAAAAAGTAAGTACCATACGTGTATTCTGTCTAAAACATGGCTTCCAGGAACGTAGCCATTTTTAATACATCATATGGACATGACCATTCAGGTCTGTTTAAATATTGCTGATATTTATTGCTGATTTTGTCTATAAGTCTCTGACACTCAGCTGATCGATATAGGGTCATAGTGGTCCTCTTGTTGTTATGTTTAGAGGGGCTGTACGATTTCTTTGTTCCCTTAATTTCGAAAGTGCCCCCTATAATATTTTTATACTTAATGGGTCCTTTACTTTTGATATCCTTGACAGAAAACATAGACAAGCTTGGTTTTCTTTTTATAAATTTATCCAAAACAATACTTTTCTGGATGTCACTATGTGGTTTATATCTAAACAAAAGATTCTTACTTATAGCAACACTAGTTAACAGACATACATATGCATGTCTTGACACACAGGTTAACCATAGCCCGTGGATTTGGATTGGAGGATTCAATGTTACTGTCATTGAGCAGATGAGCTTAAAGTTAGCGTCAGTTGTATCTTTGTGAAATGTTTTAGATTTTTCACTATTCTAGATTTCTTAACGACAGGCATGTTTACCCTCTACTTATAGTGTGTTTACATCTTTTTTGCTGTTAACATGCTGAGCAAATGCTGCATATACTTCCTGTAAACTGTGACAATGTTGAGTAAATTGTGTTGATCTCATGAACTTTTTTATTATATGTCCTCGCCCTATAAAAGCTAATTGGCAAGTATTAATGAATTCATACATGTTTTTTCAATAGAATTATATAAAAGATTATATGACTGTCGGTTTGACAATAGATGTGTAGTAAAACTGAATGTGAAACTCAGTTAGTTGTCATTTATGTAATATTCTTTTAGACATGTCAGATAAAGTGCAAATCCTCTGTCCGTCATACACACATGAGTAGCACAATTTGACAAACCCCAAACTAACAGCACACCCACGACCTAAAGCATACAAACTGTTCATTGACAATGCAAGTCCATTTAATCAAATCAGTTTGGGATATTGTGATTTCTGTTCTAAAGCTCGTTGAAATTGACTATTGTTTAGTTACTGACACACATACTGACACTTGTTCTTGCAGCACAGACATAAGTGTGCAAAGCCTTAAAATCCTTGTTGTATATAACTATAATTGTTTTTACAAGTCTTTTGTCGAGCAGTTGTTAAAAGTGTTATAAACAATCTGTTATTCATCAAGGAAGGCAACAGAAGCAATAGTAAAAATGGCGACAGCAAAATACATGTGCAAAGGTTCAGATGAATACAGTGTTGTCAAGTGTTGCGTCTGTGCCAAGAAGAAAACAGAACAGACTGCAGATTATTATTGTTACGACTGCCGAAAACATCTGTGTATACCTTGCTTAGGGACACATGATGAATTTAATGAAAATCACAATGTAGTGCAAGGACTTGGAGACGCCAAAGATGTGCTAACGGAGAGATGTCTAAGACATGCGGATGAATTAATAACATTGTACTGTCGCCAACACAACGAACTGCTGTGTAGGAAATGTCACCTCCTGGAGCACAGGTGAGTTATCTTAACACACTATAGCGATATAAGACATACTTCAGGATTTTGTCCCATATCCATAGTTCAAGTTATAAATGAAATAAAAGTTGTAAATTGTGGGCCGACCTTTATTTTAATACTTACTATCAAATGGAATAAGGAGGCAAGTCTGTACAACCGTTTGGTTTCTAGATCATCATACCATACATTATTGTGCTTTCTAAACAAACAAAAAACATACTGCAGTGTGTTTTCTGAATCAACATACCATACTGCAGTTTGATTTCTGAATTAACATACCATACAACAGTTTGTATTCTAAATCAACATACAATGGAGGAGCACCGGCCGCATTAGCTCAAGCTGAAGAGCGTCGGCTTGCGGATCGGGAGGTCGCGGGTTCAAACCCCGGCCATGTCAAACCAAATACTTTATGGTTGGTGGTAGTGGCTTTCCTCCTAGCGCTTGGGCTGAGGGAACAGCATTACGCCTGACTCGTCGGTGTCAGTATAATGGACCAGCCTGGGTTCTGTCTCTGGGCACCTCATAAGTGTCCCTGTGTTGTAATGATAGAAATGTCGCTGCACAGTATCGGCAAAAAAGTCGGCAAATCCCATCCCATGCAGCAGTGTACTTTCTAAATCAACAATAATACCACAGTGTGCTTTTTAATCAACATATCATACAGCAGTGTAGTTTCTAAATCAGCATACCATACAAGAGTGTGCATTCTAAATCAACATACCATACTGCAGCGGTCGTTCTAAACCTGCATACCATTTAACAGTGGACGTTCTAAACCAACAAACCATATAGCAGTGCGCTTTCTAAATCAACATACCATAAAGTCGTGTACTTTCTAAATCAACATACCATACAGTCGTGTGCTTTCCAAATCAACATACCATACAACAGTGGAATTTCTAGATCAACATACCATACAGCAGTGCGCTTTCTAAATTAACATACCATACTGCAGTGTGCTTTATAAACCAACATACAATACTGCAGTTTGCTTTCTAAATCAACATACCATTCTGTCCAGAGCTTTCTAGATCAACATACCATACAGCAGTGGGCGTTCTAAACCAACATACCATACAAGAGTGTGCTTTATAATTCAACATACCATACAACAGTGGGCGTTCTAAACCAACATATCATATAGGTGTTTTTTTCTAAATAAACTTACCAATCAACAGTGTGGTTTCTAAATCAACATACCATAAAGTGGTGAGCTTTTTAAATCAACATACCATACAGCAGTGTGCTTTCTAAATCCACATTCCATAAAGCAATGTGCTTTCTAAATCAACATACCATACAACAATGTGGTTTATAAATAAACATATCATACAACAGTGTGGTTTCTAAATCAACATACCATACATCAGTGCGCTTTCTAAATCAACATACCATACAACAATGTGCTTTATAAAACCAACATACCATACAATAATGTGGTTTCTAAACCAACAAACCATACCGATGGCTCAACGCAAAACGTTCGTAACTCAGTTTTTTCACAAAACCTTTTTTTTCAATTTTTCAGACTGTTAGGCTAAATGACATATTGTGACAAAATATGTTTGCTGACTTTTGAAAAATAAGTAAAAAATATGAAATTGCCAAATGTTGTAACTCAATTTGTTGGTTTTTGTCAATGCAAAACTGTCGTAACTTGAGTTACATACAGTTTTGCACTAGGAATGTACACTAAATAAGTATGCTTTGACACTATAGGTTTCTCAGTAAATGCATGTACAATAAATTTAAAATCAATTCTTTTAATAAGTTCTTTTTAACAGATGCTATATTCCCTGTGTAGTTAAAATCAATATGTTTAATAAGTTTTTTAAAGATCTTATGTCTAATATGCTGGTATACTTATATATTTTAGAGTAGAAGATAACATTCAACTTTTTAGCAAGATTGTGTCCATATTTTATGAGAAACCTTCTATACAGAGTTAACCTTGTTTCCTGCTCTTAGTTTTTGAAGTACTATGTCATCAAAATGGTTAACACTTTGTAATGAAGAACAAGAGAAAGAGAAAGCAGTTGTTTTTCATGGTGGTAGCACAAAAAATACTGATAATATTGTTGATGATGTAAAAGGAAGAAAAGGGTGTTGAAGTTGATAAGGGGGAGTGTTGATGATATGGGGAGGAAGGTGTTGGTGATAAGTGGGAGATGAGTGTTGATGATTAGGGTATTGATGATAAGGGGAAGGAGGGTGTTGATGATACGGTGGAGGAGGGTGTTGATGGTAAGGGGGTGAAGGGTGTTGGTGGTAAGGGTATTGATGATAAGGGAGAGGAGGGTGTTGATGAAAAGGGGAAGGAGGGTGTTTCTGATGAAGATGATGATACCAATGATGGCTATCAGTGGGAGGAGTGTTTTAATGATGATAAGAAGGAGGAGAGTGTTAATGATGATAAGTGGGAGAAGTGTGCAGACATAATGGAAGAGGATGTTGTTTATTTGAAAGAGAAGGAAGAGAGTGATGCGGAGGAGGGGAATGATGTTAACTATGTTCCTAATTATGACGAAGAGGGAGAGGATGATATGGAAGAGGAAGAAGAGAAGGGAGAGGAGAAAAAGAGTGTGAAGGATACTAATGGAGATGCAAGAGATAGGGTACATGATGTGAACAGTGTTGTAAGTGATGATGAAGACAAAATACCTCTCATAAATTTTGTTTAAAAAAAAGAACACTAAAAATGCCAACACATATTTTTAACCTGTCAGACACAAAAACAAAAAGATGCAGAAAGTGAACAAGAAATATGGAGCAATGGACAAGAAATATTATGAAGAGAAAAAGAAATGAAGGGAAACAATACTTGGCTAGAACTGGAAGAATGAATAAAGCTAGAGAAATAAAGACAGGGTGTGGAGTAATGTGTTGATATAAATGTCACCAGCATTTCAGTGAGTCTGAAAGGCAAAAGCTCTTTCAGTTGGTCTGGAGTCTTGGGGATATACACAAACAGAGAAGTTTTATTTTAAAATATGTATCAAAGAAAACTAAAACACATAAAGTTGAAAGCCAGTTGAATTGCAAATCCACAGTGCACTACTCTTTGCCTGTTAGTGAAATTCCAAACTGCTCCAAAATTGTTAAAGTATGTAAGATATTCCTTTTTCATACTCTTTCTGTATCTGAAAGATATATTTCTTCTGGACACAAGATAACTGAACTAGGGCTCCCTCAAGATGATAAAAGGGGCAAACATAATAACAGACCCAATAAAACATCAGAAGTTCATACTCAAAAGGTATGTGCTCACATTGAATGTGTTCCAACAGTACAAAGTCATTATTGCAGGAGCAATTAAAACAGTATTTAAGTTCAGACCTAAGTGTTTCAAAATTGTACACCCTCGATCAGGAAAGATGTAATGAGATCAGTTAGATCTGTGTGTTTCATTTGCAAATAGTAATGATAATCAAAAAGCCACCATGTTACAATAGGTCAACACCCCCATTGAGAATAAAACCTTAGTTAGGGCGACAAAAGAAGAAGACAAAGTCAGTTGCAAGCATGATAACTCACTTGTTTTTCCATGTTTCGATTTGCAAGAAGTATTACCCATACCTCATAGTTTTAGAAGTTGTCTGTACTACAAGCGATGCCTTGGTACATACATTTTTTTTCTGTATGACATGGCAAACAAAAATGGTCACTGCTTTGTATGGAATGACTTAATCTCAAATAGAGGAGCTTGTCAAATTGCCTCATGTGTATACAATTTCATAAAGAAAAAATCACGTGAAGGAAAAACCAAGTTTATTTTTACAGTGATAAATGCACAACCCAAAAAACAAAGATACCTTGCAATGTTGTGGTTTTATTTTTAAAAACGTTCAATGTAACGTCAATCACACATAAGTATTTAAAAAAGGGCATACCCAAAATGAAAATGATTCGGTACATGAAACAATTGAAACTGCAAGTAAAAACATTTCAGTGTAAACATCTGCCCAGTGGGCCTCCATCATCAGAATTGCCAGAAGAAACCACCCATATATTGTTACAAAAATGGCTTTTCTTATTTACCTATTTACATTACTTTTTTATTTTACCACCAATGCATCAAATTTGAAAAACTTTGACAATAACACACAGGGTGAAAAGCTTTATTGGAACAAAATTAAATCTTTCCATTTGAGGTCCTCAGACCCCAACATGTTTTCGTAAAAGTTGAATCATGCTGGTCCAGCTTGTCATGTTGACGTTATGCGACGACAAAGAAGAAGCTTGCCAAGCAACTTGTCTCTTCCCCAGCTAAGACAGTAAGGTAATCCTATCAGTAGGCAAAAGTTTGCAGACTTACTGAGACTCTGTGTGAGCTAAATTGTGCCTCCTGTCCACCATTTTTTCTACCTTCTACTTTCTCATGAATAAGTGTCAGTGTAGTAAATCTTAACTGAGATTGAAGTAATGTTGAGTGAAAGCGAAAGGGGTAAGAGTAACTGTGAGATAGATATGAGGCAAATATTGGCAGATGTTGGTAGGTGTAATTCTGTAATAAGCTATTACAACACTGTTGTTTCCAAGAAAATATATTTTTGAGTAATTAATGTTGTAAAATAAAATATAGTGAGAATGACAGTAGCTAGATGATCAAAGATGTTCAGGCTTATGATGAATATGTAAAAATGTGCATGGTTGTAAATAACCTTTTTTATTATGGTGACGAATGACTGACAATGCGGATGATTGTCAATGATGAATTTACTAGTCATAAATATGATTAACTGAATAATATGAATGGTTGTTATTGATGATATTAATGAATAGTGTTATGATGCTGAACTTATTACTGTATATAAAGAGTTGATAAAGATGATTATGCTGATAAGAGTTATAATGATAAACTGAATATGTGAGTAAATGTTGATTTTTATGTTTACAATTATGAGGATGAACTGATGACAATGTTCATGATTATTTGAGATAATTTCACAGTTTACAGTTGATGATGACTGAAGACTAAGTTGGCATTGTTTGTGATTTTTATATTAATTAGGGTAATACCGATAAACAACATGATGTCAAAAATGATACTCATGATGATATTCAAATCATTGTGTTTGACTTATGTATTAGAGTGCTAAAATAGTTATGCATAAAGGTTTTAGAGGTATGTCATTATAGTTTTAGTGTTTAAGATTGGTAAAAGAATGTTTATGATCAAGGGAAAACAATAAAATGGAGTATGTTTTGAATAAAAAATATAGCTTTGAACTTTTATTTGTGTTTTAATTATTGTTGTACTTTAGTATTTAATTATAGAAAAAGTGCAAGTTCTGCATTGCGTGTACTTTATTTAATTTATTCAATAAAAGAATATCTAAAAAAAAAATAATGACTAAAAGGTTAAAAGGCTCAAAAAGTTAAAAACTGAGATAATGCATTATTTTTCCTTGATGAAAGACAGTTATGAAAACAGTGACAGAAATTTACATAAAAGATACTATGAAAAAGTTTCCTCTTTCATTTAAATCTAAACAAAAGTAAAACTAAAAAAAAGATACCACAGTTTTGCCTAAAAATATGTATTCATAATGAAAATATTAATGGGGAAAACTGTTGTAACTTGTGTTACAACAGTTTTGCATTAACACTTGCTGAAGATTTATTAACATTTCAGAGGGAAAACAGTTGTATGTTATTTTTTTATCAATAACTTTTTTCATGAAATGTATCATTGGTGTCTTTTATATCACTAAAAATGTATAAAAAAAACATAAATACATTATTTTATACAGTTTTACCTAAATAGAGACAGTAAAAAATATAAAGTTTTTTTTGTTTCCTGGAAAGTTTTAAAAAAGTGAGTTACGACAGTTTTGCGTTGAGCCATCGATATGTACAGCCCAATCCTCACCAAACTTGGTCAGAATGTTTGTCTGCATGAAATCTTGGATAAGTTCGTAACTGGGTCACGTAGGGTAAAGAAGTAGGTAACTCGGTCAAATCTAAAAAAAGCTTGTGAATACACTAGATGCTACATTTGTAGGCCAAGCTTAAAACTTGGTCAGAATGTTCGTCTGCATGAAATCTTGGATGAGTTCGTTATTCGGTCATGTGGGTTTACAAAGTAGGTCACTAGGTCACAATTTAGAAAAAAATCCTTGTGAAAACACTTAGAAGCCACATTGATGGCCCAATCGTCACTAAACTTGGCCAGAATGTTAGCCAGTATGAACTCTTACCTATGTTTTGAAGTGGGTCATGTGGATTCAGTAGGTAACATAGTAAAGTTCTAGAAAATGTTATCAACCCAGTAGCCACACTAATGGCCCAATCTTCACCAAAGATTTCAAAATTAAATAACTCTAAATTACTTGACGCCAGATATGTGCCTACTTAAAGGCTGTGTCCACAGGTGAGCGATAAAGTGCCATCATGGTCCTCTTGTTGTAGTCACTCAGTGGAAAAGTAAACACTTTCAAAATGGCGTCATTTGGTGTAAGTTATAGATTGTACCGATTTACTCAGTCCAATAGTTTTGTGATACTGTTATCAGCACATTGATTCCACCCCCACCCCCTCAATTAACTACAATGTCAAATCTGTCAAAGTCAGTGTACCAATCGCTGACTTGTTAACAAATATAATTTAAGTCTTTTACATTAAGACTTTAACTGGGTATTTTTAAACTAACATACCATGTACACGATTTTTCAGACAGCAATGTCAACTTCAAATTTTCAGAAAATATGTTATCAACGACAATATACGCTGCAGCTGGGACAAGTACTGATAGTTGGTTCAAATAAACATTAATTAATCTGTTCAGAGTATAGAAAAAGGTAAAGGACATCGTTATACATACTGAAACAAGTACGAACTGTATTTGGATGTGTTCTTTGTTTCCATAAGCATGACTGAGTGTGTCATGTATATATCTCAAGTTAAGGAAATAATGTAAAAATATATTTCTCTCAGCTAAGACTGAAGTGGCTCTGTCTGTTAATACTTAAATTCAAAACAATACTGCCTACTCTTATTTTAAGTCAATAAAATTCATATTGATATGTGGAAGCCCATATCTTGAGTCACAGACCTGTAACTACCTTTAAATATAAGGTATTTCACCGTGTGTGTTAATGCCATACTCGGGGGTTTTACATTACATGATACGTCTTCCAGCTTACCTGCGAGTGCGGGCTGTTCTACCCAGACATGTTCTTCTGCCACCTTTAAAAAATTGACCAAAATCAGTTGACTGAGATGAACTTAATTGACAGTTATTCCATTTATTTTCAGGTCATGCCAAGACCTCCAAAACATCAGGGAATCCTCTGATAAGCTCAATGCTGATCCCGAGTTACAAGCTGTCCCAGCCCAGTTAAAATTTGCTTTAGAAAATATAAACAAAGCTATTGAAGTATTGGATAATCACGTGGCTTGCATTCGAAAGAATGGAGACGGCTTTCTAAAAGATCTGGAAGACTACGCTAAGAAGCTGTTATCCCGGATTGAGGAGCTGAGAGAGAAGGGAAAATCAGATATTAAAAGTAAACAGGAGGAGCTTCTTTCAGAGGCCAAGCAACATCGACTGGCTTGTATTCTAACTAAAAATGAAATAAACCAATGTTTAGACAAGATTACAAAGTCAAACGAGTGGAAAGCCAATATGTTTGTCCTTAAGAAGAAGTACCAGACATTACCTAAAAAAGTTGACACTCTTTACAACGAATCAGACAGCTTAATAAAGGGACACCCCTTCTACCTCAAAACTGACATGAAGATATTTGACTCTCTCAAAGGCTTCAGTTCCCTCGTTTGTGAAGTTAGAAAGATCATAGCCCGTATTCCAGAGGATAAGGAGGGGTGTGATATCTATGATTGTTGCCCCCTCAGCGACGGGAGTCTGGTCATAGCAGATTCCAAGAACAAGAAACTGAAGCGTGTAGACCCGTCAAGCAGAACAGTAACCCAGTACTGTTATACGCATGAACAACCATGTAATGTCTGCTGTATTGGTCCCCAAGAGATAGCCGTAAGTATAGTTTTTATATCTTACTGGCGATTTAGTTTTGACATAATGTTACGCAGCTTACAGTACTGAAAATCACGAAATTGACAATTTTCCCGTTTCCACTCCGTTTCGTTTCCATTTCAGTTGGAAGCGTTTGCCGCTCCGTTTCCATTCCGCTTCCGATGCGTTTCCATTTCGTTTTGTTCGCTTCCAGCGCTGCATTTCAAACGCTTCCAGCGTTTCTTACGTTTCTATCGTTTCTTCCGTTTCTATCCTTTCAAGCGTTCCATTTCGCTCCGTTGCGATTTTGATTAAAAAAATTCGTTTAATACATTTCTAAATGTAAAGTACTTCCGGTGTGTTTACAAAATGACGAAAGAAGTAAACATTCTAGGGAGAGGCAAAAGTCTTCCATCACACATAATGGAATCGGCAGTAGATTGTTTGCGACGAGGATATTTAGTGCCAGCCACCCAGATTGAAATTGCAGACACAAAACTACCCTAAAAACCCAGCGTCTGCACATAATCATCGAAATTCAGGGAGTGCAGTATTGAGAAGATGCCTATATATAGAACATCAAAATGGAAGGAATGCCAATCGACGAAAATCCACCCACAGACGCGTTACAAAGAAGCACACAAGTCTATAAGTGAACATAAGTGCATACCTGGTACAGACGATATCTCCGTTATCCAAACACTGATCCTAACTAAATAAACGAAAATAGATCACAAACACAATTGCAACTCTGTCACAATTGTGTTGTCACAACACTGAATCACCGAAGATAGTCAAATAAAGCACTAATTAAAATAACAGCTCTCTAAGCCGTTTAATATATTGTGGTAATTTCGTAAAACTTAAATACCATCGAAGTTTTAATTGTTTAACGAGAAATCTCGCATTGATTAGTTTTATTGGATATTAGTTATATTGATGAATTTGTCAATATGACGTTATTTTAACACCTTAACCCACAGCCCTTACCTGACCTACCTGTCTTCGCCAGACGTCATATCCCGGAATAAACAAACCAGAAATAACTCAAATATGGTCCACACACATCCAGTATCCTAATAAGTAACTTCGCTGTGACTTATTAATCCGCAAAAAAAAGCGTAATGGTGATACGATCTTAGAATTCGGACGATGACACACTTAATTTTTTTTAAAAACTTTATAAAAACGTTATATTATTGGATTATTCGTAGTTTGTGTATAGATATTAATGAGTTCAAAAGAACATGTTTGCGACAAGAATTCTTATTTGGAATTTAATCAATGAAAATGAAAGCCATTAACGCAGATTCTCTGACATTTGCCCCTTGGATATTTGCTCTGCCACGGACGTTTGCCCCCCCCCCCCGCCGCCCCTGTAAGTGCAGACCGGACGTTTGCACCCCCCACTTCCCTTCAAATATAAAGGCCCAGCGTTTGCCCCTCACTCCCACTGCCAAATGAAAAGGCGAATGTTAGCCCCCTCCGATATTTGTTATATAGCGGGCTATAGTTTTAACGTCTCGCTGACAGTAACGTGTAATATCCAAGAATTTTTGGAAAGTATTACTCACTTCAGTCACATTTCATCGTTAAAATAATTATCTCATATAAACATGAACACTTGCTGTTTTGCCGAAAACAGGCACATACATAAAGTCGCATAAAACAACAACTTTCTTAGAAAACAAGTGTTGTTGTTTTTTTCGATTTGCACATATTAGCGCCAATTAACGGTTGTTAACAACATTGTTAACGCACTTATAACATGGAGTCGCTAATTACATCATTTTGATTTTAATATCTCCAAGGTTGTAACAAATAAATGCGGTGTAATTTCTTTCTTGCACGGAGGGCTCTCTGGCTAACACTGCAACATCAAAGAATATTCTGGGAAACAATTGCCGGTCACTTTCATTTGAAGTTTGCCGAAAAGAAATATTTTTGTTTCAAATTGACCGACCCATTTAGATAATAGAGAAGGTGTGTACGTTTTGTACACTTGCTCTTTAAAAGGTGGATGTCATAAACCACACGACTGCCATATGGTGACATTTTCAAACACAGCTGTATACCAGATGCATGTGTTCTTGGGGAAAAGACGTCAAAACACGGTCATACTTCCTGTCCACTAGACAAACAAGGTGTCATAAATCTGCCAATTAGCTTAATTAGCTGGGGTGTCCGCTCATGTCTAAAAATTGGGGATTGAATTAGCGTAGAAACTTATGATGGTATGAAAGGGACCCTAGCGCATGGAGAAACATAATATGAATTAACAAAACGATACACTTTAAATTAGTACATCCTTTAATGTCCTTAAATGGGTACAAAAATTAAGTACCCGGTAGGGCGCACTTTAGAACACATTTGGCATTGAACATTCAAGCCATGAATTGGAAAATAAGCCGTAGCCAGGCGTGTAGACCCTCATTCAAATAGTTGCAAGTCAAGTAAAGTCAAAAGTTTTATGCAGATTTTTAATCGCGGCCCGTGAATTCCGATTAATCATATATACATAATAGCGCATTAAAGGAACTATGCAGTTAGAAATAGGAATTTTGATACCATTGTCCAAATTTACAGCACTGTTCATTATAAGATATATAACAAATAAGATCAGAAGCATAAGAAACTTTGCTTGACAAAGAGGCAAGATAAAATAAAGTACATATCCATACCCATGTAACTAAAGTTATGATGATGCAAATGACAGTGATGCTGCTGCTACTGCTGCTTCTGCTGATAATGATGGCGGTGATACCGATGCTGTTTATGATTATGATGTAAATGGTAATAACGGTTACGGTGATGCTGATGCTCATGACGATTAAGATGTAGATCGTGATGGCGGTGATGTTGCTGCTGATGATGATTAGTGGTGATTATACAAGTAATATGGGATCATGATGATGATCATGTGTCATCAGGTGAATTTAACGGCGGTAATGATGATCATTTCTTTAATATTTATCATGTAAATGGACGTGTTCTAAGTTCGTTTTTACTACGGTTGTTTTTTACTGTCAATCGATGATTGTATACGTGCACTGTTTGGCAATCTATGGTTATTCAGACGTTGAACTTTAGGATCATACCAGTCATTGGCTCTGAGTGCCGGGGAGGATGTAATTTGTTCTTGATTATGTCACACCTTGCAATAATGCATAGCATTGTTTGTTTGTTTTATGTTTAGTTGTTTTATGTTTTTGTGTTATATGAGATGTGTTACCTTCTTTTGGTTGACGTTTAATTTCATTAAGTAGCTTTAACTTGTATCACGCAATGCATTCTTTGTAAATGAAAAATACTTTAAGCAAGTGTGGTCTCACAAAAAATGGCGTAGTTGATCCGGGAACGGACCATATAGCTACAAAGTAATTAGCGAAAATTCAAACTCAGGTAATGCTGCGACATTGCGCGCGCATACGTGTAATGTCAGCTGTGTACACACTGTCTTCATATGCAAAACGATGAAGATTCAGAATGCCGATCCAAGGCGGATGTAAAGCTATTCATTGGAATTAATTAAAACATCAGTTTCGACAGAAATGCAATTTTATAGTTAAATTGTGTGTTTTATCGTGCGGAGTGATTTTTAGTGCAGTTTCTGTTTTGACGATACAGCATGACTTGAACAACTTGTGCGGTTTTGGAACTGTAATGTACGAGTTTGATTAATACGATGTTTTGATAATAATAAAGATTTATTTGTTATTTCTTTCTGCAGAAACATATAATAGCGCTTTTATGTATATAAAATGAAGCCAGTTTTTGTGTTCGTTTAAATTTATTTCGTACAAAGAAACGGTTGGAATGTTACTATAAATAATCGGGTGACCTAGAAACGTTTGAAGCGGTAGTGAAAATAACTCTACCGTTACTAGCATTCCGATTTTTGCGTTTCTACCGTTTCTAGCGTTCCAAGCGCTCCGGTTATAGCGTTTATACCGTTTACACCGTTTCAAGCGTTTCTAGCGCTCCGTTGCATTTCCATTTCGATAGCATTCCGTTTCCGTTTCAACAGGAAACGAAAAACGTTCCATTTCCATTTCCACTCCGTTCTGTTTGTCAATTTCATGATTTTCAGCACTGTATCAACACGTACATGTCAACATTTCACCATGAAACACACCGCAATCTTTTCATTTTGAGTCTGCTTGTGTGTTGTGAACTTTTGTGATTTATTTATCAATTTATTTAAATAAAGTAAATAAAATTGTATGAGACAAAGGATTTGTTTTAACAAGATAATTCTATAACAACTTCCTAATAAGGGCAGTTTAAAGGTGACAATTACCCTTTATCTCATACATATAACAACATCTTTCCCAAGTTCTGGGGACTTTGTGGATAATTGGTGCAAACGTATACTTTATTTCAAGTAAATGGCATTACTTCTTTTTAGAGAGTGCACATTTGACAATATATCACTTGAACAGTTTATCATTTCTAAATCGTAAATAGGCACGTTGGGGATTCCAGCAAAAGAAAGATATTGACATAAGAGCCGATTACCGGGTTAATCATGTGACTTTATCTCAACAGCACGTAGTCACGTGGTTTCCTTAGTTTAAAAAAAAAACAAAAAACTGTGCAGTTTGGCTTAGGTAGGAAATACATTTAGCAAGTGGGGAGCTATTTTTTTAGATTTTCACATGGATGTAGGGCACCAATACATAGCATTTTGGGGAATCTATCAAGGTAACTTTTTTGAGAGAAAAAAAATGTCGAAAACTGTCGAATACCACCTTTAAAGTTTAAATGTGATCCGCAATGCTTTGTTAATAGGACAGCCATACGGTCATCATCTATATACATTCTATTTGAAGCTTTGGGCAAATGCTAAATCCGCAGTAAACCGCTACGGAGAGGCCACTGGTGTTACAAATTTGCTGTCAATTATAAAAATATAGATTAAAACATTGTCATATAGAGACTGACATCATTATATGAAATATTTGAATCTCTAAATAAGATTAAGTAAGAACTGCGCACATGTTTGAACCCTTATATTGAGCTACTTAAACAACAGAGACTGTAAAAAGTCTGGGAACATACATGGCCTAAATGGATTCTAACAACTTTTGTATGTAAACTGTTAATAATTGAACCAAACAGTATGTAAACTGTTAATAATGGAAACAAAACAGTATGTAAACTGTTAACCAAAAGAGTACGAATTATCAATCCTGGTTGTGTGCATAATTCGTTGTCATTCAGAGGGAGTGAGAGGAGAGGCTCAGAGAGAGCGAATCTCAGAGCGAGAGAGACAGTCTTAGAGACAGAGCGAGAGTGAGTCTAAGATTCCGCGACAGAGAGGGTCAGAGAGAGCAAGTCTCAGAGAGAGAGAGAGAGAGAGAGAGAGCCTCAGAGAGAGAGAGAGAGAGAGAGAGAGGGAGAGAGAGAGAGGGAGAGAGCAAGAGACAGGCTCAGAGAGAGAGAGCAAGTCTCAGAGAGAGAGAACATTTTTTATATAAAATGTGATCTTTGACAGCTTGATAGAAGGCTCTTGTTTTCAAAGTATATTCTTCTAGTGATAGAGATTCTCTCATTTCGTTACAGAAGGGACATAACTCTTACTTATACAATATCCTAATGTTACTTTCATTGTGTGCTGGTATTTTAAGTTAAGCTACAGCGAATTTAATTGTTTGAATCTAGAATCTTGCGTGCATTAACCTGGAAAATGTATTTGTGTGTTAGGTTTACTTTGCACAATGGAGAAAACCGGTAGAGTAAGATATACCACAGTATTTATATGATATGTATATGAGATCGCAATATTTCATTGTACATATGAAATGTTACGTTAATAGGTAGGTTAAATATCAACAGTTCACATCCTATTTACACGAGTTTTCTTTATTTAACTAAGTAATAAACTCACCAATAAAAATACAGAAAATCTCCACGGCTTAATGATACAATAAAACTTCCATGGAAACCAATCACAGGGAAACAGGAATTAACTGGTATTATAAATCAGGTGTCATCCCCTCTTTGAATATGCAAAATAGCTGTGATACAGAATACGCTGTAATAATGTTACGAGATTTAAATCATCTGTGATTTACGTATTATGTGATTTTGAACATCTTTGATATACACTTTGTTTTAAGTATAATCTTCTGTGATGTAAATATTTATAGTTTCTTAATTATACATTTTTGTTTTAACCAGAATTGTCTGAACATCATTTGTGTTGTAATATTAATAGGTAACCACCAACTGCTCTCCTCTAATAAATACCATTATCTACCTTACATGGTACAGTTAGATATACTGAGTTGTTTATCTTCTCTCTTCCAATAAATACCATCAATCTACCTTACACGGTGTAGTTAGATATACTGAATTGTTTATCTGCTCTCCTCTAATAAGTACAATCAATCTACCTTACATGGTACAGTAAGATATCCTGAGTTGTTTATCTACTCTTCTCTAATAAATACCATCATTCTACCTTACATGGTACAGTTAGATATACTGAGTTGTTTATTTGCTCTCCTCTAACAAATATCATCATTCTACCTTACATGGTACAGTTAGATACAATAAATTGTTTATCTGCTCTCCTCGAATAAATGCCATCAATGTACCTTACACGATATAGTTAGATATACTGAATTGTTTATCTGCTCTCCTCCAATAATTACCATCAATCTACCTTACATGGTACAGTTAGATATAGTGAGTTGTTTATCTGCTCTCCTCCAATAAATACCATCAATCTACCTTACACGGTACAGTTAGATATACTGAATTGTTTATCTGCTCGCCTCTAATAAATACCAACAATCTACCTTACATGGTACAGTTAGATACACTGAGTTGTTTATCTGCTCTCCTCTATTAAATACCATCATTTCTACCTTACATGGTACAGTTAGATATACTGAGTTGTTTATCTGCTCTCCTCTAATAAATACCATCAATCTACCTTACATGGTACAGTTAGATATACTGAGTTGTTTATCTGCTATCCTCTGATAAATACCATCAATCTACCTTACACGGTACAGTTAGATATAATGAATTGTTTATCTGCTCTCCTCCGTTAAAAACCATCAATCTACCTTACAGGGTAGAGTTATATATTCTGAATTGTGTATCTACTCTCCTCCAATAAATACCATCAATCTACCTTACACGGTACAGGTAGATATACTAAATTGTTTATCTGATTTGTATATATGATATGTACATATCTGACTTATAAAGGTTTACTTAACCCCGACACTGTCACATTTACTGGTACGAATCTGTAATCTCAGGAAAACACAATTCATTGGTATTATAAAGTTGTGTAATCTGCTCTTCTTACAAAAAAACACTGGGATATAAAATATGTTATTATCCATAATTTTAAATGGACCTACAAAGATACTTAATTTTATAATTTTATTTAGTCTTAGATGTTTGAAGAAATAGGAAATTTCATATTAAACTCCTCTACACCGCAGTACATCAGTGTTAAACACCATTGACACAATTTTAGCTATCATGATTACAGGAGCTCGCCAATATACCACAAGATGAGAGGCGACTGTAATCAAAACCAAACGACACCGACTTGGCAAGAATGTTTGCGTGCATGAAATCGTAGATGAATTATGATCTGGGTCACGTGGGTTTAGAAGGTCACTAGGTAAAATCATAGAAAATACCTTCATCAGTCCATTGGCCACACTTATGGTCCAATACTCACCATTATCCTAAAGTAAATGACTCTTAATTAATTATTTGACGCCACTTAAGAACCTACCAAAAGCCTGTATCGTAGGTGAGCGCTAATAATGTATAATATCTTATTTTCCAAATATTGCGTGTATAAATGTATTGCAAATATTCAGGTATTATTATAAATTGCCGCTATTCCTTGCTTACTATTACTAAATATATTTGGCACTCAGGTGAGTGATATAAGGTCTACACGGCCCTCTTGTTGAGACGTTTTAAGCAAATGTGGGTATGCCGTCATCATCACCTCTAACACTAAACTCTTGCAAGTACTAAACCTGTCGGTCTATATTGCCGACTGACCGTTCCAAGGCGGTAACTGTCGGGTTTGCTCTTTTCCTTAAATGACTCATCAAAATTTGTTCTTACTTTTCGCTTTGCTTGCATGTGAAATACCTTTGTTTTGTGCCTTTTTAGAGTTTGGTATATGTTGCAATACTCATAGGACTTTGTCATATATTCTTATGCAACTGACAGCACTTTCTATCTGGAGTAGAATTAATATCGACACAATTCAAAATAAGCATGATTTATTACTCTGAAATTGTATCCATTAATCAATAGGTAAATAAGAAAAGGTCCTATCAAAATTTTCACAAATATTTAAATTTTATCTACCTGCAGACCAAGGCAGACAAGGTAAATGTAAATGTGACAAAAAACACAGAGACGAGACATAACACACAAAAAGAAAAAACATCAGTTACCGCCTTGGAACGGTCAGTCGGCAAAGGGGCCAACTGGGGTGCTTAAACCTGGTTTGTGGAGCGCTCCAACCTCGCACTTTCTGAAGGTTTTTCTAACAAACAGTGGAAATAAAAATATCCCGTCAAAGTGAAACAACTAACAGTAGGCACCTGCATCGGGAGTTAAAACAGATATAATGAAATTATGTACATACATGATAACTAGTAATAAAATAATATAACATATCTACAGTATGTACAGTAGATAAAAGCCTCAGCAACCAAAAAAAAAAATCCAAATGAGAGAGTAGTTTCAAATAAAATAAAGCAGTACAAGCGCTGATATATTATAAGAACAATATAATGACGTCATAAAAATGCCATGACGTCATATGCCAAAAGTGTCAAAAGTGAAATGTAAAAAATACGAAGAAATAATAGAATTTTAGAGTAGTATTGTCGATCAAACCTTACCGAGTACATGGAAATAAACAATTGTTCCATTCGTCACGCAACAAAAAATGACGTCATATATATCTTAAAAATATAAAAGTTGGGCGTTCACGAAGCTAGCCAACGTGAAATGGATTCTGTGATGAGGAATTAGGAGAAAATGTCTAAAAATACATTGTTAAGTATAAGTTTTAGTATTTTAATAGTATTTTAAGATACTTGCATTTTCATACTGCTTATGTTTAAGTAAGAATGAACGACTTTTTAAAACATGAATTAAATTTATAAATCTGTTGTTGGTGGCTAGATCTTGACAAATGCATGTTGCACATTTCCAGTTCGTCTACTGTAATCGAATAGGAGAGAAAGACATAAATGAAATTAATACTCGCTTCTTAATGTATATCGTTGTTCTTCTATGACATTAAGAAAAGTTTCACGTGTAAAAAATAAGTTACCATGTATTTACATTCCACACTTTCAGACAAATGGCGATATTTCCTCGTAAGCACGCTAGACAGAGTCAGGAAGACAGCGATGATATCAAGTGTACAGATCTTTATTTCTTTGTAGTTATTGGGTTCGTTTGTTTCAATACATTGGACCTGTCACAAGCATGCTGACCGACCATGAACGACTGGCGTTTATCATGTTTCTTTATTTCAAATGTTTACCTGTTCTACAGTTGGTATATAATGTTTATAGGTTGTTGTGTGGATTATTAATCTCTGTTCGTGTTTACTCTGCTGAAACAAACTGACCGAACTTATGTCACATCTACATTTCTATATTTTCAGGTAGTTGTATAGATGACTGTGGATGACCATGTTTATTTCACCGTAGACAAACGGACCGAACTTTTGCTACCAGATCGACATATTTTACTTGTATTTCCCTTCCCATTATTTTCAGTTTGCATCAACATTTTCAAACATGACCGCAGACGTTTATTTTGTCACCAACACAATCTGTACATGTACGTTTTACTCTGGTCTGCATTTCTGTATTTCAAGGTTTCCTTCCCTGGTTCTAGCCAAGTCCACGTGTACAACACAGTCAATCTGACCTGGACACGAACCGTCGAGTTGGGACATGAGACCTCCAGGATTGCTTGTCACGGCGGACTGCTGTACTGTGCTGCTGAGTGGCCGGGTGGTACCATCTTGTATGTACACGATGTGAGTAGTGGCAGGAAGCTGAGGGAGATCTCCAAGGACACCGACGGCCGGGAACTGTTCTCTAACATCCAACACATCGCCGTGAACAGTTTTGGCGACCGAGTCTATGTGACTGACGGGAAGGAAAGTCTTGTATGTGTCGGCAAGGACGGGGTGCAGATATTCCGTCTCTCCAGGGAAGATCTTGGACTGTTTGGAGTCTTGGGTGTGACCACTGACCATCACGGTGACGTGTTTGTGTGTGGACAGATGACACACAACGTAGTTAAGGTAACCAAGGATGGTCACGTGGTAGGTCAGATATCGTCTAAGGAAGATGGAATCGAGCGTCCATGCTGCCTCAGTTATGATGCGAGCAGGAGTACCTTGTATGTCGGAGGTGAGAGTGATCATTTACTGATGGTGGAATGGAAGTAAAGTTTAATTTAATTATTGCCGGACATTTTGTTTTTCATTTGTGTTTCTCCTTTTGTTGCTGATTGTGACATTTTGTGGATAAGTGACTCGTTATAAAAGTGGAATTAAATCAACATTTTAAGAAAACATTGTTCGTTATTTTTTAAGGAATAAAATAAAATTAAAAACGTGTCTTTGAAACTCTGTTTTTCTGTTAATGTTACAGATAAGTTTGTAGTTGATGTATTGTTGTATTTCCATTAAATATTTTGTACATTTAAAGGTTTATTTAAATTCCATTTGATGTTTTCATCACAGTTCGCCATGTTTGTATATTTCACGTCAGCATCAAAACAACTACGTCATTGATATGACGTCATCATACGCGGATTATACGCTTTACAAGAAATCAACAAACACACGCAGCATTATCGACCCATTACTGCAGTGCTGAATTATTTGGCATAAGTGTCAGATTTCTTCAGAATTTAAACAATTTTCAATTAACATATTCATAATACTACTGGCATTTTGGTTTAATGCATGTGTTAGCATTCGTGTCAGATGTAGTGGTATGTACATAAATGCAATAATGTCCGGCAGTTGTTATATAACCCATCAGCAATAGATTTTCAATGTTATTTTGTTGAAACAATTGTAGCTGTGACCAGCAAGACGTAAATGTTAGTATATAATGTATAGTATCTAGTTAGTATATAATATTTGTGATAAATAAACTTTACAAACAATTAACAACTACGAGATGTGTAGTTCAGTGAAAACTCTGCATAACTGTTTTTTCTGCAGAAAATTAAATTTCAGTCACGATGTTGTAAAATAAAGAAACATATTAGGTAGATGTGTGACAAGTTGATTAAGAAGATAAATGTAGTGTTCAATGCTTCTAAAGAGATGTGACCAGTTTATAAGTCAAATCAAAATTGATCATGCATTCAGTTATGTTGATCGTAAAAAAACGATCAGAAATAAACAATTTCGACTAGGGCAATATATGCACGCGGAATTGTATATCTAGAATTCTTAAAGTTGTTACAGTTAAAATATTGATTGTCTCTATAGGACTATATAGACACGGTCATTTATGTGCTGTCCAGAGGCATACCCCCACCCCCACTTGGACATTTATAGAATGTTTGTAGGTGCGTTTTCCAGAATATCGCTGAGTGGAGGGGGGTGTATTCAATAATATTGCATTTAAACATTTAGTAACGTTTTTTGTCAAGATAACTTGCAAAAAATGCATGTTTCTATTGTGTGTGGCAACTGTTTTGATTCCATAATCGATGTTAATGCAGGAATATCTGCTTGAATGTAACAATTTTGTTTTACCTATCATTGCATATCCCAAATTTTGCATGATTCAAAGAGCGGATCTAGAATTTTACCCAGGGCGGGCGAGAACTTTCTTTAAATGTATATAGGACCTCACTTTATGATTTGTGGATTTCTTTACACGCCAATGGCATATACTACAAATAGAAGACATAAGGTGACCCTTCAAGGTGGTATCCGGCAGTTTGAACCAAAATAACTTTTTTCTCAAATAACCAAACAAGTCATTGTAACCTGAAAAGATCTTGCAAAATGCTGCTTATTGATTTACCCAAGACCAGTGTGAACAGTGAAACATAAATCCTCAGTTCTAATCGCAGGAATTTCCTATCCGAGACACACTGCTGAGATAGCTATTTTTAACTAAGAATACAACGTGACCGCTCACTTTTGAGATAACGTTATATGGTCATCTGGGTAATACGCTCTGACATTGATATATTTTTAGCAGACATCCCATCGTGTTTATTTATAGATTTGGAATTATTGAACTTTTAGAGTGTTTTATCACGATTTGTGCTAACAATATATGCAGTCTTCAACGTCGTCTTTACTTACACTAAAGTATGAGTTTATTCAGAAATTATGTCCCGATTCCCCGAAGTTGTGGTAATGTAATGCGACATGAATTTGATGTAGGCAAACTGTTGGTACCACCTTTAAAGATAAAATTAATGATGTATTCGAAGGTTGTTATAAGTGTGGTCCGGGACAGGCTCTCCCGTGAAATATTAGACTTCTAGAATGCCGGATATGTGTTCCGATGTAAATCAGGATCACATTCGATACAATTTTACCAGTCTTTAAAATGTAATGTATTTATTAGATATGCTCTACTAGTTATATTCGTGTTCCTTGCGCGCACCCCAAATCCACTCCCGGATGAGCAGAAATGTTGATAAAATTATAATTTATTATATAAATTAAAAAAAACACACAACATATTGCACCTCTATTATACAGTTGACCGATTATCGTTTGTATAAACAAATGTGTCAATGGAGATGTATATATAATCAAAGTATATATAGTCAATAATTTTTTTATTGTGTTTACTTTTTTATAGATAGAATGGGTTTAAAGCGGCCTAGACATAGTTTAACATATAGATTATGTGTACATGATTCAAACTACATTTTGTTCTAAATGTTTCGTAGCTGTCAGGCCAAATGTGGTTTATTTTATTATTCACACTGCATGTTAATTTGAAATATTGCATAAGAGTGGGATCAATGATTGTCCAGTTTGTGCAAAAAGTATACACGTGATATGTATTCGAAAAAAACGCTGTTTAAATGTATACTAGTTAGATTGTGTTTTCTGTAGGTAATTAAGCTTGAAGTACGCTATTTCGTTTGTTTTGAGATTTGCTTTACGTAAATGCAATCGATTCAGTTGTCGACTATCCACAAATGACTGACTCTTTTCTTAAATTTCGCCCAAAATGCTTGTAGCAAAAATATGATTGCATACATTTGCTTCTAGGAGGACCCGGGGACTGCTGTCCTGTGAAAATGTCTATTTCTACAATGCCGCATACGTGATCATACGTGAATAGGGGACCAAATGCGATACATTTTTCATTGATTTGATGAAGAAAATTTTGGCGAAAATAAAATGGAAGGGTTTTTTATCTGTCGTTAAACCATTGCTTCCTGAATGGGGCCTTTATGCTGATTAACCATTTAAAATGTCAAACCAATGATTGTTATTGGAATTATGAATTGTTGTTAGAACAAAACTTAAGCTAATAGATGTTTTAGATAATTGGTACATCGAATAGAATATAATAATAGTTATACTTATGTACGTGTATTTGAATGTACAATGTAAAACCTTTGTTTGATAGAGATGCCAATATATATCATGTATTTGCTTGATTATTTTCTTTTCTTTATGTAGCGAAACTAATATCTATAATAAACTATTTAATGTAAGCTTTTGGACATTCTGTCAATGAAATCCCCATAACCTTAAAACCAAAAAGAGTGTCAGTTTGCTTTAACTAACCCTAGCGAAACATTTCAAACACTAAAAACTGCTAGCGGTAAAAACAGTATTGTAAATAATAATTTACATAAAGTGATGCCTTATAAACGTCACAGTACACTGTAGGGCTACAACACACAATATACACACACAAATATATATATATATATATATATATATATATATATATATATATATATATATATATATATATATATATATATATATATATATATATATATATATATATATGCAGAAGATAGTTTAGCTATTTCGAAAATTGTTAACTCCCTCTGTTAATGAGAGCGAGATTTGCGGGGTCGGAGGTTACCAGCCCCGAGAGTAATGTTTTGTATAGCTTAATATTTAAGTATTCCAAAATGTTTATATGAGTTTGCTTACTTTATAAGAATTTACATAAATTTAAGCGTTAGCTAGAGGAAATGGTGATATAATATCAAGACCATTTAAATTTACCCTCCTGATTGATACAGATATATTTGAATAAAGAAATATAGTTATAAGCACCACTCCAAGCGAACCAGGCGAAATGTCAAAGCTTCGTTTGATATTTTGTTACAAATCTATCATTACTTTTTATCCTTTATGTATCTTTAATCATTTTCAGCTCACCTGAGCACAGCGTGTTGTGGAGGAGGTTGCATTAAAAAAATTGCTTTAATATCTTCTTGAATATGAAAGTGATTTCATTTATTAAACATAGCACGGATTAACATTTAAAATACACTTAAATTGAAATTAGTAGTAACTCCTTCCTGTTTGCATGCCAATGCTGCTTGTTGCTATCGTCGAGTTATTTATCAAAATATTGAAGTTATTTACGAAAGTATAACTGAAAGAAAACAATAAATTAAATTTCAATGAACACTTTGTGAAAACGTGTGGGGAGTATTATTATAACAGTCTGATACTGTTTTAAAAGTACCTTTGAACATTTTTACCTTCGACATTTGTATAGTAACAGTTTCGGCTGTGTAGGTTCGTTCTTTATTTCATTTTCAGCCACATCGGAAACGCATGACGCAAATACGATGCACGATCATTTTATCCAGGTACTACACTTGCAGATCAGCATGTGAATGGCTGGTGAAAAAATATTCCGTTTATCTTATTATTTTTGCCGAATAAATTACAGACATTTAGTAACTAGGTCGTAATACATCAAATTCAATCTCGGTCTGAAAGTTAAAGAGGCTTATAACAAATATGAAAGCAAACATAGAACAACACATTCAAACAAAGTCAAGATCATGTCAGAAATACATACGACCTATTATCTCCTTGTTGGTAACTTGAAGGTCTTAGTCACAACTAAATGCCGGTAATTTATAGGGTTAAATGCCATGTATAGGACATAATGACGTCATGACAGCAATGTATAGAGCATAACAACGTCATGGAAGCAATGTATAAGACATTACAACGTCATGGCAGCAATGTATAGGACATAATGACGTCATGACAGCATTGTATATGGCATAACAACGTCATGGCAGCAATGTATAGGACATAATGACGTCATGACAGCAGTGTATATGGCATAACATCGTAATGACAGCAATGTATAGGGAATAATTACGCCATGACAGCATTGTATAGGACATAATAACGTCATGACAGCAATGTATAGGGCATAACCACGTCACGACAGCAATGTATAGGGCATATCAACGTCATGACAGCAATGTATAGGACATAATAACGTCATGACAGCAATGTATAGGGCATAGCCACGTCATGACAGCAATGTATAGGGCATAACAACGTCATGGCAGCAATGATTAGGGCAAAACCATGTCATGACAGCAATGTATAGGGCATAAAAACGTCACGACAGCAATGTACATGACATAATAAAGTCATGACATCAATGTATAGGACATAATAACGTCATTGCAGCAATGACTAGGACATAACAACGTCATGACATCAATGTATAGGCCATAATTACGTCATAGCATCAATGTAAAGGACATAATAACGGTATGGCAGGAATGTATAGGACATAATTACGTCATGGCATTATCGTACCTGACATAATAACGTCATGACATCAATGTATTAGACATACTAACGTCATGGCAGCAATGTCTAGGACATAATTACGTCATGACATCAATATATCGGACATAATAACGTCATGGAATGAATGTATATGACATAACTACGTCATGGCATCAATGTATGCGGCATGATAGCGCCATGCCATCAATGTATAGGTTATTAATTACGTCATTGCATCAATGTATAGGACATAATAACGTCATGTCATCTGTGTCTAGGACAAAATAACGTCATGACATCAATATATAGGACATAATAACGTCATGACAGCAATGTATAGAACATAATAACGTCATAGCATCAATGTATAGGACATATAACGTCATAGCATCAATGTATAGAACATAATAACGTCATGGAATGAATGTATAGGACATAATTACGTCATGGCCTCAATGTATGCGGCCTGATAGCGCCATGACGGTAATGTATAAGGCATATTATCTCCATGGCAGTAATAGATATGACATAAATACCTCATGGCATCAATGCATACGGCATGATAGCGCCATGACAGTAATGTTTACGTCATATTATCACCATGGCTGTAATATATAGGACATAATTACGCCATGGCATCAACAGCTCCATGATAGTAATTTGCAGGGTCTATTATCTCAATGGCAGCAAAGTATTGGGCATGGTAATACAAAAATATAGGGAATAAAAAGTCAATGACATCACTGTATATGACATAATTAAGTCATGGCAGCAATGTATGGGGCATAATTACTCCATGGCAGCAATCTTAATGCATAATACCTCCATGGCAGCAATCTTTAGTGCATAATACCTCCATGGCAGCAATCAATAGGGAATAATAACTCTATGGCAGCAATATATTCGACAAAATAACTCCATGGCAGCAACGTATTTGACCTAAGGTGCAGACATGAATTTGGAGTTCTAAAAATCGTTCATTTTCTTTTTTTCTTTGTCGAAAACCGAGTGTGGTGTATAATAGCAAACAAGGGTGTGGGCCTGCAACTACCTAAGGAGTGGAGGGAAGCAAGGCGAAAATTGAGTGTGGTGTATAATCGCAAACAAGGGTGTGGGCCTGCAACTACCTAAGGAGTGGAGGGAAGCAAGACGAAATTTGAGTGTGGTGTATAATAGCAAACAAGGGTGTGGCCCTGCAACTACCTAAGGCGTGGAGGGAAGCAAGACGAAAATTGAGTGTGGTGTATAAGAGCAAACAAGGGTGTGGGCCTGCAACTACCTAATGAGTGGAGGGAAGCAAGTCGAAAACCGAGTGAGGTGTATAATAGCAAACAAGGGTGTGGGCGTGCAACTACCTAAGGAGTGGAGGGAAGCAAGTCGAAAACCGAGTGAGGTGTATAATAGCAAACAAGGTTGTGGGCGTGCAACTACCTAAGGAGTGGAGGGAAGCAAGTCGGAAACCGAGTGAGGTGTATAAGAGCAAACAAGGGTGTGGGCCTGCAACTACCTAAGGAGTGGAGGGAAGCAGAACGAAAATTGAGTGTGGTGTATAATAGCAAACAAGGGTGTGGGCCTGCAACTACCTAAGTAGTGGAGGGAAGCAAGTCGAAAATTGAGTGTGGTGTACAATCCAAAAGTGTGGGCGTACACCTACTTAAGAAGCCTACCGATACATTACTGCCATTGTGTTATAAGGTCCCATACAATACTGCCACTGTGCTATTATGTCCTATACATTGCTGCCATGATGTAATTATATCCTTTACAATGATGTCATGAGGTTATTATGCCCAATACATTGCCGCTATGACTTTTTTAGGAAAGAAAGTAAAATTTTTGGGAGAAAAATATTCCTAAACGGATCAGAACTTACAGCAACGCCAGCACCTTTAAGTAGTCGCGGAGAGCAAATTGACTTTATTTCATGGAACCTAAGCGGACTAGTACGGAAATCATCGGATCCTGACATTTTAAATGACTAGTTCAGTTATTTAAGTTATTTAAACTATGATATTTGTAAAAGCTGCCCTAAAGGGATGTTTGTTGCGCCTCATCTGCAGTTATTGATTGTCATCAAATCAAATATGCATGTGTTTGTTTTAAATCAAAATAGTTTTTTAAAAGGGCATTTGTTAATCGAGAAAATGTGTTAAAAAGAAACATCTCTAGAATAAAGTTATATGGTTACATACTATTTAATGTACTGCGCTTCACCTCACTTAAGTAATTGAGTAGCTCTGGACAAAATATATGTTACAGTTTTTGTTGATGCATGGATCAGCACATATTGCATGTCTATCTTTCCTGCTGAACACTGGTGTGTTTATGGTGTGCATCTTATTTAATCCAATCAACCTTTTGAATTGAATTGAAAGAAGAAATGTTAAGAGTATTTGTAAAGAAAGTTGGATAAAGAAAAAAAAGTTAGGTAAGTAATTAGTTGTATCTCAGTAGTCGTGCAATAGTCCATAGCTGGACTCCGTTAAGAGTATACTATAATATATCAATATATACTATGATAAATTATAACAACAAGCAAAGTCAACTAACACATTGTCAGAGACCCAGCTAGTCAATATCTGTAGTTGCTAAAAAAAGAAAATATGTTAGTGATGACCTGTTAGACTGCTAAACATGACTTGAACAGCCTTTTGGTAGAAAGAGTAGATCCAGAACAGTAGCCTCTTGCTGGGAGACCTCTGAACTGATCTGCACTCTTTGCTGCAACATCGCTAGAACAATACCTAATAACCTCTGCAGGTAGTTGTGAGTAATTAACTAAGGATTTGTATTTGTATATTAAATGTTGCAGAATGGGGAGTCTTTAAATATTTGATGTGGGGATAATTACATTTATTTTGTAAGGCCTATTAAATTAAGTTGTTGGGTGTCATACAGAGCTAGGACGACAAGGTTCCGCCGACGGGACTGGGAACAGATTCGCCATGTCAAGGACGCGTATCCACTGATATCCTCCTAAGCGCTGTCTCGCTCCTCAAAAAAGGGGATCAGGCGATACAGACCCAGTGACATTCCACTGGCTTTCTTGTTTAGACAGGCGTGGTAGCCTGGAAAAAAAGATAAAATCGATTAAGTTTAGATAAGAGTTAAAGATCATAAAGCTTGTTATAAAATGTCATCAGCTCTTCCAAAAATTTAATTGAATCAGGGGCAGCGACTGCTGTCGAACTTTGGGGTCTGGGAATATTCAAAGCATTAACTTTGTAAAAATAAGTAAGACGATTGTTCCACCTCATATATATATATTTATTGCAACTGATAGAGCCGTTATATAAGATTTAATCTATCGGAATGCGAATGAATGGTTATAACAGAAAGGAGCGTTCAGTTACAGACAGTTACTTCGTGCTTTAACTACGAATATATTCCATCTGCATCCACGCCACACCACGTGGTGGACCTACAAGGATAAAAATATTCCAAAGGACTTCCCGAACCCAATGGCGGCAAACATATTCCAGCAAAACAACAGCAGCTACAACGCCAGTCTGATAAATGTAGGCGGTAAGAACTGCAGTCCAAAGATCGTCTCGTTAACAGGCACTTTCCTTGTTGTTTTATTAAATCCGAATAAAAAACTGATAAGATAAAAGGTTCTTTCTTCCGATATTTGTGTTACTCGCTGGGGTGAGTAAACAGACAAACTGTTTCAACTTTTTCATATATTGATTTAAGATGATTAGGATTTACCGTATATGGAAGTATATTCATTGTTTAGCCACATCTCTTTAATGTATAATAATGTCATAAAATATAAATTTAAAATAGTGCAGAACCTTGCCAAATTGCTCAAAAGTTGCCATACTTGGCATGTTGTTAGAATTGAGCTTAGAACCGAATTTACAAAAATATGATTTGGTTTTATATTCTGTTAGAGAGTCAAGCAATGTGCTTCATATGATGTTCCATACTAGATGTTTGGTATATAGTTTATTATATTTTTGTTAGATAATTTATTTTTTCACCATTGATGCAATCAATACATTTTATCTAAATTGAAGGCATGTTGCCTTTGTGGTTTAAGAGTATCTGTGCATTTAATGATTATATGTTGGGAAAATGAAGTGATGTAGTCAAGATTTTTAAATAAACTATTGTACAGGTAGGTACAATTTAAATATCTGTGGAAATTTTGATAGGACCTTTTCTTATTAACCTTTACATACTGGTGTGTTCACTTTATATTGGAGACACATATTTAGGGCAAGCACTTTTGCAAGAAATTGTAAAATAACAAATTGATTTGGAACAATTTTCTTAGAAGTAAACGTTGAAAATAAACTACACAAGATATGCTACCATAAAGTTGGATAATTCCAAGTGATATATTCTGGTATCAAGTTGCTATTGTTGTTCTAGCAAAATGTATGCATTTCTTATCCTTGTTCTGATCGTAAAAGTTTTGCTTATTTTTTTAAGAATGCATTGTGGCTTTCTTTGCATTTTTATGAAAAATGGTCAGTACGTTTAATTCTTCATTCTTTCTTTTGCTGGAAAAAATTTAATAAATATGATTGGTCTTTCTGAGACTTACTGGCCCCCAACCCCAGCTCCAACAACAAACAATCTGTCATTGATATACAGAATTTGAATTGGTCTAGAATGTAGATCTATACTATCTTGAAGAGTTTAAATACACAAAAAATTAGACATAAAATATCTTAGAATCATTGACAGTGAGAAGGCATGACAGGTGGTCCCCCTCCTGGATACTGAATGGACCACACAGCTTTACAACGCCGGGTCAGGCTCCAGTAGAGGAATGTAGGATCAATGAGATTTAAGCAATAAGTAGTTATTATCTACTGATCAGTAATATAATGTTTATAATGGGTTATTTCTTATTAGTCTATTGGTTTGGAATATCAGTATTTCTGTCCATGGCCAAGATGCAATATTACTTAACCCAATTTATAAAAAAGATCGGTTATTTAACTGGAAGAATGTAAAAAATCAACTTAAACATGATCACTTTATTTCATTTAAAATATATAGCTAGAATAAGGAAAATGAAGCAAGCTACGTAATTGCCATAGTGTTGCTGCATATGCCAATCAAACTAATTATTTTACTTTTAGCCCTGTTTTTGCACATTGGCCTAGTTTACATAGAATATTGTCTGCCCAAACAAACTTTTGTTGCTGGGATGTATTTCTAAAACTTGAACAAAGTGGATAACACAAAATGTAAAACTCACTTTATTGTTAAAGTTACTTGGTTCTACTCTAGATAACATGAAAGTAGGGTTTTCATAACTTGAAGCAATGTACTATTGTTAGGAAAAAAAGACAAGTATTTTGCGTGCGTTTTTTAAGTAAAACCAAACATCAATCATATGATTATTTGGCATTTGTTTTTAAAAGGATTAATATTTTCATTATCCTGAGCTTATGTCTAGGATGAGCTATTTTAATCGCCCACCATCAGGTGTCACGTATTTGTCAACATACTAGTATTCAAACGACATCTTCTATGAAGCCCTTAGGCCAACTTCAGCTAAATTTTCTCAGAGGTTTAAGCTGGGAAGGGAGAACGAAAAGTTGTTCAAAGAATTTTGATACGTCAAAACATGACCGACAGGGTCGTGGCCACTTTCCATATATGACTATATTTGAAAACTTAGAAGCGCTAACGCCATCTATTCATGCTCTTTGCGTGGCCCAGTATCAAGATTGTTAAAAGAAAATTTTAATCTATCAAAAAACGGCCACCAGACTAAATGTTTATGGCATTTACTTGAGCGACATATGGCCATCCTGGCCCTCTTGTCTACTTTTGAAATCACATGGTGATGCTACAGTACATATAGTGTTTATCAAGTTTGTGTGTATATATCAGGACGACCTCTCAGTTTTTGCTGATAAATAGACCATATGTATAAGTCTATGTCCTTGTTTTTTCTAAAATTGTTAAGCATTAAGCCTTAACAAGATTATATATTTTTTTTATATTTAATTTAGAATTGATCCAGTTTTATTTTTTTTCCACAATTATTTTCTATCAATTAAACTATGGAAAATGTATTGCAAACTAATTAAGATGAAAAAGGGTGTTGCTGACAACTAATAAACTATAGATATTCTTTATTTTTCAATATATATTGACTGTAAAACAATAGTAATGCCATACACGTAAAATGTGTAAAACAAACATAAGAAAAACACAAAATATCACACAAAAACATCAAAGATAACATTGTTTAGATTATAGTAATACTGTTATTTACAGCAGAACACCAACGTTTAAGGTTACGCTAGTTAGGTTAAGAGGTTGTTTATCGTTGTAGTCATGACGTCATTGTACCCGCCGATGTTAAGGTATGTCCAGAGACAGCTGCTTGTGCATTTGAACGAGTTTGTGCTGGACGATTGGACTGGTTCCTTAAGAGGGGTAACATATCTCCCACAGTCAACATGGAAACTATTGCTTTGGTTTTTGAAAGGGACAAGATACTCTAAAATTAGAAAATACCATGTTAAACATTTGCTTATCGACATTGTCAAGTCTTATTAATGTACTTCTTTATTCACAATGTGAAGCCAAAGTATTTCATCCATTTTTGTTGATAATACTTACGTCAGTAGAGAAAGAGGTTACAGGTTTGTTAATAATTCGTCATGGACCTCCGGTAAAGCTAACTAAAACGTGGAAAATATGTATGTTTTATAATGTAGAGGAATTGTATGGTAACTAAGGGAGGTAATAGTATTTTACCTGTTATTTGTAATATTATCATAAGTATATTCTAAACGGAGATGATTATATTTGACCTGTTTCATGGTTATATTAATGAGAATATACATTGTATTATGCACATGTTCTTGGCTTTTGCAACCTAAAGTTAAAAAGTACCATGTTTACTTGAACTGCAATGCACTAGTCACTTCCTACTTACTTCATGTTTAAACTCTATCTCTCTAACTTCCCTCTCTAAAACACCACTGTCAAGTTCAGTTCTGATAATTGAATTTAAAGTTTCCTAAAATTAAATTAATTTGGCTTTTTCTTTTTTTCCCATTAAAAATCGTACATGGTTAAATTAGTTCTCCAGAGGCTAGAATCCGGAAAGGTTCTGAGATTCCCATACAGTTTACATCCTTAGCGGAACTAAACCCGCTACAATTATAAGTTTTATTTTGACATGAAACATGTCTACCAGTTCATGTCACCAACAGAACTAATGAGGTCACTCATTTCTTTGTTTATAAACACTGTAGGATGTTGGGAATTATGTCCATGTTCACCGGCATATCCGACATTAATACATATGGCGGTGTAAAGAACCAGCATCACAGGGATGTGAAAGAGAAAGTCCCATTGCTGCTACCAAATCTACACATGAAATTTATCCAGCACCACAAAAGAAAAAAACCCATTGATGTCACATTACAATTACCACAATACAGGGCAACGTCATCCTGATGTGTCACCATGATATTCACCACAACCAACCCTTTCTCCTAATGAAAGGTAATGGTCAGAGTTATTGTAATATATATATATATATATAATCTGAACAGTCCAGCATAAAAACTAGCAGTCGTGGATTGACCAGGAGCATTATCAGTCCCTAACCAATAGACTGGCTCACATTTCCCTTGATCTTATAGTCATGGGTGAATCCATTAGGAGGAAAAAGAAGGCAAAGATGAATAACGAAAATGTAAAATTCTATCATGACTATGATTAGTCAAAAATATAAATTGACAAGCCTCCTTCCAGTCAATTTGTGTCAATTACCATCTAAAACCACTTTTTTACTTTAAGACACTTTATTATATTACTTACTAACCTTAATGTGCTCAGGTGATCAGGGGCTAGGGAAGTATGATTCCGAGACTCTCACTGCATGGCCAAGAGCGGGAGTTTAACCCAGGTGATCAGGGGACGGGGAAGTATGATACAGCGACTCTTACTGTATGGCCAAGAGTGGGAGAATAACCCAGGTGATCAGGAGACGTGGAAGTATGATACAGCGACACTTACTGCATGGCCAAGAGCGGGAGTTTATTCCAGGTGATCAGGGGCCGGGGAAGTATGATACAGCGACTCTTACTGCATGGTCAAGAGCGGGAGTTTAACCCAGGTGATCAGGGGCCGGGGAAGTATGATACAGGGACTCTTACTGCATGGCCAAGAGCGGGAGTTTAACCCAGGTGATCAGGGGCCGGGGAAGTATGATACAAGGACTCTTACTGCATGGCCAAGAGCGGGAGTTTAACCCAGGTGATCAGGGGCCGGGGAAGTATGATACATCGACTCTTACGGCATTGCCAAGAGCGAGAGTTTAACCCAGGTGATCAGAGGACGTGGAAGTATGATACAGGGACTTTTACTACATGGCCAAGGGCGGGAGTTTAACCCAGGTGATCAGGGGCCGGGGAAGTGTGATTCAGCGACTCTTACTGCATGGCCAAGAGCGGGAGTTTAACCCGGGTGATCAGAGGACGGGGAAGTATGATACAGGGACTCTTACTGCATGGCCAAGAGCGGGAGTTTAACTCAGGTGATCAGGGGCCAGGGAAGTATGATACAGTGACTCTTACTGCATGGCCAAGGCCGGGAGTTTAACCCAGGTGATCAGGGGCCGGGGAAATATGATTCAGCGACTCTTACTACATGGCCGAGGGCGGGAGTTTAACCCAGGTGACCAGGGGACGGGAAGTATGATTCAGCGATTCTTAATGCATGGCAAAGAGCGGGAGTTTAACCCAGGTGATCAGCGGACGGGGAGGTATGATACAGCGACTCTTACTGCATGGCCAAGGGCGGGAGTTTACCCCAGGTGATCAGGGGCCTGGGAAGTATGCTTCAGAGACTCTTACTGTTTGACCAAGAGCGGGAGTTGATTTCATGTTATAAGGGACCGGGGAATTATGATTGAACGACTTTTACTGCTTTGACAAGCGCATGAGCTGAACTCAAGGGCCGGGGAATTATAATTCAGCGAATCTTATTGCTTTACCAAGTGCGGGAGTTGAACCCACGTGATGTGGGGTCTGGGAATTGTGATTCAGCGACTCTTACTGCATGGCCAAGAGCGGGAGTTTAATCCAGGTGATCAGGGGCCGGGGAAGTGTGATTCAGCGACTTTTACTGCATGGCCAAAAGCGGGAGTTTTAACCAGGTGATCAGGGGCCGGGGAAATATAATTCAGCGACTCTTACTGCATGGCCAAGAGCGGGGGTTTAACCCAGGTGATCAGGGGCCGGGGAAGTATGATTCAGAGACTCTTACTGCATGGCCAAGAGCGGGAGTTTAACCCATGTGATGAGGGGCCTGGGAAGTATGATTCAGAGACTCTTACTGTTTGACCAAGAGCGGGAGTTGATTTCATGTTATAAGGGGCCGGGGAATTATGATTGAGCGACTCTTACTGCTTTGACAAGCGCATGAACTGAACTCAAGGTCCGGGGAATTATAATTGAGCGACTCTTATTGCTTTACCAAGTGCGGGAGTTGAACCCACGTGATGTGGGGTCTGGGAATTGTGATTCAGCGACTCTCACTGCATGGCCAAGAGCGGGAGTTTAACCAGGTTATGTGAGGTCGGGGAATTGTGATTCAGCGACTCTTATTTCTTGACCAAGAGCGGAAGTTGAACCATCGTGATGTGGGGTCGGGGAATTGTGATTCAGCGACTCTAAATGCTTAACCAAGACCAAACTTCTAGCCCCCTAGCAAACAGCAAAATTCTTTCAGATGGGAATATGCATTCTATTAGGAAAAATGTCCGTTGGTCTTTAACTCGTTTATACTAATTATCACCACTTTTTACTTCAAGTTAAATGAATCAGTTCGAGAAAGAAAAACTGCGAACATCAGAATCTCATCCTTGTTAAGAGAACCTGGACCGTTTAAAAGAAGAGGGATCTGTTTTTTAACTCCAGAATGCAAAGTCGGTTGCAAGAATCCACACCGGATCTGCGACATTAGTACTTTCAGCGGTTGTTTGACAACGGTTTGTGAAAAGTTGTGGAGCTTTCAGGAGTTCATTAAGAGTGAATAATCGCTAAAACAAAAGAAAACTTGAGCTTCAGCAAAGATATCCCGCTTTTATTAAAGGAAAGACTTTACTTTGAAATCTTAAATTCGGAGTGCACATGGTACAGGCCAAGCGGTCGAGTCGGATAAACTGAAAATCGTCGCCTTTAAGCTTTTAGTGTTACGAGAGTATATGGAAATAACATTTTGGAAAAAAATAAGCCGAAGAAAGGAGCAGTTCCAAACGGAATATTTTGAAAGAACAAAGAATAAAGGAAACACGCTGATCAGTACTGAAGTACGGTATTTGGAAATTTTCATTAACCTTTTCGTGGAGTAAATTGTCAACGTCAGTTGTTAATTCGGAATAGACTTGAAAAGTTTTAGTTCAGCAAAATGTCAGGGCCAAGACTGGCAACTGCTGCAGTAATGGTTATGACGATGGTCGATCTATCGATGACATTTAAATTGGTGCCCATCGAATCCTCAGCCAAGACTACAACGACATCTGTGACGTCAATAACCAACACAGCATCTACAAAACCAGGTTGGTTTCTTAAATTGGTTATTTTTATTGCAATTGTCATAAGACGGCGAGTGTTTTGTTTAAAATATGATTTGATCGTTGCTTTATATGATTTTACTATCTTTTTTTGTTATTTTACATCGACAAAATATTGTTAAATTGGTACCGTTCAGCTTATTATTAAAGAAGGGTGCTACAGGCATATACCTGAGTAAAATAACCGGCACACCACAGGTCAGCTTTCATGACCTCCACACATGAAGGTTCTTGCACCGACCGGGACTGTTACAGGTGAGATAAAGACCTTTCGACGAATTCAATCGATTCAGTGTATGTTGAATATTCAGGTGCATGTGGTATATATGATTTTTATTTGATTAAGAAGACATTAATAAACCAATGCTTGTAAAAAATATCAATGAAATTGTCGCGAAAAATGGAGTTAAATATTTAACCAAGATTGCTTATCGTTTTCTTTCTTTTCCTTTTTAGAACTTTACAAAGAAATACAGATCAAACAACCGGACTTACTTCTAAAGACCAACCAATGCCTGCGTGATCTCCACAATTTGCAGAAAACTAACCACCGGTCCCAATTCTATATGCAGCTTGTTAAATGCCTAATACATAGGGATATTTCAGCAGTTTCAACACAGAAAACTCAAGAAGGTGATGAAAATGAAACTGTTACTGAAACCGGGACACAGAGGCCGGAAATTACCTCAACGCCGGAACCGGAAACCATTAAACCGGTAACGACGCATGCGCAGGTCCGAAGAGCTCCGCATCCCATGGGTAAACGTAGAATAGGTCGCTGTATTCATATGAAACGACTTGCTCAACTGAATTTTATCCAGTGCAAAGTTATGTGCCATTGAAGAAGTTGCTTGATTGTCTATAGTCGTGTGTTACAAAGGGCACTGTCTTGTTATTAAATAATGTATCAGTAAGAACGTTTACGTTTAAGGCAAACAATAATGTAGTTGTAAGATGCAAACAAATGTATATATTATAATTATAATATGCCTTAAAATAATATTTTTCGGAAGAGCAGTAAGTTTCGGAACAAGCATAGCCATATATACTCTATTAATTGAAAACGTGTTATGTAGACATATTCAATAATGAATCATGTATATTAGGTAGATTCAGATGCATCATGTTTAGAAATTCTTAGCTATATGTCGCTATAATGATCATAATTGGTCGCTGCGATGTAAATAAAAACAACAACAAACAAACTAACAAACAAACTCTTGCATACCGTTTGTATTTTAATCATCGTCCTTGTACATAATGCATCTATTTAAAATATTTATTATCATTAAACATCAAAAACATAAACATCATCATCATCACCATTCTCATCATCATCATCATCATTATCATCACCATTTTTTAATCCTTTATTGGCGTGAAAATGCCAGCATAATTTCCTTGGATATTATTGTTGTTATTTATTATTGATCGAAAGACATGTACATCTGGTTCAGTGAAAACTGTTTTAACGTGCAGTGAAGAGGATTCAGAACTGACCATAGATTTTATCCATATATATATGTGTGTTCCATAGATAGCGAAAAGTCCGGCATCAAATCCAAATGTTCTTCTACGTTACAAAGGGAAGGGAACATTGGTACCTACATGTACATAAATTTTCTGTATAAATCAGATACCAATAATAGATACCCTAAACAATTCAGCATTGTATTCTTATTTGATGACGTCACGTCGCTTTGTTAGTACGCATATGATTGCGTTATAATGTTATGCTTAATGACGTAGTTGTTTATGCAATCGGAACACCTCAGTTTATTCACAAGTAATCAAATTTTGGATAATTCACAAATTATCAAGATGATTGTCCCGAGAACGGAATTATCCGAGGAGTTCCGATTAAATTGTCCCGTGGACGGAATTACCCGAGGAGTTCCGATTGATATAAAATGTGTATGCTTAAATTAAAGAAGTATTAAGGGGAGACCATCCTCGCATTGTGTGATCCACCAATATCGTAAACATTTCTATATCACTAGCGTTTTTTTATGTAGAAAACATGTATCTTTGCTGAAGTAATGGTGTACAATGTTAATATATTGTGCTGGTATTTAATATATATTATATGAATAAATTATAATGACCTGTTACATTGTTTATATTGTTATTGTTGTTGTATGTAAAAAATGATTTTCATTGACCTGTCACGCTCTATTTGCGCTTTATATCACTGCTCGTCTTTACTTTACTGTGTTGTAGTCTCTCATACACTTCCTTGCGTAATGTTACATTAACATGTTGCCTCACTCTATGATATTGTGCTTTCTTTGAGAGTCCATTCCCGCTATTTTTTATAACTTTGCTCAATTAAGTTGTAACCTTTTAATATTTACATTTACGTGAATATTCTGTAGAAGTTCAATTTAGAGACCATTTGAATAAGCACAGATAAATAAACTTTTCTTGAAATGTCGCCGAAAGTACTTTAACAAAATAATGTACAAAAATCGGAGTACATGTACTACATGTCTGTAAAGCACAAATGAACAGAACACAACACTATCCATCAATTTGATAAAGCCATTTTGGGAAAGAGTTATTTAACAGGTTTTAATATTAGCTCCAATCATTAGCAAACTTCAAATGTATTCTTTCCCTTAAACATTAGAGTTCTATGTGTACAAGTGTTTATGCCTGGAATCTTCATAAATGTCAAAGCTATATTGAACGTTCATTTTATAATAAGTTGATAATTGCCATTGTGCTTGCAAACCGACTGTACTTAAGACATAATCTGTACTTACGCCAGTAAAAGACTCAAAATCGATACCATAGATACCATAGTTACCATAGTTACCATACTATAGTTAATTTCTAAGAAGACTCTGAAAAACCATTGTTTGCCTTACTTATTTATTTTACCATATTTTGTTGCTATCTTGCTAGAACTTGTTACAATTTTCAGTAGGTACGTTTAGTCTTCATGAAGAAGAAAAATAAGGTTATGAAAACACCATTCCGCTTATATTGAAGGAGAAAAGACCCCACAAAAATAATTTATAAATCCGACATAATTAACTCTAATATAAACCTAACTTGTTTCCTAAAAATCAAAATAATAACATTCATTAGCGCAGAAAATACAACACATTGAAAAACTGTCAACATTATTTATATTTGCATGGGCAAGACCCTGGGACGCCCGGCTACAGGCATGTTTAATTCACTGCCACGTGGCAAGCTGTCCGGCTTTGTTTGACCCCGTTCGCTTCATACTTTTAGCTTATGAAGGCATCATGTATAGTTTAGGCCTTGTGAGATGCAGACATGTCCAATTCAGCATGCTGGCTTTGTACTCATGGAACGTGTAAGTATGTCGTGGTCATAAACTGCTGATGACTTAATTAATCAAATATCCAACTATAATACCTGTCCAGCATATGGTTAATGTTCGTGAGATTAGATCTTTGTAAACCCGGTTTAAGCAACCAAGTCGGTCACTTTTGCCGACTGACCGTTCTAATGCGGTAACTGATGGATTTGCTCTTTTTGTTAAACGGCTCTCCAGAGATTTGTTCTTACTTTTACATTTGGCTTGCATGAAAAAAACCTTTGTCCTGTGCTTTTCAAGTTTTGGTATATGCTGCAATGCTCAAGGACTTTGTCATAAATTCTTATTTACAGTCATGTGTGCTTTTGTTTTTAATACCGCGTGTTCTTGACATTTGTTATGCATAGAAAGGTAAACCAAACGTAACGTTGTGTGTAAGAGACCACTCTCTTTCACATCGGTTTCCATTTCATTCACCTCTTTGATCGACTCAGAAAGTAGTGAGGTACGAGCGACAACTCTGCTTGGAGATTGTGTGTTTGCATCTGCGTGATTATCCCATTTGCGTAATTAGACAAGAAAATAGTTCCAATAATAATAATTACATTTATTTAATTATTACGCCCAATGATAATTATATATATATTTAATATATACCAGTACACTATGGTTATGGTCTTTAAAATCAAATTCTGTCTTGGTTGAATATCGTTTGTCCGTTTTGACAAGAGTCTTGTCATTGAGCCCATGGCACAGGTGCTATAGTGAGGTACGAACGACAACTTTGATTTGAGAATGGGAGGGGACACGTACATTTGCTAAAATACTCATTTTCTTTTGTAATGAAGATCAGCTTCAAGACCTCGCCAAATGATGGTTATCGCCCCCGAATGGACTCGAATCCACGCCCTTACCATGTAGTTGTATTCAGGCACCTATTTAACACTCGAAAATAAACAATTTCATAACTTTAGACCAACATGTAGGTAAATACTATAACGCGTAAATTGTACAATCTTAGCCAAAAATCAAATTGTTTTCTTAATCGCATTGTGTATCCTCACGTTTTTATATCTGGACGATCAGGCCCGACCGTCCATTAATAAAAAGTATGACAAGGTGAAAGAGTACATAGTTTCGTAGATAAGGAACTCCACCCATAACTAGTTAACTTTGTTAAGAAAAGATAAACAAAATCAATGGAGAAACAAACATCACTAGTGTTGTGTACTTAGCACATATAGATAAGGCACTCCCACATGCTGATAAGCCCCGCCTACCGATACCTGTACATGCATGCCTCTTTGATAGCAGTTAGTCTTACTCCGTTTTCGTATATGTTTAGTCCTCATTGTTGTAGCAATTAAAAGTATAAACTATCCAATGTGTTTTATATATCATTGTGTTTATGTATGACGTACAAACACAACAAACTGGCGACGAGGATACAGAATAAATAGCCAACGAACACTTTGTGATATATTCTTTGATGTTCTGGATTTTAATCATTTGACACGGATTAACATTTCGGGAATATTCGGGAATTATTGTAGTAATGGCGACCAGTGAATTGATTGGAACACTTAACGCATTTAATGGTGATACCAAAAGTTGGATTTCATATCAGGAGCATTTGGAACAGTACTTTTTTTGTAAATGACATTGGGGGCGAGAAAAAGGTTGCCGCTTTGTTAACACTGCTGGGAGAGAAGACGTATACTCTTCTGCGTAACCTGACGTCACCACAGAAGCCAGCAGAGAAGTCCTTTGACGAGCTGTGTACACTGTTACGGACACAATTATTATTATGTCCTAAACCTCTGGTGATCGCGGAAAAGTTCCGTTTTCACAAGCGAAATCAAGCAACGGGAGAATCCGTCAGTGACTAAATTGCAACACTACGGCGATTGTCGGAACACTGTGGGTTTAATGACAATCTAGGGGACTCGTTGCGTGATAGATTCGTGTGCGGATTGAAGGACGAGGCAACACAAAGGAAGCTATTGTCAATGGCTGACTTGACGCTTCAGAAGGCTGTCGAAATAGCTACAGCTATGGAAACGGCTTCCAAAATATGCAGCTGAATTGCAGTCAACGACAGCAACGACAAACGTCAACAAGATTGGACGTCAACAGAAACCTGCAAAACGGCATAACCTACAGCCGAAGGCACACAAGACGACGTGTGTACACTGTGGGAAGGCAAACCATCAGTCAGAAAAATGCAGATTGAAAAATGCAGTCTGTTATTTATGTAAACAAAAGGGACACATACAGGCCATATGCCCTAAACAAAGAAACTGTTTAGATGATAACAGTGACACTGTGTTTGTTTTGAACACTACGACAAGCGACAAAGCCTCCTAGTTCATGCTTTCACCTATCATGAACGGCAAGCAATGCTCACTGGAATTAGACACCGGCTCTGCTGTATCTGTGTTTCCAGAAGAACATTTTGTGAATTTTTTGGTGATGTTAAACTTGACAAACCAACCTGCACATTGAAATCATATTCTGGACAAACAATCCGACAGGCCGGATATATTCAAGTTGATGTTAATTACAACAATCAACAGAAGAAGTTGAGACTTTGTATAGTGAAAGGCAATAGACCCGCTTTGTTTGGAAGAGACTGGTTGAGAGAAATTGTCGTCAACTGGCATGAAATAATGCATATCAATAGTGTCACAACACTGGAAGACAGGCTTGACGAACTATTTAAACGTTATGACACTGTGTTCAGTTATGGCATTGGGTGCGCAAAAGGTTTTAAGGCAATATTAACCCTACAAGACGGCGCAAATCCAAAATTTATGAAAGCCAGATCTGTACCGTTCTCTATGAAAGACAAAATAGAACGAGAACTTGACAATCTGGAGAGCCAAGGTATTATTACCAAGGTAAATACAAGCGCATGGGCTGCACCAATAGTACTTTTTGTGAAGAAATCCGGGGGCGTTCGCATCTGTGGAGATTTTAAGGTCACGGTCAACCAGGCGCTAAGGTTGACAAGTACCCGCTTCCACGAGTAGAGGACATCTTTGCTAATTGTCACGAGGCTAGACCTTCGCCAGGCTTATCTACACTTAGAGGTAGACGATAACAGCAGGGAGCTGCGGACAATTAATACACACAAGGGTCTTTATCGGTATAATCGAGCAGTGTACGGGATCGCATTGTTACCGGCGATATGGCAGTGTACGATGGACACCATCCTATAAGGCATAACGGGAGTCCAGTATATTCTTGATGACATGATTGTGACAGGGGACAGTGAACAATAGCATTTTGTTAACCTCGAGAAAGTGCTTGCACGGTTAAGCGAGTTTGGACTTAAATTGAATAAAAGACAAGCGTCAATTCTTTCAAGACCAAGTAACTTACTGTGGCCACGTAATTGACAAAACTGGACTATGGAAATGTAAAGACAAAATTCAGTCAGTTTTAGATACACCAGTGCCTAAAGACGTTAGTTCATTAAGATCGTATCTTGGCGTTCTTAATTACTACCACAGATTCTTGCCCAACCTAGCTACTGTAGTAAGTCCGTTAAATGCGCTTCTCCAAAAGGCACCACATATCATTGGTCAAAGAAATGCGATCGTGCGTTCAATGAATCGAAAAGATGGCTTACTTCGGAGCCCGTGTTCACACATTATAATCCCGACCTTCTAGTTAGACTGGCAACAGACGCGTCACCAGTAGGGATATCTGGCATTTTGTCACATGTCATGCCAGATGGCTCGGAAAGACCAATCGCGTTCGCTTCGCGGTCATTGACAAAGACAGAACGCAAATACGCTCAAATTGACAAAGAAGCTTTAGCCATTTTCTGGGCAGTGAAGAGATTTTATACGTACCTGTACGGGAGAATGTTTACTCTCGTCACAGACTGGCAGCCTCTCACTTCTATTTTCAACCCAAGCAAAAGCATACCAGTTACGTTAGCCGCGCGAGTACAGAGATACGCTCTGTATCTGTCTGGATTTCAGTAAAACGTAGAGTACAAAAGTACCAAACAAAATAGCAATGAAGACGGATTGTCGCGATTGCCGGCACCGAATACTGAATCCAGCGGCGATGATAAAATCGAGGAAGTATTTTACACTTCTCAAATTGAGCAATTACCTGTCACAAGCTCTCAAAAAAGCAAAGAAACGCAACGAGAGATCATATTAACACGTGTTTTAAGTTATGTAAAACACGGCTGGGAAGAAAATGACCCGTTATTGAAAGGGTATTTCTCGCGCCGATACGAATTAAGCATTCATCGGGGATGTTTGATGTGGGGAAATAGAGTCGTTATAACAAAAAAAAATAAGGTCTAAGGTATTAGACATGCTTCATGTTGTCCATCCCGGAATTCTGTAAAAGAAGTCGTTAGCAAGAGGTTACGTCTGGTGGCCGGGATTGACAGCGACATTGAATGCCTGGTCAGTCAATGTAATGGGTGCCAGATGCAGCAGAAACAACCCGCACATGTACATTTACACCCGTGGGAATGGTCGAATTTTAGCTGGGAACGTATTCATGTTGATTTTGCTGGTCCATTTCTAGGACACAGCTTTCTGGTAATTTTGGACGCACATAGTAAATGGTCGGAAGTCATTGAAATGAAATCAACTACCGCGGAACGAACAATACAGGTCATGCGTACTGTATTTGCAAGGTATGGTCTTCCAAAACAATGCGTAACAGACACGGGTCCACAATTTATTTCAGACAGATTTGCAAAATTCATGAAAAGCAACGGCATATTGCATATTAGAACTGCAACCGCGAAATCCTCGACAAACAGTCTAGTCGAACGGTTTAACGGCACATTCAAAACGGCAATTCTTGCAATGGACAGAGAGTCGGACGATTTAAACTTGAAACTAAATAGCTTCTTGTTGAAGTATCGTACAACGCCGCATTCAACCACAAACGAAACTCCAGCATGTTTGTTTTTCGGTCGAAATCTGCCTACTTGCCTCGACTTACCGAAACCTGATACAAGACAGTATGTTCAGGATAAACAAATGAAATTATCTCCGACTAATTCTAGACAAGTCTGAGAACTAGAATTAGGACAGAGCGTTATCACACATGACTACAGACCCAGTATGAAAGACAAATGGGCAGTTGGTACGATATCATCACGTGACGGGCCGCTTTTGTACAAAGTTCAAGTAGGAAATGCCACTTGGAAAAGGCACATTGATCAATAGCGATCTACTCAAGTAAAATAAAATACAGAAGATCCACTTGATTCGCAGTCGTTTCCTGTCGATCAAGGTTCGGATTGCATTAATGAAAGCAACACCATGTTACAGACCACATCCTCATTAGAGTAATCAAATACCGCGACACCTGCTGAGAGTGTTACACAGGAACCGATAGTAGTTCATGATAGGCGTTATCCGTTAAGGAATAGGCGCGCGCCAAAACGGTTTGGCTACGATTCTTAATCGGTAAAAACTGCGGTGGCGAGAGAGGGCAATATAATTAGCCAATATTAGGATTAATTAACATGTAATTAACACTATGTAGTTAATGGTGCTACATAAATACGGAGATGATTAAATCAGAATACTTTATATAGCTTTTGGCTGCATGTATTTCATTTCATATCATGATTTGTTTTTCATATCCTTTTTGAAAATTTTAACATTATGATTTTGTTAAATGAAATTTGCGATTATTGATGACTGTTTGTATTAATAATAAGTTTGCAAATGTTTTGTTTAATTGATATGAACAATTAGTTTAAAAGGGGAGAAATGTTGTGTATTTAGCACTTAAAGATAAGGCACTCCCACATGCTGATAAGCCTATGTATGACGTACAAACACAACAACTAGCAGAATATCTTGGCTCAATGCTATAAAATATAAGACGGTTCTAGGATCATTGCAACATATAACAAATATAAATATAAAGATTACAACAACACTGTGATGAGACATTTTATAAGACAGTGACAGCCTTGGAACGGTCAGTCGGCATAATGGCTTGCAGGGGTACTTTAACCTTGACCTCTAACCTTTCACTTCCTGAGGTATCTCTCAAATGAATGAAAATCAACAACAACAACAACATAGCATCGACTATTTTTAAAACAATAGTTGAATCAATGACAAAATGACCAGAGAGGAGGTGTAAATGGTTGTAGTATCATATTCATGTGTAGATGAAACTGAAGCACGAAAATTTTGAAACATATCATACATACAAAGCGCAAAAACGTTCGTGGTACCTATATAGAAGATAGAAAAGCACAACAACGGTTGTTTAAGTGCTGCATAAAATATATTGGGACGGCATGAGGGAATTAACAACAAAAAACATCAACATCAGCACCGACAACAACAACAAACAGCTGCAGAAAAAGCAATTTTAAAGCCGCAAAGGCAGCACCAATAACAACAGATCGACCAAACAGAAACAACAAGAGAGGTTTCAAAATGCCTATATTGTTGGTAAAACAAACATACAATGGGAAATAACTCGGTCAACATTTTGCAATCAAATGTATTAGTTATATCCCGTTGTCATGGCATGTATTTTTGACAATTTCAGGGAGAGGGGATTCCATCCCCGACGCCCCCCTCAAGATCCGCTCAAACTCTTAAGATGTAAAGGTGACACAGCATTGATTTTGAGACGTTGGAGAAAATAAGTTGAAGCCCCAACAAAAGAATTGTGGAGTTGTCTTTAAAGACTATGTAATTTAATAGCGCCATCATGTACATTTAAAGAGACTGTCCACTTGCTTTTCTAGCTTGATTCATGTACAGTAGGCTGTCTACGTGTGTTCCTAGTTGAATTAATGAACAATAGTCTGGCCACTATTGTTCCTAACTAGATAAATGTACAATAGTCTGTACATTATTGTTCCTAACTGGATTAATGTACCATAGGATGTCCATTATTGTTCCAAACTGGATTAATGTACAATAGTCTAACCACTATTGTTCCTAACTGGATTAATGTACAATAGTCTGACCATTATTGTCCCTAACTGGATTAATGTACAATAGTCTGTCTATTATTGTCCCTAACTGGATTAATGTACAATAGTCTGTCTATTATTGTTCCTAACTTGATTAATGTACAAAAATCTAGCCACTATTGTTCCTAACTAGATTAATGTACCATAGGATGTCCATTATTGTTCCTAACTGGATTAATGTACAATAGTCTGACCATTATTGTTCCTAACTGGATTAATGTACAATAGTCTGTCTATTATTGTTCCTAACTGGATTAATGTACAATAGTCTAGCCACTATTGTTCCTAACTAGATTAATGTATCATAGGATGTCCATTATTGTTCCTAACTGGATTAATGTACAATAGTCTGTCTATTATTGTTCCTAACTGGATTATTGTACAATAGTCTGGCCATTATTGTTCCTAACTAGATTAATGTACAAAAATCTAGCCACTATTGTTCCTAACTAGATTAATGTACCATAGGATGTCCATTATTGTTCCTAACTGGATTAATGTACAATAGTCTGACCATTATTGTTCCTAACTGGATTAATGTACAATAGTCTGTCTATTATTGTTCCTAACTGGATTAATGTACAATAGTCTAGCCACTATTGTTCCTAACTAGATTAATGTATCATAGGATGTCCATTATTGTTCCTAACTGGATTAATGTACAATAGTCTGTCTATTATTGTTCCTAACTGGATTATTGTACAATAGTCTGGCCATTATTGTTCCTAGTAGGTTTAATGTACAACAGCCTGTTCACTTGTGTCCATAGCTTCATTCATGTACAATAGACTGTTCACTTGTGTCCCTAGCTTCATTCATGTACAATATTCTGCCTACTTGTGTTTCTAGCTCCATTCATGTACAATAATATGTCCACTTGTGGCCCTAGCTTCATTCATGTACAATAGCCTACCCACTTGTGTCCCTAGCTTCATTCATGTACAGTAGCATGTCCACTTGTGTCTCTAGCTTGATTTATGTACATTTTTCTGCCTACTTGTGTTTCTAGCTGGATTAATATACAATAGCCTACTCACTTGTGTTCCTAATGGGATTAATGTACAATAGTCTGTCTGCTTATCTTTCTTGCTGGACTCTTCTACCGTATTCTGTCCAGTTGTGTTCTCAGCTGGATTAATTTCCTGCCTTCTTGTGTTCCTCCATCAGGTATATAGATCATTATTTATTTACAAGTTTTCACCAAAATAAGTCCTGAAACATCATGTACATGAAGATTATTCGCAGTTCTTCGCCTCTTTTTCGTTCGACAGATAAGTGCGAAAAGGAGATTATATTTCTGTCATACACAAAGATCGCCTTAAATACCAACTAATGTTTACGTCGGAACAAATGAATACGTTAATTGTAACATTATTATAACAACAATTAGATAATGAGTCATTGTTTGCTCACACAGCAATCAAAACAAAACCCCTTTTCGCGAAATTTCTTTTCGCTATTTAACTCCTTTCCGCACTTTAGTAAAAGAACACCTTCCGAGGAGACAATATCACCGCTGTAAGCTTTTCTGTATTTAGAGGATTTAGATTTATTTTTTTTCAATCTAATGGTGGATCTGCTGTTCATATTGATACTTTTTCTTTAAGTATGAATTTATTTGCGCTATGATATGGTTGTTTTTGGGGATTCGCCCGAAATGTTACAAAAAAAGTAGAGGTGTTGTTGTAAATGGGCGACATATTTGCATAACATCGCCCATCATTATTACGGTATGACTAATTACCGGATATGAATTCATATCCGCGGATATAAATCTGGGGTACGGATATGAATGTAAAAAATCAATATTTTCGAGTCTTTTTTTAGATTTTTCCGTGTTTATATGTCCTTTTATGTATTTCGTGGTACATGAAATAATTTAGATTACGTATTCTAATAATTAGATAGATTTATTCAAAAATATAGATCTTTATGTATACATCTATATGTGAGTTCCTATCCGTGGACAATAAGGTTATGGATATGAACATTGAAATTACAAACTATAGCACTGTTATATTAATGTGAAGTTTTATGTAACATAATCATGTTTAATGAATTAAGCAACTTTAATGATAGTATGTTTATCGTATCAACATAATCATTGCATATAAATATAGCCGCACCACAGTTCCTATGGATCGTGAACATGGGGTGGGGGGTGGGGGGTGGGGTACGGATATGAACTTTAATATCATTATCTACAAATTCATTTGTAATTTTCTGATTTACTTTGATAAAATATTATTAATTTTAATTAATGAAACCCCCTTTCATGAAACTTTACACGCCTTTACATAATTAATGTATATAAATAAAGCGGCACCAGAGTTCATATCCGTGGTCATGTCGGGTACGGATATAAACGTTAAAATTATTATCTACAACTTAATTTGTAATATCCTTCTTTACTTTGATGCAATGTTATTATTTTTAATTAACAAAACTCCCTATAGTGAATGTGTAGATGCCTTTACATTAATATTGCATATAGAAATAGCCACACCAGAGTTAATTTCCGTGGACATAAAGGAGTACGGATATGAAGTTAAAATCATTATCTACAACTTAATTTGTAAAATTCTTGTTTACTTGGATGCAATTTTATTATTGTTAATTAATAAAACTCCTGTTCATGAAAGTTTACACAGGTTTACATAATTATTGTACATAAATATAGCCGCACCAGAGTTCCTATCCGTGGTCATGTCATTTATTCATGTATACCATGTCCATGTCCTGTATCACCATGTCCGTGTCCTGTATCACCATGTCCGTGTCCTGTACCACAATGTCCGTGTCATGTATCACCATGTCCGTGCCCCGTATCACCATGGGTGTAAAAAATGATTTTTACGTTCATATCCGTACACAGGATTCATATTCGCGGATATGAATTTATATCCGGTAAATAGTCATACCCTCATTATTATTCATGTCACGTAAGTGCGTGAGCTCTAAGCGAACTGTAAGGCTTGAGAAAAAGCATCATCCCAACTTCCGTGTCATGCTGAACAAAAATGGCGAGTCGGTAGGGTATGTCCCCTTTACTTTTGGAGACGGAAATTGTACATAATAACGTTGACGTATTATTTAGTGTCTGTAAGTGTTAAAGGATTATTCAAAGTGATCTTCCAATATCCAGCATTTTCAGCCAGATCGAGTGTTTCATCTGAACTTGGATCCGCTTTTGGTAATATGCATATTCTTCCGGGTTGTAACAACTTGTGTGCAAGATGGGTTCTCGTGCCACTGTCCACATGCATCTTAAATGTTTTGATTAAGTCTATTGAATAGGTAGGATATACCTCAATGTCCGTATCTACATAAACATGGTATGCAACCCCGTGTCGCGCTTTGACAATCGATTTTAATCGCAATGGTTTGACAGCCATGCTGTGACGTCATCAAGGCTATTCACCCCTTATAATGTTATGTTTGTTTGATTTGTGTTTTTTTTTTGTTACATTAGACCGACACAGTCATGGTCATGTTATCAACGTCCAGCTAATTATTGGTCAAGGAAGGCACAAGACTTAAAGCTATGTAGAACCAATGGCGCACCGCAGGTTAGCTGGAAAACCTCCCCACATGAAAGTTATCGCCCCTACCCGGAATTGAACATGTATTTAGTTATTTAATTTATTGAAATGCTTAAAATATAAGCATTTTGTTAATATTATAATTAGAAAAAAAGTGATGAAGTACATTTTTGTTTTCCTTTTCAAACATATATTGTAAACAGGTAATAGTAAACTGTAGCAAAATAGCAAATCCTTGCATAAAAAATAAATATAGGAGAAATAAAGAAAAAATCTGAATTGTTTCTAATACATTGACAACAAAAGAAAAGAAAAGGAGTGAGTACTTTTAATGACATCACTGCATGGTTGAAGGGCCTTCAAGAAGTAAAAGAAGGACAATTACATTAACTAATTCCGCTGTTGTTGAAGATTAATAATTTACTTTGAGATGATGGATGCAGGAGATATCCATTTTCATACGTGTATCAGAACTGACATGGTAAATATTTACAATACAATTTGTTATGATTTGGTGATTGGCTAGGAATTGTTTTTGTTACATCGCACTGACACAATCATAGTCATATTGGTGCCGCCCAGCTTGTTATTGATGAAAAAGGACCCAGACCTATGTGTAGATAGAACAACTGAAGTACCGTAGGTTATATGGAAAGACTTCCCTCGTGAAAGTTCTCACCCAGACTGGGACTTGAACCCTCACGGTGAGGGACTAAGGAGTCACAAGTAATCGACTCTGACCTTTCAGCCACAAGAGCCTCTTCTTAGTGGCCTTGCATACCTTGTTTATATATGGACAGAGGGTTTTTTGGTCTACTGATGACATTTCAGGCTCATGTGGCAGGACCCAACAATTGATATATTGTTGTATAATAACAATAACTTAAGCTGTGCATATATTTTGACCAATGCGTTATTTGCAGTGTTCTGCAAAGGCCATGATTTTGCATAATTCTCTCTAAAATAATATAAATGTTGCATATCATTAGGCCCCGGTGCGCCAAGTATCACATACATATTTGCTGAGGTAATAATTTAGTTTACCGAGCTGAAACACTATGCCAGTTGTTGCAACATTGATAATAATTTGTTCTGTCTTAATGTATTTACAATGAGATTGTAACTCTTGACCAATATTATTGATACTACACCGATCACATTATAATTACATAGCTAGTCTTAAAAGACCAATGGAAACATATTTTGTTATTTTTGTTAACAATCATTTGCAATTTAGACAAATAACAAAACCCTTTAAGCAGTTTTAATAATCTTATCCCGTGTTCTCTGCATTTGAATCCATACATCCTGTCAATGTTTTCATTTGTGTTTATGAACGGCTAACAGGGGTTTTTCATCACTGTCTGCGCCTCCGGTGAACGGAGGCGTTCCCGAAGCAAACGGCCCCGTTCCCAATGAAATCCAGCTAACATTTTTCCCAATTGAAAACATCCTCATTCCAGAATATCTGCAGAAATCGTATTAAATATACGAAAACGGACGGTAACAATTGTTTTGTCCACATTTATGCCGTAAGAAAAGTGCCCGGATGTAAGCATACTACAGCGATAAATTACGAACTCTTCCGCATATCTTAGTGTAATGTATTTTCTCGACAATGTCTTTGCACAGCAGTAAGTTTTACAGCAAGCCAGCGTGATGCAAAAGGGTGCGCAACAATTGCATCGATGTTTGCAAAGCCATCTAAATCTACGTGATCGGAACATTCAGTCACGTTGTCCGAATCTGCGTCCGCAGATCGTACACCAGAACTTGAAGCAGAAGCAGAACAGTCTGCATCACCGCAGCCATTGTTTTGATATAGTTTTGATATTTAAAATACTTTATAAAAGCTGTTAAATTTGATATAAAATTCAGTAAAATAGACTGAAAAATAAAAACACAGTGGTGAGTTTAATACAGCACATATTTCCCGATTTCGGCCTGCATTAGCTTCTGCCCACAAAGATGGCTGCCTTAAACTGTCTTATCAGTGTCGATTACATCACATGGAAACTACCTATTGTTACGACAGGCCCGTCATTTACCGAATCCTCGTCCTCGGAGCCAGTTTAAAAAGTCGTTGTTGTCCAGTCTAGTTCAAATACTGCCAAGTATGATTGGGGGGATTTGCCGGCATTTTTGCCAATACTGTGCAACGACATTTCTATCATTATAGCACAGGGGCACTTATGAGGTGCCCAAGGACTGAACCCGGCCGGTACATTATACTGACACCGACGAGTCAGGCGTAATGCTGTCCCCTTAGCCCCGAGCGTTAGGAGCGAAGCCACTACTACCAACTTTAAAGTCTTTGGTTTGACCGGCCGGGGCTCGAACCCGCGACCTCCCGATCCGCAAGCCGACGTCACCTGATGTTCTGTTTGTTTCTAGTTATTGAAATCGTTAATTCTGCTAAAAGATTTGGTTCCATTATTGGTAATGTTAGATAATACTCTACATGTACCATTAAATTACTACCATGTCACTGTGTTTTTCAAGAATTTCATAGGATGGATAATTTAAATGAAAAAATTATTTTCCTTTAAAGGTTCGCTAATTATAAATGTTAACTAATAAAGTATATTGGTATAGTAAAATGTACTGATTTAACAAAATATGTGCACTCAAAATTTTCCCAAAACGGACCATTTTATCGATACAAAAGTTCCCAAAATGGGCATTTTTGTCGATAAAAATTCCCAAAATGACCAGACTCCTTTTCCCAAAACAGGCAGAAAAACCTCTTGCTGATGAAATATAGATTTTTCTTCGGTAAGCTTAATTTAATTATTGACATTTTTATTGTTGCATATATTCTATGCATAAAAACAACAACACACAGGATATTTGTCTGAAAAATAATATATTTAAAACAGCGTTATTGCAGCACGGTGGAACGTTCTAGCAACTTTATTTAGAAACAAGCAGTAACTTTTTGCCGTCAGCCAACTGGGGTTTAGGTTGAATACTGAAGTATTGACTAAGGTAATGTTTACTCTTTATTATTTTTAGTTCACCAGAGCTTATGCTCAGGGTGAGCAATTGTGATTACGCATCTTTTGTTGTCTCACGTCCGGTGCAACTTGTCTGTCAAAACTACTTAAACATCTCATCTGAAATCACTGGAACATATTCAACCAATATTTTGCAAAAGTTTTGGCAAACAGCAGTACCAAAAAATTGTTTTAAAGAATTTTGGCCCATTAAAAAAAACGTGGCCATCAGGAGCATGGTCATTTTCCATATATGGCTGTATAGTAAAATCTTCTTTTTCAAAAAATGCACGAGCTAGAGCATTGATATTTGGTATCCATGTTCCATGGGAGGCCTCTATAAAGATTGTCGAAAGAAATTTGATCTGTCAAAAACAGCTTCCAGGGGCATGTCTTTCCCTTCATGGGTATATTGGATTTTTCTATTCTTCTAGTCACTAAGTACAAGATCTGGACCCTTAATATTTTGAACTCTTGCTCCTGGGGGAACCCTGTAAAAAGATTGTTAAAAAAAATCAGAACCGTCATAAAACATGGTCACCAGGGGATGTGATCATTTTCCATACATGGGTATATTGGAAAACTTTGAAAATCTTGTCAGAAACCACAAACACTAGGACCTTTATATTTGGTTTGCCTGTTTCTTGGGTGGTCCTATGTCAATATTGTTTTAAAAAGTAAGTACCATACATGTATTCTGTCTAAAACATGGCTTCCAGGAACGTAGCCATTTTTAATACATCATATGGACATGGCCATTCAGGTCTGTTTAAATATTGCTGATATTTCTTGCTGACTTTGTCTATAAGTCTCTGACACTCAGCTGATCGATATAGGATCATCATGGTCCTCTTGTTGTTATGTTTAGAGGGGCTGTACAATTTCTTTGTTCCCTTAATTTCGAAAGTGCCCCCTATAATATTTTTATACTTAATGGGTCCTTTACTTTTGATATCCTTGACAGAAAACAGTAAATGTATGGCAAGTCGTGTGTCAAATAAACTGAATTTCCTTCCTATGCATTACTTTCTTTAAACTACAAGCTTGGTTTTCTTTTTATAAATTTATCCAAAACAATACTTTTCTGGATGTCACTATGTGGTTTATATCTAAACAAAAGATTCTTACTTATAGCAACACTAGTTAACAGACATACATATGCATGTCTTGACACACAGGTTAACATAGCCCGTATTTTTTTTGAATTGGAGGATTCAATGTTACTGCCATTGAGCAGATGAGCTTAAAGTTAGCGTCAGTTGTATCTTTGTGAAATGTTTTAGATTTTTCACTATTCTAGATTTCTTAACGACAAGCATGTTTACCCTCTACTAATAGTGTGTTTACATCTTTTTTGCTGTAAACATGCTGAGCAAATGCTGCATATACTTCCTGTAAACTGTGACAATGTTGAGTAATTTGTGTTGATCTCATGAACTTTTTTATTATATGTCCTCGCCCTATAAAAGCTAATTGGCAAGTATTAATGAATTCATACATGTATTTTCAATAGAATTATACAAAAGATTATATGACTATTGGTTTGACAATAGATGTGTAGTAAAACTGAATGTGAAACTCAGGTAGTTGTCATTTATGTAATATTCTATTAGACATGTCAGATAAAGTGCAAATCCTCTGTCTGTCATACACACATGAGTAGCACAATTTGACAAACCCCAAACTAACAGCACACCCACGACCTAAAGCATACAAACTGTTCATTGACAATGCAAGTCCATTTAATCAAATCAGTTTGGGATATTGTGATTTCTGTTCAAAAGCTCGTTGAAATTGACTATTGTTTAGTTACTGACACACATACTGACACTTGTTCTTGCAGCACAGACCTAAGTGTACAAAGCCTTAAAATCCTTTTTGTATATAACTATAATTGTTTTTACAAATTTTTTGTCGAGCAGTTGTTAAAGATGTTATAAACAATCTGTTATTCACCAAGGAAGGCAACAGAACCAATAGTAAAAATGGCGACAGCAAAAGACATGTGCAAAGGTTCAGATGAATACAGTGTTGTCAAGTGTTGCGTCTGTGCCAAGAAGAAAACAGAACAGACTGCAGATTATTATTGTTACGACTGTCGAAAACATCTGTGTACACCTTGCTTAGGGACACATGATGAATTTAATGAAAATCACAATGTAGTGCAAGGACTTGGAGACGCCAAAGATGTGCTAACGGAGAGATGTCTAAGACATGCGGATGAATTAATAACATTGTACTGTCGCCAACACAACGAACTGCTGTGTAGGAAATGTCACCTCCTGGAGCACAGGTGAGTTATCTTAACACAATATAACGATATAAGACATAGTTCAGGATTTTGTCCCATATCCATAGTTCAAGTTATAAATGAAATAAAAGTTGTAAATTGTGGGCCGTCCTTTATTTTAATACTTACTATCAAATGAAATAAGAAGGCAAGTCTGTACAACCGTTTGGTTTCTAGATCATCATACCATACATAATTGTGCTTTCTAAACAAACAAAAAACATACTGCAGTGTGTTTTCTGAATCAACATACCATACAACAATGGACGTTCTAAAGCAACAAACCATATAGCAGTGCGCTTTCTAAATCAACATACCATACTGCAGTTTGATTTCTGAATCAACATACCATACAACAGTTTGCTTTCTAAATCAACATACCATGGAGGAGCACCGGCCGCAATAGCTCAAGCTGTAGAGCGTCGGCTTGCGGATCGGGAGGTCGCGGGTTCAAACCCCGGCCATGTCAAACCAAATACTTTATGGTTGGTAGTAGTGGCTTTCCTCCTAACGCTTGGGCTGAGGGGACAGCATTACGCCTGACTCGTCGGTGTCAGTATAATGGACCAGCCTGGGTTCTGTCTCTGGGCACCTCATAAGTGTCCCTGTGTTGTAATGATAGAAATGTCGCTGCACAGTATCGGCAAAAAAGCCGGCAAATCCCATCCCATGCAGCAGTGTACTTTCTAAATCAACAATAATACCACCGTGTGCTTCTTTAATCAACAGATCATACAGCAGTGTAGTTTCTAAATCAGCATACCATACAAGAGTGTGCTTTCTAAATCAACATACCATACTGCAGCGGTCGTTCTAAACCTGCATACCATTCAACAGTGGACGTTCTAAACCAACAAACCATATAGCAGTGCGCTTTCTAAATCAACATACCATAAAGTCGTGTGCTTTCTAAATCAACATACCATACAGTCGTGTGCTTTCCAAATCAACATACCATACAACAGTCGGCGCCGTATGAACTATCAAGTGTCGGTGTGCCGTAAAACCCAAAAAAAAAAAAAAAAAAAACATACAACAGTGGACTTTCTAAATTAACATACCATACTGCAGTGTGCTTTATAAACCAACATACAATACTGCAGTTTGGTTTCTAAATCAACATACCATTCTGTCCAGTGCTTTCTAGATCAACATACCATACAACAGTGGGCGTTCTAAACCAACATACCATACAAGAGTGTGCTTTCTAAATCAACATACCATACAACAGTGGGCGTTCTAAACCAACATATCATATAGGTGTTTTTTCTAAATAAACTTACCAATCAACAGTGTGGTTTCTAAATCAACATACCATAAAGCGGTGCGCTTTTTAAATCAACATACCATAAAGCAGTGTGCTTTCTAAATCCACATTCCATAAAGCAATGTGCTTTCTAAATCAACATACCATACAACAATGTGGTTTATAAATAAACATATCATACAACAGTGTGGTTTCTAAATCAACATACCATACATCAGTGCGCTTTCTAAATCAACATACCATACAACAATGCGCTTTATAAAACCAACATACCATACAATAATGTGGTTTCTAAACCAACAAACCATACCGATGGCTCAACGCAAAACTGTCGTAACTCACTTTTTTCACAAAACCTTTTTTTTTCAATGTTTCAGACTGTAAGGTTAAATAAATATGTTTGCTAACTTTTGAAAAATAAGTAAAAAAATATGAAATTGCCAAATGTTGTAACTCAATTTGTTGGTTTTTGTCAATGCAAAACTGTCGTAACTTGAGTTACATACAGTTTTGCACTAGGAATGTACACTAAATAAGTATGCTTTGACACTATAGGTTTCTCAGTAAATGCATGTACAATAAATTTAAAATCAATTCTTTTAATAAGTTCTTTTTAACAGATGCTATATTCCCTGTGTAGTTAAAATCAATATGTTTAATAAGTTTTTTAAAGATCTTATGTCTAATATGCTGGTATACTTATATATTTTAGAGCAGAAGATAACATTCAACTTTTTAGCAAGATTGTGTCCATATTTTATGATAAGCCTTCTATACAGAGTTAACCTTGTTTCTTGCTCTTAGTTTTTGAAGTACTATGTCATCAAAATGGTTAACACTTTGTGATGAAGAAAAAGAGAAAGAGAAAGCAGTTGTTTGTCATGATGGTAGCACAAAAATACTGATAATATTGTTGATGATGTAAAGGAAGAAAAGGGTGTTGAAGTTGATAAGGGGGAAGAGGGTGTTGATGATAAGTGGGAGGAGGGTGTTGGTGCTAAGTGGGAGGAGGGTGTTGATGATAAGGGGGGAAGGTGTTAATGATAAGCGGGAGGAGGGTGTTGGTGATAAGGGGGGGGGAGAGTGTTGATGATAAGGGTATTGATGATAAGGGGGAGGAGGGTGTTGATGATAAGGGGTGAGGGTGTTAATGATAAGTGGGAGGAGGGTGTTGATAATAAGGGTGGGGGGTGGGAGAGTGTTGATGATAAGGGTATTGATGATAAGGGGGAGGAGGGTGTTGATGATAAGTTGGAGGAGGGTGTTGATGATAAGGGGAGGAGGGTGTTGATGATATGGGGAGGAAGGTGTTGGTGATAAGTGGGAGATGAGTGTTGATGATTAGGGTATTGATGATAAGGGGAGGAGGGTGTTGATGATAAGGTGGAGGCGAGTGTTGATGTTTAGGGGGTGAAGGGTGTTGATGGTAAGGGTATTGATGATAAGGGAGAGGAGGGTGTTGATGAAAAGGGGAAGGAGGGTGTTTCTGATAAAGATGATGATACCGATGATGACTATCATTGGGAGGAGTGTTTTGATTATGATAAGGAGGAGGAGAGTGTTAATGATGATAAGTGGGAGAAGTGTGCAGATATAATGGAAGAGGATGTTGTTTATTTGGAAGAGAAGGAAGAGAGTGATGAGGAGGAGGGGAATGATGTTAACTATGTTCCTAATTATGATGAAGAGGGAGAGGATGATATGGAAGAGGAAGAAGAGAAAGGAGAGGAGAAAAAGAGTGTGAAGGATACAAATGGAGATGCAAGAGATAGGGTACATGATATGAACAGTGTTGTTAGTGATGATGAAGACAACATACCTCTCACAAATTTTGTTTAAAAAAAGAACACTAAAAAATGCCAACACATATTTTTAACCTGTCAGACACAGAAACAAAAAGATGCAGAAAGAGAATTAGAAATATGGAACAATGGACAAGAAATATTATGAAGAGAAAAAGAAATAAAGGGAAACAATACTTGGCTAGAACTGGAAGAATGAATAAAGCTAGAGAAATAAACACAGGGTGTGGAGTAATGTGTTGATATAAATGTCACCAGCATTTCAGTGAGTCTGAAAGGCAAAAGCTCTTTCAGTTGGTCTGGAGTCTTGGGGATATACACAAACAGAGAAGTTTTATTTTAAAATATGTATCAAAGAAAACTAAAACACATAAAGGTGAAAGCCAGTTGAATTGCAAATCCACAGTGCACTACTCTTTGCCTGTTAGTGAAATACCAAACTGCTCCAAAATTGTTAAAGTATGTAAGATATTCCTTTTTCATACTCTTTCTGTATCTGAAAGATATATTTCTTCTGCACACAAGATAACTGAACTAGGGCTCCCTCAAGATGATAAAAGGGGCAAACATAATAACAGACCCAATAAAACATCAGACGTTTAGACCAAAAGGTATGTGCTCACATTGAATGTTTTCCAACAGTACAAAGTCATTATTGCAGGAGCAATTAAAAACAGTATTTAAGTTCAGACCTAAGTGTTTCAAAATTGTACACCCTCGATCAGGAAAGATGTAATGAGATCAGTTAGATCTGTGTGTTTCATTTGCAAATAGTAATGATAATCAAAAAGCCACCATGTTACAACAGGTCAACACCCCCATTGAGAATAAAACCTTAGTTAGGGCGACAAAAGAAGAAGACAAAGTCAGTTGCAAGCATGATAACTCACTTGTTTTTCCATGTTTCGATTTGCAAGAAGTATTACCCACACCTCATAGTTTGAGAAGTTGTCTGTACTACAAGCGATGCCTTGGTACATACAATTGTTTATGTATGACATGGCAAACAAAAATGGTCACTGCTTTGTATGGAATGACTTAATCTCAAATAGAGGAGCTTGTCAAATTGCCTCATGTGTATACAATTTCATAAAGCAAAAATCACGTGAAGGAAAAACCAAGTTTATTTTTACAGTGATAACTGCACAACCCAAAAAACAAAGATACCTTGCAATGTTGTGGTTTTATTTTTAAAAAAGTTCAATGTAACGTCAATCACACATAAGTATTTAAAAAAGGGCATACCCAAAATGAAAATGATTCAGTACATGCAACAATTGAAACTGCAAGTAAAAACATTTCAGTGTATACATCTGCCCAGTGGGCCTCCATCATCAGAATTGCGAGAAGAAACCACCCATATATTGTTACAAAAATGGCTTTACATTACTTTTTTATTTTACCACCAATGCATCAAATTTGAAAAACTTTGACACACAGGGTGAAAAGCTTTATTGGAACAAAATTAAATCTTTCCATTTGAGGTCCTCAGACCCCCAACATGTTTTTGTATAAGTTGAATCATGTTGGTCCAGCTTGTCATGTTGACGTCATGCGACGACAAAGAAGAAACGCAACTTGCCAAGCAACTTGTCTCTGCCCCAGCTAAGACAGTAAGGTAATCCTATCAGTAGGCAAAAGTTTGCAGACTTACTGAGCCTCTGTGTGAGCTAGATTGTGCCTCCTGTCCACCATTTTTCTACCTTCTACTTTCTCATGAATAAGTGTCAGTGTAGTAAATCTTAACTGAGATTGAAGTAATGTTGAGTGAAAGCGAAAGGGGTAAGAGTAACTGTGAGATAGCTATGAGGCAAAATATTGGCAGATGTTGGTAGGTGTAATTCTGTAATAAGCTATTACAACACTGTTGTTTCCAAGAAAATATATTTTTTAGTAATTAATTTTGTAAAAATAAAATATAGTGAGAATGACAGTAGCTAGATGATCAAAGATGTTCAGGCTTATGATGAATATGTAAAAATGTGCATGGTTGTAAATAACCTTTTTTATTATGGTGACGAATGACTGACAATGCGGATGATTGTCAATGATGAATTTACTAGTCATAAATATGATTAACTGAATAATATGAATGGTTGTTATTGATGATATTAATGAATAGTGTTATGATGCTGAACTTAATACTGTATATGAAGAGTTGATAAAGATGATTATGCTGATAAGAGTTATAATGATAAACTGAATGTGTGAGTAAATGTTGATTTTTATGGTTACAATTATGAGGATGAACTGATGACAATGTTCATGATTATTTATATAAATAATAGATAATTTCACAGTTTACAGTTGATGATGACTGAAGACAAAGTTGGCATTGTTTGTGATTTTTATATTAATTAGGGTAATACCGATAAACAACATGATGTCAAAAATGATACTCATGATGATATTCAAATCATTGTGTTTGACTTATGTATTAGAGTGCTAAAATAGTTATGCATAAAGGTTTTAGAGGTATGTCATTATAGTTTTAGTGTTTAAGATTGGTAAAAGAATGTTTATGATCAAGGGAAAACAATAAAATGGAGTTTGTTTTGAATAAAAAATATAGCTTTGAACTTTTATTTGTGTTTTAATTATTGTTGTACTTTGGTACACTTATTTAATTATAGAAAAAGTGCAAGTTCTGCATTGCGTGTACTTTATTTATTTTTTTTCAATAAAAGAATATCTAACAAAAACAAACAAAAAAGATAATGACCAAAAGGTTAAAAGGCTCAAAAAGTTAAAAACTGAGATAATGCATTATTTTTCCATGATGAAAGACAGTTATGAAAACAGTGACAGAAATTTACATAAAAGATACTATGAAAACGTTTCCTCTTTCATTTAAATCTAAACAAAAGTAAAACTAAAAACAAGATACCACAGTTTTGCCTTAAAATATGTATTCATAATGAAAATCTTAATGGGGAAAACTGTTGTAACTTGAGTTACGACAGTTTTGCATTAACACTTGCTGAAGATTTATTAACATTTCAGAGGGAAAACAGTTGTATGTTAATTTTTTATCAATAACTTTTTTTCATGAAATGTATCATTGTTGTCTTTTATATCACTGAAAAATGTATAAAAAACATAGATACATTATTTTATACAGTTTTACCTAAATATAGACAGTAAAAAATATAATTTTTTTTTTGTTTCCTGGAAAGTTTTAAAAAAAGTGAGTTACGACAGTTTTGCGTTGAGCCATCGATATGTACAGCCCAATCCTCACCAAACTTGGTCAGAATGTTTGTCTGCATGAAATCTTGGATAAGTTCGTAACTGGGTCACGTGGGGTAAAGAAGTAGGTAACTCGGTCAAATCTAAAAAAAAAAGCTTGTGAATACACTAGATGCTACATTTGTAGGCCAAGCTTAAAACTTGGTCAGAATGTTCGTCTGCATGAACATTTGGATGAGTTCGTTATTCGGTCATGTGGGTTCACAAAGTAGGTCACTAGGTCACAATTTAGAAAAAAATCCTTGTGAAAACACTTAGAAGCCACATTGATGGCCCAATCTTCACTAAACTTGGCCAGAAGGTTAGCTAGTATGAACTCTTACCTATGTTTTGAAGTGGGTTATGTGGATTCAGTAGGTAACATAGTAAAGTTCTAGAAAATGTTATCAACCCAGTAGCCACACTAATGGTCCAATCTTCACCAAAGATTTCAAAATTAAATAACTCTAAATTACTTGACGCCAGATATGTGCCTACTAAAAGGCTGTGTCCACAGGTGAGCGATAAAGTGCCATCATGGTCCTCTTGTTGTAGTCACTCAGTGGAAAAGAAAACACTTTCAAAATGGCGTCATTTGGTGTAAGTTATAGATTGTACTGATTTTCTTCACATTTACTCAGTCCAATAGTTTTGTGATACTGTTAACAGCACATTGATTTCACCCCCACCCCCTCAATTAACTACGATGTCAAATCTGTCAAAGTCAGTGTATCAATCGGTGACTTGTTAACAAATATAATTTAAGTCTTTTACATTAAGACTTTAACTGGGTATTTTTAAACTAACATACCATGTAAACGATTTTTCAGACAGCAATGTCAACTTCAAATTTTCAGAAACTATGTTATCAACGACAAAATACGCTGCAGCTGGGACAAGTACTGATAGTTGGTTCAAATAAACTTTAATTAATCTGTTGAATGTATAGAAAAAGGTAAAGGACATCGTTATACAGACTGAAACAAGTACGAACTGTATTTGGATGTGTTCTTTGTTTCCATAAGCATGACTATGTAATGTATATATCTCAAGTTAAGGAAATAATGTGAAAATACATTTCTCTCAGCTAAGACTGAAGTGGCTCTGTCTGTTAATACTTAAATTCAAAACAATACTGCCTACTCTTATTTTAAGTCAATAAAATTCATATTGATATGTGGAAGCCCATATCTTGAGTCACAGACCTGTAACTACCTTTAAATATAAGGTATTTCACCGTGTGTGTTTATGCCATACTCGGGGGTTTTACATTACATGATGCGTCTTCCAGGTTACCTGCGAGTGCGGGCTGTTCTACCCAGACATGTTCTTTTGCCACCTTTAAAAAATTGACCAAAATCAGTTGACTGAGATGAACTTAATTGACAGTTATTCCATTTATTTTCAGGTCATGCCAAGACCTCCAAAACATCAGGGAATCCTCTGATAAGCTCAATGCTGATCCCGAGTTACAAGCTGTCCCAGCCCAGTTACAATTTGCTTTAGAAAATATAAACAAAGCTATTGAAGTATTGGATAATCACGTGGCTTGCATTCAAAAGAATGGAGACGGCTTTCTAAAAGATCTGGATGACTACGCTAAGAAGCTGTTATCCCGGATTGAGGAGCTGAGAGACAAGGGTAAATCAGATATTAAAAGTAAACAGGAGGAGCTTCTTTCAGAGGCCAAGCAACATCGACTGGCTTGTATTCTAACTAAAAATGAAATAAACCAATGTTTAGACAAGATTACAAAGTCAAACGAGTGGAAAGCCAATATGTTTGTCCTTAAGAAGAAGTACCAGACATTGCCTAAAAAAGTTGACACTCTTTACAACGATTCAGACAGCTTAATAAAGAGACACACCTTCTACCTCAAAACTGACATGAAGATATTTGACTCTCTCAAAGGCTTCAGTTCCCTCGTTTGTGAAGTTAGAAAGATCATAGCCCGTATTCCAGAGGATAAGGAGGGGTGTGATATCTATGATTGTTGCCCCCTCAGCGACGGGAGTCTGGTCATAGCAGATTCCAAGAACAAGAAACTGAAGCGTGTAGACCCGTCAAGCAGAACAGTAACCCAGTACTGTTATACGTATGGACAACCATGTAATGTCTGCTGTATTGGTCCCCAAGAGATAGCCGTAAGTATAGTTTTATATCTTACTGGCGATTTAGTTTTTGACATAATGTTACGCAGCTTACAGTACTGAAAATCACGAAATTGACAATTTTCCCGTTTCCACTCCGTTTCATTTCCATTTCAGTTGGAAGCGTTTGCCGCTCCGTTGCCATTCCGCTTCCGATGCGTTTCCATTTCGTTTTGTTCGCTTCCAGCGCTGCATTTCAAACGCTTCCAGCGTTTCTTACGTTTCTATCGTTTCTTCCGTTTCTATCGTTTCAAGCGTTCCATTTCGCTCCGTCGCGATTTTGATTAAACAATTTCGTTTAATACATTTCTAAATGTAAAGTACTTCCGGTGTGTTTGCAAAATGACGAAAGAAGTAAACATTCTAGGGAGAGGAAAAAGTCTTCCATCACACATAATGGAATCGGCAGTAGATTGTTTGTGACGAGGATATTTAGTGCCAGCCACCCAGATGGAAATTGCAGACACAAAACTACCCTAAAACCCCAGCGTCTGCACATAATCATCAAAATTCAGGGAGTGCAGTATTGAGAAGATGCCTATATACAGAACATCAAAATGAAAGGAATGCCAATCGACGAAAATCCACCCACAGACCCGTTACAAAGAAGCACACAAGTCTATAAGTGAACAAAAGTGCATACCTGGTACAGACGATATCTCCCTTATCCAAACACTGATCCTAAATAAACGAAAATAGTTCACAAACACAATTGCAACTCTGTCACAATTTTGTTGTCACAACACTGAATCACCGAAGATAGTCAAATAAAGCACTAATTCAAACAGCTCTCTAAGCCGTTTAATATATTGTGGTAATTTCGTAACACTTAAATACCATCAAAGGTTTAATTGTTTAACGAGAAATCTCGCATTGATTAGTTTTATTGGATACTAGTTATATTGATGAATTTGTCAATATGACGTTATTTTAACACCTTAACCCAAAGCCCTTACCTGACCTACCTGTCCTTCGCCAGACGTCATATCCCGGAATAAACAAACCAGAAATAACTGTCAAATATGGTCCACACACATCCAGTATCCTAATAAGTAACTTCTCTGTGACTTATTAATCCGCAAAAAAAAGCGTAATGGTGATACGATCTATAGAATTCGGACGATGACACACTTATTTTTTTTTAAAACTTTATAAAAACGATATATTCGTAGTTTTCGTTATAGATATTAATGAGTTCAAAAGAAACATGTTTGCGACAAGAATTCTTATTTGGAATTAATCAATGAAAAATGAAAGCCATTAACGCAGATTCTCTGACATTGCCCCTTGGATTTTTGCTCTCCCCCAGGACGTTTGCCCCCCCCCCCCCGCCCCTGTAAGTGCAGGCCGGCGTTTGCACCCCCCCCCCACCCTCCCTTCAAATATAAAGGCCCCAGCGTTTGCCTCTCACCCCACTGCCAAAATGAAAAGGCGAATGTTTAGCCCCACTCCGATATGTGTTTATATTGCGGGCTTTAGTTTTAACGTCTCGCTGACAGTAACAGGTCATATCAAGAATTTTAGGAAAGTATTACTCACTACAGTCACATTTTATCGTTAAAATGATTATCTCATATAAACATGAACACTTAATGTTTTGCCGAAAACAGGCACATACATAAAGTCGCATAAAACAACTTTCTTAGAAAACAAGTGTTTTTTTTTCGATTTGCACATATTAGCGCCAATTAACGGTTGTTAACAACATTGTTCACGCACTTATAACATGGAGTCGCTAATTACATCATTTTGATTTTAATATCTCCAAGGTTGTAACAAATAAATGCGGTGTAATTTCTTTCTTGCACGGAGGGCTCTCTGGCTAACACTGCAACATCAAAGAATATTCTGGGAAACAATCGCCGGTCACTTTCATTTGAAGTTTGCCGAAAAGAAATATTTTTGTATCAAATTGACCGACCCATTGAGA